>JAAGEH010000043.1:4133113-4319558 GCA_011751065.1 Lasiurus cinereus | reverse complement strand
ACAAGAAATAGCAGACAAAAGGGTAGAAACATTGACCATCCTTGATGAGGCTGTTGCAACATAAAACTCTCTTCTCATTGGGTATGTTGATTGAGTACCTCGAGTTTGAGCACATGCCCCACCCCCCACTTCCTCCTCTGAAAGGATGAAGACGCTAGGAGGAGATGGATGAGTTCTGACGATGCCCAGTTAACGTGTGGCAAGCCCGGGACAGAAATGAACGGGACCAGATCGTTTCCCTGGCGTGCCACGCCCAGTCGCTCAGCCTGGCGAGGCTCGCTGCCCTGCTGTAGATCATCAGACAAATTAACAGCATGCTAATGGTGCCTCTCGGGCTCCTCGTTTATATTAATGAGTTCCCCCCCGCCCCCTCCGTCCGATAGCCAGTGATTTATAGCCCGGGAACGCACAGCCCCGCTGCCAAGACGGTCTTTTATCACTGGTTCTGGGGTGGAGCCGCCAGCCCAGCCAGCTCAATGGCGGGGTTTTGTAGTGGAATTCCAAAATGTAAATGCGAGAGCATTTCATTCTGATCGTGGCTTTCGAGACTGAAAGGCCTTCCGCCCGTCTCCCACCCCCCCCAGAGCTGAATGCTGACTGATTTGGGTTTCCACCACTGGTGAGACAGGCGTGTGACATGATTCTTAATGCAAGGGCATTCATGCTGAGCTAGCGCGGCCGTGAGATTCGGCGGGCTGTGGCCGGAGCTCCTCCAAAAGTAAACAGCATGTTTTCGAAAGCCAGAAAAGAAACCGCTTTCTTCCCTGGAGGGCACATGCCTCCTTTCCCTTCACCACCCCCACCCCCAATGCATACCCTGCTTCCCCGAAAATAAGACAGTGTTTTATATTAATTTTTGCTCCCAAAGATGCTCTAGGTCTTATTTTCAGGGGATGTCTTATTTTTCCATGAAGAAGAATACGGCACACATTTATTGTTGACCAAAAAAAAGAAAAGGAAATTTATTACCTGTCTACGGTACGGTAGTCGTTGTCATCACAAAGCAGCTCACTGATGGGCCGCAGCGCAGCCGGAGCTGTTCAGGCAGTGCGAGGTCTCTTTAAATCAGGAGTCAGACGCCTGACGGTAGCTTCGGGGGCCTTCTATTCCGGGGAGGCCTCATGTTCGGGGGAGGCCTTATTATCGGAGAGGTCTTATTTTCGGGGGGATGCCTTATATGACAGCGGGAGGCAAAACTGGAAGTAGGTCTTATTTTCGGGGGATATCTTACTTTTGGGGAATCAGGGTAGGCGGCTTAGGGCGCTGGCTGTGTGTCAGGCACCATGGCACCTGTCTTATTCCTGTCTCATTTGGTCATCCCAGTGGCCCCGTGAAGGAGATAGTACCATTGTTCCCATTTTAGAGGGGCCGAACTGGGGCACAGAGAGGTGAAGGAGCAGGCCCTCCCCCACTTCTTAGAGCCAGGAAGTGGTGGAGCCAGGATGCCAGCCTGGGCAGACTCCGCTGCCTCCCAGTCCACCTGTCCCCTCACTTAGAATGTAAAGAGCAGGGCAGGGCAGGAGGGGGGCCCCAGACGAGCAGACTCCACATGTGCCTTGGCCCCACGGCCCAAGCTGTGCGTTGGAGCTAGGAAGAGAGAAGTCGGTGACAAAGGAAAAGCGCCTCCCCCCCTGAAGGCTTCAGACGGGGTTCACCCCTGGCCTAAACCGCGGTCCCGTGGGGCGTCGGGGGCTGGCAGCTCCCCGATGCAGCAAGACCCGCAGGGCTGCTGCTTCCTTGGGCTGTGCGAACAGCCACCTTCATTGTTTTCCTGGAGGACTCTGCTGTCACGACTTTCCAAACACACCGCCGTTCCAAACCAGGGAACCCGATCCCCTCCGAGATCTTGGCTCAGACATCACAGGAATGTCTTGCTCAAATGATTATTTTATTTATATATATATATATCTCAACGTGGCTCGGTTTCCGTGGTCCATGACCACCGTGGATCGCCGTGCCCTAGCAACGATCCGAGGACGGCTTATTTTTCATAAGCGGTAGTCTGGAAACTTAATTGCTCTGCCGTTCCTGCCTCCCGGCGCAGGCCCCTGCGCCAGTCCGTTCTCTTTACCAACCTTGACTTTGATTCTTTCAGTTCTTCCTACGTTACAATCACCAGCCGCTCCAGAAAAACATCTGCTAAAGAGATCCATCCCCTGTAGTGGGAATTAAGTACATATTTTCACTTCAGACAGTTTGCCTTAATGTCTTCTGCATTGCACGGTGCGCAGGATTAATGCAGACGTCCCCGGCGCGCTCCCGAGGAGCCGCGTCTTCAATCACTCCGACCGTTGAAGGGCCGGAACTTGAAAGGCGGCGAGGAAGTACCGAGAATAGAATTAGGACAGGATTCTTTATTAATTGAAACATGGATGCGGGCCTGGTTGCATGTAGGAAATGTTAACCTCCCTCTGCTTTGATGTGCCCCAGCCAAACACTTCTTCTTTTTTTTTTTTATGGGAAGACCAGAAAGTAAAGTGGCTTTTTAAAAGTAATCCGTTTAAAGGAAGGGAGAAATGAGATTCCCATCCCCACCAAGTTTCCTTCTGTAATTGTCTGCGTGTTCAAGGGAGAAATTAAGATCTGAGTCTGATGGGAAGGGTACGCTGTGAGTGGTTGAGTCCGGTCCTTCACGTGGCAGTGAAACGTGGACGTGGGTTTTGTGATGTATAGGGGCTCTGGCTCCGGTTCGCACATGCCGCGTGTGATCTTGGGCACGTCCCTTAGCCTCTCCGAGTCTGAGGGAGATGGAAACAAACGGACAGACTGTCTGCTTACGCTCACCTTTGAGGATTCTCTGGTGTGGTTATGTTTTCATTTGAAGGCACTCGACTCTAAATCGCATTGTAAAACGGTAACCAAAGCGTGGCCGCCGCCATTCTTGGCATTGAAACGTACATGATGCAAGCACAGACACGCGTTATATCTGGTGACCAGCCGGCAGTGTCCAGACATGAAAACACGACTTTCCTGGTGACCCATCAGCAAGGTGCTCAAAAGCATGGAGTGGGCAAGACTGTAGAGAGAGTGGCCCAAGGTACACAGGCTGCAGAGAGGCAAGGGCTTTGGCAAATTCCTTCCTAAATTTACCGAGCACCTGCCATGTGCCAGGTCCAAGGCTAACAAGTGAGGCTGTAACATGAATATGTACACAAAGTGCCAGGACTAACCCCCTACTAATACCCCTGCCCCACCTTGGTGAAATACGGTGCCCCCCTTACTCATAGGGATACATTCCAATACCCCTGTGGATGCCTGAAACCACCCGTCGTCCTGAACCCTATATGTACTGTTTTTTCCTATGCATACATACATACCTGTGACCAAGTATAACTTCCAAATTGGGCACAGGGAGAAGATGACAACTAGTAATTCCATAGAGCCACTTACCAATACGCAGTAATAAAAGTTACGTGAATGTGGCATTTCTAAGTAAAAAAAGGGTTACGTGAACACAGGTTCCGTGAAGCCACCACCGTGGCTCCGATCACCAAGATAGCTGCTCAGTGGCAGGCAGGCCAGTCCCGTGGCTATCCTGCTGGAAAAAGGGATGATTCACCTCCCGGGCAGGACGCATCAGGGTGACGTGAGCTTTTATTATGCTACTCAGAACAGCATGCAGTTTGAAACTTACTAATTGTTTATTTCTGGAATTTTCCGTGTGATTGCTTTGGTGGACCGTGGTTGACCACAGGTAACTGACACCCCAGAAATCGAGCCCGTGGATAAGGAGGTACAGTGAAAAGGTGTATCCTGCGCATGGTAAAGCTAAATCGTATCTATAATAAAAGCGTGATATGCTAATTAGATCGGATGTTCTTCCGGAGGAAGCCGGGGCTGCGAGGGAAGCCTGGGTCCCAGGTGCTAAAGGGAGGCTGGGGCCGGGGGGGGGGGGGGTGGCGCGTTGGAAGGGAGGCCTCTTCTTGCACGGATTTTGTGCACCGGGCCTCTGTGGATAAAAGCCTAACTAACTGAAAGTCTTCTGAAAACGATTGAGAAGTAAATGTCTCTAGGTCTTTGAAGAAGTCAGAGTTGTGCAGGCCGTTTTGTGTTTTTTCTTTAACATTTTCTTTTTTTTTTTTAAATATATTTTATTGATTTTTTTTACAGAGAGGAAGGGAGAGGCATAGAGAGTTAGAAACATCAAAGAGAGAGAAACATCGATCAGCTGCCTCCTGCATGCCCCTTACTGGGAATGTGCCCGCAACCAAGGTACATGCCCTTGACTGGAATCGAACCTGGGACCTTTCAGTCCGCAGGCTGATGCTCTATCCACTGAGCCAAACTGGTTTCGGCTCTTTAACATTGTCTTTGCCATCTCGCTGTAATTGAAGCCTGCCTGTGTGAGAGGCCGTCCCTGTGTCTCCCCCGGCTCCCCCCACCCCGCCTCCTCTAATAGCGGCTGCCTACTTCCCCCACTCCCTGTGGACACGGGGCCTGGATATAGGTCAGGATCCTCCCTTGCGCTCCTTATTGTCGTTTCCAGACCACTTCTTCCTATTTCCAAGGAAGTCCTGGCTAAATTGCTCCCAGTCCTCTGGGCTGGGAGATAAACTGGAGGAATGCAGCCCTGCTGATGAGCCCGAGGCCTGGAGAGCAGCGTTCCAGGCGAATGAAGTGCCGAGGTCAGGCCTGTTTAGATTTGCCTGCAGCCCTCCCCAGATCAGGAGATCGAGAAAATATGTGGGCCGGGCTTGGGACTCAGCAAATTAGCCTCGTGGCCTGTGTTTTAGACATGTTATACATGCACTGAGCTCGGGTTCCGCGCACACTCACTGGAGCGCTGCCTTTGTATTGCGCGTGTAAGTCACTTGAAAGACCTGAAGAGAAACGAAACCCCAACCTTGCTTGAGCTGCAAAGGGGATGTTTCTTTGGGGACCATTTTGCCCCCCCCGGAAAGCCCATTTGTGTCAAGTCATGTTAAAAGGCAATTTAAAGAAATAAACACCGTCAAGATCAGTTGGAGGAACCATTTTCAGTTCTGTGTGCCGCCCCCAGGGAGCAGGGAGTCATCTCCATCCCAGCCCGGGGCCTCCCAGAGTCCAGCTGCCAGTTTGACAGCCCATGTGTGCCTGTGACCAAGGGGTCTCCCCACTGCTCCTTCCAGGCCGGGGGGCCGGGGCAGTGGTGTACAGACGCCCCCTCGCCCCAATGTGAGAGGTCTTTCGGGAACCAGAGGCTGGTCCACTGGGGATGAAGACATCAAAGCAGATTCTGATCCAATTAGACAAAGACCTGACTGTCCTCAGGACCCCCAAGTTAGCTGGCTGTTAGGAACACTTAGCCCATTTCCTCGGGGATCGCTGTTGGCATTGACTTGGATCGGAGCTCATTGACATGTACACATGATGGGAGAAGCTGGTCTCCTGTGCGGGGGGCCGGGGAGCTGGGAACCAGGGCCCCCTTCTATTTGGCAGAGGAAGGTTCCGGGTTTGCACGGTGGCTGCAAGATGCTGTTTTCCTCAGTTGGCCGTAAACGCGTGTTAGTCTCCTGCGTCTTAGAAGGAAGAAGACGAACACTTTATTGGGGGAGAATGTATAACTGTTTCCATTTATAGCACTTCAGAGTGAGAACATGGGAAATGGCTTAAGCTGGTCATCTCAGCTGTTAGTGCTGGCTGTGGCATCCCGGGAGACGCTCACCCATCCGCGTTCGAGTCGCAGTTACTCTGGCCTCTCTGGCACCCACTTTCCTTTTGTTGCGCTGTTTTCCTCCAAAGCCTTTCTGAAAGCCACCTACCTGTCCTGGATGGTGTATCGAGGGTTCTCCTGCCGGCCGCGTGCAGGTAATGAGCTGCTTCAAATCTCCGCTTTCTCCAGCTGCGATCTCCTGTTACACAGAAGCGATCACCTGTCCCTGAAAGCTCAGAGCGGGTTTTCCTGGGGCTACGAGGATGGGCATGGGCTGCCGAGGTCAGGGAGGAATTCGATAGCCGCTCTGCTCCCTGGCCACAGGGTAACCCTGAGCTCCAGCTGCCATCTGCAAAACACACATTACCGACCTCGGCTGGGACTGAGCAAGGGAGAGGAGCCCAAATCCAATCCACTCTGCAGATACGTGCCCTCGTCCAGTTGTTTCTCTACTTGCATCATTTTATGATTTCCAAATTATTTTATGGTTTTGTCCGCATCTAAATACCTCTTCACTATATTGTGCTCAATATTTCTCTCTAAATCAGTCTTTTAGAAATCAGGCCTTTTGCCAAAACCGGTTTGGCTCAGTGGATAGAGCATCGGTCTGCAGACTGAAAGGTCCCAGGTTTGATTCCGGTCAAGGGCATGTACCTTGGTTGTGGGCACATCCCACGTAGGAGATATGCAGGAGGCAGCTGGTCGATGTTTCTCTCTCATAAATGTTTCTAACTCTCTATCCCTCTCCCTTCCTCTCTGTAAAAATATCAATAAAATATATTTAAAAATAAAAATCCAGCTCTTTTCCAAATAATAATATCTCTATAATGACAGGTTTGATGGGATTGTTATATTTTTTTCCTAACACATTATGCACATGGCTTTTAAATTCTTTAAAAATGTTACTCCAGGTACCACTGGATTTCCATATAGTGTACGTGGGGTAATATTTCTTCAGTGGTTTCGTTTAAGTGCTGTTTTTCTTCAGCCATTTAGAAATAGCTTTGGGGAGGGGAGTTAGAAGGTCTGTCTTTAGAGTATACATAAGCCGCATTCTGATTTCGGAAATGCAAAAACGCAAGAGGAGGATGCGCATAGGCACCTCGTGGTTCAATACAGAGGTGTGGAACTCACAGGGCTCTCTGGGTACAAACAATGGAACATTTGCAAGCGTTGTTCGAGACAGAACCAAAGCAAAGATCAGAATAGGATCATGTATAGGTCTAATTTTCCAATGTACAAAAAGAAAAGAGGGCTAAGAAAATGCTTCATTCAGTGACAGTCCTTCCTGGCTACTTACATGTATGCCCGCTTCTGTGAGTATATTTGGATCTCGATCTCTCTCTCTCTCTCTCTCTCTCTCTCTCTCTCTCTCTCTCAAATAGGCATAACTTGCATGCCAGCGCTCTGGCCAGAGACCTTAGCTGGAGCCTCTTTGCCAGCTGCCCTAAGCAAAGTGGAGCACCTCACACAGGCAGTTCCTATTAATGTATAATCCCATACCATATCCTCACAACCCTGTTAAGATATACATTTGTTTGGGTATTTTTTAAGGGCTGTCTGTACTGGTTTTTGTCTGATAGTGTTCAGTCATTGTAAAAAATACTAGAGCCACACAGAGAGAGCATGTGTATTCCCTGCTCCAACTCATGAGAAACACCCAAACTTCAGTCTTCATTTGACCTTGTAATTTTTAAAATATTTTTCTTTCCTTTTTAAAATGTTTTTATTTTATTGATTTGAGAGAGAGAGAGAGAGAGAGAGAGAGAGAGAGAGAGAGAGAGATTGCTTCACCTGTTTATGCATTCATTGAATGATTCTTATATGCGCCCTGACCGGGGATTGAACCTGCAACGTTGGCATATTGGGACAACTCTAACCAACCGAGCTACCTGGCCAGGGCCATTTTAAAATATGTAACTTTGGTAAACACATAAAATATACCTTCTTCACCATTTTTTAGCGTACAGTTCAATAATGTTAAATGTATTCATATTGTTGGGAAGTAGGTCTGCCGAACTTTTATCTTGCAAATCTGAAGCTGTACAACCTTTCAACAACTTTCCCCTTCCCTCAGCCCCTGGTAACCACTCTACCATCCATTTCTATAACTGTGACTCCTTTAGATTCCTCATACAAGTGGACTCATCTAGTATGTGTCTTTCTGTGACTGGTTTATTTTACCTAACACAATGTTCTTAGGGTCATCCATGATGTAGTGTGTGATAGGATCCCCTCCTCTCTTTTTAAAAAATATATCTTATTGATTTTTACAGAGAGGAAGGGAGAGGGATAGAGAGTTAGAAACATCGATGAGAGAGAAACATTGATCAGCCGCCTCCTGCACACCCCCTACTGGGGATGTGCCCGCAACCAAGATACATGCCCTTGATCGGAATCAAACCCGGGACCTTTCAGTCCGCAGGCTGATGCTCTATCCACTGAGCCAAACCGGTTTTGGCGGATTGCCTTCTCTTTAAGGCTGAATCCTATTCCATTGTATTATTTACCACGTCCATCCGTCAGTAGACATCGTATTAGTCTTTCAGCTGCTCGGCCTTTGTGAATAATGCTGCTGTGAACGTGGATGTGCAAATCCTGTCTTCCAGACCCGGCTTTCAGCTATTTTAGATTTGTACCCAGCAATGGGACTGCCAGACCACATGCTAGTTTTGCTTTTAATATTTGGAGGAACCTCCATACTGTTTTCCATAGCAATATTAGCAGGCTGCTCCCCAGCAGTGCACGAGGGTTTCAGTTTCCCTACATCCTCTCCAATAGCTGTTATTTTCTGATTTATGCATGGTATCCCTCATGATGGGTGTGAGGTGGTGTTTCTCATTGTGTATCCTTCCTGTCTTTATATGTCTATGTAGTATGAGCCTTTAAAATACTACAAGTGTGATCTTATAATATGTGCTTTTTTGATAGAAAATGGCTTCTTTTTATGGGTATGTTTTGGTAAAAAGCAATTAACTTGCATAACTATTTTAACTCATAGTGACAAGGGAATAATATGAGCTACAGTAGAAGACTTAAGTTCCATTCTGTTTTGTGTTTTTAGATCAGGTATATTTTTAACTGCTGTTATAATGAGTCCATTTTTTAATTCTGTTTTTGAGTAGGAAAATTGTTAGACTAAAAACTTTTCAGTGCCCTGGTGTTTTCATTCACACATTTCCTGACCTGAGGAGAACAGAAATGGAGTGAGTGAACATTCACCTGCTTGTTTGCTGGCTCTTATTGGCATGCTTAGCGAAGCGTTAGCTGTGAGCAAGTGTGGACACTGGTATTGCGAGAAAGTCTGGGGTGGGGGCTTTGGGGTTTGTAATGTTTAAGGCAGTAGGAGAAACATTTGGGGGCCAGTATCAAAAGTCCATTGTGGGGTCGATACAACTGATTTGCTGTGATTTAGGAATCCCCCTCAAATGTCTTCAGAGATGAGGCCATTCATCTCTGTTCATTCATTTCAATGAAGATATTGGAGGTAAGACTATAAGGTATAGTGGGGTCTCCAGTCAGCTGCAGGCCCTGTGTAAAAGCTATTCAAACTTAAACCAAAAAAAAAAAAGCAAAGCTATGTGCCAACATACTTCTGGCCTGAATTGGCCCCCTGGGTTCAATTTGACATCTGCTATGGAGCTGGTTCTTTATAGGATAGTCTTTGCTTTGGGGATCAGTACACCCTCTCACAGTTTTAGTTACCTGCTCCCCACCCCCACCCCCCAGGCCCTCTTGTTCAGGCCCCATGGCCTTGTGCTCCTGGCCCATGCCCCTCTGGGAAGGACTGTGTCATCAGTTGATCAAGTCATTTGTGTGGAGGGGACAGCTTGGGGTCAGGCAAGCTTCCCGTGATGGCCTAAGCAGAGTTGGTTTGTGGGATCTCAAAAAGGCCCTGAGTGTCCCTGAGGTCCTGAAATCAGGCCTCAATAGATTCCAACTCGGCTGCTTGCAAGTTGTATAGCTCTAGGAGGAAAGTTGCTTTGCCTTTCTCAGCCTCGTGTTCTGCCTTGGAGAATGAGATCATAATGACCATGATAAAGGGGTGGCCAGGAGATTGAATAAGACAAGGTAGGCACAGAGCCCAGCAGAGTCAGCCTGACGTCAGCATTAACCATGGATGTTGGGATTTAGAGGCATTGTGGATGTGCCCTGGTGAACCGCTAAACTCAGCTGCAGAGTGTTAATGTTGATGTGCGCTTCATTTTTCCTGGGGAGAAGATCATGAAAGGCTATGACCTTTCATCGGAATCTGAACGTGGAACCAGATAGAGTGGGGACCCCGGGATTAACGGAACCTGAGAAAGGTGTTACAGGACTTTCAACTGACAAGCAATACAGCGTTGTGATTGGTTAGCTCTTTCCATCCTCATCAGAACGCAACTGACCATAGATTTATGCCGTCGACCCACTTTCTTCAAGGGCAGAGCCAGTTTTCCAGGCTGTGCCGATGTCCGAATTGGAAAAGCAGATCTCATTCTGCCCAGGCGACCCCAGTAAAAATGGCCATGTTGCTGGGTTCCCATCTGAAGGCAGGGGTAGGGATGAGGTAGGTGATGAATAACCCCAGAGGGACGGTGAAGGTCACTGCTGATGTTATGACCAGATGCAGGAGTTTCCAGAGGAAAACGGTGCTTTGTGTCAGGGCGATAAAGGGAGCATTCCCAAGTATGTACTGCTCCAGCCCTCCCTCCTCCTTCCTCGTGCACCATGGGAGCGATTTCGCAGCAACACGGAAGCCTGGCTCCTAGGGCAGTGGCCTTGGAAATGTGGCTGAAGATCATCCTTCATTGTCATCCCCCTGCGGACCTGTGAGCCCTAATCACCCTCCCACCTCACCCTCCTCCTGGGCTGGACACATGACTGAGAAGATGAACGACGCCGTGAGTCTGTTTGCTTCGTTCAGACCCGACCGAGCGCTCAGAACTGGGAAGAGGCGCGTGGCTTCCAGGGACCCAGCTATTAGAGATCTCTGATTATTCTTGCACTTGGGGCAGCTCCGAAGGGTGACCCCATCCTCCTGTTCATTTCCTTTGTGGATGCAATGGAGTGTTCTTAGATGGTTGCATAGAAACTGGTGCCAAAAACGTCAGTGGGTTAAAGGAGGGATAGAGGGACAGACAGATGGATAGATCAGTGATGATACCAGTAAGTAGGCAAAATGATAGACTCTGATCTAGATGTGTTCACAACTGTTGACTTCAAATGCTTTCAACCGTGCTGTATGTCTGAAAAATGTAATCATCACACGTTGGGGGAAATTAGTTGAAGTATTTGTCAAGCTTTTGGAAAATGGCAGAAGAGAGGTCACAAATTTGGGAGTCCACCCCTGCCCTTGCCCCCACCCTCGTTTCCCCGTTTTGTTCCAGCTCTGCCTTCTTCATGGCCTGTTCGCTCCGTGTGGGGCCCTTCAGGGCACATTCTAGGTGATGTGGACAGGACAGTGAGCAAGACGGTCCTCTGACTGTGAAACGCGCATGCTGTCACTCTTCCGCAGGGAGGACAGACGAGTGCTAGTGAGAAGTTTTAGAAAAAGAAAAACTAAAAGGAAAAACACAGCCATCATGGAAACACAAAGTGAGGAGGGGGTTGAGCAACTGGGCATCGAGGGCTCAGGAAAGACCTCTCCAGGGAGGAGATGTCTGAGCTAAGACCTGCGTGAACGGAAGGCAGGTGGGGAGGAGCCGGTGGAGAGGCCGAGAGACGGGGACAAGCTGGTGTATTTGAAGAGAGGAAGAAGGCCAGAGCATGAGAGAGAAAGGCCTGATTGCTGGAGACAGTGCGGGGAGGGGCACAGCCTGCTGGGAGGATCTCTGGGTACCAATCACGGTGCATATGATGGATGGGGGTCCCGAAAGGCGAATAAGGCACGGAGAGGCCCTTGTTTGGGCAGAGAGGCTGTGTGTATATAAAGCTTTGAAGACGTGTCTCTCTTTGACTAGGACCAGTCGATCATTCATAATTGCAGAATTTCCCCACCTCCATCCCAGGAGGAGACCAGTTCTGTTGGTGCATATATTGTTTAAATTATCATATGGTACAGACGGCTCTGGGGGATATACAGTTCTGTGTGGTGAAACACATGTATGCACTTGTGTAATCACTGCCATAATCAACATATAGAACAAAGTCCCCCCAAAGCTCCCTCCTGCGATGCTTCATATTCAGTCACACTCCCTCTCCCTTGTTCCCCCCTCCCCCAACCCCTGCCGCTCCCGGCAACCACTGATCTGCTCTCCGTCTCTGAGACTACCATTGCATGGCATCCTGCAGCATCTGAGTCTTTCTTCTTTCATGTCGTGTGATGCCTGGGAAGATGTTTTTAAGCCTCTAAGGCAGTGGTTCTCAACCTTTCTAATGCCGCGACCCTTTAATACAGTTCCTCATGTGGTGGTGACCCCCAACCATAAAATTATTTTCGTTGCTACTTCATAACTGTAATTTTGCAACTGTTATGAATCGTATCTGTGTTTTCCAATGGTCTTAGGCGACCCCTGTGAAAATGTTGTTCGACCTCCAAAGGGGTCGTGACCCACAGGTTGAGAACCGCTGCTCTAAAGGGACATGTTGAGGACAGTAGTTAAATGGCTGTTGCTTTCCTGGGCGAGAGGGAAGGGAAGAGGCAGCCTGACAATGATGCTGGATGGTGAGAACCAAACCACGGGAGTGGAGACCCAGTGGCCCTGGGAAAGGATCGTGGGGGGCGGACATAGGGATGCGAAGGGAGAGTGTAAAATGTTGTCTTCTGTGAAGGTGCAATGGAAATGCCTGTGATTTACCCCCAAGAAACCTTCAATGCTATTGGCTATGGAGTTGACTTTCTTTGGGGGGATGTGCCAAAAGCTGAGCCCCTCCCCTCCCCCAGCTACACGTGGGCCAAGGACAGAGGCCCTTGGGTCATCCCAAACAGAAGCTGCAGTGGGGGTGGAGGGAATGGGGACAATGTCAGGCCTCAGGAGGAAACGGTGGAATAAAAGGATCGGAAGTCATTGACTCTCTGTGTCCTGGGTCTGTGTTCCTGAAAAGCAGTGGAAGCCAGCTGGCCGGGCGCTGGCGTCTAGGGCTGGGCGGGGGCTGGTCAGCTCTGCCCAGCTCCTGAAGAGCCTGGAACCCCTGAGAAAATCTAGCAGTCTGTGCCCATGTGGGATGGCGTGAGTGTAGCAGGACCAAAAGGCAGAGAGAGGTGCCCGGCCTTCCCCACCCCGCTGTCTCGGGCATCCATCCTGCTCCGGCCTCCTCGACGGCTTTGTCCAGTGCGAACCTTCGTGGCCTTTTTATTGTTGGTGTCCGTTTCTGTGCCTTCCCGGTGAAGAGGCCTGCAAGATAATTAGAGGAGGGGGAGGGGGGAGCGCCAACCTGTGTGTCTATTGGCAAGGATGCGTTGCCCGGTTCCTTGGTCACCGCCACAGCGGAGCACATGCCGGGTCCTGCTGCATAATGAGGAACCCCCGGGGGACCCCGAGAGTGATCGATACGCCCGCCTAGCTCTGGGGCCGGAATAATGAGCTGCGCAGCCCCGCCAGAGTCACCAGCCCGCCTCGGGGAAGCCTCCCCTCTCCCACCGCCCACTCCTGCCGCAGACGCCTCCTCCCCACCCGGCCCCTCCGCTGGGTTTCCCTGTGATTGGCAGGGGCCCTGTTCTTTCCGCCTGGGCTGCCTGACAGCCCCTCCGCCCGGTCTCATTATGCCAGTTCTGTTCTCGGGCCACCTCCACCCCGGGAAGGCTTTATCAGATGGTCCGACTGACCGTGACCAGAGCGGCCGCACCTGCCTCCCCGGCTGACGGCGCAGGGAAGGTGTTTAGACACCGCAGAGCTGGAGCCTGATTAACTGGCCAGAGGCCTGGGCCGAGGCCCGCCCGCCCGCCGGAGTGTCAGTGATGAAAAATGGAGTGGCCGCACCACGCAGCCTCATTAACGCCCCTCCCGGCCAGACGGTATCAAGAGGCCCGTGTGCAGGCACCACGCCTGCTGCCATTGTTCGGGGCCCTCGGGGACAGGTTTCTGGCTGCACAGCAGTGTCTCTCCGTCCACCTCGCAGCAGTTTTATTGTCCTCTGCTGCCCCCCCACCTTTCCCGCTCCCGTCGCCCCTTCCCCGATTCCAGCTCATCCTTCTCTCATCCACCCGACGCGTGACCTCTCACCTTTGTCGTTCACACTCACGCCTTCCCTCTAGGGTCAGCCTCCTAGAAGCCACCCCGGATCGCTGTTTGGAGGTAAATGTATTGGCATTAGACATGTTTCGCTCTGGAGGAAATCTTTGCTGTTGCCTTCCGTTTTCAGGCACCCAGGGGTGTGTCTGGTTATACAAAGGGTTCCCCTAAGGCCACCGCCGGGACCTTGGGGCTGATCCCTCTGGAAACTGCGTAAATGGCTCATCTTGATAGGAATGTTACGTCATCCGGGTCCTTTAGGATCCATTTGGATCATCTGCTCCTTGGTCACGAGTGGCCTGAGGAGGTAAGAGTTCTCCAGAAGCCAGGCCATGGCTGCCCTCCTGTCTTCCTGCATCCTGGCCTTGGCCCATGGTCTCCTTGAAGGTCAGCACCCCCGGGCTCAGTTCAGTGCTTCTATCCCAGAACCGCGGACAGGGACCTCCGCTCTGCCTGTGGCCTCTCCACCAGCTGCAGCGTCAGCTGGGAGCTGGGTAGAAATGCGGGCTCTCAGGCCCCACCCCAGACCGCCTGAGTCGGCCTCTGCGTGGTGACAGGATCCCAGAGACTGTGTGCACAGCACAGGTTGAGAAGCTCTGTACCGGGACATTACCATCCAGGGAGGGAAGCCCTCCTTGAGATTTGCCAGGAAGGAAGGGAACACAGCAATGCCCATAAAGCCAGCTCGTGAAGAGTTCTCCCTTGCTTTGGTTCTGGAAGGGTCCTTGCTGGGAGACAAGAAACCCAGCTGGAAGCATGTTGTTGAGAGTTAAGGAAGCAAACGTGCACGTTGGGCCCCTGGGACTAAGTTTCCTATTAGTCGCTTCTCCTTACTCTCGGGGGAATGTTTTGGTGTCGAAAGACCACGTTTAAAAAATAGTGTCTTCTAGGGCCACCTTGGATGATACCCTCTAGGCTGGTGGGCATTTAAAGATGGTTTCCCATCCTGACCCAGGCCCTAAGTGACCACTGGTTGCCTTTGGTTAATCTGCAACTTGGAAGCTTGAATTTATGGGATGGTATTTTTTTTTCTTAGTATATATTTTTACGCTTGCTAAATGGACATAAGGTACTTTTTAAATCAAAATAAAACTCTTAAGATAACTTTTATTATACCACAAATTTCTGCAATGTAGATCATTGCTCTAGCCAGTGTGCTCAGTGGTTTGAGCATCAGCCCGCACACCAAAGGTTAGGAGGTTCATATCTGGGTTCCAGGTTCGAAACTGACCCTGGTTAGGGCTCATGCAGGAGGCAACCAATCCATGTGTCTCTGTATCTCTCCCACATTGAAGTTTTTCTCTCTCTCCCCCGCTCCCTCCTTCCACTCTCTAAAAATCAATGGAAAAAAATATCCTCGGGTGAGGATTAACAAAAATAATAATAATAAAATATGGATCATCAAATAGAAGCATACTGAAGTCAACTATAATTTCTCATCTTTGGGCGATTGTATTTTTTAGATATTAATGTGCCTAATAGATATTTGCTTTACAAAAACATGATCTTTCATACTATTTTTACGACCTGCTTTTCTCTTAATCTATGTATGTAAAAGCCTAAGTGACTGTTGCAACCGAAACAACAGAACAGACAACCAAGGGATGTGGGGCAACCAGGCCAGTAGGGGGGTTAGTGAGGGACCAAACGACGGAGCAGCAGGCTGCGTGGGGTGACCAGGCCTGCAGGGAGTTAGTGAGGGACGACCAAATGACTGAACAGAAGGTTGTGTGGAGTGACCAGGCCAGCAAGAGGAGCAGTTGGGGGTGACCAGGCCAGTGGGGAGGACAGTGATGGGTGACCAGGCCAGCAAAGGAGGGCAGTGAGTGGCAACCAGGTCGGTAGGGGGGCAGTTGTGAATGACCAGCCAGCAGGTGGGGAGGCAGTTAGGGGCAATCAGGCAGGCAGTCAGGTGAGCAGTTAGGAGTCAGTGGTCCCAGATTGTGAGAGGGATGTCTGACTGCCAGTGTAGGCCCAATCCCAAGAATCGGGCCTAAACTGGCAGTTGAACATCTCCCAAGGGATCCTGGATTAGAGATGTTGCAGGCTGGGCTGAGGAGACACACCACCTCCAGTGCACAAATTTCATGCACAGGGCCTCTAATATATTATAAAAAGCTTTCCAAGTTAATACATATAGCTTTTCTCCATATTTGCTTTTAATGCCTTATAAAATATTTCATTATGTTGGAGGTTCTATATAACAAACGGATTGATGTAATTCATCACCTATTGCTGGGAATTTTGGTTACAACTTTCTCTCTGTTTTATCAACACTGCCACAAGCTTCAACAATAGCAAAATATTTGTACGTTGTCCGGATAATTGATTTAGGATAACTTTTTGAGTACCTATATAACAGTGTTACGTTTAGACTGAAATAGAAACACACAGTTCTGGAGAACGAGAAGGTTGACTGTGCAATTTGTCCCAACCCTGCCATGTAACGTGGTGCCTTTGAATAGCAACTTCACGTGAATAAGCTGCTGATCTGTTAGATTTAGGCGGTGCACCTTCATTGTGGCAAATGGCTCTTGGGAATCATCTGTTTTTTCTTAAGGAAGCAAATTCCTTGGGTTTGGGAGCTCAGTATCTTGCCTGGCAGGCAGTCACAGAAGGCTGGACTAGAACTTGAAAGCCTGGTTGGCAAAGCATGGGTGATCACCACAGGATTGTCTGGACAGAGGGCCGGGGCGGTACAGAGGCTTTTCCAAGTGGTTGGAAAGCATGATGTATGTACGTATTTGAGCCACACCCTGGATCCAAGAGCAGATTCAAGGCTTGGGTGTGGGCAGCTATGCTAAAAAGGGGAACTTAAGGTGGTTTCAAGCCAGAGCAAAGCTGGGTGCCATCTTCCAAGAGTGGAGTGGCCTCCACCCCAAGGAGCAGATGGGATTTGAGAGCCAGCTGGGTGGAATTAGGGTCCACTGAGAAGGTCTCGGGAACGCTGGCTAGGTATGCTCCCAAGGGGTGTCAGAGCCCGGAGAGAGAATCTGTGGCAGAGACGGTTTGCCCCACTCAGGTCTGCGGGAGGGGCAGAACAGCTGTCCTAAGCCTTTTTACCTCAGGGCCCTATTACTAACCTAATAGGCATGTCTAATGGGACTGCCCACAGACCACGATCCCTCAACTCTACAGACAAGACTACAGTAAGCCCTCCAATACAATGGACAATTTAAGCACCTTCTACCCGGCCCGATACTAACTAAGGGGGGGCACTTGATGTCATTACTCTCATCCTCACAACCGCCCTGTTGTGTAAATGAGGACAGCCAGGCTCAGAGACTGTGAGCAACCTTCCCGAGAGTGACCAGGAATGGCAGGAGACAGAAGGCCAAGTGAAGAGCTGGTGGACACGTTGGGTAACTGCCGATTCTGAGAAGGCCACTGCGAACAGCCACAGGGACAGGTTTCTGGCTGCATAGCACAGTGTTTCTTCGGTCCACCTCGCACCAGTTTATTGTCCTCTGCTCCCCCACCTTTCCCGTTCCAGTCGCCTGTTCTCTGATTCCAGCTCATCCTTCTCTAATCCACCCTGCGCGGGTTCAAATCCTGGCTTTGCCTCTGAGAGGGGTGCTGTCCTCTAGCACCCTGGCCCAGCAGGCAGGCAGTAGAGCCACGGCCCAAGGACTTGGCCTGGCCTCCTTATCTTGGTCCCAGACGCACTCCTCTCTGTCCTTTGTGGTACTGAGTAGTATAATGGTCAGGCCTGCACATGCCTAGGACCCCTCCTAGCTCCACGCTTCCTGCTTGTGTGACCTCAAGTAAGGTCCTAACCAGTTTGTCACTCAGCATTGTCATCTGTACAATGGGCACAAGAGTACCTGCCCCATTGGGTCCTCTTGAGGGCCAAATGACTTTACTTAGGAAAACATTGAAAAATAGCAACCTCTGGTGTGACTCAGTGGTTGAGCTTCAACCCATGAAACAAGAGATCACTGGTTCGATTCCTGGTCAGGCCACATGCTTGGGTTGTGGGCTTGATCCCCATTAGGGGGCATGCAGGAAGCAGCCCACCAATGATGTTGCTCTCTCATCAGTGTTTCTCTCTCTCTATCCCTCTCCCTTCCTCTCTCTCTAAAAATCTATAAAAACATTAAAAAAATACAATAGCGACTGGATATAGATGGCATTTTCTTTATGAGTGCTTGCTAGTGCCATCTAGGGTTTAGATCCCTATATCTTAGGCCTTTCTTGTTTCTTCTTGAGAGCAGAATCTCCACCTGACCCGTGGCACCTCCACAGTACAAAGTAAGGATTCCTAAGTCCTTGCTGGATTGATAGGTGGGGGAGGCTGAGGCTGTTGCTCCAAATAGACCTGAGTTCAAATCCTGGCTTTGCCTCTGTTTCTAGACCACTGACTTCTCTGGCCTCATTTCCTCACCTGTAAAATGGAATAAAATATTACATTCCTGCCCTAACCGGTTTGGTTCAGTGGATAGAGCATCGGATTGTGGACCAAAGGGTTCCAGGTCCAATTCTGGTCAAGGACATGTATGTCGGTTGCAGGCTCCTCCCCTGCCCAGGCCCTGGTCTGAGCGCATACAGGAGGCAACCAATCCATGCGTTTCACTCACGTTAATATTTCTCTCTGTCTTTCCTTCTCTTTTCCACTCTCTCTAAAAATCAATGGAAAAATAACTGCTGATGAGGACTACACACACACACACACACACACACACACACACGCACACACACTATATAATAAAAGGCTAATATGCAAATTGACCAAATGGCAGAACAACTGGTCACTATGATGTGTATTGACCACCAGGGGTCAGATGCTCAGTGCAGGAGCTGCCCCCTGATGGTCAGTATGCTCCTACATGGGGAGCTCTGCTCAGCCAGAAGCCCTGAGCTGGGCTCACGGCTGGCAAGCTCAGTGGCAGTGGCAGGAGCCTTTCCTGCCTCCGCCGCAGTGCTCAGGATGTCTGACTGATGGCTTAGGCCCGCTTGGACCTAAGCCATCAGTTAGATACCCCCTGAGGGCTTCCAGACTGCAAGAGGGTGCAGGCCAGGCTGAAGGGGGCACCATCCCCACCCCCAGTGCACAAATTTCGTGCACTGGGCCTCTAATATATATATATTAGATTCTTAATTAGATTCTTAACACATGTGGAGGATATAGTGGCAGTGAGCTTTTGGCAAAGGCAGTGCTGATGGGTGAAACAGTGCCTCGTCATGCTCACTCGACCACTGTCAGGAGGTGGCTGGTGCATCTGTCAAGTTGCGTGTTGAAGCAGCAGGATGATGCCTGGTTTCTGTTTAGTCTTCCCTACTGACTGTCAGAACACGAGGGAGAAAACACAGGCACGTCCTCCCCCACCTCCCGCGGCCGTACCCCTAGAGCTACAGTTTTGTACGTACTTTTCACAAGCGCTTGTCAGGCATTAGACCACCCCGGAGGTTTACTGTGGTCTTTGGAGTCTACTGCCTGTCCCCAGCAGCCGGGATCATTGGGCGTCTTCCCAGCCTGTTTGTGGTGGTGGCCTGACTTCGAGCCTGTCTCCACTGTGTTTCCAAGTTGGCATTGATTTCTCCTGCTTGGAAGTGCCAGCACACGGCTGGGCGTGCACAGTGATTGAGTGCTCATGAAGGCGCCTGGGAGGTGTCCACTCCCACCAGGGAGCTGGTCATGTGGGAGACCTGGCAGGCGGTAAGCTGTGTTCCCAACAAGCTCAGCTGCTAAGCCTGAGGTGGTTCTCAACCTTTCTAATGCTGCGACCATTTAATACAGTTCCTCGTGTTGTGGTGAATAGTAATGTAAATACCTGTGTTTTCTGATGGTCTTAGGCGACCCTCCTAGTGGTCCTCAACCTGTGGGTCACTGCTGTAGAGCCTAAGACCATCAGAAAACAGGTCATGACCCACAGGTTGAGAACCGCTGTGCTAAGGGTACTGTGAGAAGTCAGAGAAAGGACAGGATTTGGTCCATTGTCTGTCCACAGGGGCTGGTGCATCAGACGGAAGCCAGCATGTTGGCCTGCCTTCGTTTCCTTATCTGTGAGTTGTGGTGATGATTATTAAATAGAGGGCTTACATATCAACCAATCCCTAGGAGCTAGGTAACACTTTTAGATCCAATCATAAGATACTCCATGTCCCACCAACTCACTGTTCTCTTGAAATACCCAGGTCATGCCATGCTAGAAGGTGCCTCCATGGGGGGCGGGGGGGTGGGGTGGGGGTGTTGAGACTTGCATTGGAGTAACCAACATCACATTTAGTATTTCAGAGATACTCTTTATGAGACCCTGGATCCACAAGGGTTGCGCACCCAGGTAGTTTCATTTGAGACTTTAAACACATCCTCAGCCACCTAGACATCTCCTGAGCCAGCCCTCACCCGGTGGTGACAGCTGTCGGGCTAAAGTTAGAGCAGTCTGAAAGACCCAGGGTGATAGATGTATCCTGAAAACTGTTTTTGAGCTAGTTGGTGTCACTGGGGACAGCACTGCTTTGCAGTGGAATCGCTTTGACAAGAATCATTTGAGAATCTCAGGATCCCATTAAAATCAGGGTGAATTATCACACCCGTGGGTGGCTCTCGGCTCACTTCCTCTGTTCTGGTCAAGGGTGGAAACGTAGATCTGCAGGTCAGCACTCTCCTGGATCTGAGAGTTCATTGGGGTTACCGCTGGAACCTCTGTGCCAACCAAACAAGGAACGATGGCCCGGCTGCAGGCTGTTGTTTATTATTGCAGGCCTCCAATTGTACATCCTTCTTGCCCCTTCCCTCCTGCGGCCCATCAGGCTAATTTGATTTGACATCCTGGCATTCGAGATCTGTCAAGTTTGTAACCCTAAGCAGTACTAATATTGAAAGCCATACTTGAAATTTATATAATCCAGATGTGCATGCCAATAAAGCGGAGAGATGAAATGACAGGCTTGTGTGGGGGAGGGACACGGGGTTGGGTGGGAGAGAGAGTGTGTGTGTGGGTGTGGAAGAATCTTTATTTTTTATGCCCTATATTTTTTCCACATGGTCTATACAACCAAGAAGGACTTTGTCCATTAATATTTTCCCTTAAGAATAGTAACTGCATTATAAAGTATAGCTTTAAGTAAGTACCAGCATCAGTTTTATTTGCAGCCAAGAATAACTAATTAAGTTTTGGGGAGAAGGAAGGCGGTCTACTTTAAATGCTTTTTAAAACTTTCCAATTGGTCAGGGTCCCTTCAACAATGTGGTCTTGGGAATTATTAGTCAGGCTGAGTTAGGAATTTTGACATGGCTCTCATTAATGTCAGATATTTTCTAGTTGAACATGTCATTTTTCTTATTTGAGGGCCTTTGGCATCAGTCAGAAGCCCCCTCCCTAAGAAACTAAGGCTTTGACCCCGAGTGGTCAGTTCAAAGCCCTCCCACGTCGGTCGTGCGCAAATGCCATTTGTATTTCCTGGAATCTCAATGAGGAGCTGCCCTAAATGTAGAAAGGTCTCTGTTCAGTGACTGACAGCGGCCTTACTGGGAAGGTGGAGTGTCTCCTCTCTCCACCACTCAGCAGGGGTCCCCCGTGTCACCCCCAGCAGGACATTCAGTCATCTTCTCTGGCCATGGCCTCGTGCACCTGTGAAGATGAGGAGGCTATGTGCAGGTGACCCGAGAGGTGTAGTTCATGCAGCCGACCTCACAGGCAGTTCTGAGGCGAAAGTTTTGGTGTTTCTGACATGAAAGCATGGCAGAATGTATTATTATTCCTTAGCTTCATGGGGTGCATAATTAACAGCTACCTTGAAGCAGACCCACTAGCCCAGGGAAAACTGGTCATACAGGCTAGTAAAAGCCGACAGAAAATGAGACTGAAAGGGAAACCCGGAGTTGGAATCCATGTAAGAGGAGGTGACTTCTGGTGGGCTGGGCTGTTGCACTGGCCAGTGTGGCTCATTGGTTGGAGCATTGTCCATGCACCAAGGGTTATGGCCATTCCCAGTCAGGGCACATATTCAGGTTGTGTGTTCAATCCATGGTTGAGGCATGTATGGGAGACAGCTGATCTCCTCTTCTCTCTCTCTCTCTTTCTCTCTCTCTCCTCTTTCTCTGTCTTTCTCCCTCCCCTCTCTCCCCCTCCACCCTTCCCTCTCTCTAAAATCAATAAAAATGAAAATAATAAAAACACCTGGCCACAGTCGGCGCCTGTGTCATCTGTGACTATTGCTAGGCTGGAAATCAAAGGTCCGGGTGCTCCTTTAGCTTCTGTCAGGGCAGAATAAAAGGAAAAGATGCCCAGAGCTTTGCTTGCTTGTTTAATGTAAACCCACTGCCAGGTTCAGGGGAAGCTTCTGGCATGCCGTCATCCCCACAGTTGCCCCTTCACCGAGAAAGTCTAAGGTGTCATCTTTGAAGCAGGGATGAGAGGGGCGCTTACAACTCTTCTTTTGTCAGAATCTATAGCCCTAATTCCAAGGGGGTGAGAAGAGCGATGCCTGCATCTCGGACTCCTCCCCACCCACCCCCCACCCCCCCCCCCCCGGCAGAGCCCCAGCCTGTGAGCCGCAGCCCTGCTCCGACTCAGGCCTTGAGTCAGGAATGCTGCCCTGGATCCAGGCCAGAAAGATTCCAGAAGATGGAATCTGACTTTTCCTGTTGGGTTGTGCGCTCAGGGAGGCAGAGTCGGGTGTGGGTCGGCCCGCACGGTTTGTTTGCCTCCCGAATGGACGCTCAGGCCCGGGGAGTGGAATGAGGGATCTCGATGGGGCTTGGCCAGCGTGGAGCGCAGGTGACTCACTGCTCCGTCCCCTCCACGAGACTCAGCAGCACAGGGCCTGGGGCCCCGGGCAGGATCAGACGGTGGGGGCTGCTGGTCCAGTCCTCCGCACTGACATCATCGCCCACCAGTCTGGAATGAAGGCAGGAAGTGTTTTCAGAGCAGGAGCACACAGTGGGGATGGCCCAGGCATGCGTGCTCCGTGTTGTGCCAGGCGGAACCAAGCGCCGCTGGCCTGCAAGTCTACCAGGGTCCCGGGACTGCAGTGGGGTTCTGCCCTTGGACCTCAACGAGAACTACTTGGCAAAATAAAGAAATAACACCTTTTTCTTTTCTAATGCTGCCTAGCTGAGGAGCAGTGTGCTTTGCTTGCTTGTTAAATGGAAATCCACTGCCGGTGCCAAAACCAGTTTGGCTCAGTGGATAGAGCGTTGGCCTGTGGACTGAAAGGTCCCAGGTTCGATTCCGGTCAAGGGCATGTATCTTGGTTGCGGGCACATCCCCAGTAAGGGGTGTGCAGGAGGCGGCTGATCGATGTCTCTCTCTGATTGATGTTTCTGACTCTCTATCCCTCTCCCTTTCTCTCTGTAAAAAATCAATAAAATATAGTTTTTTTTAAAAAGAAAGAAAGAAATCCACTGCTGGGGTGCAGGGATGCAGAAGAGCGTACTAAAAGGGCTGTAACAATAAGCAGACCAACCACGAGCGTCCGAGCACTGATCAAGGGCACCGGGAGAGCCACCGGAGGAGCTGTGGTCATGGGGAGGTGGCTCAGAGCTCCCACGTGGAAGTGCACCAGCCCCCTTGGAATCCTAGCTCTGTGGCCGACTAGTTGTGACCTTGGCCTCTCTGGCCTTCTGTTCTCTTACTGTAAGGGGAGGGGGGGTGAAGGTGGCGCATTATCAGTTGGTGTGAGCACCACGTGCTCCCAGCACAAAGTGGGAGCTTAGTCAATGGGACCCGGAGCTGATGAGTGTCGATCCTTCTCCCGTAGCAACAGCCTGTTTGGGGGTGATGCCCCCTCCACGCAGCTGGATGTGTGTGATTTCCTTCCTCTTCTCTACATCGTTGCGCCAATACTGGTGCCCAAGGGGGTGTATGTTCTTAGGAACTGGGACCTCAAAGCCGGACCATGTGGCCACCCTCCATTCTCTCCTCCCGCTAGCTTGTTGTCAGGAGTGGGTCTTGTTTCCTCCATCTCCTCCGAGATCTCCTAGTGTCCCTCAGCTCTGAAGCCCACCTCGGGAACCACCGTTCAGACGGATGGAGTCTCTCCGAGAAAGTGTGAGCTCTTGGGGATAGCATTATCTGGGGGCAAGTGCTGGCCTTGATGGGGTAGAGAAGCCAGCAGAGCCCGCCAGCTCTGCCCCTCCCATGTCCCTCGCCGGTTTACTCCCCAAAGCAGTGAATCTAGAGTCAGCCGAGGTTCCCCACAGAGACCCCAGGCCTCCACACACACGCTCAGGCCTGGGCTGCCTGAGTGTTCCTTCCAAAATGCAACATGGCTTCCTTCCAAAACAAAACAACAAAAGCAGACCCCTGGCGTGTCCTTGGCTCACTTCTGGAAAAGCAGCATGCTGTTCATCAGGGAAAGAGAGGTCTGAGCTTGGGACAGACAGAAGTCAGGCCGAAAGTTCGCGCCCCCTCCCTGCCTGGGCCCAGGAACAGTAAAAGCAGTGAGCGGTCATAATTGCAAAAAATCTTGGGGTGTTTACTTAAGGACCTACCTGGCACTGGCATTTTACATATATGAAGTTATTTAATCCTCCTAAGAACCCTGTCAAAGAAATGCTATCATTGTTGTTCCCCTTTTACAGATAAGGGGCCTAGGGCACAGAGCAGTTAAGTTACTTGCTGAAGGTCACCCAGCTAGCAGATGTCTAAGCCAGCTTTAGAACCCAGATGGTCTGGAACTAACCACAGGCCTGTGCCTCTCATGATGGTTGTAAGTTACAAAATGTTGTCATTATAACAATAAGCCCTATCCGCTAGTGATAAAATGGCATAGAACGATATGTACACCTTATTCCCACGTCAGTTTCCTAGTGTTGATCTTGTACTATAATTCTCTTAAGATATAATCATCTCAGGGAATTGGGTGAAGGGTACACAGGACCCTTCTGTATGATTTTTAGAGCTTCCAGTCAATAGAATTATTTCCAAATAAAAGGTTCCAACGAGCAAATAAACTCCTGCCAGCTCCATACTGAATTCTGATGGTGTGCCAAGCACAGTGCTAAGTGCCTCCCGTTCATTATCTTATTTAATCCTCCCAGCAGCCCAGTGGAGGGTGGAAGCTTCTTTATCTTCAGCTACAGATGAGGAAACTGAGGCTGGGCAAGGTTAAACACAGTGTATAAAGTCCGCAGGAAGTGTGAGGCCCCTGGGTCTTAATCGCTCCAGAGCATGAACTCCTAATGCTTCTTTGGAAGTCAGAATGCTTCCCAGCTCCCGGTCAGGCTCAGCCAGCCATGGAGCGAGCAGATCAAGCCCCCCAGGGGACAGGAAGCTCCCGAGGAGGCCTGGGACCTTGTTTGGCCTGGGACAGACCCGAGGAGAAGTTGAATCAATCCTTTTCCGTCATCTTTTCTGTTTCCGCACTGGTGCTGCTAGCGGTCCCCTTCCTCTCCATGAAGGATGCGCTGGCTGTGCAGGATCAGGGACCCTCGGGGGTGTGTCTTTGGGGCTGAGTGGCAAGTGTTCCTCACAGCCCAGTGAGAGAACAGACTTGGGGTCAGACCTGGGTTTATTATTATTTTTTGAAATATATATATATATATATATATATATATATATATATTTATTGATTTCAGAGAGGAAGGGAGAGAGAGAAAGAGATGAGAAACATCAATGATGAGAGAGAATCATTGATTGGCTGCCTCCTGCACTCCCCCTACTGGGAATATAGCCCCGCAACCTGGACATGCGCCCTTGACCGGAATCGAACCCGGGACCCTTCTGTCCACAGGCTGATGTTTTATCCACTGAGCAAAACAGGCTAGAGCAGGCCTGGGTTTAAATACTAGCTTGACTTCTCACTGACTTGTTACCTTGAGACAGTTACTTAAACTCCTAGAGCAGTGGTTCTCAACCTGTGGGTCGTGACCCCTTTGGGGGTTGAATGACACTTTCACAGGGGTCACCTAAGACCTTCAGAAAACGCAGGTATTTACATAATTCATAACAATAGCAAAATTACAGTTATGAAGTATGGTTGGGGGTCACCACAATATGAGGAACTGTATTAAAGGGTCGCAGCATTAGAAAGGGCGGGAACCACTGTCCTAGAGCTGTTGTGTGTGTTTTCCCATCGGTACAACAGGAGTCATAACACTCGCTAGCTCCATGCTTTATTACACACAGCGAAGGAGAAAAAGCACCTGGCTCAGAGATGCCCCATCGGTCTCGATTTCCATGTGCTCACTCAGTGGGGTGGTGCACCCCGTGCCGCCTCAGCCAGTGGAAGCCTCTGCTGAGGTTTGGCACCTCGGCTCTCAGAGAGATGAGGCCGAGGACGATGACCTGGATCTACCACCAAGGGGCAGGTCATGGTGCCAAAGGCCAGCTACAAGCATTTCCAGAGGCTGGGCCGGGCGGCGGAGGGTACCCACCAAGTCTGGACCGCCTTCCTCTGGACCCGGAGGCCAGAGGTTGGACCCGAGCTGGGCACCTTTCTGGGCTTCAAGGGCACGGGTGTGATGTGGAACAGGGAGCACTGTCAATCACCGTGCGGGATGGCACCACTGATGAGCATCTTCATTTCCATCAAAGGTGTCTTGTGACAGGGTATCGTCAAGTTCAATTTAGTCTGAATCAGGACACTGGCAAGGACTTATTTTTTATTTCTGCCCTGGGCTGAACCTGTCTTGAATAATTCAGTGTTCATCTACTCCCAAACACTGAGTGTTCTTTTTTCTCTTTTCTTTTTTCTTTTTCTTTCTTCCTGGATTGCTTTGCTCAGGTCATGCAATTGCTTGTTTCTCCCCGTGTCCTCCCTGAAATCCCACCCACCTCTGGTTCCAGTAATAAGCATTGATTAAGGAAAGAGAACTCTGTGTCTGTACTACAAAGTAGCACAAGCTGCCTCTCGTCTAGGGACAGTCCTCGGAGCAGGGGCTGCACCTGGTGGCCTGTGGGTATCTTTTGACCCCACATTCTTTGGAGGGGAGAATTCTTTATATATTTTTTTTTAATTGATTTTTTACAGAGAGGAAGGGAGAAGGATAGAGAGTTAGAAACATCGATGAGAGAGACATCGATCAGCCGCCTCCTGCACGCCCCTCACTGGGGATGTGCCCACAACCAGGATACATGCCCTTGACCGGAATCAAACTCAGGACCTTTCAGTCCGCAGGCCGATGCTCTATCCACTGAGCCAAACCGGTTTTGGCTGGAGAGGAGAATTCTTACGCTGTCACTCCAAAACCCGGAGATTTCCAAATCTGGCAACAGTTGGTGGAAGCCGAGTGGCATCTGTCCCCTTCAGATAAGCAAATCTTCTCCAGTTTGCTGTAGGCCCGCATCCCCCCAACTTCACTCATGGACTTGTGTGCCTGGCCCCCAGCATCTGGTTCTCAACTCCCGGCCTACACGACCAAGGAAAACTCTTTTCTTCCAGAGGAGCCGCCGCCGATGAGATGCTTCAGGGGGTCATTAGGCCACAGGGCTCCTCGCTGGGTGTGGATGCAGCAGAAGTTGCTCGCTGTCTATCCTCCTCTTAGGTCAGTGTTGCACCCAGTCTTCGTTAGGAAACCGGGGTTCCAGAGAGAGCTCAGCTCTGCACCAACACCCTAGTAGTGGCAGAATTCCTGGAAAAGTGACCCGGAGTCACTGGGAGTTGTGGGCCCCCACGAACACCCATGGGGAAGGAGCTGTCGCGGAGCATGTTCGGGTGATGCGGAGCATTCGCTGGGGTACCAGACCAGGAGTCAGGAGATGAAAGTTGCCGCCTGGCTTTGCCACTTTTGCAAACCAGGCATTTGACTTCCAGGAGTCTTGGTTTTCTCATCTGCAAAATGGGGATAATGTCGAGGGTGCCTATTCACAGGATCAGGTCCCTTGAGCCTGTGAAGATGTGCTGGGGAGTGGAAAGTTGTCTTGGTGATGGGACAGCCACGGTGTGCGTGCTGGGAAGAACACAGTGTCTGTGTTGTTTGTGTGTAGATCGAACAAACCCCGCCCCCCGAGAAGGGGTCTGTACAGTTTGAAATGGTTTAAGAACGAGCAAAAGACAGATGGTGTTTTAGGGCGCGTAGAATGTCTGTGAAGTTCACATTTCAGTGTCCATCAGTGACGTTTCCTTGGGGCACCACCTCGCCCGTTGGTTTACACTTTTCATGATGCAGTAGCAGAGTTGGGTCGTTGTGACAGAGACCCCCACTGTTGTGA
The DNA here is from genome assembly GCA_011751065.1 of Lasiurus cinereus. Lineage (NCBI taxonomy): Eukaryota > Metazoa > Chordata > Mammalia > Chiroptera > Vespertilionidae > Lasiurus > Lasiurus cinereus. Next base: position 4,291,674 of record JAAGEH010000043.1, on the reverse strand, counting down.
TGGCCCCCAAAGCATAAAATGTTTGCTATCTGACCCTTTTACCAACCTCTGGGATAGATCACGGGGGAACAGTGACTCAGTTCCCCTACTTCCTCCTCATTTCTCCCACCACCCAGACTCGGGGGTTTTGCAGAGAGGTGACCCAGAGAACAATTACAGATAAAAAAAAAACAACTTGGGGACCAATCAGATCTGCTATGGCCCTCTGCACATCTGCCCTTCACGACTGAGCCAAGGGTGTCTCTCCCTTTAACTGGCATGCAGCAACCCTCCCGTCCTCCGGTTCCAGCTAGGGGCACTTCCTGATGAAAACCACAACATGCTTCATAAAACCAAACCCCCTTTTAGCAACAACCACAGAGAGAGAGGAGGCTGCTCCTAACACAATAGGCGATTCTCCGGCGCACGAACCACTGAGCGCGCCTGGTCGCTGAGCTTCCTCACCCCCGGTTGTGGACTGACAGGTGACACGGAGGTCAGCTACCGCTCCGATAAGCCTGCGAGGGCAGCGTCCGGCCTGAATGGTGTCCCCCCAAAAGACACGATGACATTCCAAGCCCTAGTACCTCCGAATGTGACCTTATTTGGAAAGAGGGTCCTTGCAGATGTGATTAGTTAAGTACGGCTCGGTCCTAGTAGACAGGGCGGGCCCTTCAGGCAACGTGCCTGGCATCCTTATAAACAGAGGGACATCTGAACACAGAGTCAGACACACACGGGGAGAACGCCACGTGACCAGGGAGGCAGAGAGGGAGGGATGCTCATCTATAAGCCGGGGGGGGGGTGCCAAGGCTTGGGGGCCACCACCAGAAGGGAGGGATTCCACCCGGCGCCGCAGAGGAAGCGCGGCCCTGCCGACACCTGATCTCAGACTGCTAGGCTCCAAAGGGGAAGATAATACCTTTCTGTTGCCTAAAGCCACCCGGTTTGTGGTGTTTTTGTCACAGCAGTTCCAGGAAATGCAGGCGGGCTACGCGCCCACCCTTGGCTCGGTCTTCTGATACCTCTCAAACCTCTCGACCCTGCCCCCGGTCCTACAAATGAGGCGGTAGGGGGGGCCATAGGGTTCAGTGAGCTGCCTGAGGTGTTGCTCGAGGCCGAGCAGGGTTCAAACCCAAGCCTCCTGATTCCAAGCCACTGCAGTGGATTCCTGGGGAACGCGTTCCTCTGGCTGCCCGCAGCACCCAGGAAGGAAAGGGCTGGTCCTCAAAGTGATGGCCCCTCAGGTCTTTCATTTCCAGGAGTTCTGGGGAGCGTGTTTCTTGGCTGTGGTCACCTGAAGGTGTTTACCTGAGCAGGAAGAAAAGTCAGCTGCTAACTAAAAAAAAAAAAAAAAAAGAATGGGTGGATGTGTTGGGCAGGGATCTGGGTCTACAGTTGTAAATTGGGCCAGAAGTGACCATCACTTCCTTATGCTGCTGCGTCATTTGAAGATCGTGCCTACGAGACCCTGGAGGAGATACCCCCCATAAACCCGCAACGTGGAAGGCTAGTGGAAAGGGGAGTCTCCGTGGCCTCCTGGAAAGCCTCCGAACGGAGGCTTCCTTCTTTGGTAGCAGCTGGTTGGCCACGCGCTTGTGTAAGAGGCCCAGGCTCACCGCCCCAGACACTCCCGAGATGCTGGGGCTAGGCCCCCTCCACAGTTCCCACACTGGGGGGGAACTCCAGGGAAATCTTATCGCCGGAGTCTGGGACCGTGTTTAAGGTCGTCTTTCTCTTTCTTACGAATATTTCCAAACGTACGGATAAGTATCATGAGCTGCGTGAAGGACTTCAGCTCCCCATCACCCGAGTCAACAGCGTGATTTTTACCCCTCACCGGTGGCTGTGTCCTTGTTGTGGCTGAAGTAGAGGAAGCACAGCCCGGATCTCATGTCCTTTCCCTCCTTCCTGCTGTGGTTGCCTCTCTAAGTAAAGGTGGTGTGGCTGTTTCAATAACCACATCACTACTGTTGCCCACGCACATTCACAGGGACCTCTGGTGTCAGGGCTACGCAGTTCGTGTTCAGAGTTCAGGGTTTCCAAGTTTATACGGATGGGAATGTGGGCCGGGGGACAGGAAGTGATGCCATGAGGGGTGGGCAAGAGGCTGAGCTTGGGGTCCAGGAAAGAGAATTGATGGAAGTCCCCTCAGACCACAAGTCAGCAAGACTGAGCCCAAACGGGGTGTCCCCCTGGCCGGCTGAGTCTGCCCCCTTCTGCTGCGGTGAGCCAGGGTTCTCCGTGGAATTCTGCCGGGCTGGCTGGCTCTGCCAAGGGCCGCTGCCCCCCGCCCCCCGGCGTTGGAGGACTTAGCATTCATGACATGTGCTGGCAGTACCCGGGGTGTGCTTCTGCTCGCTGCCAATAAAGAGAATTGTTTCTTGCTCGGAACAGTGTTCATTTACACAGAGAGAACTTCCTTTCCTACCTCCACCAGACCCCCCGCCCCGCCCCTCACCCCCCCCCAAAAAGAGGAGGGGAACGCTTTTTGGAATCTGATTTTAGTGGGCTCCCTCAAAAGGAGCTTTATGTTTATTTTTTGAGTAGCGCTCTGCACGGTTGTGTCCATTTATCATGCCTCGCTTCCAGCCCTCCCCGCCTCTCCTGTACTCTGCAAACCTAAACTCCATCAAACTGTTCCTAACGACTACCACATGTCCACAGAGGACTCGAGGGGGCGGGGGGAGGCGGGGCTGGGAAGTGAAGCGCCCCTCCAAAGAGCACAGTAGCATATTAAAATTCAATGGCTTAGTCATCGGAGTTTTCAGCCCAGGCACGGAAGAAAAATAAATGAACGTTCTGTAACAGTCCTGTGGACCTCAGAGGAAGGGGGTGGCCGGGAGGGAGGGAGGGGCGGTGGTTTGGAGAGAGAGGAGCTCAGGCCAGAGAGAACAATTGGGGCTTTTGCTCAGAAATAACAAGACACGCTGCTGTTTCCCTGCTCCAAGAGAGGCACACAGTGTCAGCCAGAAGGGACCCTGGCTGGGGCTCCTCGGCCCCCACGGGGGGAAACTGAGGCCGGGCCGGAGCCCTCGCGGCTTCGCAGTCCTGTGTGAGGAATGGGTGGTGCGGGTGGGGCTGGATCCCGGCCCTTGGCGCTTCTCAGTCCGTATTCTCTTCTCCTCGCTCAGAGGGCATCTCCCCTTCGCTGGAGTTCCGGGCGAAAGGGACCCCTCTGGGATGTAAGAGCGACCCTGCTTGGACGGAGAGCTGCCATGGTCTCCCCGAGACACCAGGGGACCCACTGGTGACTTCAGACGGCAGCGATGCCGGCCCAGTCTTCTCTCTCGGCCAGATTTGCGCCTCTCGGGTTCCAGGCTGCAGGAGGCCCGCCTCTGAAACCTGTTGCCTTGCTTCTGTTCTCCTCCTACCCCCCAGCCTCCCTCTGGAAGAACAGGCCCGCTCCCCCTTTCCTTTGTTCGGAGGGCAAGCGACCGAGTCCAAGGGTTTCAGGGGAGTGGGTGAGGTCCCGCGCTGATCCGCGGAAAAACTGGCTCTGCACCTCCTCGCTCCCTGCCCTCCGCCTGGATGAAATCCCTGCTCTCGGTGGCCAAGGACAAGGAAGGGCAGAGGGGTGTGACATCGTTAGGCTGAGTGCTTAGAGGAGAGCAAAGTCACACGGAGGGTGAGGCGGGAGGGGTCCGGTCTGGGGCCTTCGGGCCGCGTCCCGCAGTGCCAGGCCCGCGGAGGTGCCCCATCCGCCCAGGACAATAGCTCTTGGGCACCCCTCCAGCAGATTCCTGTCCCGGGAGGCACGGAAGGGGACCAGTGCACCACAGCCACCTCTGGGCCTCTTCAGGGAGCGCCCTGTAGCTGACGAGGGGCTGTGGGTTTCTACTGGGTTTCTTTGATCAGATTCAGGGCAGAAACGGAAAGAGGTGGAGGGTGACCCACGCACTCCGCACTCCGCTGAAGGCTGGCGCTTAGCCCTCACCCTGGGCTGCTGCTGAGCCCCGTCCACACCAACCCGGCCTGGTTTTGTCTCCCAGGTCTCCCTGTGGGTTCTCTGCTGACATTCTCACGTGCTGCCCTGGGCCCTGCTCTGTCCAGTTCCCAGGGCCTTGGCAAACCCCGTGAGATGGAGTGTGGGCAACACGACATGGAGGGCAGCGCCTGGTACCAGGGTCCTGGGCCGCTCAGGGCTCCCAGGTGAACCCTGCCAGTGAGAGGCGGCAGGAAGCAGCCTGGCATGGGTCTGGCAAGACCTCTCGGAGGCTCTCGAGAACACACTGTGGCATTGTTGTCACCGTTAATAACAGCCCTTTCTTTGAGCCTGGCTGGGACAATACGCCAAACAAAGCTGAGAGGCAGAAACGGTCCCTGCCGGGGGCCGTGCGTTTTATCAAGGCCAGGGGAGCGGAGAAGAAAAGGCGCGGGGGAGAGGCGGTGGGGAGCGGCTGGGCTGGGGTTCACAGCCGCTGGAGGTAAAGTGGGAAGGTGCCCACGGCCTCACTGTGCGTCTCTTTGTTGCAAGAGCCCCGTGTCTCCTCTCTGGGCCCTCCTTTCTTGTCTGTTTCACTGGATCTGCACCCCATGAAAACAAAGAAAAGGGAACAAAGGCCCGCTGAGGTCTTCATCTCCCTCCCTCACAGCAGTGTGTGACCTGTGACCTTGGGCAGGTTCCTTTATTTCCGAGCCTCGGGTTCCCCCACTGCAGGGAAGCACCCAGATAGGAGATCCTGGGCGTCCAAGCCCTCTACGATCACTCACGGCATAATAGCTTCCAAAACCTTCGTCCCGTGGTGCCCTCGCTTGTTCGGCTCAGTGGCTAGAGCGTCAGCCTGCGGACTGAAAGGTCCCGAGTTTGATTCCGGTCAGGGGCACATGACCAGTTGCAGGCTCCATCCCCAGTAGCGGGTATTGCAGGAGGCAGCTGATCAGCGACTCTCTCTCATCATTGATGTTTCTCTCTTTCTCCTTCTCCCTTCCCCTCTGAAATCAATGAAAATACATGAAACATGCACACACACACACAACCACACCAGATTGCAAGAGTGGTGATGAAAGAGGACTTGCTAGAAGTGCCTTTGCACCCCGAGAGGGAGAGTCTACACGGTGCGGGGCCCTCAGTGATGCGTCCGCTCATTGAAGGCCCACCGGGTGCCAGGCAGCTGCCCTTTTGCCTGCTGGGCCCTCATTCACTCCTCGGGGAAAGAAGGGTCACGAGATCGGTCGCCTTCACGCTTTTTCAGGAAAGATGTGAGTCGGTCTTGTTTTCTGGGTGGGTGCCGGGCTCACCGTACCAGGGGTGGTTGGTGTGCTGGCATTTGGGGGCTGGAAGGGCCCCGTGAAAGCCAGCAGCTCACCCAGCCAAGCGGAAGGCCCGCTGTCCTCCAGAAGCGCTGGCAGGCAGGAGCTGCAGCTGTGTTGCAACAAGTCCGGTTTAATTCGGGTGGTGGCACAGACAGCACTGTGAGGTGTTTGTTAAAAGCCCGAAGAATGCAGCTTATTCACCAATCTGTGAAAATGGCTGTGTGTCTGGGTGGGGGGAGGTTGTGGGGGGGAGGCGCAGAGGCGCCTGGGTGATAGCGTTTGAAAAGAGGGACAGTGATGACAGCTATAAATTTATCATAATGCCCATTAGGCAGGAGGTCCGAGTGGATTAACTCATTACAGCTAAGTAGGCATCAGCTTTTCTGGAGGCCTCTCCTCTCCGGGGCTTTGATTCTGTATCTGACCCTCCCATCCTCTCTATTCGTCAGTAAGACGGGATCTAATCCTTGTTTGTCAGCCATCCTTATCTGCCTTCGTGGTCTTTTTTATCATCAACCTGGTTTCCCAGGGGGCGAGGGGGATGGACATTTTTTACATAACACAACTGGTATAAACCCCAAAATGCCAGGGGAGTGGGCAGGATTTGTCTTTAAGTTAAATTCTTTTTCAAATGCATGAGCAAAACGGGCCACTCGCTGGCATCCTGAGGTAAGTAGTTTGGTGCAGCCAAGAAGCATCTGTACGTGTAGCTCGCAGGCCAGCCCGGATTTTCAGCGTCTGCCGTGGTTATTCTGTGACTCAGCTGCTGTGCCTGCCATTCCGGCAGTACATCATCTTCCTCATTAATGTGCGTCTTTTCTCGAGGAAATCTCTTAGGTCGTTGAGCCTAAGGGAGAGTGATTGAGACAGAAGAAGAACGCTGCCTTATGAAGCATCGTCTGAACGCAGGCGCCCTGTTAGCTCAGCGGGGAAAAGGCACTTAGAGGAAATGTGACTGTGGGGTGGGCTCGGGAGGGTGGACGGACTCCTGGAGCAGAAAGCGGGAGCCTCGGTCTCCCCTCAGCTTTCGTGCGGCCTCGGGCAGGCCACTTGGTCTCTGCGGGCGTCTATATCCGTAAGATTGGGGTGGGGGGGTGGGGGAGAGAATATTGAAGAAAACCCATGGAGTAAGTCGCTAGGAAGGACCTCTTCCCCGGAGACAATGCTGGGCCAAACACTGTCACTACCTTGTCATCCCCGGATATGCGGAGCGGTGTTTCTGGATGGCGTTCTGGGGGGAAATCTGATCTGGGGATCCTGCTGCCTCCTCGGGGCCTAGAACTGCGGCATGCACAGGGGTGTCCTGTTCGGTGACCCCGAGTTGAATTACACCATAATCAGCAGGGGGGACCCAGCGAATGTATTATTCAGCAGCAGTATGCCGCCTTGCAGGCCAGGCACTGCGTCGTCTGGGATCCGATGGGTTATGAATTCAGAAAACCCTCCTTCTGTATTGGGCTGGCTCCTCCCCGCCCCACTGACCACAGGCCTCTTGGGCTCCCTGGGCCTCGGGGGGTTTCATGGGGACGCCTCAAAGAGCCCGATGGTGGGTGTAATTCTGTCCATCTGTCCACTCTGCACCTGGGTAGAGGCACCGAGCAATCCCCAGCCTTACCTTTTGCAGAGATATCTCTCTCTCTCTCTCTCTCTCTCTCTTTCTCTCTCTCTCTCTCTCTCTCTCTCTCTCGTTCATTTTGGAGAAGCTCTCTGGGATTCATTGACTAATGCTCATTCTCGGGTGCTGCGCTTCGGAGGTCAGCGGTGAACATGACCCTGTGACCCAGCCAGCTCTGAAAAGCCCCCCAATGGTTATATTCTGAGCATTTGAATGTCACCGTTTTGTAAGGCTCCGGGCTAGAGCCCACCTGCTAAAAGACAGTGGGAGACAGACAGACAGAGATACCCTACAGATCCTTGAGTGTCAAAACGAAAGGCTGAATTTGTACATGCCCAGGGAGGAAAAGGGAGGGAGCAGGGGGGATGCAGGAGTGATCAGTAGCCGCTGGAAGGGGTGCCGTAAAGCTTACAGGCCATCCGTTCAGCATGCCGTGGACTTCCTCTTTAGATGAAGAGTTGAGATTTCATGCAACAGAGCAGGTTGGGGCGGGGGGGAGTTGTTTGCTTGCTTGTTTTTAAATATATATATATTTTTTAAATATATTTTATTGATTTTTCACAGAGAGGAAGGGAGAGAGATAGAAAGTCAGAAACATCAATGAGAGAGAGACATTGATCAGCCACCTCTTGCACACCCCCTAGTGGGGATGTGCCCGCAACCAATGTACATGCCCTTGACCGGAATTGAACCTGAGACCCTTCAGTCCACAGGCCGATGCTCTATCCACTGAGCCAAACCAGTTTCGGCTTTAAATATATTTTTATTGATTTCAGAGAGGAAGGGAGAAGGAGAGCGAGATAGAAATATCAATGATTGGCTGCCTCCTGCATGCCCCCCTACTGGGGATCAAGCCCACAACCCTGGCATGTGCCCTGACCGGAAATCGAACCGTGACCTCCTGGTTGATGCTCAACAACTGAGGCACACAGGCCGGGCAGGTTGGGGTTTGTAAGGGGAGCCCTGACAGTGGAGCTTCTGGGGTCATTAGAGCAGTCACCACGGAGCCTCCCAATGTCCCACCGTACAGGTTGCCGACACCGTGTCCCCTTACCGACTGGACCCTCCCCCCGCCCAGCCTCCTTTTCCCAAACAAACCCCTCACCTCCCGAAGGTCAGAACCTCGGACGGCTTTTTACACAGCCACCATATGGTGTTTGCTTTAGCATAGATCCACAAACGACGTGTTATTACAGCGGAGGTGCAGAAAATTATATGACAAAAACGGGTTTGTTTCTCCGCGAGCAACCCCGGGCTGAAATACGGCAGTATTCCTTCATGCCTCGCTCGGAAGCGAAAGGGAGCCTTTCCCAGAACTGGGGGGGCACTCGCCAGGGACCAGAAGGCGGGGGGGGAAATAACAGTGCCCTGACCACCAGGGGCTGGGCAAGTGGTTTATTTTCTGTCTGTGTTTTATTAAATCCGCGTTTTCCATTGGACTGTTCCCCATGTGATTTATTTCTGCTGCAGATGTCCCCGTGCCCACCCCACCCTCACCCCGAGATTTTAAACGGACTACAGTGGGGGCATCCCAGCTCAGCGGAAACACGTCGATTGGGTTTCACAAAGGGATGGGAATTGGAATGAGGGTTGGGTTATCGCCAGGGTGATTGGCAGGGACTTAATGCCCACCCAGTGGATTATTCCATTTTTGGCCAAATAGTGACGTCCTGGGGATTAGGCTGATCCTGTAGGAAATGATCAGGAGTAGGGATTCATTTAAGCAGGCAGTGGATTATCCTCAAGGGCAATCTCCCCCCCCCCCCCCCCCCCCCAGCCTGGGGGGGAAAAGGAATGTGTCTAATTTCTGCCTCACTTTCCTCATTTTTAGAAAAGCAACTTGGGCCCTAGCTGGTTTGGCTCCGTGTCTAGAGTGTCCACCTGCAGACTGAAGGGTCCTGGGTTTGATTCCAGTCAAGGGCCCATGCCAGGGTTGTGGGCTCGATCCCCAGTGAGGGTTGTGCATGAGGCAGCTGATCAGTGATTCTCTCTCATCATTGATGTTTCTGTATCTCTTGCCCTCTCACTTTTTCTCTGAAATCAATAAAAAATATATATATTTTTTTAAAAGCAAAGAAAAAGTGTTAAAAAACAGAAAAGCAACTTGGGACCACACAACAGCTGAGAGGATCTTGAACCTGAGTGTCCTATTCTTTTGGTCTGAGGAGACTATGCCCCAAACTTTCTGGAACCCTCCATCTGTCCCTCTTATTTCCCAGGATAGGGGAGGAAGGGGTGGGGCAGAGATGTGTCAGGGTAACCATGGAGCCAGAATGGGGCTCAGTCAGGAACATCTCTCCTGGCCCCTAGGCCAGAGGTCAAGTTGAGGTGAAAGTCACGTAATGGAAAAGTGTGGGATCCTAGAGAGGGAAGCATTTAATCCCCTTTGACTTGAACAAATCTCTGAGCTTGAGTTTTCTTGTCTGTAAAGAGCGTGAATTTTACTTGCCCTGCTTGCCTGCCAGTTGAATGGGATGTTACGTATAGAAGTACATTCTACAAACTATGATTTGATACCTGTGCGGTCCAGGTGGGTAGCCCCTGGCCACTTGCGGCTATTTAAATGAAATTTAATTAAAATTAAAGTACAAATGTAGCTTCTGATAAATCACTGGCCTTATTTCAGATGCCCGATGCCACCTGTGGCTAGTGGCGCTCACAGTAACACTGCAGACGAACGTGGGGAGGTGGGTGGTTTAGTGGAAGATGCCCCTCATTCTGGAGGCAGAAGGAATGGGGGCCTGGGAGCTTGTGGTCCTGAGGAAGGTTCAGCCTAGGGGGTGGGGGGTCCGATTCCAGGCTCTGGCAGTCACCAGCCATGGGACTTGGGCGGGTTACCTCACTTTCTGAGCCTCAGCTTCCTCCTCTGGAACATGAAAAACAAAATAGTATCTTCCCTGTGGGGTGGTTGCGGGGGCTCAGGAGACGGTCAGCTGGGTACCCGGCACTTCTTAAATGTCCAGATGATGCTCCAGTCATTGAAGGCTCGGCTTGTTAAGCTTCGGGCACTGCTGTCCCAATCCAAGTCCACTCGCCCGTGCCCTGAAGATCCACTTGAGCAAGAACGGGCGAGTTTTCCGGGGGAGGACGGGAGGAGGTAGTGCGGTGGTTTGAAGGCCGAGGGGGGGATGGCGAGACAAAGCCGTTTTGTCTCCAGTGCCCTAAAACCAAAGCCGAGCCTTCCAGGGGGGATGGTGAAAGCGGCTGATCCTTCCAGGGGAGGAACAAGATAACCGGGGCTTTCTGCTTCCTCGGCTGCTCCCCTGAAATGAGTGGGAGCAGCTTCTCTGCGCGGGGCAGGGCCAGGGATGTGGCAGGAAGGCGGTGAAGTGAGGCATGTGATGCCACCTGGCCCAGGGCCACCTGGTGCAGGTGGTGGAATGGGAGACCGTGCCGTGCCATGGCGCTCCCAGGCCTAGAAGGCCCCGGGCTGGCATTTGATTTAGCAGCAGGCGGGCAGGCGGGCGGGCGAAGCTTGCTGTCATCCGAGAAGAATGCTGAAGAGATAACTGGGGCTGGGGCTTCCCTAGGGTGGGGATGGCCATTGGCTGTGGAGGAGGGAGGTCAGGGCCAGCACCGGGTGGAGGTTCTTGCCCTGGTGGCAGCGGTGGAAGTAGCTCTTCTTGTGGATGGAGGTGGATCCGGGTCCTGAGCTGGCATGGCCAGGTAACAGCTGCCTGGAGTGAGGCAGGAGGGGTCCAGGGGTCCAGGGCCCTATGGTCCCCAGGAGGCCTTCCCCCCCAAGCCTCCTCTGGCCCAGGCACTAGGTTAAGGAGGACTCTTATGGTTGCAAATTGTAAAAATATATCTGGGTATAACGTGGAAATGAAAAAGGAGGGTTATTAGAAACAGATGGAGCCCAAGGACAGGAGAGCTGAGCCGTGGGCTGGTGCTGGGATCAAGGACCGGAAGGATAAACACACACACACACACACACACACACACACACACAGCCTCTCTCCCTGCCTGCCTCCTCCCCTCCCTCTCCTCGCGGCTTTCTTCTCTTCCGTGCGCTTCTTTGAGAGCAGGGGATGCCTAAGTGCAGAGGTTAGGGATCCAGTCACCCCTGGGTCCTGGGTCCCCGTTCTTCAGGAAGGGTCAGTGGCCCACCTGTGGTCCAGCCAGGGCTGGGGCCATGCCATCTCAATGGTGCCCTCCCGCGGTGACTGTGGAGTAGTCATTTGGAGCTGCCCACCCAGACCCCATGAAGTGACTTCCTGCAGGGAAGTCAGCCCAGCCAGCAGAGAGGTGTGGCCACCTCCAGGAATGAACCAAACGGTAGTGTTCAAGTTCCACCGGCGTATTCCCTACAGCTGTGTGGTGCCCCGATGGGAAGAACATACTCACCTATCTGCATCGCACTGGGTCCCAGAGGGGTGGGAGTGGAGGGAGTCTTACAAAGATGCTTATAGCCGAAACCGGTTTGGCTCAGTGGATAGAGCGTTGGTCTGCAGACTGAAAGGTCCCAAGTTCGATTCCGGTCAAGGGCATGTACCTTGGTTGCGGGCACATCCCCAGTGGGGGGCGTGCAAGAGGCAGCTGATCAATGTCTCTCTCATCAAAGTTTCTAACTTGCTATCCCTCTTCTTTCCTCTCTAAAAAATCAATAAAATATATATATTTTTAAAAAGATGCTTATAATACAAGATAAAGTCAGTAAAGTATTCTCCTTTCCCCCTTTCGGTTAGATCAGTGGTCGGCAAACTGCGGCTCACGAGCCACATGCAGCTCTTTGTCCCCTTGAGTGTGGCTCTTCCACAAAATACCACGTGCAGGCGCGCACGTACAGTGCGATTGAAACTTGGTGGCCCATGCGCAGAAGTCCGTTTTCGACTCTCAAAAGAAATCTCAATCGTGGTACTGGTGATATTTGGCTCTGTTGACTAATGAGTTTGCCGACCACTGGGTTAGATCATGTGTGTCTTCCAGCTCAGAGAGGGAAGGTGGCTGCCCGCAGATCACCTGACATCCTGCTGGGAGGGGGTGTGGACACCTGGTCCACTATGAGTGTGAGGGGAAGGAGGATGGGGTCCCTGAACAGAGCCCGTCCCCCCAGCAGGCCCTTGGTGCTTGGGAAGATTTGCCATGGTGTGTGTGTGTGTGTATGTGTGTGTTTCCGGCTGTATTCTCTGGGCTTCTCCCCCGGGGTTCTCACAGGCACAGCAGAACACTCAGCTGTCTGAGCAGACACCTCGCCCTTCGCCCAGCAGGCATGATTCACCGGGAGTGAAGCCCTCTGAAGTCAGAGCACGGAGCCCACGCCCACCAACACGGCCTCTATTTTGGTTTTGGTTGTCATAGAAGAAGGGTGGAGCCTCTCTCCTGGTCTCCGGAAGGCTGCTCTACCTTCTCTGCCGCAGCCCGGCCCGGCCCTGCTCCTGAGCCAGGGTGGAAGGCTCATCTCCTAACCCACCGGCTTCCGTTTACCCGCACCGTGGGCCCCTTCCTCCTTGGTGTATTGACCGAGGCTTGGAAGGACGGAAGCTTAGAGATTAATGAAGAGCATACCCTTTGATGTCAGGCAGGAGTCCTCTTCTGCCCCTAATCAGCTGTGTGACTTTGAGCCAGTTACCTAACCTCTCTGAACCTGTTTTCTCATCTGCGATATGGGGATGACGGCTGCTCCCTTTCCCCATTATCCCGAGGATTCAGTGAGTGGAGGGTGGTTTGCAGAGGGCCTTGCACGTGGTCAGCACGCAGTCACGGCAGCTGCCGTTTTATTCAGGGAGGGCCCTGTTCTTGGGGCTTCAGGAAGACGCTGGGGTTGGTGCCATCCCTCTTAGAGGGGGAATCTCTCTATGTTTCTGGGGTTCAGGACGCACTGGTGTGGAGACTGGAAGGGTGAAGTGTCTTTGCCCCGACTGCTCGCTTTCCACTGCACTCCTCCTCTCCCAGAGCTAAGTGTCCTCCCGTTGGAGCAGAGCGCTGACCCTGGCGGTCATTTGAGAAATGGTTCCCGTTAGTCACAACCCTGTCATTTGAGTCTATCAAGTTCCTCTTTCCCACAGGAAGCCCTTGCCTCTTTGGGCCAGAAAGAGGGGGATTCTGGATTCACACGTACCATTGCTTTCCTGAGGAAGTGTTGACTGCACGTGCACCACGTGCTGGGCATTTTCGTGGGGTCTGGGAGTAACCCCCTGACCTCTGTGGACCCCACAGCCTGGTGGTGCAAACAGGCTCTTAAGGCTCCTGATGGAGACCAGGCGGGTGGGCTTCGCCCTGAAACTATCAGTGTCTCCTTATTGCCAGTAGATGAAGTGAGAGCTCCTGGTACCGGCTCCCCAATTCCTACAATCCCTCCTCTCTCTGTTCCAGGGCAGCTTGCTCCTTCCTGCCTGTGCTCCGCCTGGAGCCCTCACTCCTGCCTCTCTCTGCCTGAGCTCCCCAGGTCCTCTCTCAGATTATCGCTGAGTCCTCTGGGAAGTCATCCGGCCACTGAGAGTGCTCGGACCCACTGAGAGTGCTCTGACCACAGCGAGGTCTCACCTTACCAGCCCCCGCCAGCTCCTGCTAGCAGGGCTGTGAATGGCTTTCTGCGGATGGTGTTACGAAGTATTGCCCCGACAGAGTTAGGTGTTCAAGCACAGATGGCCTTCCCTTTTCAGAAGGTCATGGTGTGGCCTGCTCAGGAGGCCTGCCCTCGAGCCAGTGGGTGGGCCTTAGCCGCACAGCCCTGTTGTGTATCAGAGGATATTCCCAGAGTGGGGCCCATCCCCTGGACCTTGAAGCTGGTTGCTTTGGTAGAATCTGATTTAAGTTGTCAGCCAACTATGGAGAGTGTGGTCTAAAGCTAGTATCTCAGCACTTCTTGCCAACTCTCCCAGTCGCTCCTGGGTCCCTGTGTTAGCCTACAGTGCCCATGGCTGCAGTTCGGGGGCCTGGACTCCGAGACGTGTCCTGCAGGCACGGCCCTTCCAGGTCTGAGGCTGGGCTTCCGTCCCTGACCCCTGACCATGACCCACATCCGCAGGCGTACGAGTCCTGGCCACCCTCGCGTATCTTTATATTTATGGAAAGCATCCTCATTTTTTAACATCTTTTACAGAGATATCAGACCATGAGTACATCCATGGATTGTGCTGTGGTAATAGCCCCAAATTCACTGTGTCCCTCTCTAAAAAAGTTGTGCATTGCATTGGTTGATCAAAACCGTGCCTGTGAACGGATTCACTTGTTTTGCATCCTAAGCCCGCTGAGGGGGGTGTTGTGAGCTCACAGAGGCCCGAGCTTGCCTGCAGGTCCCTCTCCGGAGGTGGAACCGCCTCCGAATTGCCACATTCTTTTTAACCATGCCTCCTTTGAGTCACAGCTGCCCTGGTTTCTAGGGTTGTGGAAAGGAAACGCAGTCATAATTCAAGGTAGCGAGGAAGTTGGTTTTTCGCAGGAAACTTTCAGTGAACCCTTTTGAGAAAATGGTCCGTCCCTCTTCCGTGTCCCCTGTGTGGGGATTGGGTTTTCCCCACGGTGGGATCCTCAGCTGAGTCGGGACCCCGCCCCCACGTGCATCCCTGCTGGTCTCCCTGTGCTCATTCGAGCACCCAGCACCTCCTACCTGCCCTTCACCTTGCTCCCATTTAAGTTTCTCTTCCTCCCTTTCGCCTCTGAACCTATTTCTTCAAGTACAAAACAGTGCCAAGAAGAGCTTTTCCATGAACTTGTGGGAGGCCGGAGGAAAGGAGGCGTGTACAGTGCTGAGCAGAGGCGTCTCAGCGTTGCTCCGAGCGCTGGCTGTGATTTCTCAGCCTGCTCTCTGGCCGGATGGACCTGGAGTCCTCAGTGGACGGGTCTCTAGGGTTCATCTCCCGCAGGACTGGCGAGGGGGCGGAGGTGGCGATGCTGGGAGAAGCCTGCAGGGCGGCCCGAGACTGCAGCTGCCACAGCCCCACCAGCCAGCGGGCCGGGCTGAGTCACCCAGGAGGCCCTGGCCCTGCTTTTTAAGAAACCGAGCTCCTGGCAAAAAGTCATTTGCTCAGCACTCCGAGGCTCAGTACAAAGAAGCCCATTCGTGTAACACAGATGTGGGCTCCGTAAAACCTCCCGACACAGTAAGCGCGGCCTCCTGGGGCAGTAGGGCGCAAAGCCCGGTGGGATGGCCGGCCGGGTGCGCAGAGACCGGGAACAAGGTTTAAGGGAGACGAGATGCGCCTTCTCCAAAACAAACAAGCAGCCCTTTTGTCCCGAGTTGGACAGGAGCCTGCCCAACCTTGGCCACTCCTGCTGAACTTGTTTAAGAAACCCACATAATTGCCCGACTGGTTTCTCGCTCTTTTGTCTGGCTGCAGAGTCTCCGTCTGAACAGAACTCTCTTCTTTGGGGAAGGGAGACGATGGGGCAGAGAATCAGGTGGTGCCTGCTGCTGAGGTTCTCTCGCGGCCTCCTGGCTGGTCCAGGGCCTCCCGCCCACACCCCTCAAATCCTCCTGGAGGAGCTTGTGCCAGTCCCTGAGAGGGCGCTGGGCTCTGGGCCCCAAGACTGACTGCTCCGGCTTCCGGTGTGTCTGGCGGAGAATCTGCCGCCCCAAGGCTGGATCCTGAGGGTGTGGGTGGGACGGAGGCAGCCTCAGGCAGGAAGTACGCGGGGAGCATTTGGGACACCAATTCGGGGTGTTGGGGCAGGGGGAGCAAGAAGTCTCGGGTCTGTCCTTCCCTGCCACTTGTGCAGGAGGCCTGCTGAGGGATGCACTTGGCCGGGAGCTGACCGCCAAAGACCAGTCCACACACCACAGAGGTGGGTGGGCCTGGGCTGAGGAAGGCCCGTCTCCTCTGCGGGAGGCCGTGCGTTCTGTGCTGGTGGCATCGCAGGGTGAAATGCCTCCCGCTTTTACAGCCCAGAGCGGCACAGTGGGCGGCAGACTCTTTGGGGGACAGCCTTGCAGGGGAGCGGGTGGGTCCTACACTCCTCGGCCATACCTGGCTCCCGGATCCTGGAACCAATTTCCTACAAAGAAAGCCACGCACAGTTTAACTTGCAGAGAGAAATCTGCTCCAGGAGCCTCTCTGTCCCTTAGGAAGAAGCATGCTGCAAGGAGTGTGACTTTGGGGATGGAACGGTGTACGGGAAAGCGAGTCAGCTCTGGGACCGGCCGCAGGGGCACCAGGCACCCCAGCAGAGAGAAAACTGGATGAGTCTGAGTCGGCTCTGACTTCGGGAAGTTTCTGTTTTTATCAGGGATGAAGGCTGTTGACAGTGATCATAACAATAGATAACATTGACTGATGTGTGGGTTTATCTAATATTCACGGCACTTGGATAAGGCAGGTCCTAGGATCTGAACATGGAACCCAAGTGAGGTTAAACAGCATGCCCAAGGTCACCCGGCCCGGCAGGTGGGGGCGGGGAGTGGGGGGGATGACTGTTGAGACGAACGCAGCTGGACTCTAAACCAGCTCTTAACCCAGGATGCTGGGGAGGGGATGCAATTAAATGAGCTGATCTGAATGAAAGGCTTCATAGAGGACAAAGTAAGTGCTCATTCGTTTGTGACGAAGGCCACGGGATGCCTGGTTCCTGAATGCTGCGTTATCCTGCATTTTGTGCTGGCCCGCTGTGGATTCTTCTGGTCACATGCTGACCATGCGCAGGGCTGTCCATCTCTTTGTGTTGCTGGTAAAACCGCTGTGTATCCCCTCTTCCCACCGCCAGCCAGCCAGACACAGCCAGCTCCCCTGTCTCACGCTGAGCTTTCAGAGGTCCGGGGGTCCTGACCGGGGGTCCTCTTATCTCCTGGGTGTTTCAGAGCTATTGATTCATTTAACAACCAGAAGGGATTTTTTTTTTTTTTAAGAGAAAACACCTCTTTTGGTCAACAGTGACATCTCCAGGGGTCAGTACCTGGTTCCCCAGGCAGGCCTGGCCTGGCCTCAGGTACCCCGACCGGCGGCTAAACCAGAAGCCAGTCTGGCTTCCCTTGGTGTCTCCGGGGCTGGGCAGGGCCTGGTGGAGGGCAGGCCAGGGCAGAAACAGGTAGGGGGGCCATTTGCCGTGTTACCCTCGGAGCCAAAGGTCTGATTCCATCCTTCCTCCTGACCCATCCACGCCCCTCCTAGGGTACAGAAGGATCTCGGGCACATTCCGGAGGGGTTTTCCAGGGTTTCTATAAAACGGCGGACGTGCTCTGCTGACTCACTGCACCTGTCCCTGGGGCTGGGCGTGTCCCCGCCCGGAGAGCCAGCCCTGCTCAGGGCAGCTTGGGGCTTCCTGGGGGCCGGACTTGATGCTTGACCTCGGGGCTATGGGCAGGCTCACGTGTCCACCTGTCAGAGGCCGGGACTGGGCCAAGCACATTCCACAGGTGATGGAATTGGATCTGCATAGCAGCCTGATAGGAACAGATGTTGTTCCCATTTCACAGATAATAATAACCCGTGCCCTGGAGATAAGGCTGGGATCTGTCTCCTGGGGTTATTCTGGGGAATTAAATGAGGTGTTGTGAATGGGAAGCATTGCGCAAGGGTGACTGATGTATTAGGTGCTCATAGATGTTAGTGATTTGTGTTGTTAGAGGGGAGGGGAGGGGTAAGGAGATAGGGAGGGGAGGGGACAGGGAGAGGAGGAAGAAGAAGACAGGGAGGGGAAGAGGAAGGGGACAGGGAGGGGACAGGGAGGGGACAGGGAGGGGAGAGGAAGGGGACAGGGAGGGGAGGGGGAAGGAGATAGGGAGGGGAAGGAGAGGGGACAGGGAGGGAAGAAGGAGGGGGATTATGGATGAGCGGAATGGGGTTGAGCAGTGTTAGGCATTGTGTCTGAGGTCATGAGGCGAGTCCTTGGCAGGCAGGACTTGAAAGGGGTTGTACCTCACCCCGCTATTCCCGTTAGGATCGTTCGGTGCTGAGATGGCAGCCTCCCCGCCTTCTGCCCCCAGCGGGTGGTTTCCCCACAATCCTCCCCCACGCTCCACAGCCCTCTCCTTCCCCAGGACACAGCACCTCACTCCCCAGAGCTAATGGGTCACAGCGCAGGAGAGCTGTCCCAGTGTTCCACCCCCCCCCCGCCACGGCTCTCCCCAAAAAGAGGCGCTGGGGTCCAGCGACAGCTCCCGCTCCTGGACTCTGGGTGGAGTGGCGTGGCAGGCAGGTGTCTGCTGAGCCCTCCTCATCGCCATCGCCACCATCACCGCCGTGTGTCAGATACGAGGTCATCGTCTCGTGTAAAGACCAGACCACACAGAGCAAGGGTCACAGCCATCTGGGAATTCCGGGGATAGGAACTGGTGTCCCCTGGGTTCAGCAGATGCCCGAGGTCGGGAGGGTGTGGCCAGCCCTGACTCACCAGGACACAGACACCTCACAGAGGTGCAGTCCCAGGAGAAGGCCGCGTCTCACGCCGGAGTGAGGCCTGCTTTCGTGGCTGAGAGGCCGGCCATGTTGTGTGTGGCCGGGGTTCCAGGGCCTGGCTCAGGTGCAGGGACTGCGGAGATGCTCCCCTGTGTCCAAGCACACAGAGGCCTGGAGCGGGGTCCACCAGATCGCCTGTGGATTCTTCACCAGACGCCGAAGGCGGGTTTAGCTCCTCACTGTGGCCTTGGGATGGGGGCGGGGCATGGCCTGTTTCTGACTCAGACTCGGCCTTGGCTCTTGGAATGTTTACATATGAGAATGAAATAGCCAGAGTTGCAGGCTCTCTAAGGAAGAATAGAAGATTGGCGGGATCTTTTAAAAATAAGAATAAGAGCTGAGACCGGTTTGGCTCAGTGAATGGAGTGTTGGCTTGCGGACTGAAAGGTCCCAGGTTCGGTTCCGGTTGGGGGCATATACCTTGCTTGCGGGCACATCTCCATGGTGGGGTATGCAGGAGGCGGCTGATCGATGTTTCCTAACTTGCTATCTCTCTCCCTTCCTCTCTGTAAAAAATCAATAAAATATTTTTTAAAAATAAGAGTAAGAAAAAATAATAAAAATAATAGTAAGGATCCACATTGGAGCTCTGGGCGTGGGGATGCAAGACCAGCCTGCTGGCTTTTTTCCTGTCTCAAGACTGGCCCCCGTTTCTTCAGGCCTTCCCTGGTACTTGGGCAGCAGGGGTGTCCTCGGGGAGGAATTCAGAGGGTGATGGAGACACCCTGGGACTGTCCCTGGGAACCGTCGCCGCCTCTCCCCAGGATTGTCTCTCTGCTTCTGTGGAGATGGATGTGTTTCTCTGGGGAAACGGTCAGTTCAGACTAGAATGCCCTCCTGCATTCTAGTGATCCTTGGCCGGCAGTGATCCTTGCCCAGAGGTGGGGAGGGTTAGAGGAGAGAGAGAGGGGAGAGGCTTTGCTCTCCCCCTACCCCACCCCCACCCCCGCCTCCGCCCCTTGGCAGAGAGACCTACCTTGAACCTGCACAGGTCAGCGCTGCAGGGAAAGCCTGTCTTGCCGTCTGTTTGGGTGGCTGTTCTTTGCTGGCAGGAAGCCCAGGGTGAGAGTGGGTGAGATAGGACAGAGGTGGAGACGGGAGAGTGAATTCCTGGCCGGCTCCGCCTCAGGTTAAACTGCTGGACGCGCTTCTAAAAGGCTCTGTGGATGGGAAAGCAGCCAAGAGCGGGGCACAGGGTGAGGGAGCCAGTCCCCCCGACTCCTCCTCAGATGCCTTTCTTCCGTAGCTGCTCTGGGTGCGCCTCTGGGGACCAGCACTGTCCTGAGCTCCAGGGACATGGCGGTAAAGGGGCCAGACTCGGCCCTGGAGCCTCCAGGCCAGCAGGGAAAACAGACGCCACGCATCACAATAGGGTGTGATGAGTAATGAGACCAGACACACGTCAGCTAGCCGGGCGGCTCCCCTGCCTCTGCTCGTGGATAAAGCGGGGCTCAGACTCCCCCTCCCAGGCTGCTGTAAGCTGAAGGGGGTTGTATCTGTTAAGTGCTTGGCAGATGGCAGGTACTGGCATACCAATGCGCGATGAACATAAATAAGGTCATGTGGTCATTCGTTCAACCAATATTTACTGAGCACCTACTACATCCCAGGCATTGTTCTAGATGCTAAGACTAGAGCAATGAACAAAGCAAGCACAAGCCTGCCTCCTGGAGACTACACAATATCGAGGGAAGGGAGAGAATAGAATAATGTAGTGGAAGGCACAGTGGTGTTGGTGGGGAGTTGAGGCTATGGGGAAATATAATGCAAGGGATGGGACAGGGGAGAGCTTGGGAGTGGGCAGACTTCCTGGAAAGTGACATTTGTGACAAGCCCTAAAGGAGGTGAGGGAGCCAGGGGTGCGGGGACTCAGGAAGGAGCGTTCCAGGAAAAGGAAGCCAATGCCAAGGCCCTGTGGCCACAGCGCGCCTGGCATGTTTGAGACCTGCAAGGCTCCAGGGTGGTGTGGCCAGAGATGTGGGGGTGGGGAATGACGCGGGGCTTTGTGGCCCTTTAAAGACCTTCTCAGAGTGTCGTGCGGTAGGATGGGGGGCGAGGGGGAAGGAGGGAGGGGTTACACAGGGTGTGGGGCAGAGGAGGGTAGGGAAGTGGCATAGTCTGGATTGGCCTCCAGGTTTTACAGGATGCTCCTCTTTGTTCTGTTGGGAATAGAGCACAAAGAAAGGAGCAGGAGGACCAGCTAGGCTAGCGGTCGGCTAGCTCCTTAGTCGGCGGAGCGGCACACGGACCACTGAGCGAGGCCATTGCAGGAAGCCCAGGAGCAGTCATGGTCTCTTGGACCAGGTCAGATCAGGGAGATGGAGAGGACGATAGGAAGATGGAAATCAACTTCCTGGGGGAGGACGGGCATTTCCGGGAATTGTGGCCTCCTCTGTCCTGTCCTGACCCCGCCTCTCAGGTGCCCTGACCCCGGGATGCCCCGGCTCCCTGCCAGTCGCCTTGAGAAAGCCAGGAGAGCTCAGAAAGTCAAAGGCAGACTCTTCCTCTCCACATAAGAGGGGAGTGACAGACCTGCAAGGGAGCCGGAGCTGGCCTGCTGTTTCCAGGATTTTCTCCCTTTGGCCAGGAACTGGGTTTCCCTGGGTCTTCTTTCGGCTTTTGCAGTTGTCACCTCCTTTCCCCGTGGACAGCTGCAGCTTGGGGAAGGAGCCAGAGACCCCGAACCACCTCTAAGAGGACGCCCTGGCTTCTCCACTGTGCAGGCTGGGTCTTCTTGGGGGTGGGTGCAGGCAGGGGGTGGTGGGGAGAAATGTCGCCGTTTAAGCCAGCCTAAACGGGACAAGCACATATTTACATAAACGATCATTCAAAAGGCATGTTATGACCATGAGAACACTCATAAATAATTCGGCAAAGGAATTTACAGAGATAACAAGAAAACAGGAAATCAGAACGCCCAGCTGTATCAGGAGGGTGTCCTTGTGGTAATCAGTAAAAAAACAGCCAACACTGAGTGGTTACTCCGTATTCGTCAGCCCATTTAATCTTCGTAGCAGCCCTGTAGAGGGGGTGATGTGGACTCTAGTTTACAGATGGGAACCTCTGCCCCCTTCATCCCCCCCCACCACACAGATTTAGTAACTGGCCCAGAATGATTCAGAGGTAGTTGATCTGTCCCCAAAGCCCCCTGCTCTTGGCCATGACTTGTAAGTGAACACTACACAGCTTGCTTCCCTCCTACAATTTAAATGATTTAAGTCTTGGTGTTTATATTCAACTTTCTCATAAACTTGAGGATCACAGATAATCGCTGCCAAAACATTTCCAGGGCAGGGAGCGTCCCGCATCCCTGAGGGGAGGGCGTCCCGGCCCTCTCTCTGACAGCCCCATCGGCAGAGGCTGTCCTGAGTGATTAAGGCCGAGGAAGGTGCTAATCCATCACGGAGAGGCGCTCGCACCCCGGGGAATTCTTCGTCCCTCTCCCCCTCCTTGGCTCTTTGTCTCTCCACCCTCCCCGCTGCCTCCCAGCCCTGCCCACAGGCCTGATGTATCCGCCTCTCAATCACTGCCTCTTCCCCTGAAGACCAAGGCCTGGCCTTGGGGCCTGAGGCCTCCCGGAATAAATCAGTGAATTAAGGGGAGGGGCGCAGGGGGAAAGATCAAAAGAGAATGGGTCCTCCCGGCTGCCGCTACCTATAATCTGCTGCGTGCTTCCTCCAGAAGACAGACAGCGGTCCTTGAAGGACGCTGCCCGCCGGGAAATCTAGGGGGACAAGGCCCTTCTCCAGCCCCAGAAATGAGCTCTCTGAAACCCAGCAGACGCACACACCAGCCCAAACCAGGAAGAATTTTTTTTTTTCTTAAAAAGTCCACTTTGCCACGTCCTGCTCTTTCTGCCCTTCGCACAGGCCGGAGGTAGGAGACAAGTGTGCGTTCGCCAGACTTCTAGATAAAGAGCAGAGCAAGGAGAAAATTTCCATATGTTCTCGGTCATTTCAAAATGAGGGTTTTTTTTCCATTTCAGGTGAAGAGACGGTTCCAAATGACCTGTTCTTTCAAGGGAAATAACTCTATTTGGAGTCTTTATGTCCCGTCCATCCCCGTCCTTTCTCTTCCCCCACTCCTCACCCCACCTCCCTCTGTCTCATTTCCCATTTTTAATCTCCCTCTGCCAACAAGCATCTCCAGGGGCTCCCCACTGGGGACCTCCTCGCTTCTCTTCATTGCCCCGAGGGCACTGCTCTCCCCTCCGGAGGCCGGCCTGCCCCTGGGCCTGGGCAGCAGAACCCAGATGCTCTTTTGCTCTGGCCACACAGCTCTCCGTTCAGGGCTCTGCTCCTGGAGGGTTTGCGACAACGGGGAGGGACAGGCTTCCTGCTGCCCTCCTGGATTTGTCTGTTACCTGGGGTGCCAAGACTCTGTCCCCTTCCCCAACAGCTGCCCTCCTGCAGCTAATTAGTGCCTTTAGCTGGCCTGAGCGGCCGGGATCAGGAAAAGCTTTGCAAAATGGCAATTAGTGATGGATTGCTTGTCGCTGCTCCCTAGGAGCGCTGTCAGCAGGACCCCCGGTTTGTGGCTTATAGGCAAAACCCGCAAACCGGTCCATCCCCTCTCTGACCCGGTCCTGGATGACTCTGATAGGCAAATCCTTCGAGGCAGGTGGGCTCACAGGCACCACCAGGTCCTTTTGATCTTCCGCTCTGTCATCTCCTTCCTGCGGGGCTGGTTTGAATAAAGGCTAATTCATTAACTACGGAAGGGCCCCGCGTCTTTCTCACCTCAGATGATGACAGCAGAGAGCCCGTTTATTGGTTTATTGAACGCTCGCCGTGCGTCAGGCATTGGGCTTTGTGTGCGTTTGACCTTTCAGCTGTTGCCGGAACCACTAGAGAGAAGAACCCATCTCCACTTTACAGATGGAGCAACTGAGGTCTAGATCCTGTGACCCTACCCGGGATCACAGTCTAACTACCCGGGATCACAGTCCAACAGCTGGTTGATAGCGATCATTTCTTTTCCCAGAAGACACTTATTGAGCACCTGCTGTGTGGCAGCCATTGTGTAGGAACCACCCCTGCCAGAAGGAGTTTGCCATGGTGGAGAGTGCTGAGCAAGGAACATCCAGGCCAATACATAAACAGACAGCAATCGCTGGACCAGAGCTTCAGGAGGGCTAAACGGGCACTCCCCCGGGCACAGTGCGGATTCCCAGCGCTCTCTGAGGCTGGCAGGAGCAGGAAGCATGGCCCTGTATCCTGGGGCCTCCTGGGGCAGTCTGTCACCTGGATAGCGCCCCACCCCCCGCGCTTAGCACCGCTGCGTTAGGAAATGATTCTGTGCAGAGCACCTTGGCCTTGTTTGCTGGGAGGCAGGGCCAGAGCTGGCCCTGCAAGTGTTCCCACAGCGCTGGCACTTGGCAAGAGGAAATGGCATCTCTCCTCCCCGTGGGGGAAGCAGCCCAGCGCCTCCTGGGTGTCCGTCGTCGGCCTCGCCTCCCGGTGTTAGCAGTTCGTCCTGTTATCGGTGAAGTAACCCAGGACTCTCCCTTCCCTGGCGGGGCAGCCTGGGTAATTTTCCGTGGTTCCCACGTTCGGGTGACAGCCTCTGCTCTAGGTAGGCCGGGGAGGGGACAGCCCAGAGGTCCTCCGGAGCCGCTATTGCTGGTTTCCCCCTGAGATGGAGCCCTGAGTCAGAGCTCCCCAAATAGCTCCCCAGCGTGATTTCACTCCGGAAGCGCTCCCCCGCCTGACTCAGGGCCGCTCTGCGCGCCTCCCCCGGGGGCGGCTCTCACCTGCCCCCCCGAACCCCCCGCCCGCAGGGGAGGGGTCTGGGGAAGGGGAAACCCCTTCCTGGGGCGAAGGGAAAGCTGAGGAAGAACCTGTAGCCCCGCCTGGCTCTGCCTCAGGTGCCCTGGGCCTGCCAGAAATACCCACACAATGTAGGATCCAGTGTTCAGGTGGAAAATAATGTTGTTATGATCCTATCTGGGTAAAAAAAAAAAAAAGATCTGATACGTTAAATATAGGCACACAAAAAAAGACGATTGAAGAAAATATATACTGTATTAGTAATAAGTTATCTTTGGAGGTGAGATTGTAGGAAATGTTTTTTTTATTCATTTTCCCTTTCTGGTTTTAGAATAATAATCGCACGGAGAACAGACTGATGGTTGCCAGATGGGAAGAGGGCTGGGGGCCGAGTGAAAAGGGGGAGGGAATAGGAAGTACAAATTGCCAGTTATAAAAACAGTCATGGGGATGTGAAGTACAGCCCAGGGAATATAGTCAATAATATTGTAATAACTGTGTATGATGCCAGGTGGGTACTAGACTTAGCTGGGGCGGGCAGGGGGGAGACCACTCTGAAAGTTATAGAAAATGTCTGTGCTGTACACCTGAAACTAATATACTGAATATCAACTGTAATTGAAAAACAGTTTTTTTAAATGAGCCAGGTGGGGGTGGAGGGGTAGATTATAATTTACTTTTGTAATCTGGAGAAAGGAAAAAGAAAGATTTCGGGAAAAAAAATCTTAATGAATCAAGGCCAGTGTCCTGACGGCTGTCCGCCTTGTTAAATGTCTAACGGCTACTCCAAGGTGGCCTTCAAATGCACGAGGCAAATGGGCGATTACTTCACCCAGCAGAGACCAGCTGCCTCCCTGGCCGAGGAAGGAGGGAGTCAGCGCCACAGGTCTCCCCTCCTGGGCCCCAGCTCACCTGTTTCTTGGGCCATTACCTCTTTTAGAGCCGGCACAGCGCCTCATCCCAGGAAGGGCTCCCCAGAAGTTGTCTGCTTTGAGTGACTGTGTAAACGAGTAGCTGCGATGCCATCACGTGTTACAAGTGCCGTGTGAGGGGAGTGTCTGCAGATTTCCAGGGGAGCTGGAGGGGATTAAGGAGGTCCACGTGATGTTGCTGGGGCATTCTTTTTTTCCTCTAAGGACTTCCTTATCCATATTAATGATATTTAATCGGTCTTTTTATTTTAGAGTAGTTTGGGATCTACAGAAACGTGGCAAGAATGTGGCAGCCAGTTCCCAAAGACCCCATGCCCAGATTTCCCTATCATCATCTTACGTCTGTCACAACTCTTTAACTGATACTGAACTAGCATGCATACTTCGTGAGGGTCTCCTTAGTTCAGTGGTTCTCAACCTTCCTAAGGCCGAGATCCTTGCATACAGTTCCTCATGTGGTGATGACCCCAACCATGAAATTTTGCTACTGTTATGCATCGTGATGTAAATACATATCTGCATTTTCCGATGGTCTTAGGCGGCCCTTGTGAAAGGGTCGTTTGACCCCCAAAGGGGTCGCGACCCACAGGTTGAGAACCACTGCCTTAGTTCTTACCTAGGTCCATCTGTCCGCCCAGGATCCCATGGAACATTTGGCCGTCCCGTCTCCTGAGGTTTCTCTTGGCTGTGACAACTTCTCACGCCTCCGTTGCTCTTGGTGAGCTTGATGGGTTGGCAGAATACTTGCTGAGTGTGTGGTCAGATGGACTTCAGTTTGGGTTTGTCTGGGGAGTTTCTCGAGATTAGCTTGGGATTATGGGTTTCGGAGAGGAAGTCCATAGAGGTCAGGTGCCCTTCTCACCTGGCCAAGGTCATGTTTGCCCAGCTTCTTTACCGGAAAGATACTCTACCCCTCCACCCTCTAGCGCCGCCCCCCCGCCCCCCGCCCGCCCCCTCGCCTTCTGGCCCTTCCCTTCGTTACTGAACTCCTTTGGATGAAGTCACTTTGCACATCCCAAAGGTCAGGGAAAGGAAGTTAGCTCCCCTCCCTGAAGGTGGATGCATCTACATAAATTAGTCGGGATTATTTTGTATGAAAGATTTGATTGGTTATTCAGTCAATTCATCCTCATTCATTACGTGGATACATGGACATTTATTTTATACTTTGGGTTATAATCCAGTACTGGCTGTTATTGTATGGCTCTGATTGCTCCAGCTTGGGCCACTGAGAGCTCTTTAAGTTGACCTCGGCATCCCTCGCCATGCCCCATCATATGGGGGTGGTGGTGGTTGTTTTGTTGTTGTTGTTTGAACACTCTCTTACATTTGGGCTCCACATCATGCTCATCTTGTATATCCCTGCCCCATCTCTAGAACCTGTCGTTTCTCCAAGGGGCGCTGGTCCATTTATTGGAGAAGGATGTTGGAAACCAGACCTGGGCCTGAGACCTGCTCATTGCTGCTCTGTTATCCAGGACATTCCTTTTGCAAGAAAATTGTTCCCAAACTAGGGAAAGAAGAGCCAGATATATACTAAAGTTTTGTGATAAAAATAAGAGCGAAGGGGCTAGAAGAGGCAGTCAAATCAGCAGCTTTAGGAGAACACCACACAGGGTCCCGGAGTCCCTGCCTTGGGACAGGGTGGTGGTGGTGGTGGCCACAGATGCTTTAGGGAGGGAATTATCACTCAGGGGTCCTGAGGGGACGGGCCTCCCCACCATCCATGCACTAGACCTTCCCTGTCCACCCTGCCGCTCCAGGGGCCATTCTTAGCCTGTCCTGTGTCCCAGGCACTGTCCTGGGCTCTCACTGAGCCCGCACAGCACCCTGTAAGGCACTGTAGCTATTGGTGGCCCATTGTAGTGCAGAAAGACCCAGGGCTTGTCTGGCAGCCCTGGTGAGCGGCTGGCCCGGCGTTCAAACCTCAGGGTGGCCCTCGGATTCTCCTTCACTGACCTGGTGTGGTCTGATGTGAGCTCCGAATGCAGAGTGGACTGTGGTGTCCCCAGGTTCACCGGTCCACCCTCTCCTTTCTCTGATCAGAAAGGCCGTCACAGGGAAATGTCAAAGCTGTGTGTGTGTGTGTGTGTGTGTGTGTGAGAGAGAGAGAGGGGGGGGGGCTGGTGTGGGGGGTAAATATGGAGAATGGGTTGTAACTATTGGGTGCAGGGTTTCTTTGGGAGGGTGATGAAAATATTCTGGAATTAAATACAGTGGTACCTCGAGATACGAGTGCCCTAACATACGAGATTTTTGAGATACGAGCCGTCAAGCGAGCTATTTTTGCTTTGAAATACGAGCAACATTTGAGATAGAAGGCATCGCGTGGATCGGCCGGCTGCACACGACCCACCAGTTTACCGCGACTCGAGCGTCTCATAGTTTCCCACGCCTCAAGGTGACGGAACGAATTAAATTCGTATCTCGAGGTACCACTGTAGTGTTATGGTTTCACAATTCTGTGAATACACTAAACACATCTGAACTGTGCATTCTCAAAGGGCGAACTTGAGGACATGTAACTTACATCTCAATGTAAAAGCAACCAACACTGACCTGTCCGTGCCGGGCCCGGGTTCCCCACCGGGGACCAGGGAAGGGCGTGGGCTCGCGGCCTGCCAGCTGTGTGCTCATGGCAGGCTGCTCACCCCTGCCGTGGCAGCGTTCTTCCCGTAACAGAGGACGCCGTCACCTCCCGGAGGCCCGGGGACACTGCTCTGACCCAGGCTCCTTCTCCGAGTCCTCCTCTCGTCCGCTCCCCAAGGAGCCGGCTGGTTCCGCTTACCTTTCCCCGGGGACAGCCCCTCCGTTAAAACCGCCCCTTCCAGCGACTGGGCTCCTGGGTGGGGGACAGAGGCATCTGCCCAGCCATTTCCAGTGTTTACGTGAAATAAAACTCAAATCGGCGGCGGCTTCTTCTCACTCTGGTGGTTCATGGAAATGTCACGGGGCTTCTCAGCTCTAAGCACTCGTGGAGCACGTGTGTTTATTTCTCAGACGGACACTCTCTTCTCTGTTTCCTTCTCCCACTTCCCTCCTCTTCCCTGTCTCCCTCTCTTTCTTTTTAAGGCAGGAACCCTGGGGGCCAGCAGGGTGGGCTCTGCGGTCTGCAAACCCCGGGTGGAGTCAGAGCTGCTGTTTACAGACTTCCTGGGACCCTGCAGACCGCACTTCCGCGCTCTGTCCTCTGGACCAGGACCAGGACCAGGACCTGGACCAGGCCCAGGACCGCGCCGGGGAGGGCTGGGCTGGGAGGCCAGACAGACACGCCCTCCCGCTCTCTGTTCTGCTCTAATGTCTGTGCCAGAGCAGCTAGCGCCTGGCTGACCTCGGCCTGGGACGTCGGCCCTCCCCACGGCCCGCTCCCTTCCCTGTGTGATGGCGGAGACCGTGTCCCAGACACGTTTGTTTTTGTTTGTGTGCTTTCTTTAACTTGCAACGCTCTCTGAAGCCAAAGCCATTATTTTGGTTTGCTTTAATATTGAGAGTGTCCAGTTTTTACAGAGGCTGAAAGCTCAAATACCTGTGTGTTTTCTGAACATGGTTTTTCCTACTTATCAAGCATCTCCCAGGTCACGGAACTGGAGAGGTAAGATGACAGAGCTTCTGCTCTTCATGCGCTGGCCCTGGAGGGAGAGGCTGTCGGTAGCACTGACCCTTCCCTCATGGAGCCCGAGTACCCCAGGAGAGGAGCAGAGGGCCAGGTGTTGGATCACAAGGAGCCGATGGGGACAGGACACAGACGGGAGCATCCTCTGTGCCCGGCACTGCCCTGGGCTCCCATCGGTGGTGTCTCTGTGGAGCCTCCCTCTTGCTCTCGGGGTGGTTTTATCCCCATTTCATAGATCTCCGCCTATAAACTGAGGCAGGGAAGGTGTCCTGGGGCCGAGGCCACGCACAAGTGATGGAGGAGCCCGCTGATGCTCCCAATCGCTGCGCGGTGGTCAGAGGAGCCACTGGGGAGAAGGTGGTGACCAGTCACCGGGTAGAAAGAGGAGGGACAAAGATGGGGGAGCTGAAACCGGTTTGGCTCAGTGGATAGAGCGTCGGTCTGCGGACTGAAGGGTCCCAGGTTCGATTCCGGTCAAGGGCACGTATCTTGGTTGTGGGCACATCCCCAGTAGGGGGTGTGGAGGAGGCAGCTGATCGATGTTTCTAACTCTCTATCCCTCTCCCTTCCTCTCTGTAAAAAAATCAATACAATATATTTAACAACAACAACAACAAAAAGATGGGGGAGACCCAGGGTTGCAGCTGCCATCAGGAGCCTTTCAGAATTCAGAAAGGGGGGTGTGGGCCATCCTCTTTTCTTCCGAAGCAGCCGGGATAGACATATACACAACCCAGTCCAGGGCTGTGCGTGAGGCCCAGGCTCTAGATTGAAGGGGGTGGAGCCAGGACCAGTGAGGAACCAGTGACGGAGGTGGTGCCCCCACATGGGACGGTGGGATGGGCTTACTGGTATGGACACAGGATGTGGGGTAGAAGCTACAACATGCAGCATTGAATTAAATAAGAACTTTCTAGCAGTGGGAGCCACCCCTGGGCCCTCTTACGAGGAAGTGAGTGTGTGTTCAGTGGGACTGTGCCCTCAGAGGGCCACGTTGGGTGTTGGGTGTTGTGCGGAGTGTCAGAGCCCTGCTCCAAGGTGCCGTGTGTACTGGGGGTGTTACAGATAACACAAGGGCAAAGATGGACCTTGGGTGCACGCGTGCGAT
Organism: Lasiurus cinereus; assembly: GCA_011751065.1. Classification (NCBI taxonomy): domain Eukaryota; kingdom Metazoa; phylum Chordata; class Mammalia; order Chiroptera; family Vespertilionidae; genus Lasiurus; species Lasiurus cinereus. The sequence continues at coordinate 4,262,070 of JAAGEH010000043.1, read as the reverse complement.
TGGAGGCTGGGTGGTTCCTGCAGGCTTCCGGCCGTGGCTGTGTTCACACACAGGGTGTTCTGCTCGTGTCCTTGGGAGCGGGGATGGGGGCGGGGGGTGTGATCTGTGTGTGTTTGAATCTGTGTGTGTTTGAATAAAGCCTTAGGATGGAGACGCTGGCTTCTGAGCCTTAGCCAAGAAGGTTAAAAGGCTTTGATTCTTTCTCACCTTCGCCATCTGGCAGGCGACGCGAGGGGCGGACGGTCAGATCTCCGCGGTGACATATTGCTTCTGCCGGGGTGTAATTTGGGGCATGCTGACTGGCCAGTGATTCGGGTAATGAGACGTGCTGGGCAGTGAGAGACCCCTTTTCTGGAAAATCAGGTCAATCTGCCCAAGGCATGGAGTGTGTGTGAGTGTATGTGTGTGTGTGAGTGAGTGTGTGTGTGTGTGTGTGAATGTGTATATGTGAGTGTGTGTATGTGTGTGTGTGATTGTGAGTGTGTGTGTGTCTCTGTGTGTGAATGTGTGTGTGAGTGTGTGTAAGTGGGTATGTGTGTGTTGTGTGTGAGTGTGTGTGTATGTGTGTATGTGAGTGTGTATGTGTGTGTATGTGTGTGTGTGAGTGTGTGTGTGTGAGTGTGTGTGTGTGAGTGTGTGTGTGAGTGTGTGTGAGTGGGTATGTGTGTGTTGTGTGTGAGTGTGTGTATGTGTGAGTGTGTGTGTGTATGTATGAGTGTGTGTGTGTGTGTGTGTATGTGTGTAAGTGTGTGTGTGTGAGTGTGTGTATGTGTGTGTAGGGGAAGCTTGCGCTGGCAGCAGCCCCTGCACACAGTGGTGATTGGGGTGAGTGTAAGAGAACTGGGGACTTCAGACGAAGGAGTGAGAAGAGGCTGAGGAGCTGAGGGTCGCGGTGGCAGCGTGCCTCCTCCGTCAGTGTGCGGCTCGGGTCCCAGGAAGAGGCGGCCCCGCTGTCTCGGAAGGCCACCCCCTGTCTGCTCTCGCCTGGCCTGCTGCCCACGCGGCCTTCGATCGGGGAGGGACCTGGGCTGGGGCTCGGCCCCAGCGGCTGATTCAGTGTTTCCACCGGGTCCCCACGCGGTCTCGGTGGGCAGATCGCACGCCAGCCTCGTAAACTCACTCTCTGCTTGTCCGTGTGACATTTACGGTCCTGTGGGGAGCTGGCTCTTTAATGAGCCTCATTTGAGACTCTAAGTAGGAGTTTGTAAAACAAACAGCGAGGGGATCGGCCAGAGCCAGCGTTGCCGTGTGAGCACCGGGGTCGCATCCAGCCCCGCAAGCAAAGGAGCCGCCTCCCCGGGGGCCCTGGGGCTGAGCCGAGCTCTTCCCGTTCGGTGTGGGCAGCCTGGTGGCCTGGCCATTGCGGGAGGGAAGGATTTCTTTGGATCTGGCCGGTGGGCAAGGCCCGGGCCAGGCGTCCGTGCTGGGAGGGCCGAGCGCTCCCTGCCTGGCCCACAGCCAGCCCCCTCCCAGGCCTCTGAGACGGAGAGGCTGTAATCCGGACACCTGCGAGGAAACCCCCACATCTTCCCGTAGCTCTCGCGCCATTCTGGGGAGACCTGGTTTTCAAATTAAGGATGAGATGGGGGACCCTGCTGTTTCAGGGCCTTCCTGGTGAAGGTCACCTCTCTAACAGCGGAAGAGGGGGTTCCTCACCTCCCACGTGATGCGGAGGGCTTGCTTTGAGCGGTAGGATGAGGGTGTGGGCTCTGTGACCTATCCTCTCATCCCATTGCTCATAACTGGGTGGCACCACTGCCAGGGAGCCTGGGGCAGGTGGCTCATGTCACATAAGCTCTCTAGACAGGATGTGAGCTGTCAGGCAGGTACCCTGTTTCCCCGAAAATAAGACAGTGTCTTATATTAATGTTTGCTCCCAAAGATGTGCTAGGTCTTATTTTCAGGGGATGTCTTATTTTTCCATGAAGAAGAAGACGGTACACTTTTATTGTTGAACATAAAAAAAAAAAAGGAAATTTATTACCTGTATATGGTACAGTAGAAGTTGTCATCACAAACCAGCTCACTGGCCGCATCGCAGCCGGAGCTGTTCAGGCAGTGCAAGGTCTCTTTAAACCAGGAGTCAGACGCCTTAGGATAGCTTCGGGGGCCTTATATTCCGGGGAGGCCTTATGTTTGGGGGAGGCCTTATATTACAGCGGGAGTCAAAACTGGAAGTAGGTCTTATATTTGGGGGATGTCTTACTTTCCGGGAAACAGGGTAGGAGAGGGCATGGCCCTGGGTAGGCCACTGAGCGCGTCAGCACAGTCCCCACCCTCCTGTGACTTTCCTGTATCTTAGCAGAGGAAGGTCATGGCGTCCTTCAAGATCCTGGGAGTGACGCAGCGAGGTTCGGAGTGTTCCCATCCTGGGAACGAGGGTACTGCGGCACCTCCTTTCTGCCAGTGAGCCTCCTTCTCCCCTTCAACTCCCTCCCGTGCTGGTGATGTCGCTCAGCCACGAGATGACAGGGGACCGCTGGCATCTCGTAACCTGTCAGGTCCCGTCAGGGTTCTCAGAGGAAGCCGGGCTTTCTGACACATCCTGTTATTTTCCTCCCTTGCCCATGAAAAAGCCCTCTCCTCAGACTCCTTCCAAACGCCTCCCTTCTGCGGGCGCCTCCTCCAGCCTTGATCAAGGCTGCGCTTCATTCTGTGCGTGTTTTCCTCCTTCTGGAGCCGGCGCCTGGGCCTTACCTCTGCAGCCCTAGCTCCGTGCTCCCTGTAACTAAGGAGCGTGCGATGAACCCTCGGCGAAGGGAATGGGTGATGGGGATTGCAGGGAGAAAAGTTCGTGTTGTGAGTTTGACACCATCGGTCAACCTCAACACAGAGGGTCCCAGGCCTTGGAGGATGTGCTCTCTGTGTATGGGGTCTGCTCACTGCCCCCTCTCTGCGCGGCAGGCGGGTGTGTGTGAATGTGCGCCCTTTGAGTTGCAAAGGGGGTGATGCCTCCTCTGGGCCTCGGAGTCCCCAGTGCACTCAATGCTGGGGCGTCTATGCTGACCTCGAACTCGAGATATGAGTTGTACAACCCCCGCCCCACCCCACCCCGTCCCCCTCTTCTGGGTGAGTCCCTCTTGGAGCCCAATAGATGGAAATCTGCTGACTACTTCCAGTTGACCCAATTCTAAAGGTGGTCAAACATGGCTTCCACTTATTTAGGCTTAAAAATGATCTGGTAATGAGTTTTCGTTCCAAAACACGTAATCGGCTCCATCTGTCTCTGATGTGTCAGTGCTTAGTTCCCAAACGGCGGCCCGAGTGGATTTGGGGCTGAGAGATTCCCAGCAAAGAAGGCCATTTGGCCCGCCTCGGTGGGCTCTGCAGCCTACCCCCCCCCTCCACCCCTCCACCTCCTTCCCACACACGGCCTGGCTCCTCTGTCTCAGTGTGCGCACAACCTTGTCTCTCAGTGGCTTAAGGCCCTGCAGTGGGTCCTCATTGCCCCCAGGACAGAGTCCCAGCGCCTTAGACTCTGCGACTGGCACCGTCCCCCCTGGTCCCTCCCAGGAAGCCTGTCAGCCTCCCCCAATCACTCAGAGCCTCTCCTCTCAGTCCCTGCAGAAACCTGCCTCGGCTACTCAGCCCAGTGGTCTGGCTCAGAGACCCTGCCCCTTGTACTGACCTGTCGTTGTCCGTGCAACATCGAGTTGGCTGGTGGGCTCTCTGTCACGAGACCGCAGACATCACTTTTATGTCCGCAGAGCACAGCCACTTCTGGTACACTGTTAGGTCATTAAATAAGCAGCTATTGAGTAAATGAGTGAGTAAAGGACTGCAGAATAGCCAAAACCGGTTTGGCTCCGTGGATAGAGCATCAGCCTGTGGACTGAAAGGTCCCAGGTTTGATTCTGGTCAAGGGCATATACCTTGGTTGTGGGCATTATCCCCAATAGGAGGTGTGCAGGAGGCAGCTGATCGATGTTTCTCTCTCATCGATGTTTCTAACTCTCTATCCCTCTTCCTTCATCTCTGTAAAAAATCAATAAAATACATTTTTTTTTAAATTCTGCAGAATAAGTGACCCATCTGTGCTGAGTAAAGCATGGTTGTTGTTTTTAACTGATTTCAGAGAGGAATGGAGAGGAGAGAGAGATAGAAACTTCCATGATGAGAGAGAACCACCCATCGGCCACCTCCTGCATGCCTCCAACTGGGGACCAAGCCTGCAACCCGCGCATGCGCCCCCGACTGGAATCGAACTCGGGACTCTTCAGTCTGCAGGCTGACACTCTGTCCATTGAGCCACACCAGCCAGGGCAAGCATGATGCTGTACCAGCACAGACCACAGTGGCCTTTAGGGAAACAGGAGGGTAGCTGGGCCTTGGGCCCCTCTCTCCCTCCTGAGGCTGCTGAGTAACTTTATAGGGTACCCATGGCTTATTCCACAGCCACCGCCCCGGGACTAGGCACGGCCATTTAAAGGACAGTTCCACTTACTCCGTGCTTCCTGTGCGTCGGGTATTTTGCCAGATGCTTACTGTTAATCCTCAGTCCGCTCAATCAGGAGCTATTATTAGGCACAAAGACACAGATGAGCGAATTTTGGCTCAGAGAGGGTCAGAAACTGGTCCAAGGTCTCACAACATGTAAGAGGCGACGCTGCGTGTCGAACCCTCACCCCTCTGACTCATGCTGTTAAATCATCTGCAAAGTCTGGTGGTCAGAGCCTTCGAGGTGGAAACCAAAGGCGCAGGAAACAGGTTCTGTTTGCTAGAAGCACCGTGCAGTTCTGACTAATGCGTTCACGTGCTGTTAATAGACACCTTGGCCATCGGCCCTGGACCTTGTGACACTCGTATATTTTTTTTAAAACAAAACAAAACAAAACAAAAAAACAGAGGAGTTTCTTGTGCTCCTTGTGGGTGCCTGGGCTCCTGGACCCTCTCCTGCCCCCTGGGCTGGCAGTCTGCCCACTGCTCAGTTTTTTCCTTGCCAGCAGCCCTGCTCCCCAGCCCGGGGTGCAGCTCAGGAGTCACCCCCAGCACGAGCTCTGCTTCCCCTCCCACCTCCTGGCCCCCCTGTGGTGGCTGTGGGAGGCTCCCGTTCTGTGCCTGGTGACTCCGGCCGTTCGGTGTGGGAATTTCCCCGCCCTACCTGTTCTCGGACCCCAGCATGTGACAGCCGCAGCGGCCACTGCAGGGGGTGGAGGTGCAGGTGGCTGCGTCATGATCGCGCCGCTGGGCCCAGAGTTGGCAGGATGCCACGGGAAGTCCCACCGCTGATGCACCCGGAGTCAACCCCACCGGCGGGGGCAAGGGCTGCCGCTCAGAAGGGCCAGGTCTGGGCACGAGGCACGAGACAAAATCTCCCCTCCTGGTTAGCAACGTAGAATGGCTTCTACCCCGGTTTCTGCCAGAAGATTTACCCTGGTCCCTTATCTTACTTTTTTTTTTATGGCATTTCTATAAAACAATCAGATTTTACTTATTTGCTTTTTATTTGCTCCCATGAGCCTGCAGTAGTTGTAGCCATGCTTTTACTTTTATTAAAACACATTTTTCATTTGTACTGAGACATGGTTGACATGTAGCACTGTAGACGTTTCAGGTGGGCAGCATGCGAACTTGACTTTCATAAATCATTATTTAATCAGTAGAAAACAGGATGAAGAATAATGGAGGGGGAAACGCATCTAAAATTCTCCCAGGAGAAATAGCTATCTTTTATGGTCGATGGATTCCCATTCTGGGCTCTTTATAAGTAAGTAGATTATAGTGGTGGTTTTTTTTTTAAACATTCCCTTTTATATGTATATAAAAATTTAATTTCCAATAACTAATTACCTGCTATCCTAGAAATGGTGGACATTCCTATCCTCTGAAGAAACATGCTCTCACTCTCTTCTTCCTCTAAATACATCATTCCCATCCTCTCATTTTTCTTACCATCATCACTTTGGCTTCACCAGTATAGCCCATTTCACTTAACAAAGGTTAGGAAGCATAGTAGTTCAGAACCTTCTTCTAATGCTGGCCCTGAGGGAACCATTCTTACCTTGTAGCTGTGTGCATTGGTGGGGAAAAGCCCGATGTTTTAGGATGATCACTTTACCCATCTGTCTCCATCCTTACATCTTCCACTTATTCAGAGTGTGTGTGTGTGTGTATGTGTGTGTGTGTTTTGAATGTGTTGTCTTTATACCATAGTGGCTCAAGGTTGCCCTTGGCTCACAGGAATCACTCTATGCGCAAACACACATACACATATACACATACACCCGCAAGATGGGGATGACATTGGACAAAGGACCACAGTCACATGGCAGATTTTTCTTCTTTTAAGAGGCAGCAGGCCTCCTGGTGCTTGCCACAGGCTGTGTGCTTACACTGACTACAGAAATAGGCGGCAGCGTAAACCCACCCATGTACACCTCAGCTCAGGCCCTTCACCTGCTCTGTATTGTGAATGGGGAGACATTGAAGAAAAAAAAAAAAAAGAGGCAGCAGTTCGACGACGCTCGCTCCGGGGTCACTCGGATTCCGGGTGTGCTACAGCAGTACTTTGGAAAGAGGCTGCCAGAACCTCTTAGAAAGGGTTCTAAGCCCCTTGGAGATCTTTTCCCGCCGGAAAGAGCTCGTAGCTGGCCGCGTGCTTCCTGCTCCTCGCTGCCCAGTGTTGTGATTGTGCCCGTGGCTGGCTTTTCCAGCGTTCACCTGCAGGTCTCATTTCCTGACAGCGGTCTGCGTGGTTACTCTGGCTTCACTTCACTCTCTTGCAGGGAGAAATGGCAGTGAGCACACTGTGTTTTATTCATGTTTCTTTCTTTAGAAAAATAGTGGCAATCTGTGATCTCTACCAGTTTATTCTTCTACAGACCCCGTATTCACCCTCAACCGACATGTACTTGCATTAAACAAATCACCAAATGCCAAGGAGCCAGCATTGGTAGTGAGAATTCTGGGGTCACCCCCTCCCCCCGCTCCCCCCCACACACACACACTTTGTTGGGCTGCTATACAGTGTTCAGTGGCATCCACCCCCTAAATCCTTCCTTACCTTGCTTGCAGAATTAGGAGAGCCAGCCTTGAGGTCAGAGGTCAGAGGGGCGGCCAGTTGGAGGGGAAAGAGGCAGCCCCAAGACCAGCTCCCCAAGCAGGTTCCCCCCGTCAGCCCCCAGCCAGCCAGGGATTCAAAGGGAGGTGGAGTCCGGCCCAGTATACGTGGTGAGGCTTGCCTTCTCCCACCTTTTTAAAGAGAACGGGGTGCTGGCAGTGAGCATGTTGCCTTTGCAAACACCCTGGACTCTGACGTCATAGGTATGCATTGCTACTTCCTGTTTCCTGGTGAGCGCTCGGCCCTGGGCCTGACTTAACTGAAGACCACCTTCCCGGTCCTTCTGATTGCTTCGCCAGGGCAAGGTGTCACCCCGAGTTCGATTGTGTTTGCTTCCCACTTCCTGACCTTCAAGAAGGGGGGAGAGCAGTGCTCAGCAGACTGGGGGTGGGGGTGGGGGTGAAGGAACTGTTCTGTCCCTGGGCTCGAATAGGGGAAGCCCCATTGGAAGGGGTGGGGCGCAGTGTGTGCAGAAATTACCACTGTGGACCCCAGTGTCGGACAGGCTGGTCTCACTCCGCCTGTGTCCTTTTGCTAGCTTCGTGCCTTGGCCCATCTGAGCCTCAGCGTCCCTCATGGGTAAAGCGGGCAGTAACATACCAGCGACCAGCTAATGGTAATAGTAATAAAACCTCTCTGCGGTCTTTGTGGCCACTCCAATGCCAGCTCCTTCATTCCCGGCCTAGAATACTACTAAGTGTGTGCTAACCCCTGTCCATTCATTGTGAAGCCGCAGTTAAAACCTGCTTCCCAGTCTCAGTTCAGATCCCACCCCACCTTCTCCCTTCCTCCCAACATCTCCTCACTGGAACTCTCGGGTCTCACAGTAGAGTGGTCCCATGCTCTATTATTATTATTTTTTTATTTTTTTAATGTATGTTTATTGATTTCAGAGGGGAATGTAGAGAGAGAGAGAGAGAGAGAGAGAAACATCAATGAGGATAGAGAATCATTGATCGGCTGCTTCCTGCACGCCCCACACTAGGCATTGAGCCCACAACCCAGGCATGTGCCCTGGCTGGGAATTGAACCCTGACCTTCTGGTTCATAGGTCAACGCTCCACCACTGAGCCACGCCGGCTGCATTCGATGATTCTTGATGAATCATTTTTACATGGGTGATTGACAGCTCACCAGGCAGGCATATTTCATTCCACTTCCAGGCTTTTCTTCCTATTTCCTTCATCTCCCCCTTGTCTCAACACCCTCCCCGCAACACACACACCCCCCCCAACTTCTTTGGATTTAGAATCTCAGGAGAAATTCCACTCAGTGAGGTTGTTTGAGAATCAGCAGCCCTTCGCTTTCACTTGGGTCGCTCTGAATAATATCCGTGCTTTAAGTTTTCAGCACTTTGTATGACTAACATACAACTGAGCATTAATGTACTATATATAGAATTCCAGATCAGAGAATGGAAACGCTTTTTTAAAAAAAAAATAATAGGAGTTGGATTGTGTGGGCTACTTGGAAGCTGTTCAGTGGGGCAATATAATTTTTATTTTCAGAAGCTTATGGATTGAACCCCGCCCAGGGTTCCCGCTCCTAAGAAAGTTGGCAGGAGACGCCCGGCAATTCCTCACCCGGAATTGCAATAAAGGAGGATCCTCTGCATCCCGGGTGCCTTCTAAGGAAGCAGGAGGCTGGGGGGGGGGGGTGTCCGGTGGGGGTGGCAGGGGGCAGAGGTGAGAGAGGTTGCTAGCCACACGGGCTGGCACAGGTAGCTGTGCCCACTGCAGTCACAGTGGCCGAAAAAGAATGTTCACAGCTCTGGGGACAGAGCCGGTAATAGTATGTTGAGGGGACAGTTATGTTACAGTTTTGATGGCTGCTCCGAAAAGCTGAACTATAAATCAATCCAGTTTTCACACACAAAAAAAATAATTTTTTTTTTTATATTTAAAATTGAGTGTGTGGGGGGGTGGGGGCGGTGGCATGTTATAGCTGTGGGGAAATTCAACCGTAGGAAATGGTAACAAGATCTGGCTTGTTGGTTCCTATTGTAGCAGCTCAGAAGGTAAATGATGGGATGAGTTGAGAAGGGGGCGGGGTGGAGGGGTATATGTTAGAGCTGGAGCACACAGAGGAGCCAGGGGGAGAGTTGGGTCCCCATGCTGCAGAAGGCTTGAGAAGTCATCGCGTCGGTCCCCATGCTGAACAGAGGAGAGAGGGACGCACGCCTGTCCGTTGCTATGGCTTTCGGGCTAAGTTCTGCTTCTGAAAACCTTTGCACTGTCAGCCCCGTGGGCAGTCCGTCTGCTTCTGGCTGGGCCCTGGCTTGGGGAAGCCAGCGCCTCCACCAGCTGAAACCCAGGTTGAATTCCTGGTTGGCAACCACCAGCAAGAAGGCGGGGTTCCCAGGGTTCGGCTCAGCGGGTCCCCATCTACCTCACTGGCGCCCCCTCTGGGCGCTGGTGGAGAATCACCCGGGTTGTTGCTTTTCCAGGCCCCGAGCTGGAGCCCAGCCCAGGGGCCGAGGCTGGGAAAGCAGGTCCCAGAGAGAAAGACACACGTCGGGTGTGCACAGGCTTCCGGGGAGGTGCCGGGGGTTCCCCGATGCCCGGCAGAGTTATGTTCCTTTCTCAGTCTCAGAGGAAGAAATGGGAGCGGCGTCTGTGCTTCACTGTGCAACGGAGTGAACGCTTCTTCCTGGGGTGGGGGCAGGCCTGGGAGAGGGCAAGCTCCAGGGAAGGTGACCGCGGGGAGGAAAGGATGGCCAGGGTGGGCAAGGCAGGAGGCAGGCGGGGAGGCCGCCCCAGCAGCCAGGGGGGCAGACGTGGCTGGCCTGGGGCACAGCAGGGACAGGTACTTGGAATTTGAGGGGAGTCCAGAGCTAGGCGTGGTGGATTGGGGGCGTGGGAGCGGGGAGGAGCTGATAAGGTGGTGACTCACGGGGCTGTGGGGCTGTCGTTGGCCACGGGGCGGATGCGGATGCGCTCGCTGGCTGTGCTCAGGGAGGCAGGGGCCGGGGAGGAGGCCGCACGCTGGGCCATGAAATCATGAGTTCCCAGCTTCCAGGGTTGGGCAACCAGGCGGAAGAGGACGGTGCTGTGCCCACACTGGGAAACGGGGAGGCGTCGGGCGCAGTTGGGGCACACTGGGGCGGCACGGTGTTTCCACGGAAAGGCGGGGTTCGGGGAGGAGGCAGAGGGTGGCCGGGCGCGCTCACTGCCGCGCCCTCGGGTCTGCATCTCACTGTCCTGACCTGGGATGCGTGTGGGGTCCTCTGCACCTTACACAGCTCAGCGGGGCTGGTGGAGGGAAACGTTCCAGCAGGCTGTCATTTTCATCATGACCGAAATAAGCGGGGTTTTTCCTAGGGGTTTTACTGAATAGAAAAAAAGAAAAAAAGAACCTTCCTTTCTTTCTTTTCCTTTTCTTTTTTCTTGGAATCTCTTTTTACAGCGACTTTGCCCTGGGTCCGTATGACACAGTTGGGAATTTATGTGGGGCAAAGAAGGCCTCAAGGTGTTAAGAGAATTTAAATAAAATATTTTTCCAGCTCCAGTGAGAACTTCTGAGGAGCAGGCTTATGTGGGAAAGAGAAGAATTTCAATTGACGTAAAAAAAACACACAAAACCAATGCTTTCTTAAGGAGTGGGTTTGGAAGATGAGCTGTGGAGCTGCTGGTACAAAGAACAGAGGCAGCCGAGACCGGTTTGGCTCAGTGGATAGAGCGCCGGCTTGCGGACTGAAAGGTCCCGGGTTCGATTCCGGTCGGAGGCATGTACCTTACTTGCGGGCACATCTCCACTATGGGGCGTGCAGGAGGCGTCTGATGGATGTCTCTCTCTCATCGATGTTTCTGATTTTTGTCTCTCTCCCTTCCTCTCTGTAAAAAATCAATAAAATATATTAATAAAAAAAAAGTTTAGAAAGAACAGAGGCAGTAGGAAGACAGCCTTCTCTCTCTCAAGTTTTAGGTGAGACCTCCAGGAACCTTGGCCAGAGGTGCGGGGGACCTATTAGAAGTAAAGAAATATTTCTGGGTCTTTGAATTTATCAAACCGAGGCCCAAACAGAATCCCCCCCCCCCTCTCTCTCTCTCTTTTTTTAAATATTTTTTTAAATTGATTTTTTACAGAGAGGAAGGAAGAGGGATAGAGAGTTAGAAACATCGATGAGAGACATCAGTCAACTGCCTCCTGCACACTCCCTACTGGGTATGTGCCCACAACCAAGGTACATGCCCTTGACCGGAATCAAACCTGGGACCCTTGAGTCCACAGGGCGATGCTCTATCCACTGAGCCAAACCGGTTAGGGCCAGAACCCCTCTCTTTGCAAATATTCTCGTGCTGTTTAACTGAAGGACATGGAGGCCAAAGAGTAGCCTGTCATTTTATTACAGAAATCAAGAGGTTGACATTTTAGCCCCAGGTCCGTTCCTGACCCTCAATAACTTCGGGCAAGTCACTTAACTTTGGGGGACCTTGGATTTCTCCTCTGTAAGATGGATAGGACGGGTACCTCAGAAAGTCTTGGGGGATTCTATGGGATCACGCAAGGAAGTTATCACAGTGCCTGGCATAGAGACAGCCCTCCATGGCAGTCAACAGTATTGAGGACAAGACTAGCAACCATGGTAACTGCCCTACCCACCCTCCCACCCCCCGCAGGAGGGATAAGTTACCCCAGGAAGAAAGCACTTTGAGGAAGTGCTTTTAAGCCTCTTAAGAGCAAAAGGTACTCAGCAAAAGCGGTGATGTTATCAATTATTATTATTAATAATCGGTTCATAATGACTGTTGCCACAGTATTAAGCGAGAATCCCCGTGGGTGGGTGATGACTGGGAACATGGGAGCTATTATTAATGGACCTGCCAGCTCCTGTTACGAGATCCATTGACATAGCGTTTCTCTCTGGGAATCCTTTGACAAATCGGCTGAGTTTCCTATCCCCTCGCTGTAAGCACTGCAAATGTGATCCACATGTCCCCTGTGTGGTTCCTGGAGATTAATAACAGAGCGAGGAGGAGGAGTCGGCCCTCGCGGGACAGAGCTGTGTGGGAGCCCTCCTGGTGTCCGGGCTGTCCGTGGGTTAGCTCGGGGTGTGTGTGTGTGTGTGAGTGAGAGATGTGTTCCCGGTCCACTTGTTTGAATGCTCCCAGCTTTACCTAACGGGCACTCAGCTGTCAGGAGCGTTTCTGCTTGGGAATAGGGCAGGGGACCCCAGGCGTGCCCTCCTTCACCTCCCACAGGAAACAGCTCTGAGGAAGTGCTCTGCCCAGCCAGTGAGCCGGATGTGATGGGAGGGGCCGCTGCCATCCAAAGGGGCAGAGGGAGGTGGGCAGTGCCTCGCTGCAATGAGGCAGCAAAGAGGGCAGGGCGCTGGGTCAAGGGAAGGGCAGGCTAGGAGGGCAGGGCTGACCGGCGGCTGAACCCAAGCGTGGTCAGGACCTGCGTGAGGGGGAGGCCTGCCCGGTGCGTGTGACCCTGGAAAGAAACCCACAGGGCTCGGCCAGGGGGTTTCTGCGGGTGACGCGGGCAGGAATGACGCAGCCGTGTGGCCACATGCACAGGCCGCCGAGTTGGGGCAGCCAGGGGAGAGTTGGGCGGTGTGTGTGCGCATTGGATCTGGGGCTGAGTGGGCCTGACTAGCATCGGTCAGTCCCCGGTTCGAATCCCAGCTCCGCGACTTAGTTGACAAGTTGCTCAGTTCTCTGAACGTCAGTCTCCCGGTGTGTAACGTGGAGACAGCCGTGCCCGCTCAGTTAAAAGGAAAACGGGAGTGTGAGCAAAGCCCACCTCCCGATGTGGATAGCCACACGCTGTCCCAGTGTCCACACACGGGGGCGCCGAGAAATGAGGTGACTGGCCCGCGATCACTCCGCCGGGTGAAGGGACAGAGCCCAGCTCCGCGGCCCGTCTCCGCTGCCCTCCTGCACGCCCCGCGGCCGTCCCCCTGCGTGCCTGTGGGTTCGGGACCGGGGATTCTAAAGCGCATCTGGCCACTTCCCGGGGCCTCCAGTGATCTCAGGGAATTTGAAGATATTTTCTCAAAACTGACGGATGAAATTCCTGCGGGTATTTTCCTTAAAAAAAAAAATCAGGATGGGTGGACAAAGAGGCATTGATCAAAGAAACAGCGTCCCTAAACGCTGGGAATGTGTGTGGCCGCGTGTTCCTAGGAGCCCACATGCAATTTTCAGCTGGGCTGATGGTGCTCGTCTGTGCTTTCTAAGAAGCCACACGGTGCTACAGGCTGTCCCCCTGGGGGCAGAGGCTGGCGGCCGGCTCCTGGGCTGCTGAAGTGCTCATGGAAAGCACTAATTGGGCTCGGCCAGCGGCTGGGTCCGGACCGGTCCCCTTCCGGAGGGGGACGGGCAGCGTCTTTCTCTGTGGTTTCTCCCAGGGCCTCTCGTGGCTTGAAGCAGAATTGGGGGGGGGGGGCCCGCACAGGAGGGGAGAGGCTGGGGCGGTGCTGCCCGTGAGGCCGCCAGGTGGAGGTTGACCCTGACACAGCCATGCCCTGAGCCAGGGAAGACAGAGCCAGGCCCCCCTGTCACCCCAGGACCCTGAAAGTCGCACCACCCGCGGGGCCAGGCGAGGCCCCCTGCAAATGTTCAGTGCGTGTGGCATGAAGGAGTGAAGGAGTCCTTGGTTGGTCCACTAGCCCATAGGCCAGCCATTCCTTGTGCAGCTCCAGTCTCCACGTGTCTCCGCGCCACCTGCGAGCCGGCCCCTCCTCACCCCAGCCCGGCAGCTCTGTCCGCGGCGAGAGTCGGCCGTCCCCAGGCGGAGCCTTGACATTTGCCACGGACGCTGCTCTGCCCAGAGCTTCGCTTCCCCGAGGTGACCTGTCTGTCTTGTCTCCCCACAGGAGTCCTCTCCCTCCCGGCCTACTTCAGCCCCTACAACGGCGGGTCCCTGGGCCAGGACGAGCGCGCCGATGCCTATGCGCAGCTGGAGCTCCGGACCCTGGAGCAGTCCCTCCTGGCCACCTGCGTGGGGAGCATCTCCGAGCTGAGTATGTGTGGCACCCCCTCTCGCTGGCTGTGGGGGAGAAGGCCAGGATGAGGCTGGCTTCTGGGTTCCGGCCTTCTCCATCTTCACCTACTTGCCTTCCCTGGAAGTTCAATCCTCCGGGGCCAGAGGTCGCACACTGGTGGCCCATTGTCCCGTGCGGCTTGGCCGCGAGTGGCCTTCGTCGCACACAGAGGATCTGGGGACACTGGGTTCCCCTCCTGCGTGGCAGTGACAGGGGAGGGGCTGTGGGCAGCTAAGCCGACATGTGTCCTCTACGTTGTCACGTTCCTCGTTGTTCTAGAGTTGGCCTGTTTCACTCATTTAATTTTTTTTAAATATATTTTATTGATTTTTCACAGAGAGGAAGGGAGAGGGACAGAGAGCTAGAAATATCAATGAGAGAGAAACATTGATCAGCTGCCTCCTGCACACCCCTTACTGGGGATGTGCCTGCAACCAAGGTACATGCCCTTGACCGGAATTGAACCCGGGACTTTTCAGTCCACAGGCCGATGCCCTATCCACTGAGCTAAACGGGTTTCAGCTCGCTCATTTATGTTACCTGCCTGCCCTCAAAGTAGTAAATTTACCACCAGTATGGTTTTTAAAGGAACGCGCCTCTTAAACCTTGACATGGAAAAGGGAAAATGAACACAGAGCCGTTCTGGGTGAAGGAGGGCACCCCAGCCCTGCAGCAGCCCTGGCACTGCCAGGACCTTGGGGCTCTGCGGTCAAGGTCACTACCCAGTTATCTGAGACATCAAACCACATTCTTCCTCCTTCCTTCTCCCCCACTGTGCCCTGAGGCCACACACCCAGGGGCCCTCGCACGCAGGCTGGAACAGATGGCGCTTCACCCGCCTTTTCTATTTATAACTTCCTGGCATTTTCTGGCCCCTGAACAGTGAGTGACGAACCTTTCTGTTGCTCGAGGACGCAGCTTCCTCCCTTCTTTCTTCCTCCCCTTCCCAGGACAGGAAACAAAGGTGCCTGCTTCCAGGCCGCAGAGCAGATCGGTGCTTGGGACTGGGAGGGGAAGCCAGACATCCGCTCTCTGTCTCCAGGGGGATGGCAGGATGGCCGCTTGGGTCCCCTGCCCCCCGAGGGATGTGCAGGGAGCAGGCTCGGTGTGTTTGGTAAACTCTCCTGCCCCGAGAGAGTGAGGGATGCACTCGGCCTTCAGACCCTCGGGAGGCATCTTGGTTTTATTTTGCATCTTGAACGTTGAGCGCCTACTGTGTGCTAGGCATCCCATGATCTCATGTACTTCTCAGAGCAACTCAGGAAGGTATGTCCTGGGGAGGAAACTGAGGCTCAGAGGAGAAAAGTGGTTTCCCCAAGTCAGGCAGCAAAAGGAATCGGGTGTGGGCTCCTGACGCGTCTGCTGTGAGCAGAGCTCTTTTCCGTGGGACGGGGGGCTCCCTGCACGTGGCTCGTGGCCCTGCCACCAGCATTCGGGCAGCTGACGTCAAGGCGGGGCCCTGAGCCTTTGTCCCTCCCCACACAGCAGCCTCTGTCCATTGCCGTCCACAGCCAGGCCAGGGGGCACTCAGAAACTTCCCTCAGGAGGAGGGAGACAGAGTCTTATTAGTCCTCCTTCTAAAACTCTCAGATCTTAGTTTTCCCCTTTCACCCCCCCCACTGCTGCCAGCTCAGCCCCAAGCAGGGCCATTTAAGACACAAATTGGATTATGTTACCCCTCAGCTCAGCGTCCCCTCTGTGCCCGCTATGGTTTCCCGGCTCACTCAGCGAAATCTGATAACCTCGATGGAGCCCACGATGGAATATTTGATCTGTCTTTATCTAGATGACCGGGCTCCAGCCACCCCAGCCTCGTGGCCACGAACATCGCACCCCAGGGCCTTTGCACTAGCTGTTCCCTGTGCCTGTGACCTTTCTCCCTAAATACTCTGCAAGTCTCTGCCCAAACGGCACCTTATTAGGCCTTCCCTGAGCACCCCGCGTGGATGAGCGCCCACTCTCATTCCTCCGTCTTTTCTCTTCTGGCTTTCAAAGCCTTGATCGCCACTTGACATTTGTCATCTATTCCCATGTAAATACCGTATTTTCCGGCGTATAAGACGACTTTTTAACTGAGGAAAATCTTCTCAAAAGTCGGAGGTCGTCTTTTACGCCGGGTGTCATCTTATAGGGCGAGTATATCCCAAACTCTATATTTTAACTGGAAAAGTTGGGGGTCATCTTATACGCCCAGTCATCTTATACGCCAGAAAATATGGGTACTTCTCCCTCACTGTGTCCTGAGGCCACGACCTGTCAGCTTCATCTGACCTGTCAACTTCATGAGAATAGAGACTCTGCTTTATCCCTTGCTGTCCTACAGCCCAGTGATTAGAGGAGTACAGGATGCCAGGGGTGTGTGTGTGTGTGTGTGTGTGTGTGTGTGCGCGCGCGCGCGCATGTGCATGCACACACATGTGCATTGGGAGCGATCCCCATCCTGGCCCAGCCACTCGTCAGGGCAAAGGGAAGAAGCAGCCCCATAGCTCTTTTCACCGACAACCGAGCAGTCTGCTGTGCACCAGGTTGCCTGCGGCCCCTGACGCTGAAACCAGGGTTTTTGCTCATCCCACGGGGCAGGAGGGAGGAGACAAGGTGGAGGCAGCTATTGCAATTTTTCTCCCCGAGACTGAAGGCCTTAATGAGGTTAGTGATACTTGGCACCGAGCACCCTGTACCTAAAACCTTCCCCCGGGTTTAGCAGCATCAGCTCCCTGCCCTTGGCCAAGCCCAGCCTGCCAGGTAGGTCAAGACATTTCTTTCTGGCATCAGGACCAGCCGCACGGGAACCTGGGCACTGTGTGTTCCTCTGCCCCTCTCTGTCCATGAAAATGCCCCTGGAAGGGGTTGGGGGGGGGACTAGGACACAAACCAAAACAAACCCCTCTTTTTGGAGGCAGCCAGATGGAGGAGTCTGCCGAATCCACACTCCGCCGGCTTTATTAGCTTTCCTGGTTTTATTGGATGGCACATGATGAGGGTGGGCAGGCCGGACTGAAACCTGTGGCACCTCCGATCTGGGCTCTCCGGTTAACGAGCAGCGAGGGCGAGCTTTTCGTGCCCGGGGGGTGTTTCTGGGCTGCAGACCGAGGTTTCATCAGGGTTAGGATCAAGTGATTCTCAAGCGCAAGAATTTTCCAGAAGCAGCTCCCAGTGTCCAATCTGGGTCCAGGCTTTTCATACGATCTGGGGGTTTTGTCCACCCTGCCCCCATGCGGCCAACTGAAACTGTAATAAAACACAATAAGAGAAAATGTCCAGAAAAGTAAACTAAAAGACATGTAACACGCAAGCCAGTTTTTTTTATATTATTATTAGATAGCCATTGTTATGGAGTTGTTGCTGTCTTGAAATGTCTGAGATTAACTTGTTGTGACCCAGTAACAGTTTGCTGACCTGTGGCCGTTTGCAGACCACCACACTGCTGGGGGCAGTGGCGGGGCGGCCAAGGGCAAGTGCTTGGAGCACAGGGCGCCCAGTTCAAGGCCTGGCGGGTTCGCTGGCTCGCTGTGCAGCTGGGACCAGTCATTTCACTTCTGTGAGCCTGTTTCCTCGTCTGCAGAGCAGAAATACCTCCCTTACGGCTGGCTGTGAAGACTGGATGAGATTTTCTCTCTTTTCATGTCCATCTCGAAGCCAAGAACATCTAAGCTGGCCGGGAGGAAAATCCCTCGGGGAGCATCGCCAGAGCGCGGCTGTCGCTGGCCATAGAGGAGGGGTGCAGAGCAGTGTGCGTGGTTAGAGGCCTGATGGGGATTGTCTGGTTGTTGAGAGAGGCTGATGGCATGTTGCTGGGATTGGAGCCAAAAAAAGTCCAGGTATCCCATCTTCTGCTGCCAGTCTGCTGTCTCCATGGCCTTCTCGAACCTTCCGAGGGCCTCCCTGTTCCGGTTAGGGAGCCCTGCCGAGACTCCCATTTCTTTCTTTCTTTCTTTTTTTTTTTGCCTGCATTCTGGCTGGAATTGTGTTGCCAGAGGGTTCTCCACCAGTAACAAGAGAACAATCATCATTAATGATGACGACTTCCACCTTGTCTGCCTTAGACACGATGTCTCCACCAGATTTCTCTCGGAGGCAAACCGCAGGCTCGGTGACTTCTCCTCCCTCCGGGCCCTGTGGTCTTGCCAGAAGGGAGGGCATCTGGGCCCGGGAGGCGAGAGCCAGGTTTCAGCTCGCTGCAGCCGCCTCAGCTGGTACAACGAGCTGAGCTGAGCTGAAGCAGGCGGCTGCAGGGTGGGAGGTGTCGGTGCCGGTTTCTACCACCCAGGAGCCCGAGGGCAGGGCTGGGAGCTGGCACTCCAGGACCCGGCCTCCTGTCCTGGGAAATGCGGGGCAGCGCTCGACTGCAGGCAGAGGTCCTAGGAGGCAGAAAAGCACAGCAGCGGCCTGTGGGACCGAGGGACGAGGGGAATGGCCCGTAATCGCGATGGGGTTGCGTTTAACCTTTGTCAGGTTCCTCCTCTGTGCCGAGCGGGATGGGGAGTGCTTCCCACCTGTGATCTATGTACTGGGATCCGCACGATTTAGAGGTTAGCTGTGCTGGTTCCCGTTTTACAGAGGAGGAAAGCAAGGCTCTGGTCAGTAACGCGTGTAAGATTGGAAATAGCAGAGTCTTGGTTTGACTGGGGACCAGCGGTTCTCAACCTGTGGGTCGCGACCCCTTTGGGGGTCAAAAGACCCTTTCACAGGGGTCGCCTAAGACCATCAGAAAATGCAGATATTTACATCACGATGCATCACAGTAGCAAAATTTCATGGTTGGGGGTCACCACCACATGAGGAACTGTATGCAAGGGTCGCGGCCTTAGGAAGGTTGAGAACCACTGCTCTGGGACCTATGCTCTCACCCATGTACCTGGTGATCCTCAGGCCCACGGGGCAGTAATTCGCCAGGGGGACTGTTACAAAGTCCAGATGCCCAGTCCTGCCCCAGACCCAGTGACTCAGAGTCTTGGGGATGGGGGCCTTTTGTCAGTAACTTGCTGCCCTCCACCCTCTTGGCCAGAGGGTGGGGTTTGCCAGGAGGCACTCAGGTAGCCGAGCCACAGCTGCAGGGACAAACAGTCAAGGTGTGTGAAGCGGAGTGAAGACTTTGGGGTCGGGGACACGCTCTTTCCCGGTGGAGACCTCCAATTCCACGGCTGCCACTGTCCCTGCTCCGATAGAAGCCACGCATCATCGCTGTGGCTGTCGTGGGAGAACTGGGCCGCTAACGAGCTCAGATCAAGCCCCCGGCATGGAGGTTAAAATGAAACAAAGGTGAAGGCTACTTCTTCGTTCTCTACGTGTTGGCTGAGTACCTGTCATGCAGTCGATCCGGGCAGGGGGCCGGGGACACGGGGGAACGAAGCACCAGGCTCTCGGAAGCTGGAGAGGGCAGATAAACTGAGTAAATGAGTGCATTCTGCCACACACTGAATGCTGCTTTACTGGCCACATTAAAACCTGCATTCTTCCCCCCGTTGGGGCCGGCCACGTCCAGAAGGGAGGAAGCCGGCCCCTAGGGGAGGCCCTTGCATTCCCAGGCCTCCGGAGGATGGCGGGCGCCACTTGTCCCAGAACCGAGGGGCCCGCAGGTGCCCGGGGCTGCTTTCCCATCCTTTCTCAGCATTGTGGCCGCACACAATGACGGGAGCTTCCTGCCCGGGCTGGGGGACATGGAAAGGACTTGACTTGGGCAGACACACAGCACAGGACGTGGGGCCCTGAGACCCCTCCGCCCAGGCCAAGGCTCAGCTCACAGACTGTGGAGTCACACAGCCTGGTTCCAGATGTCAATCATGGCCCAGCCACCTTCCCGGGGCTAGTGAACCACCGCTGGGTGCCCGCGGCCGCCCTGTGAGCAGGCAGATGTGTGGGTCCGTGTTTGTTTACCGGCTGGGCCTCCCTCTCTTCATCTGTAAAATGGGGATGATACGCGGCCCCCAGCAGGAGAAGGATCACATCAAATCCCGTTTCTAGGGAAGTGAGCGCTCAGCACGTAGGGGGTGCTCGCGGATGATGGTGCAGGTGCTTCTGCTTGATGGGATGGGATGGGGCCTGGGGCAGCGTCCTTACTGAAGCACCTGGGCCTCTGCACAGGACAGCACAGGGGCGTCCCCCGAGTCTGGCCTGGGTGTGGGAGGCTGGGGGAGGAGGCCCACGGGGTTCCCTTGGTCAAAGAGCTGGGGCGAGGCCCGTGGGGTGGCGGAGAGAGTGGGGATGTTGAAAAAGAAACCACCTTCGCCTGCGCTCTGCAGGGGCGGGCCAGCTGTGTCGGCAGGACCGAAAGTGAAAGGGAAACCAAGCCGCAGCGTGTCTAGGTGACAGCTTCCACCCCCGCCCGGGGCACCCCGTAATTAGAAGGCTTTAGCTGCCAGCCTTCTTGGGAGAATGTGGGCCTCGAACTCAAGACTTTGTTTTCTCTCTCCTCTCCTCCTTCTGCCCTCCCTCCCCCCTCCCCCCTCCTGCAGGTGACCTGGTATCGAGAGCCATGCACCACATGCAGGGGCGCCGCCCCCTGTGTCCCGGCTCCAGCCCCGCTCGGCAGGCCCGCCAGCCGCCCCAGCCCATCACCTGGTCCCCGGACGCCCTCCACACGCTCTACTACTTCCTGCGGTGCCCGCAGATGGAGTCCATGGAGAACCCCAACCTGGACCCCCCGAGAATGGCCCTGAACAACGAGCGGTAGGGATCTTCCTTGGGCTGCACACACTGGGGGCTGGGTGATCAGGTGCCTGCCTCCCTGCCTCTGAGGAGGCGGCTGGCACCGGGTGAGCTGGGGTGCAGATGGGGAAGGCCTGGCCCGGGAGCCAGGGGGGTTGTATGACCTGGCGGAGGTCCAGGGGTCGGTGAACATGGGCTTTGGCCTCGGTCTCAGGTCTGCCGGCTCTAGCACCCACTTCCTGGACTCTTGAGGACTTCCGTTGCCTCTTTTCTAAGAGGGGGTGCGCACCCCTGCCGGGAAAGGTGGCGGTGAGAAGCGGGTGAGCTGGTGCTCTGAGGGAGAGCATTGAGGAGATGGGTGGTGACTGGCCTTTGTCAGTGGTCGCTGCCGCCTCTTTTGATGACAGTGATGTCGCTGTTAGGGGTTTTAGGCACGTTTTTTGCTCTGTCCCCTCATTTTACAGACAAGACCTTCTGGCTCTGGCAGGTGACTGATCTCCAGGAGGCTAGTGGTTGAAGAGCCCCCAGACCCAGGCCTGCTGGCTGCCAGTCTAGTGTTTTCTCCATGGCAGTCCAGCCCCTTCCTGGCCTGGGCAGGGAGGGCAGGGAGGCCTGGGCAGTGCGCTCAGAACAGATACACAGGTTGTGTGCTGCAGGGGGGCTCAGTAAGGGGTGTGACTGCAGACGCACGTGGGGCCATGTCAGCCTGAAGACAGACGCCTCTTCTCATTGATGGCCCAGCAGTCTTTCCTCCCTGGGGTAGTATGGCATTTCTGAAAATGTGGTCTCAAGTGTTATCTGGGCTAGGAATACTGCGACTACTACAATTGCTAATAGCGCTATCGATATTACTAATATAACCACTGCTGCTCACAAGCATAATTAACAATGCGACGACTTACGAACGCCCCTGCTCATTATAGCCAGCGTCGCAGAGCGCCGATAGAGACAGACAGCATCGTAAGTGCTTCGCTTGCCAACTCGCCTTTCTCCCACACGTCTGTGGATCCGGGATGGGGCGGGGGGCGCTGTGAGGATGACGAACAGCGGCTTGTGTGATGGAGTCTGCAGCCTAACGAGCGAGGCAAGACAGGAGAGAAGGGGACAAATGAGCGCAAACCCGCAGACGGTGGAGGAGGAGGCGGGCTTCGTGGCCATACCCTGGGTCAGCCTCAGACCCTGCAGCCGGCCCGACCCAGTCTGGCTCTGCCGCTTACTGTAGGTGGGTGTGTCCTTTGGCTTCTGTGCCTCGGCCTATTCTTCTTCGCATGAGAATGACAGTGCCGCCTCCCGGGACATTGTGGGGTTCATTGAGTGAAGCACTTAGATTCCTAAGTGCCTGGCGCACAGTATGTCAGCTGTCAGGGTTATGAATCGCCATGTAAAGAACTGTGTGCTAGGCGACCCTGCTAGCGGTTCTCAACCTGTAGGTCACAACAGGTTGAGAACCGCTGCTGTAGAGCCTAAGACCATCGGAAAACACAGATCTTTATATTACGATTCATTAACAGGAGCAAAATCACAGTTATGAGGTAGTAACGAAAACCATTTTATGGTTGGGGGTCACCACCACAGGAGGAGCTGTGTTAAAGGGTCGCGGCATTAAAAAGGTGGAGAACCACTGGCGTGGAGAGAGACGCCTCTTTGTTCCTTTCCAGATGCAGGAGGTGGGGGGTCCCCCATGAGCACTTTACATAACGAAGCAGCACCCCGAGAGGCCATGTGCTCCATCTGAAGAAGGGGGCTCGTTAAGCTTTTGCTCAGCTTGCGAAAGTGTTTTCTTACCAGATAATAGAGATGATGGCACTGGTGGCTTTATTCTGCTGCCTGTGGCTCCCTTAAATGCCACTTCAAGAAGATTTGCAACGTTAAGCTCTTTTCCTCGTCTCCTTTTCTGCATTAAATTTCCATCTGTTTGCCCAAAATGGCAGTCAAGGAAAGAAGAATAGCTGTTGGGTGAATTAAGGACTTGTTTGCATGTGGGCCCCAGACTGGCCCACCCAGTAACCCTGGCGTGACTGGTTTGCGGTCTGCAGGGCACCCAGGAAGCTGTCCTTCCCGCTGCTGGTCATCCTCCACCTCCTTTAGAAAACCTTCCTCCTCCGAAATCACCTTGCTTATGCCTTTGCTTGACTTACTTTTCTCTAGCACAGTGGTTCTCAACCTTCCTAACGCCCCGGCCCTTCAATACAGCTCCTCATGTGGTAGTGACCCCCACCCATAAAATCATTTTTGTTGCTACTTCATCACTGTAATTTTGCTACTGTTAATGAATCGTCATGTAAACATCTGGGTTTTCCAATGTTAGGTGACCCACAGGTTGAGAACCGCTGCTGTAGAGCCTAAGACTGTCAGAAAACCCAGATGTTTACATGACGATTCTTTAACAGTAGCAAAATTACAGTGATGAAGTAGCAATGAAAATAATTTTGTGGTTGGGGGTCACCACCACAGGAGAAACTGTATTGAAGGGTCGCGGCTGCTCTAGAACAGTGGTTCTCAACCTGTGGGTCGAGACCCCTTTGGGGGTGGAACAACACTTTCACAGGGGTCGCCTAAGATCATTGGAAAACACAGATATGATTCATAACAGTTGCAAAATTACAGTTATGAAGTAGCAACAAAAATAATTTTATGGTTGGGGTCACCACAACATGAGGAACTGTATTAAAGGGTCGCGGCATTAGAAAGGTTGAGAACCACTGTTCTAGAATATAAGTATCATGGGTTGGCCTTCTTCCCACTGTGTCCTCGGCACGTAGAACAGAACCTTTTTTTTTTTTAATAATAGGGCGGAAAAATATTTTGTTCAGTTAGTGAATAGGCCGTAGAGCCTAAATATTGGACACTTTGGAGTGAACAATCGTAATACAGGGCCTCTGCTCTGCCGCTTACCAGTTATGTACTTGGGGGAAGTTCTTTAACTTTGGAGGCCTCGGTTTCCCCAGCTTTTCAAATGGAAAGTGGCTTGACCTACTTCCAGAGGTTTTTGTGGGATCAAATGAGGTCATGTATTTAAAGGACGTAGCACCCAGAGTAAACTCCTCACACATGGCCGCTCTATTGTTGGCTGTAATTAGTTTTCACAAACCTATGGAAGCGCTAGAATAACTAAATCTTGTTTAATGCATAAGTAATGCAACAGCAGCCGTGACTTTAAATATCACAGCCCCTCAAAGGCGGGTTTCCCCTCCCTCTGAGATATGCCTTCTTCAGTCCCTGCCCTTCATTCCCTCTTCACTCAACCCTGGCGGTAGCCCGGCCAGAAGACGAGGTAGACCAGATGTCCCGGAGGACGAATGCAGTGAGGGCTATTTTGGACAAACACACGCACAGATTTTAGATTTATCTTAATGCACCGCCCAAGGATTTCAAAGAACTGGAACCTGGAGTTCACGCACCTATGGGTTCAGAGACCGAGCAGTGAGTGGAGCACTTTCTGAAGTTGCTGATGTCCTGGGCCCGGGCCCCTCGCTAGTAGGTTTGGCCATAGACCTACACGTGGCGGGCGGTCCTTGCTGCGTGTTAAGCTTGGGAGTGATGTGTCTGGTTTATTTTTGCCTGGGCTAGAAGCATCTAGACAGAGCTTTGCAGTTTACAAAGCACTTGAGATGCACAGATGTCTAGCAGATCCTCACATTCGCTCTTGGAGGAGACATTGCTGTCACTTCAAGGCCTTGAGGAAGGGTCAGCAGGGAAGAGGCAAAGCTGAGTGCAGGCGGGGAGGCCCGATTATAACAGCACCGCGAAGTCACATGATCCAAGAGGATATACCGCCCGCCTCCCAGGAGCCAGAGGCAAGATGCTAGAAGCCGGATCTCTTGGTCAGCACCTCCTCAACCCGGCATGGCTGGTGCCGCTCAATCTCAGCGACCCTGAGCCTCTTCTCCAGCAGACTTGGAGTGGCTCACTGGTCCTGGGAGGCCAGCCTGAGGGTGGGTCTCTATCTGTCCAGCATCCAAAAAGGACCAGGCCAGGGACTGGGGCAGACAAAGGAAGTGGCAGTGCCAGGCAGCGGGCTGGAGACGGACAGGATCCTGGCCCAGCCACTGACCAGTGCCCTGGGAAGCGGCCCTCTGCCGATGACTTCCTGTCCCATTGTTGGGCCCACCGGTCCTCACCGGGGGGGACTGCCAGGCCCGGAGCCTCATTCACCGGGCGTGTTTGTATAACCCGGCAGCCACAATGCCCTTTGTCTGCAGCGTTGCTGGAAAATCCCTCGGCGGAGAACTGAGCTTCCTTTCTTAAGGAAGGTCCCTTCGGCGCGGAGCCGCTGGCTTGCAGACGTGAGGCTGGGGCAGGCGGGCTCCGGGGGTGTCTGGCGTCCGGCCGATGCCTCTGGCCTGCTCCTGCTTGCCTGCCGGGCAGCTCCTGGCCTTTACTCCTCCCATTGGACCAGCCGCCTGCGACGGCCGTCCGGGCCTCGCTTGCTGCTTGACTGTTTGAGATTTGGGGGAGCAGGCTCTTCAGGGGCCCAGCTCAGCCTCCCGTTCCTGCCGACATCGGGGCTGACGGGGCTGTGGAAGCAGAAGCTGGAGTTGGGGAGCAGCGGTGAGGTGGACCCAGTGGTGAGCCTCTGTGCACCGCACAAGCTCGGCATTTGGGGGGGGCAGTGTGGGCTCAGGAGAGACCCAAGAATCTTTTTCTGTTTTAAGAGTCGGACAGATCACCATGGGCGAGCTATGTGACCTCAGAATGTCTCCAAAACTCCCACAGCCTCAGTTTCCACGTTTGTAAAATGCTGGCTAATGACAATTCCCGCCTCGGGGGAGAGGGGGGTGCATGAGAGGGTCATGTGTGCACAACGGCCTCCTGCTCACTCGGCACACCCAGGCCCTCCGCACCTCCCGGCAGGGGGCGCTCTGCCAGAAGCCTGTGCGGGGGTCCTGCCTGAGGCTGCGGCTGGGATGTGGGTGCAGAAAGCAGGGTCGGCCTGGAGCCTGCTCCGCCTTCTCCTCTTCCTCTGGTCCCAGCCACTCGTGGCCATCAGGAACTCCCCCCCTTTCGCTGTGCATTTCGGTTAGGCCTTCAGAGCCCCTTCTAGAAGTTTCTGAAGACTCTTTACCTGACAGCGTGACTAGGTCATCTTTCTGCTTCGGACGGTGGGACGGGGGAAGTGGGTGCTGGGTGAGTGCACTCAGAGAATCACAACAGGAATTGCGATCCGGGAACCCTGAACAACCCCTCTGCCCGCCTGTGGCACAGCAAGTGTCGGGGTAAATGAAGCCGCTCAGCCAGCCGGTCGGGCCTCGCATGCCCCCGGCCTTGTTGTCAGAGGCGGGTGCTGGTGACAGTGCCCTTAGGAGGGCGTGCGTTTGAACGGAAGCCTTCGTCTGTCTGGCTTCCATATGGTGCGAGAGTGTGTGGTCTCTGCCAGCCGCCACCGAGGCTGGGCAGGCGGCAGGAGGCCCGTAGGTGAGGTGTGGCCTGCAGGCGGGGTGGGGGGAGCCGCACCCCAGCAGACAGGAGAGAGGCCTGATTTTACACCACAGCATCCGGGGGTGTGGGCAGCAGCGATACCCGGCCTGCCGGACCAGCTGCTGGGCTGGGAGCTTCGGCCTGAGAAGTGGGTCAGGGGCCCGGACCTCGCAGCTCCCAGGGCCCTCCCTGCTGCGTGAGAAAGGACGGGGAGCGGGGGGGCGTGAGAAAGGGTGGAGGGGCAGTGGCCTGGGTGCCGTCTCCCCTGGAATCTCTACCACCCCGCCCACATGAGATGCCACCCTGGAGCCAGGCCCAGTTACCAAACCTCGGCTGTGCACCCTCCGTCGGGGCCCAGGGCACAGGGACAGGTGCAGAGCCACATCTGGCCTTTCCCTACCTGCGAGGCTCGATCCCAGCATCCCCGCTGCCCTCCCAGAGACGGCCTCACCAGTCAGCCCGCTGCCCCCGGAGGCTGTGCCCCGGCAGGAAATACTCCCAGGAAATGCTCGTCTTTTTGCCTGGGCAGGGTGTGTGTCTTTTCCTAAAGAGAACCACCGGCCAGTACCCAGGCCAACACAGGCCTCCGCGAACGGAAGACAGAGCGGTTCCCCAATGCACGAGCTCAGGGGCCTGATCAGAACTCGGGAGCCCTCCAGAGAAAGGGGGGCAGCCACGGGCACTGCCCCAGAAGGGAGACCTGGGCTGCACCTTTATGCACTCAGAGATTGGATTTTTTATTTAATATATTTTATTGATTTTTTTTTTTTTTACAGAGAGGAAGAGAGAGGGATAGAGAGTCAGAAACATCGATGAGAGAGAAACATCCATCAGCTGCCTCCTGCACACCCCCCACTGGGGATGTGCCCAAAACCAAGGTACATGCCCTTGACCTTTCAGTCCACAGGCTGACGCTCTATCCACTGAGCCAAATCAGTCAGGGCAAGGATTTCGAACATGGGGGGCTGTGCTGAGGGATGGGAAACATCGGGGAGCAAACAGTCCCTGCCTTCAGAGAAACTGCAGCCCATGGGAGGCAGCAGACAAAAGCCAAACGGATACAAGAATAACAAGGTGGCTGAAGGCCGTGAGGGTGCCCTTAGCTGCAGGGAGAGTGGAGCCCAGTCCAGGGTGGGCGGGCAGGGCCGGCCTCGCACTGCCTGACACTCGGTGCCCTCACACCAGGGTGACCAGATGCTCCTTTCGCCTGAGATGGCTCTCATTCCGACCGCTGTCCTGGTGGTGCCGGTAATAGCACTCCTGTTCCCTCTCAAAGGAGCCCGTTTGGATGACAAGTTATATAATCATGTGCCCGATGCTCCTCACCCTAAGAGCAGTGGTTCTCAACCTTTCTAATGCCGTGACCCTTTAATACAGACCCCCAACCATAAAATCATTTTCGTTGCTACTTTATAACTGTAATTTTGCTACTGTTAATGAATTGTAATATAAATATCTGTGTTTGGTCAAAGCCGGTTTGGCTCAATGGGTAGAGCGTCAGCCTGCGAACTGAAGAGTTCCGGGTTTGATTCCAGTCAAGGGCACATACCTTGGTGGCGGGCACATCCCCGGTGGGGGGTGTGCAGGAGGCAGCTGATCGATGTTCCTCTCTCAACGATGTTTCTAGCTCTCTCTCTCTCCCTCTCTGTAAAAAATCAATAAAATATATTAAATAAATATCTGTGTTTGCCGATGGTCTTAGGCGACCCTAATGGTTCTCAACCTGTGGCTTAGGCAACTCTGCTAACAGTTTTCAACCTGTGGGTTGCGACAGGTTGAGAACCGCTGCTGTAGAGCCTAAGACCCTCTGAAAACACAGATATTTACATTATGATTCATAACAGTAGCAACATTACAGTTATGAAGTAGCAACAACAATAATTTTATGGTTGGGGGTCACCACCACGTGAGGGACTGGATTAAAGGGTCACGGCCTTAGGAAGGTTAAGAACCACGGCCTCAGAGGAAGGTCCAGGCCTGGAAGGCAGGCCGATCCTCGCGGCTGAGTGGCATGGAGTGTACCGTTGAGGGGCGGTCACTCTGCCTGGGATCACACCCAGCTCGGCCACTTACCAGCTCGGCGTGACCTCGGGCCGCTGACTGTGCCTCTCCGGCCTCAGTTTCCCCGTGTGTCAGATGGGGACAGGAACAGCACCTGCTTCAGATCACAGACAGGGGGCGTAAGTGAGCCCAGAGGTGCACAGGCTTAGAATGGAGTGAGGTGCTCAGCGCATGCTCTGTGAACAGCAGCTGTTAGTGTCCGTCTGTCACTCCCGGTTGCCCAGGAGCCCGTCCAGGATGTCCCACTGG
Organism: Lasiurus cinereus; assembly: GCA_011751065.1. Classification (NCBI taxonomy): domain Eukaryota; kingdom Metazoa; phylum Chordata; class Mammalia; order Chiroptera; family Vespertilionidae; genus Lasiurus; species Lasiurus cinereus. The sequence goes on along the minus strand of JAAGEH010000043.1, from coordinate 4,233,646 downwards.
TCACACACGCGTCCTCCCGTCCCAGTGCTCACGTTTAGGCTCCACGGGGGCCTGAGGGCAGGGCCTGGGAACAGGCAGGGGAGTCGCAGGCAGCTGGCCCGGCTGGGCCGTATCTAAATTTATATCCGTGTGCGCATGTGGACAGTGAGGTTTATCTGCTGCCTCTAATCTGCGCCAGATGAGCTTTAATAAGAGAAGTGTACTCTCCCCGCAGAAAGCCTGAGCTCGGCTCTCAGAGAAGTCACCTGTCCCCAAACGGGGATGGTGCTGGGGGAGGGTGGGGCGTGTTGGGGGGTAGTTCCAGGCTCTGAGGCAGCGGCTGGATTAGGCCTGGGGGTCAGTGGGAAGCTGCCTGCCCAGCTCTGACGCCAGCTGAGCCAAACCGTTCTGGTTTGACCAGGCAACTCCAGAAAAATAATCAGTCCAAGATGTGAACTGGACGGGAATCGCTCCCTTTGTTCCGGGCGCCCGGCCTGCCTGCCGCGGGCCAACGTCGGTGTTGTTCTCTGCCGGCGTTTCGGCGTGGTGTTAGGCTCTCTGGACCTGGATCTGCCCGGAGAGGCCTCTGCCTGTGCCGCCATGTGACTGGGGACAGTGTGGCATCTTTGCAGGTTCCGCCACCCAGCCCCGGCCCGGAGAGCACGGCAGGGAGGGGCGTGGGAGCAGCAAGGGCCGTGAGAAGGTGACTGCAGTGGGCAGTCACCCCAGGGCTGGCAGTGGCTCCCCCTGAAGGTGGGGCCGAGCCATCGGAAGAATCTCGGGACCCATCCTGGCCGCCCCCTCCCTTGCTCTTCATCTGCAGCCGCCTGGCTGGTCCCCATGCCATTCTAGGTGTGCTCAGAGCTCGGGCTGGGCTCAGATGGTCTAGGTGTGCTCAGAGCTCGGGCTGGGCTCAGATGGTCTAGGTGTGCTCGGGGCTTGGGCTGGGCTCAGAGGATGATGGGGAAACCTTGTCAGAGAGCCAGCCTGCGGCATCCTGGACCTCCCCAAACCCTTCCAGCCTGGGAGCCGGCCCGCCCGCCCCCCAGAGCCCTCTGCGCTCCCAGCCACAGGTGGGAGTGAAGAAGACACGGCCCAGTTTTCTCAGGGCCGAGCGCCGCCAGGTCTGCAGACCCTGCCCAGTGTGTGAGCACCTCCGGGGCCCGCCGAGGATCCCACGCACGTCCTGGTGGGCGGGCGCAGGGGGCACATAGCTGCCGGCCCCGACTCGGCCTGCGGGCGGGGAGAGAGGCACGGGGCCTGCTGCCTGGGGCTCGAGTGGCCCATCTGCCAACCTGACTCTTTCCCCGAGGCCCCTGCCCACCTCCCCCAAGAACAGAGCCTCCTTTGAGCTGGAAACCGGAGGCGTTTCCTGTTCTGCGTTGTTAAGACACCGCTTATAGGACTGTAATCCCAATAAATCATACGCTTGCTGAGTGGGCAGGGGTTTTTTGGGGTTTTTTTTCCCAGGCTACAGGGACCTCTTAAAACCAAGGCCTTAAGAAGTTTATTCTCCTTCCATTTTTTTTTAAGAGGGAAAATGGCTTTTGCAGACCTGGTCCTGTTGAAGGGCCTTATGAGGCCATTGGCTTGAGGACTCGGATTCATTGAAACGATTAATTTGGAGAGAGATGAGGAGCAACGAAGTTGTGACCTGTGGGTCTGGTCTCCATGTTGCCGCTGAGCCTGCTCTGTGACCTTCAAGGCTGGGTCTCTGTTTCCTCCTCTCACCCTCTGCATGTCCAACACTCCTCTTCATCTGAGTATTTCCTGGATTCCCACCCCCCTGGCGAGAGCTGCCTTTTTATGCACGAAGACAAAGGCTACCGGTAGCGGCTTGTAGGTGAGGTCGGCAGTAGCTCTTGGTGCACGCAGGAGGTGCAGGCCCCACGCAGTACCTCCACGCCCACCCCGCCAGCACCTCCCAAGTTCAGGACCCTCGGCCCAGGTGGGTCCTTCCCTGGTTCGTGGATCTTGGTGGCCAAGGCCGCGTGCCTGCACCACCAGCTGTGGTTTCCACATCGCGGTCACGTTGGTTTCCTCTCCTTTCTGAGGTGGGTGGTGCAGGTGGCGGGCAGCTCGCTTGCCGGCTTTTGCAAGCTTTCCCCGTTCATACTGGCTGGGCGGGGCCTGCGGGGACAGAACTGGCGGGGCCTGAAGAGGCTGGAGCGGAGGCACACAGTAGGACCAGATTCCCATAACCTTTTTCTGTTGTTACTATTACGTGCTTTGTCTATCACCAGACACTAAAATAGCAATAACAGCTAACCTTGACCGAGAACTGACCGTGTGCCACACGCGCTGCTGAACACCTCACCAGCGTGTTTCTTGTGAGGCGGTCCTGGGAGCTGTACCCATTTTGCAGACGGGGAGCTGAGGCTGCGAGAGGTGAGGGAACCTGCACAGGGTCCGTTTAATTCCGTGGCTGTGCATGGATTCCCACCCAGGCGTCTCCCTGCAGAGCCCACGCTCGTGGTCCCTGCACAGTCTGACATAACAATTGACGGGTTCTGCCGTGGAAAATAGAAGCACTGTCCTCCTGTAAACCAAAAGGCGTGGGTTCCTTTCCTGATCAGGGCACACACCAGGGTTACAGGTTCGCTCCCTGGTTGGGGCGAGTACAGGCGGCAGCGGATCGAAGCCTCTCTCTCACATCGGTTTCTCCCCCCACCCCTGCCTTCCTCTCTGAAAATCAGTGGACAGATCCGCGGGTGGAAACAGCCTTCTTTAATCGGAAAACAGGCCCAGGAGAGGAAGGACCTGCCCGGGTTGCAGAGCCAGTTCGCTGGGCACTGGAACTTTCTCCCAGTGGGGATGCGGCAGAGACGGCGTGTAGGACTCTCAGGTCCTGGCCAGGCGTGTGGGTGCCATGCTCGTGCGACATCCCAGGACTGGCCGGACCGCGTGCCCACAGGGCCTGAGTCCAGCCCCACACCCGCTGCTCCTGCCAGTCCAGTGCAGCCTGTCTCAGGGATCTGGCAGTGGTTCCCCAATGGGGCCGGGAGCCCTGGGGTGTCAGAGACTTTCTGGGAGCTCACGGGGCCACCATCATTTGCATTATCACATGCTACTTGTCTTTCACTCCTGATGTCTTACGAGGGCCCGGGAGAGTTTCCTGGAGCCGGGTGACACGCCATTACAGTTCTCACTGACGTCTGCTGGGACCGGAGCTGGTGCACTCAGACACGGTGACATTTTCTCAGCGTCCATGTCTGAGACCGTCATTATCCTTAGAATAACACACACGAACAAGCCCTTGAGGGGCCTCCATGTTTGTAAGAGAGGGAGGGCGACCCTGAGACTGACGCTCTGGGAGCCGCTGCCCCGAGGTGGCGCAGACTGCCCCCGGGCCCCGGCCCCGCAGACACGGGCCCTCTGGCACCGAAAGGCCTCGGCGGGCACAGCCGGGGGGAGGGCAGGCCAGGGGCACGGCCTTTTTCCCTGGGAGGGAGGCCAGCAAGAGACGCCGGGGACGACGCGAACATCGGCCCTTCCCGGCCTCGCTCCTCCGGGGCCCTTGCCCTGTCCTGCAGTCAGGGCGCAGCCGCGGCCCAGGGAGTTTTTATGGGGATTTTCCAGAAGGTCCGGTAAGCGGGCCAGCGCTTCTCGGCGCCCAGTGGGCTTACAGTTACTGGAAAGGAAGCAGTGACCAGGAACCCCAGGCCAGAGGTAGCGCGTTACCAGAAAGCCCATGAGTGGCTGGTCACTTTACTTTCCCATGGGCCCCGGGCCCGGGGCGGGGAGGCCAGGAGAAAGGCCTGGAGAGGTCCGAGCCGGAGCTGATGCTTTGTCTGCGGGCAGCGGCCACCAGCCCCCACCCCGGAGGCAGAGGAACCCCTGGACCTGGGGGTTCGGCAGGTTGGGAATGTTCATCCGCCGTCCGCCCAGGAAGCAGACACCACGCTAGGCGTGTGGAGCAGGAAGAGCTGTAACGCAGGGACTTGGGCGCCAGCAGAGTTACTGGGATGGCTCAGGAGCAGGCTGGAGGCTGAGCCTCCGGAGCGACTCCGAGGACACACAGCTCGTCCGCGGGTGGGGAGCTAGAGGCCCCACGAGCCCGTCCCCGTGTCTGCCACGAGGTCATCGGTGCGGAATTCTTTTCCGGTGCCAAGCTCCGAGGGCCCGAAACGGGATGAGTCGCGGCACCATCGACTTCCCGCGTTCCTTCTGGGACTTCCCCGGTGCAGCCGGGAGATACCGCCCGCGCGGTGGCACCTGGGGCTTTGTCTTGGCTGCTGGCCGCGATGGGGAGGTGGCCGGCCAACCCGCCAACTTTTCTCCTCCTGGCACTTCACTGCCTGGTGCTGGCGGTGGGCGTGAAACTTTCCCCTTGGACGAAAAGGCCTGATACATACACGGGCATGTTGTAGCATCATCATGGAAGAACTATTGTGGAGGGGGGCGTGGATTCAAACGGGCACTTGTAATCAGACGGGTAATTCACAAACAGATTGTGGGTCCTTTTAGAACATACATGTTCCCCGGGGATGCATGGCTTCCCGCTCCGACGCGTGAGCACCACGCTCTTGGAAATCACATGCCATTCTTCTCTGGGCAGAAACAGGCTTGGCCCCGAACTGAGAACCTGGTGCATTAGACTGAGTTCCTGACACTCAGCCACACGCTGGTCCTTCACATGTTTCCCGAGGACCTGGGAGTGCGCCCCCATGCGGGACACGGCTTGGAGAAAGCAGAGAAGAGGGGGGCTTTTCTCCAGGCGGGAGCGCCGTCAGGAAGAGGCGCACTGGCTGTCAGAAGGGAGTTTTGGGGGCTCTTGAAGCAGGAGAGACTGTGTTTTGGGGGAGACAAGGGTCCGGGAGGTTTCTGGAGCTGAGCCTTAAGGATCAGTGGGATCTGGACGGGCAGAGGTGAGCCGGCCCGGGCTCACGAGGCGGCAGGAACGGGTGGGCGGGCTTGGGGACTCTGAGGGCCGATGGTCTGGGGTGTCCCGGGGAAAGGCGAGAGCCTGGCTGACCCCCCCTCTGCCGCCCGCAGGCCCTTCATGCTGCTGCCGCCCCTGATGGAGTGGATGCGCGTGGCCATCACGTACGCGGAGCACCGGCGCAGCCTCACCGTGGACAGCGGCGACATCCGGCAGGCGGCCCGGCTGCTGCTGCCCGGCCTGGACTGCGAACCCCGGCAGCTCAAGTACGAGCTCGGGGAGCGAGGCGGGAGGGCCCTGCTCCATGCCCCCCGCCCTTACCCTTCCTCCCTCCCTCGTCTCCCGGAGACTGGGAGGGGCCGCGCAGACACTGCGGCCTGTCCGAGCTGTCCCTGGCTGCTCTCTGGGTGCCTCTCCTGCACCGGGGTTCGGGCAGGAGAGCTCTCGGCCGCCATCGGCTCTCTGGGACACTCAGGGGCGGCAGAAGCGGGTCCCCTCCTCTCCTCTCCCGGTAACGGCCATTTTCCTGAGCGCCTCCTGTGCCGGCACGGGGCGCGCCCTTCCTCTGTGCGTCACTCGGTCCGGTGACAGCTTGAGAGAAGAAAGGGCTGTTATGACGCTCACATTTCAGGGAGGGAAAAAGATGATTTGCCCGAGACCCCCAGGCAGCCAGCTGGCTGTGCCCCGATTTGAACGCCGGTCCATGTGGCCCCAGCGAGGGCCCTCGTTTCCCTCTTGAACAGGTCTCCAGGTCCCAGGGGGGGTCCGTGTGGCCATGCGTGGCCCGTGAGAGCCCTGCAGCTTTTGTGGCTGTTTCTGACCGGCCAGACCCTGGCCGTGGCCGCCTCTGTCTTCCTGGCGGATGCCCGACCTCCTTCTGGAAGCTCACTCTCCACACTGTGGCCTCACTCGGCTGCAGGCCGCGCTGCCCTCTGGGAGCCTGAGGGCCCGGTGGAGACGCTGGCTTCCTGGGAGTTCCCTGGGTTGGGGGCTCGATTGCAGTGGGGTTCCGGCAGCTCCCTGTCACCCAGTCCTTTGGGGTTCACCAAGAAGCCGCGAGGGGAAATGGGATGCTAAGAACCAGGATGGAGCCACCACTCCACGCTGGGGCCGAGGGAGGCCTTCGCCATGGCCCCGGCCCTGGCCCAGGCCCGGCCCCTCGGGCAGCTCCAGTAGCTCCTTCTCGAGGGCACTCTGGTTCCTGGCCACGGACCGTTCCCCCGGCTCCGAGCACATCGGTGACTCGGCCGGAGACGCGCAGAAGTGTGTGTGCCCGTGTCACTGAGCATGACCGGCTGTCACCGCTGCTCCGCCAGCAGGCCCCAGGCCCTCCCACCCACCCGGCCGCCTGCTGCCCGGCCGCCAGCCACAGCGGTGCCCCAGCTCCTTGCAAGGCGGCGTCCCAGCCGAGGTCCACCGCAGTCCCGCTCACACCCGCCCCGTCTCTCCTGCGCAGACCCGAGTGCTGCTTCAGCTCCTTCCGGCGGCTGGATGCCCGGGCGGCGACCGAGAAGTTCAGCCAGGACCTGGGCTTCCGCATGCTCAACTGCGGGCGGACGGACCTCATCCACCAGGCCATCGCGGCGCTGGGCCCGGACGGCGTCAACACCATGGACGACCAGGTGCGGGCCGAGCGAGCGCCCTCTGTGGGGGCAGCTGGAGGGGGGCGGGAGGGGGTCTGCCTCTGGAGGCTCAGCCAGTGGCTGCAGACACACCTGGGCTCGGGCCGGGCACAGCGGGGCATTGGACAAGCTCCTCTCCGAGCCTCCGTCCCCTCCCCTGCACCTCGGGGTAACGGTGCCTGCCCCGGAGGGTCACGGGCGACCTGGCCTCTGGCACGTGGTCAGTGCTCGGTAAGCGGTCATTCGGGGTTTGTTGTTCACATGCTGTTAATCAGCCTCTCGGTTTAGCCGCTTTATGTTCCCGAAGTAGAGACGGCCCAGCGCAGAAAAGGGAGTTTCTCCTCCCGGGGCTCCGAGCCTGCTTTCAACTCCAAATCGTGTGCAGATGTGCACAGGAGACAAGCCAGGCGTGTGTCCGGGCTGGGGGCGGGGGTGTCCGAAAAACGAAGCCAAATTTCCGAGGTCCTGCGTGCCCTCGGCCGGGGTATTTACACAGCGATCTCTGGGTAAACAGCCCTCTTGCCCGTGATTATAATCTCAGGCCATTTCTGTATCTCTGGGCACGAGGCAAGGATTTATGAGGCAAGGAGATGTTGTCTGCACACAAATAACCTAATAAATAACGGCGCGGGCTCCAGGCAAGGGCCTGCCAGGATCCAGCTGAGGAATAACTCTTTCCACCGCGCCTCCGCTGCTGCTGGCCCTGAGCAGGGTTCCCGGAGCAGGGTTCCGGGCCAGGAGGCAGCCGGGCGCCTCCCACCTCCACCCCGCGAGGGCGGGGCCTCGGCTTCGGGAGAGCTCTGACCAGCTCAGGAGCTCGAGGGGTTGCAGGAAAGTGCAGGAAAGCATCCCCACTTTCCGGGAGAGGCCGCAGAGGGTGAGCGAGTGGCACAGCCCCGGGGCCTGGCCTTCATCTCCGCGCTGTGCCCCTCGTGTGAGGCTGTGGGCGCGTTACTCCCCCTCTGCCCCTCACCTGTAAAATGGGGGTAATAACAGAGCCCCCCCAACCCCGCCCCCAGTGGGGGTGTCATGGCGATTAAGTGAGAAAATGCATGTAGTCCGCTCACACGGTGATGGGTGCGCACAGGGCTTGGGGGGCGGGGCGATGGCCCTGAATGCAGCAGCAGCAGCGATAGTGATGGTGGTTAATTACTCAGCTCAGGCGGGCAGCCCCGCCCTGCAGTCCGCAGTCCGTGCGGGTCATTCCCGCTCCTGACAGCAGCCCGGTGAGGCATGCTCTTCCCCTTCCCAAAGGGCAGAAACCGCCAACCGGTGCGGCTCCGTTGGTCACGCCTGGACCACGCACCAAGAGGTCACGGTTCGGTTCACAGTCAGGGCACATCTCTCTCCCCCTCTCCTTTCTCTCTAAAAAACAAAACATTTTTTATATGCATATATTTCTTTATTGACTTCAGAAGGAAGGGAGAGGGATAGAGAGAGAGAAACATCCATGATGAGAGAGAATCACCGATTGGCTGCCTCCTGCACGCCCCCTACTGGGGATCGAGCCCACTACCCGGGCATGTGCCCTTGGCCGTAATCGAACCTGGGACCCCTCGGTCCGCAGACCAACACTCTATCCACTGAGCCAAACCGGCCAGAGCAACAAAACATATTTTTAAAAAGTAAATTTTAAAAAAGATAAACTGAGGCACAGAGGGGTCCGGGTAACTTGCAGACGAAGTTTGCAGCTCCCCATGGCAGAGGCGGCCTCGCACCTGCGTCCAGCCCCCTGGCCTGTGCTCCTCAGCATGCGGTGTCCTGCAACGCTCGTGGAAATGCCCTCCTCGCCCTCCAGGTGCCCTGTGCCCAGCAGGCCCCAGGGAGCCGGCACCGGGCCCAGGGCCGCTCGGATGAGCAGTGGGGGAAGCAGGACCCTCGGATCGGTGGATTGTGTCCCCCGGTTCTGCTTCCTGACGGTTTCATTTCTGCCTTCGGTTCCCGCAGGGGATGACGCCGCTGATGTACGCCTGTGCTGCCGGGGACGAAGCAATGGTCCAGATGCTGATCGACGCTGGAGCAAACTTGGACATCCAGGTGCGTAAGCCCGGAGCTGCGCCCGGACCCCTGACCCTGCAGGGGAGCACCACAGGGTCTCCATCAGCCGTGCTGCCTGCTGGGTGCAGGGTTTGAACAACTGGGTAGCGGTGTCTCAGGATGGAAATCCAAGGTGCATGGCGATCAGTTTGCAAAGATTTTGGCTTTCTGATGGTGGGCGCTAGGTCGGGGAGCTGAGGGGAGACAATGGCCGAGATCCTGTTACCTTTTATCAGCCTAAGCCCCAGCCCAAGCGCTTCTGGCCCTGCCCTCCTCCGAGGCATCCTGTGCTCCCGCTGCCCAGGGCAGACATCACCAATGGAGCATCCTTGTGAGCCTTGCCCACCGGGTGCCCCAGGCAGACATTACCGATGGAATGTGGAGAACACCCGAGTTCATTCCTAGTCACTATCCTCGCAGGGTCCCCCCTTTGCTCACTCAGTGCCTGTGTGATGGCCCGGGAATGTCACTCACCAGGAAACACTGACTGACTGTGGTCTTCCCCCAGGTTCCCAGCAACTCTCCCAAGCACCCCTCCATCCACCCCGACAGCCGGCACTGGACGGCGCTGACGTTTGCCGTGTTGCACGGACACATCTCTGTGGTCCAGGTGAGCTCCCGCAGGGGTGCAGGGCCGGGCTGGGCCCGAGCAGAGCCGCAGCCTCAGGGAGTGAGCGTCGCCTCCGAGCTGGGGGGCCAGAGGTGCTGCTCAAGTGCCTGGTCAGCAGGCGGAGCCTCACCTGGTCTGTCTTGAGGAGAGGGGGCTTCGTGTGAGGATGGGGTGGGGTGTGGGGGAAGGGGAGGAAGATCAGGAACAAGGCCCAGTCCAAGCAGTCCGGGCCTGACTGGCATCTCGGGTCTCCGGCGAGTCTCTGCGCATGTGCTGTTCTCTCTCCGCCATCGTTCCGACCCCTTGCTTTTTCTACTCCCCCACGAACCCCCCAGAGCCGCCTCTGTGTCGCGACGCCCTCCCAGGTCTGCCTCTGCCCGTTAACATCCCAGGGGGCCACTTTCCTGAGGCCAGCCCCCGATTGGCACGGCTCCCCTGCCGAGCCACGCCCCGTTGTTGGCCACCTTGCACAGGAGCTGGGACAGGTGTGGATTCAGGCCTAGGAGGGGAACCCGGCCGGGCACCAGCCACCTTGCCACTCAAGTCCCAGACTCCTTTGCTCCCCCAGGGTTCGACTCCTTCCCGGGAGTCCGCGTCACACCTCGCTGTCCCCTAGAGTGTGAGACCTCTGAGGACAGGGCCACATCCAGCCTGTCTGCCAGCATCCTCGCAGCCTGTCCTGGGGGGGCTCAGGAGCCAGTGGGGTCCAGGCTGGCCGCCACACGCTGCCAGCTTTCCGGTTGCCACCTCCTAAGCACCTGAGCGCAGCTCCAGCCCAGCCCAGGCTTGCCTGGTCCGGTGCCCAGTTTCGCCCCATGGGCAGTGCCCCACTTGTGCCACCTTGGTGCACGGGCTCTGGCACCGGTGCCTGGCTGGCTTCTCGCTGGCAGTGGGCCCCGCTGACGGCACCCCTGCTCTGTGCACACTGCTGTGCAGGCTGAGGTCAGCCCCGCCCTCCCCACCCCCGACACACCTGGTCTCCAGGTGAGAGGCAGGCGGGGTTTCCCCACACCGCCAAGCACAGGCTCTGAGGAGGGTTTGGTCTCCAGAAACCTGGGCGGGGGGAGGGGGGGCTCCCTCCAGAGCAGCCGGTCAGGAAAGGTGAGACGGAGCTCAGAGTCACCCTGCGGACGCCACCCCTGCCCGAGGCCCAGCGGCCCAGCTCAGCTGGAACCGCCTGGTATCTGCTAACCCTGCCCCTGGCCCCTGGCAGGGCCTGCCCAGAACGGGCAGCTCGCCAGCCTCGGAGGAGAACTCTGAGATCCATCCCCCGGTTGCTGAGCCCTGCAGACAGGGGCGCCCCTCCCGTTTTCCAAGGAGGAAGACGGGCCAGAGCTGAGTTGCTGGCCGCCCTCGGCTCTTGCGGACCCGAACACCCAGGCCTCCCCACCCCCCGCTGCCTGAGCCGCCGCTTCCCCCGCAGACTGCGGAGAGGAGGCAGTGCTTCGCCCTGCTCCTCGGCATGAGTTCCTGGGGGGTCACTGCAGGCGGGGCTCCGAGGTCCCCACGGCTTAGGGGCTTGGTCCAAGGCCACGGGGTGAAGGTGAAGATGCTAGAGACTTGTAGGCCTGAGCGGAACCTGGAGTTCTGCCATTCCGGTTCCTCGGCTGCTGGGCGAGCTGGGAGGAGTCCGACCCCACAGCCTCCTGAGGCACCGACCCCCAGCCCCCCACACTTACGTGTCCTCCCTGCGCCCCACAGTTGCTGCTGGATGCCGGCGCCCACGTGGAGGGCTCCGCGGTGAACAGCGGCGAGGACAGCTACGCCGAGACGCCCCTGCAGCTCGCCTCTGCGGCCGGTAGGTACCTGCTGCCCGCCCTGCCAGGGTCCCCTGACTGCCCTGCCCCACTGTCACCCACACACGTGGACCCCTGGGGTGAGCCTCGAGCCCCCTCCTCTGGGCCTCGGGCTGCATCGCCGCGCTCTGTGCCCGGGCAGGCCGGGCAGTGAGTGCTGGTGGGCACGCGCTCAGCCGCCGTGTCTCTCAGGGAACTACGAGCTGGTGAGCCTGCTGCTGAGCCGCGGCGCGGACCCCCTCCTCAGCATGCTCGAGGCCAACGGCATGGCCTCCTCCCTCCACGAGGACATGAACTGCTTCAGCCACTCGGCGGCCCACGGCCACAGGTACCCGCTGGGTCCTGCCCGCATGATGGGAGGGCACCAACCGGCCTCGGGAGCCAGGATCCCCAGTGGGGAGCAGAAGGGCTTGGCTGGAGATCGCGCCAGACCAGAAAGGGGGTCCCAGAAGTGGGAGGGTCCCTGGCAGACCTGGGGCTGGAGCCTGAGGCTCCGGACGCCCCGGCAGGCCGTTTTCCTGGATTCTCTGCCCTGTGGCCGTGGGGCTGCCTCTGGGCCTCGGCCCCTCCATGCTCCATGGAGGTTTGGAGCCAAGCGGCTCCCGCCGCTCCCACCAGCCGATGGCTCGGCCACCAGAGGCTCCGGGAAGTCACGTCCTGCCCAGGCAGATGGTGGCCGGGCTCCTGGGGGCCACGCCGGCCCAGGGGTGTGAGAGGCGGCAGCGGGCTGAGAGCAGGGCCGTTAGGGCGCAGAGGGAGACGGGAAGGAGGCTATTCAGGCAGAGGGGCAGGTGCCTTCTGCTTCCGTTCCAAACACTGTTCTCAGCGCCCTCGCTGGGTCCACTCCCAGAAGGCCTTCCCTCTGCACCTGCTGGCCCTGCCCACACACTCACCCCCTACACCGGCTTGCACACCACGGCCTCTCCCCTCACCCAGCGCCTGTATGTCCCCCACCGCAGCCTCCTCACCCAGTGCCTCGCTCTCTGCAGTGACCCCGGTCCTGCAAGAGGTCTCTGGGCCATGAGGTGGGCTGCCTGGCACAGCCTGGCCTCCATCCCAAAGCGGGGAGGGGCGTGAGGAGGAAGTGAGTACCTAGGGACCTTGGCCCTGCCCTGCCCCAGCCGCCCTAGGACCTAGGGCCTGGAGCCTCCTTATCTCCCCGACAAGTGTAGGGGGATGTGCTCTGTCAAGTCTGACAGTCTACACATTGGTACGTGAACGAATTCTGTGACATTCGTCTTCACATGGTCAATGGGAGGGAGTCCGCATGCGCGTGGACATCACCATGGAGCTGAGGGCACTGGGTGAGGCCCAGAGCGTGCGTGTATACACACACACACACACACACACACACACATACACACACACACACACACACACACACACACACGTTCTGCTCTTTGGGGCAGGCCTGCGGGCCAGCCTGGTGTAAGGCTGGACGCTGTGTCAGGCTGCCGTGGGTCATTGAGGCCATCGCTGGCCCCAGGTGAACTGGAGAAGGTGCTCGGCACCTTGTTCTGCAGACAGTGAGTCAGGCTCAGGGGTGAACAACCTGGTTGAGGCCACACAGCCAGGACAGCAGGCCTGCGGGGCCCCAGGGACTCAGCAGAACCAGGATGGCAGGCGGGCGGGCAGGGTCCCCGCCGCCTCCCTCCCTCGCTCAGTTGCCGGGGCTGAGAGGTGCTGGGACCCCTCTCCACCCCACCCCCGGCCCCACCTGCTTGGGTGGGCCAGATCCTGAGTGCTTTGTGCGGCGGGCGTCCCAGAGCGGGCCCTCAGGCCAGGGGCACTCAGTGGCCAGTCGGTGGGGACCTCAAGCATCGTCCCCCGGCCCCTGCCCCCAGGAACGTCCTACGGAAGCTCCTGACGCAGCCGCAGCAGGCCAAGGCGGACGTGCTGTCCCTGGAGGAGATCCTGGCCGAGGGCGTGGAGGAGAGCGACGCGTCCAGCCAGGGCAGCGGCGGCGAGGGGCCTGTGCGGCTGAGCCGGACCCGCACCAAGGCCCTGCAGGAGGCCATGTACTACAGCGCCGAGCACGGCTACGTGGACATCACCATGGAGCTGAGGGCACTGGGTGAGGCCTAGGGCGTGCGCGTGTACACACACACACACACACGTTCTGCTCTTGGGCAGGCCTGCGGGCCAGCCTGGTGTGGGCGGCCAGGGCGGGAGAAGCCCTGAAGCCCTGGGCCCCAGGCAGTTCCTCTGCGGGGACTCGTCTGGGCTCAGGCCCTGGGCCCTCCATGGCCCCGGGAGGCGCAGCCCTGTGAGTGTCAGAGGACCAGGGGTCGACATTTCTGGTCAACTAGACGCTCTCCTGCCCTCGCCAGCCTCCTCCATTCCCCGGTTTGCCAGGCCAGGGGCTGCTCCTCTGGAGGCTGGTCACACAGACCTGGGTAGGTCTTGACCAGTGGTAGGCAAACTCATTCGTCCACCGAGCCAAATATCAACAGGACAACGATTGAAATTTCTTTTGAGAGCCACATTTTTTAGATTTCTAACGCCACTTCTTCAAAATAGACTCTCCCAGGCCGTGGTATTCTGTGGAAGAGCCACACTCAAGGGGCCAAAGAGCCGCATGTGGCTTGCAAGCCAGTTTGCTGACCACAGACCTTGCCCATTGCTGATGGTGCTCAGCTCAGGTGTCCCCGTGCAGGAAGCACAGCCTGGTGCCACGCACCGTGAGCACCTGGCAGATGATGGTGTGTTGTTCGCATACGCAGTGCAGGGCGGAGAGCAGGAGGCCACGCTGCCTTCTCCCAGCTGCTCGGCCAGGGTTCTTCACTGTAAAATGGTGCATCGCTCCCCCCACAGTCAGTTTACCCAGTGCTCATGCCACTCAGGGTGGGTCTGGAAATGCCAGCAGTCGCTTTCTGACCCGCAGTCTGGTCACCGGGAGCAGTGCTGGTTTGGTCAGGGCCTTCACAAAGCAGCTTCACCGGCTGTGGCCCCACCACACAGCTGATGGGAGGCGCTCACAGCCGTGCCCTGGGCGCTGGTGGAAGCCGTGCGATGGGGCAGGGTCTCCTCAGGCTTCTAGGCAGGCGTGGGGCCCGTATGTCTTTTTTGGATGCATCCTCTCGAGGGGGCCCATGGGCAGGGGGCCAGTGTGGCGGGGCTGAGCTGTAGACGTTCAGAGTGGGCCCTGCATTGGGCTGCAACCACTCCTCCCCCTCATCCGACGGGGACCTGGATTCCCTCTGACCCTCAGGGCACCTTCACGGCTGCGCTGAGGGTGCTCAGCACGCAGGATGGGGCACAGGCGAGGGTGGGGTGCTCTCGCTCATCCCGACAGCCTACTGGAAAAGGGGGCCAGTGGGGGGCGGGCTCGGAGGTGCGCACAGGGAATGACTGCGGCCCCTCTCGCCCGGCCAGGCGTCCCCTGGAAGCTGCACGTCTGGATCGAGTCCCTGCGGACCTCGTTCTCGCAGTCGCGGTACTCGGTGGTGCAGAGCCTGCTGCGGGACTTCGGCTCGCTCAAGGAGGAGGAGTACAACGAGGAGCTGGTCACCGAGGGCTTGCAGCTCATGTTCACCATCCTCAAGACCAGCAAGGTGCGTGTGCCGCCCCACGCTCCGGCCTGCCTGCTGAGCCCGCAGCCCTGAGCCAGACAAGCATACTGACCGCAGGCAGGCAGGCACGGGGACACCCCACACACACACCTGCCCACACCCACTCGCGCTGCCTGGCTGCAGAAGGCAGAGGCCACGCGGCTGTCCGGGCTGGAGCCTGGCTAGAAAAGCAGTTTGGGGAAGCAGTGGGGAAGGAACTGGCATCCTCGTGCCCAGCAAGGCAGAGCCAGAGGGAACAAGACAGCGGCTGCTCGAACCCTGAGCCTTTGAGATCAGCCTGACGCACAGGCCGCGCAGGCGGCTAGCGGGCTCTCTGCCTCCCCACAGAACGACTCCGTCATCCAGCAGCTGGCCGCCATCTTCACGCACTGCTACGGCAGCAGCCCCATCCCCAGCATCCCCGAGATCCGGAAGACCCTGCCCGCCCGACTAGGTGAGGCCGCCGCCGCCTGCCCCTGCCTCCTCCCCATCCCTCGCACCTCCGTTCTCCTTTCCCGGCTGCACCTCTCTCGCACCCCGGAGGTGGGCCCCTCGGTCATTGCCCTTCTCCTTCCCTTTCGGCAGATCCTCACTTTCTGAACAACAAGGAGATGTCGGATGTGACCTTCCTCGTGGAGGGCAAGCTGTTCTACGCACACAAAGTCCTGCTAGTGACAGCTTCCAACAGGTGGGTCCAGCCCCCGGTGACCCGCGTGCACCCCAGAGCCCCCTCCGCCCGCCCACAGGGGACACGGGGCCGAGAAACCGAGGTCCTCGTCTTTATTAGAAAACAAGTGTTCTGGCCACAGGTGTCAGGGCCATTCCTGTGGGGCAGAGAACAGGGCGGCCCGCTCTCAGCGGGTGATGTGAAGTGTCACTCACTGAGAATTATTCCGGGAGCACGGCGGTCATTTTTAAATCGCTCCGTCTCCCGGTGACCAGTCAAGTGATGGATGGTGCCATCGCGCGCAGTGACGGGAAGTCACGTCCGTCTGTTTTGTCCCTTTGCTCCAGGTTCAAGACGCTGATGACCAATAAATCAGAGCAGGATGGCGACAGCAGCAAAACCATCGAGATCAGCGACATGAAGTACCACATCTTCCAGGTGGGTGGGTCTCAGCAGCCGTGAGTCAGTCACAGCCTGGCACTGCCGCCCACGTCCTGTGGCACTGGGGGCCAGGCCGGGGCGTCCAGGCCACGGTGGGGTTGTGGCGTGAGGGCCTGGGCACACTGACACGTGGGAGAACAGGCGCGCCCCGTGTGCGAGCCTTGGGGCTCAGCCAGCTCCCCCAGCAGGGAGGGGGCCCGAGCGCCTGCTGGCAACACAGAGCCACGGGCGACACCCGACCTCCGAGGTGGGTGGTGGTCACACGCGTGGGGACTCACCGTGTGGGCTGCATCAGCCCCCAAGCCAGGCGGGGGCCCCTCCTGCGGAGGAGAGCAAGGCCGGGCCTTTTGATCGCTGCGCTCGGGAGAACAGCAGAGGTTGCGTAAGGGAAGCGCACAGCTGGCTGCCAGGCGAGGTCAGGAGACGGGCTGGGACCTCAGCCGAACCCCAGCTGAGAGCGCCTTTCGGGAAAGTGGCAACGGCAGGTCTCCAGCTGCAAGTCTAGACTGAGGTCCAGAAGCAAGAGTGTGGGGGTCCTGGCTCTGCACAGCACGGGCCCCCGACCTAAGGGCAGAGGCCAGTCTCCCAGCAGCCCCATCTGAAATAGCTGTCTCCCTCGGACCCTCACTAGTTATTCGGGTGCTGGGGAGACAGCAGAGCACCCCGAAAACTGCCTGCTTTGGAAGGAGGTGACCCACATCCTCCCTGGGGAGTGCCAGGCTGTGCAAAATTCATCCAGCTCTGCCTGCGGCCACCAGCCCCTCAGCAAGGCCCCGAGGGAGCAACTCGGTCTGGCTCCTGGACTTCGCATTCTGGAGCCCCAGGCGCCACAGATGGCCGGCCTCGCCAGCACCAGCGCCCACATCAGCAGGCGGCTGCCCCCTGCGGCTCCCAGCCCACCCCCGGGGCCCTCTTGCTGAGGGGCTGCCCCGAGGCCAGTCTTTCAGCAAAGAATCCTGGGAGCTCCCACCTGCCCGCCTGCTCCATCCCCAGCCCTGGCCCTTTGGTTTCGCCCTGAGAGTCCAGCTGTCTGGCTGGTGCCCAGATGGTGAGGGGCAGGCACTAGGTGCCGTGGTGCAGTCACCCTGGGAGCCCACTCCTCAGTGGGGGGGACTCTTGTCTCCCGGGCCTGCCCTGGGCTGACACGAGGCTGGCCAGGCCCCCTGCCTGCTCCTCGCCCAGCCAGGCCCGTCCTCACGGAGGCGGCCTGTGCCACCGCAGCTGTTTACTCGCACACTTGCCAGGTCCCTGCTGGAGCGTCTCTTCCGCCAGCCAGGACACGGCCCGCCTTCCAAATGGGAACCTCCCTGGGATGGGGGGGATGGGGGGGGGGCAGAGCTGTCACTCAGACCTCAGAACTGAACGGAGCTCCCCTTCTGCTCCCCACCGCCTTCGGTGTCCCCAAGCCCGATTCCGGGCGTTCTTTCCAAGGGAACAACAGGAGGCGCAGACCTGGCTCTGCCTCCCGAGGAGTCCCAGCACAGGACCGAGGTGGCTGGAGGGGAGTCGGCGCGACTGCCGTCCCTCAGAGCCCACCCCCGTCCCTCCCAGCCCCGCATTTAGAATTTAGTGAAAGGAGGTGATCAGCGTGGTACCTGGTGCCCTGGGAGGACGCTGGGGTGGGAGTCACAGGGCCTGAGCCAGGCCAGCTCCCTCCTCGGGCCTCGGTGTCCGGAGAAACCCTCGCTGACCGGAGTCGGGAGACAAAGGTCTGGGGCGAACTTGAGGTTGCTCTCCAGGGAAGACGCACCCTTGAGTCTCAACTTCGTGGGGTTTGGAGGATCTGCGGTCGGGGGCCGGGCTGGGGTCCACGGGAGCAGCTGGAGGGCGCTCGGTGGAAGACATGGGCGCTCGGGTCCATTGGGCGTTCACACGCCTCTCTCGCTGCAGATGATGATGCAGTACCTGTACCACGGAGGGACGGAATCCATGCACATCCCCACTGCCGACATCCTGGAGGTGAGGATGGCCGACGCGCTCGGGCACGGGGCCCAGTGCCCACCTGTCAGGACCCCTGCAGGTCTCAAGCCCGCCATCGGCCTTTGGCGAGAGGAGGGAGGGGGGTGGCCTCTGTGAGGCGGGGGAATCATGCCCCCAGGGAGCCTGACTCCCTGGCCGCACCTGGGGTTGAGGGACTCCCCGTGGGGTGGCAGGCCCTGGAGGATAGGAGGATGGGCCTCCCCCCACCTCCTCCCGCTTAGAAAGCGGCCTGCTGCCGCCGGGGCCCCGGCTAGAAGGCCATGTGGACACAGCGGTAGCTCGGTGTTGCAGACCTCTAAAGTCAGAAACCCCAGCCCGCTCTGTCCATCCTGTGTCACGGGGTGTCCCAGCGAATACTCAGCTGGCTCAACAGTGGTCAGCAAACCACAGCTCGCGAGCCACATTGCGGCTCTTTGGCCCCTTGAGTGTGGCTCTTCCACAAAATGCCATGGCCTGGGCGAGTCTATTTTGAAAAAGTGGCATTAGAAGTTTAAAAAAATTGGCTCTCACAAGAAATTTCAACCATTGTCCTGTTGCTATTTGGCTCTGCTGACTGATGAGTTTGCCGACCCCTGGCCCAGCACAGAAATGAACCAAGGCGCTGGGAGGTGGGCGGGACACAGCACCTTCCTGTCCTGTGACGCCGGGGCCCCAGCCTGGCCCCACATGCCCAAGGTGCTCTGCCCCCACAGCTGCTGTCGGCTGCCAGCCTGTTCCAGCTGGATGCGCTGCAGAGGCACTGCGAGATCCTGTGCTCCCAGACCCTCAGCGTGGAGAGCGCCGTCAACACCTACAAGTACGCCAAGGTGAGGCCCTCCAGCCCGCCCTCCACCCAGGCGCCGGGCAGCGCAAGGAGCTGAGGGAGGGCGGCTCCCTCTAAGCTGAGGTCACTGCTGTGTGGGAGACCAACATGGCTCCCAGGTGTGGGGCCCGAGTCAGACCCAGTCCACAGGGCCTTGGTTTTCTCCTGAGCCTGGGCTCTAATCTTCCATCTCAGCAAATGGCGCAGACTCAGGAGTTACATCTGATTTTTTAAAGAAAAACTTCCACAGCTAGGCCTCTCCCTGCGCTGTTTCCACCATCACTCTGACTGCTGCGCTGGCCTCCCCTCGCACTTGGCCCAAGCCTCTGTCACTCGTCTCCTTACATTCTGCCTCCAGGCCAAATAACACCCTACCCTCACCAAGCTTGACAAGGCCCCTGGGGCCCTGCCCACCTCTCTTCCCATCCCCCCTCACCCCACGCCACCTGTCCCTCCTCTGGGAGGTCCCTCCCACCTCCTCATGAGGCTGCTGCTGCCCATCCGCTTCCTCCCCGGCGCTGACCTTGGCTTCTTCAGTCCCCAGACTAGAGCATCAGCTCAGAGAGGGAAGCAGGGATGTGACCTCGGAACTCGGTCCCTCGTTATCTGCTGAGTTAAAAGTTACTGAGCGTCTATCTTGAGACCTCTCATGTCCACCCGGCAGTGGACAGTCCCTGGCCTTAGTAGCTTCCAATCCAGTGGGAATAAGGCCCTTCAACTCACCATCCCCAGGGGACAGACCAGAGTGTAGCTGGGATTGGAACCCAGTTGGTCCAACCTGAAGGAGGTACTTAGGGAAGGAATTCCGATAAGGGGGTCACCTCAAGCTACAGAGACAGGGCACGCCTCCCCCAGGCCCTGGACCACAGGTAACATCCAGCGGGAGGGGTGGCCAGGCTAGGGCTCTCACGCCTTCTCCCCGTCCCCCAGATCCACAACGCCCCGGAGCTGGCCCTGTTCTGCGAGGGCTTCTTCCTGAAGCACATGAAGGCCCTGCTGGAGCAGGATTCCTTCCGGCAGCTCATCTACGGCCGCAGCAGCAAGGTGCAGGGCCTGGACCCGCTGCAGGACCTGCAGAGCACGCTGGCCGAGCGCGTGCACTCCGTCTACATCACCTCCCGGGTGTGAGGCGTGGGGTCCGCTCCCCCGCTGGGCGGGAACGGCTGGGAGCCAGTGCTCCTGGAGCAGCTGGACCACAGTGTAGCAGAGCCTACAGCCGCCGGCCCAGGCCCCCTGGGCGGGCTGGTTCTGGCACTTCTGGGAGCCAGGCACGCGGGCCCCAGTTTCTCCTGCCCAGACTTCCTCGGGTCCGTCCGCCCCGGGGTAGTTAGATGTGCCCGGAGCCACCAGGCAGCCGCTCCCTGAACCCCTTGGTCCCTGAGCTGTTCGCTCAGCCAGTAAAGGGCAGCGGGCAGCTGTGGCCAGAGGTGGCCCTTTTGCCCCTGGAGAGCCGCGGTGTACTCACCTGGTGCACCCCTTCTCCCCGCGTGGTGGGTGGCTGGACCCCGATTCCCCTCTGCTCCCCGGACCTCCGTGCGCTCAGACTGGCCGCGGGCGCCTGGCCTCCTATGAATGTAGAGAATATACACTCTGGGCCGCAGGCCATCGCATTCCAAAGCCAATACCTTTCCTCCCTGTCCAACCTCCGAACTTCCCCCTCAAGGTCGTGCCTTTGAAAGGCAGGCTCCGGAGGCCGGGGCGGCCTGCACAGAGGGTCACTTGGAGTTCCGTTTCTTTGGTTTCGGGGCCCACAGAGGGCCCCTTTTGGGGACCGCCAACCTGCACAGTTAGTGGCAGAAAGCAGTCCCCCAGCTGATGCCTTCCGAGCTCTCCAAAGGCGTCTGTCGCTGCTGCTGGTTTAGGGCCTGGTACCCCGGGCCCAGGGTCAGGCTGCCTCTGGGCTCAGGAAGCAGAGCCCTAAGCGTGCCCTCAGTCAGATCTCTCAAATGGACCGTCCTTTAACTGGACTGGGAGTGGGCACACACTCTCTGGGAGCTGCGGGTTTCGGAGCTAAGGGACGGGGCACTGCAGGACCAGGGAGAGGGGATGAGGGCTGGGGAAAAGGGCTCCCCGTCTCCTACCTGCCGACGCCTGCAGGCTCCGGCTCTGCTGGTGGAGAGCAGCATCAGGCCTGGACACTCGTCGTATTTATGGACCAGACACTGGGGGGCGCTCTGGACAGCCTGCTCGGGGGTCGCCTTGCTGCGCTGTCCGGCCGCACCTTAGAAACTATTTATTCACCAAAAGTCCGGGCACTTCAGGCGGGGTCGCCGCCGGGGCTTGCAATCCTGGGAAATATTTTCGACTGGCTGCTGCAGCTGGATGTACAAAGGAAGAGGCGTATTTTATTGCTATAATATTGTATGATACTGTGTACATTGATGTCACTTATTGTAAATGTACTATGGTTTTATTAACAATAAACTCCGTGAACAATGGCCTCGGCCTCGTCGCTCCTGGGAGAACCCAGCTTTCCCTGGTCACCCGGGTTCTTCTCTAAGAAAAACCCACAAAAACTATGCAGTGGGCCCCCACTCGCCTCACCCAGGGCCTGAGCCTGGGTCCTAGCCTTGCCAACTCCACGGCATGAAGCAAGTACAGTCAACCCTCCATTTCATGGACCTCACTGTAAAGGAGAAAATTTCTCATCCGTGTGTCATGTGAAAAGTAACATCCTGTTCATTTTAAAATGCTTTTAACCAAGAGTTGCTTATAATTAAATTAACAGGGTTACTTCTTCATTATTCACTGTTACTTTTAACAAATTTTAGCGAATAAGCCATCTATTGGGAAAAACACTAGTAATGTAACACAAATATTACGTATGTACAACTATAGTCTACATATTTACATCCAAGAGCCACCGCTTATAAACGATGTTCGGCACATGATTAGCATGTGATTAACCGCATCGCTTACAGTACCTGGCTCTGTCGTTCTGTGGCTGATGGGCAGTTTTAACACGTGCCGGCCAATGTGCCCACGTGCACTAAGCCACGCCCCAGCGGGTGCATTTGTTTACTCGTGATGACTAGATCTATTCAGTATAAACTTAAAATGACAGGAATACATATTGGAAACTTCTGTGAGACAACTTTTCACACGATTATAATTACACAAACATATCTACGTAGTAAAAACAGATACACTAACTTGTCAAATGTTTAACATACGTGGTCAGAAAACCTACTTATTATGTAACGGACTTTCAGCTTTAAGGGACACCCCCTCACCTGAATCTGTCCATTATAATAGAGGTTTTACTGTACTTCCTTTGCTAGGCCTTTAATATAAAATGGTTCCATTTGTTAAGCATTTATGTGCCATTGACTGGACAGAAAAGGTGTCTAGCTGGAGGGACCCGGGCCTGATGACAGGAATAAGACACCTACTAGGGTTTAGGGGTTCCTCTGAGCTCCCGAGCCCAGACCCTCGCCCCTTGCCCCAGTGTGGGAGCTGTGTTGGGGTCGTCCTAATAATTGCTTGTAAACGTTTGCACGGTCCAAACCTGTGGGCCCAGGGAGGTGGGGGCAGGCCTTCTCCATCCTGGTCCGGTCGGATGTGGGCACCTGTCCCTTGGTGGCCGCTGCCTCCAGAACCGGCGGAGCCCCTGGTAATGGAGGGAGGACAGTGAGAGAGCAGTGACTCGAGCCCCAGGGTTTTACAGACCATTTGTTTTAGGTGCAAAGTCCAGGGGTCTCGCCTACAGAGGAAAGTGAATTGCTCGGGTCCCTGGGAACACTGAGTGGCTGTGGGAATGGGGGGACAGCACGAAGACCTCCTGGGGTCTATCCCAGGAAAGGCCCCTTTCCCAGCTTTGCTGGGTGGGGCCCAGGTGGGACAGCTAGAGGCCCAGCCTGGGTCCTGGCCGTGGTGGGAAGAGGGATCTGCATGGACACATGGCGCCCTCTGGGGGACGGAGGGAGGAGGTGCATGCACGACACCACCCTCCTGGCCGAGGCCCTGTGAGGGAGGCTGCCCCTGGCCCAGCGCTCCCCATCTGTGGGGCTGCCCTTCAGGGGTCTGCGCCACCCTCCCCACAAGTCCCCCCATCCTACAGGACGCCCTGAGGCAGTGACCCAGCCTAAGGCAAGATCAGGAGGCTGGCCTGGATGGGGCTCAGCGTTTGTCTCTACTGGACGGAAGGGCAGGTTAAAGCAAAGGGAGCAGGAACACACACTTGAGGGAACTTAAAAAAAAAAATTAAGGAAAAATCAGACCTTTTCCCGAGGGACTAAGAGGCTGTAATGGAAATGGAGGTGGTCACCTGGTCACCTCACCTTCTCCTGGGCCCAGGTACCCTCCAGCAGCTCCAGGCTCGCAGCCAAGCAGGCTCGGGGGAGGAAGGTGGATTCTCCTTCACAGGAAACCAGAGGCTGAGCGTCTCTCTCCGGAGGGATTCGTCCTACTGCGGCTGCCCCACCGGCAATAAGCTTGCACGTATGCCGCTGGAGCCTGCCCTCCTCTCCCGAGACAGGAGCCCCAGTCCAACAGGCCCCCAAGGCCAACCTGAGACCGCCTTCCCCCACCTGGGCCCACCCTGCTTTCCTGCCCCATGCCTCCCTCTTCCTTTCTGTCTGAGCATTCTCCTCCTCTGAGCCCCTTCAGGCACCCAGAAAGCCTCAATCTCCCTTTTCCTGCCTCCCCTCCCTACCCCCTCACCCCCCACCCCCGCCCCCGAATCCATACATTGTAACTCTAACCAACTGCTTACAGAACAAGCATACCCCCTTCTCTCTGGTCTGAGGGCCCAGGGGATGCCAGCCCCACCCCTCCTCCAGGCCGGGGCTGGCCCAGGGCTGGCGGCTGGTGTAATGGCCTCAGATAATGAGTCCACATTTTTCCAAGGTGACAGTCACTTATTTCCTCCCCTCCCCCAGCCTCCCAGCCTCTTTTGTGTCGCCTCCGGGTCGCCGGGGACTGCAGGGCCAGATGAGCAGTGGAGACACTGAAGCAGGCCAGCCCGGCCCCTCCCGGTCCCTCCTCGCGGGATGGAGACCATTTAGGAATCTCCTTTGTTGGGGCGTCTTCAGCCCCTTCCCGTCCCGGTGACAGCATTCAGGGCGGCCTCCACGAACTCCTTTCGCAAGTGCGAGCTCCTGAGACAGCCAGCCTTCCAGATGTCGCTGTCTGGGGGCCAGATGGCCAGACCCGGGGGAGGCGAGCTCCCGGGTTTGGGAGGAGAAGCCAAGATCACGGCCATGAAGTGCGGGGACCTGGGCGGGAACAGTCGCTTTGCAAGTCAAAGGACCAGGACGGTGCACAGCAGGCGCAACGTCCGCTTGCTCTCTGTGTGCGAAAGGGAAGCCATCGGAGAAGCGAAGCGGCTGGAGGACGCGCAGCCGGACGGCCTGACCGGATGCACACTCCTCGCTCCCCCGGGGTCTCCTCTTCCAGCTCAGGTGGTGGGGGTGGGACATGGCCGGTCCTCTCCAGTCGCCAGCACTGGTGGTCACTTCAGCTCCCGACGCTCCGGGCCATACGACTCAGACGTGGCGGCGAGCACTTGCTGTGTGCCAGGCACTGTTCTGGGCTCTTCCCTCTCCGCGGCCCTGAGTGAGTGCTGGCAGGGCCCTCCCGTTTCACAGATGTGGACGAGACACAGGGCGAGGTCAGAGAACGGGTCAGGGCAGAGGCCATGTCAAAGGCAGGAGGGAGGTCGGCTCCGGAGCGTCTCCCTGCCCCCGGGCCGGCAGAGCACACGTGGGGGCACGGGCTGGCTGGGGTGTCTGAGGACCCGCCCCGCTCGGCCGTCTGGGATTCTGACTCTGCTTCTGGCCGCTCTCCAAGGAGATGCTCTCGGAACGGCAGGCTCGGGCACTCTGAGAGAAACGGATCAGGAATTCTTCTCATCTCTCCTCTCGCAAACTCTCCTGCAGACAGCACGGGGTCCTCAGGCAGGAAGCGGCACAGCCAGCAGGCGACAAAGGCCGCCTCGCCCATGGAGACAGGGGACAGCATGCTCCTCCCCTGTGGCCGCGAGTCCCCGGCGCGTGTCTGATCCTTTGAATCCAGAGGCTTCCCTTCCCCATCGTGCGCTAGCCACCATGGACCCGAGTACGTGTCAGGGCTGAGGAAAGGATCTATCTCACAAAAGACAAGTCCTAAATGTACGGAAAAACAAGGAACACTAGTAACCAAGGCACATTTATTTTTCAGGTAAAAGAAAGAACAGAGTAGAAGCTGGAGCCGAAACCGGTTTGGCTCAGTGGATAGAGCATCGGCCTGCAGACTGAAAGGTCCCAGGTTCGATTCCCGTCAAGGGCACGTACCTTGCAGGCACATCCATAGTAGGGAGTGTGCAAGGGGCAGCTGATCGATGTTTCTAACTCTCCCTTCCTCTCTGTGAAAAATCAATAAAATAAAATTAAGCAGAAATTGGTTTGGCTCAATGGATAGAGCGTCGGCCTACAGACTGAAGGGTCCCAGGTTCGGTTCCGGTCAAGGGCATGTACCTTGGTTGCGGGCACATCCCCGGTGGGGGGCATGTAGGAGGCAGCTGATAGATGTTTCTCTCTCATCGATGTTTCTAACTCTCTATCCTTTTCCCTTCCTCTCTGTAAAAATCAATAAAATATATTAAATAAATAACTTTTTAGAAAAGCAGCTGGAGATGGATGCTGTCAGGGAGCCACACAGGCTGCCCTCACCTGGGGCGCGCGGCGGAGAAAGGGGTTCAGACCACAGAGCACTGAGCTGACTGCCTGGCGACATGGATAAGGACCAACCTACAGAGGCCCCTCGGGGTCATTTCAGTAACACAGAACCGGATTCGGGACGAAAAGTAGACACCATTGAACGTACCACAGTAGGTATGAAGCCACCACGTAACTTGTCGAGACAGAGGGAAGGGACCAAGCCACCTGACAGAGCTGGGAGGCAGGGCACAGCCAGCTGGCCCCGGGCACACACCAAGCCCCTCCAGTGACCCCGCGGGCGCGGCCAGGCCAGCCCCTGTCCCCGGCTCTGGGCTGTAAGCCCTGGCCGCCCTCCCAACCTCGGCCTCGATGCCAACAGCCTCGCAGCCTCCCCGGCAGCCGGGACCCTCCAGAGCCAACCGGCAGGACGCCCCTCCCCTGCGTGGAGCAGCGAGCACCCGGGCGGCGGCGGTCTTTCCAGACGTGGTTTATTCAGACCCTCCGTCCCGCTCCCCTTGTGGGGAAGGGTCTTCCCCAACCTGTTTCCCCCAACGGCGAAGCTGGAGTCTGGGGACTCGAAAGCCATCTCCTTCCTGAGTTAGGAGGCGGCTCTTCTGGGCACTGGGCGGGCACCCCGTGTCCACTGCGGGGCCCCTGCTGCCCAGGCCAGGGGCCAGGACAATCCAGACGAGCCCCCGCCGGGTGGCAGCCTCCGGGCCTCACACGCCGCGCACTGGCCCTGAGGAGGGACAAGAGCCAGGTGGCCGGCACACCGGTGGGGAGGCGCAAAGGCTGGAGCCAGCGCCGCATGGGAACTTCCGGGAAAGGAGGCCCCGGAGGTCCGGGCAGCCGCTCGGCAGCCAGTGCTGAGGCCACGCTCCCGCCCACGGGGCTGACGGGCTGGGGCTGCCTTTCCTGGGGCCGCAGCCCCGGCCGCCAGTCGGTTCAGAAAGTCGGGTGTCGCCTTACGATCAGCGGCCGCGGCCCACACTTCCCTTCGCTATTTCTTGCGCTTCGGCTTCATGTCCTTTTTGTGCTGCAGGTCTCTCTTCTTCAGCTTCTTGTTCTGCCTCGGCTCTGGCTTCGCCTCCAGCTTCCTTTTCTTGTCGCTGGGGGGAAAGGACAGCAGTGAGGACAGACCGGACGGGGTGCGGACCTCCCACCTGTCGGACGGCTTTGCCGGCTCCCGTCACTGACACAGCGTGAGACACCGTCACACACAGGCGTCCCCTGCGGGCCTGTCGCACACCCGGCAGCGTGCCGGGCCCGGGGCCAGCACGGCACCAGCTCCTGCCCACCGAGCTCTGGAGGGTGAACAAACAAATCCGCCTTTTTATTATTATTATTATTATTATTGTTATTGTTATTTATTTTAGGGAGAGAGACGTCAATGTGAGAGAGAAACACTGACCAGCTGCCTCCTGTACATTCGCTGACCAGGGACTGAACCTGGGTAAGTGCCCTGACTGGGAATCGAACTCGCATTAGGTGTGTGGACGACGCTCCAACTAACTGCGCCCGGCCAGGGCGGAAAGCCACATCTCAGAACCCGAAGTCTGAGTGCTCTCAGAGTCCTTACGCCCCTCCCCCAGGACCCCAAGGAACATCCCAGGCATCGCCAGGCAGACTCCCTGCCACCGCTCGCCACCCAGGACCCCCCTGGAAGCCAGGCGCGGGGTCCCAGCGAGCCTGACACAGAGTGCGACTGCAGGCAAAGTACCCCAGTGGCTGCTGGGCCGCCGTTACTTTATTTTCCCTAAACGAGAGGAAGCCAGGAGCGCTGACTGGGCACATGTCGGTGGCGAGGGGGTTCCTCGTGGACAGATGGGCCCGGAGTTGCTCCCCCTGCCCCCTAAGTTAGAGGCGCCCCCGGGCCTTCTGCTCCGAGTGCCAGCACCCCCTGTGCGGGAGGCGGACCGTCCCTCCAGGGCCAATAACATCACCTGCGTGAGGTGACCGCTCGGGAGGGAGAGGGGAGAACATACAGGACAGAGGTCAGTTTTCACTCCAAAAGCGAAGTCTGCGTGGACTCAGCCTCGCAGGCTCCTCACCCGCAGGCAGCCCACCACCGGCAGGAGGGCCTCGCTCTGGAAGCGTGGAGCAGCCCTCCCGGGCCACGCACCCCCTGGCCTCGGTGCCAGTCAAGGCCACATGGAGGCCACAGCCATGTGGGCCCTGTCCCAACTGGAGGCCAGGACACGCGCACAGGCCCCTCGCCACCTCAGAGCATGTGGGAGCCTTCACCACCCCCCAACCCCCGGCTCCGAGACCCGAGATGTGCGCAGACGCAGAGAGCATCTCACTCCTGGGGGCTCCCAGAGTCACAGGCTTCCTCCTTCCACATTTCCAAATAAACTCCTCAGGGGCCCTGCTTGCTGGTAACGCGATGGCACAAATTCACCCCACACCCCGCCCCAAACAGCGGGGCGTCTCATCTCTAGAGGCCCCGGGCAGGGAGGACGAGTTCTCTCCCTCGGGAAACTCCAAGGAAGGCGTCCAGCCAGAACCCGTGGTCATCCACACACATGACCGTCGCTGAGGCGCCGCGTGGAACAGAGGTTTCCGGAGAGCGGGCCAGGGACACGTAGGCTGCCAAGGCCCGGCTGGTGGTGCCCAGGTCCGAACTACGTTCCCCTGATGCTAACCCATTACGTGCCCTCTCACCGCCAGCCTCCCACAGCGCCAGAGGCCACAAGACGTGACAGCACACGAGACCGCAGGGGCACCAGATGAAGGCGAACGGGAATGGTGCCACTTTAAAGCCACCAAAAACCACGAGTCCAGGATCGGACCATGAATTCGAGATGAACTAAGTGTTTCAAATGTCTCAGTAATTAAAACTTCTAATCTTAGAATTGTGAAGAGGTAACTTACCCACAAGCCCTTTGGGATCCGCAATAACTTTTGTTATAAAGGGATTTTGAGACCCCAGACCTTGAGGCCCCGCCCTTTACTGACGGTGAGCCTCCTGGGAAGTTACGTGCCACCGCCCGGCCGTGGTTGCCACACCTTCACAGCAGGGGTGGTCACAAACATCCACCCGTGCTGTTCTGCGGGGACGGGTGCTGCACGAAGCCCCCAGGAAGTGCTCGGTCGCTGGCAGCTCGGGGACTGTCCCCTTCAACTCCCCTGCCGTCCGGGGAGCACGAGGGATGCTGAGGTCCCGGCCAGGAGACGGCGCTGCCTGGCCGGTGGCAGGTGCTACCAAAGCCGCCACCGCCGCGGACAGAACCGTGACTTTCTCTCCGTTTGTTCCAACCTCTCTCCTGACGCGCGTTACCAGAGATGCACAGACGCCAGAACGTGTCTGTCGGGCGGAGGCCCACCTTTTCAGGCTGACGATGGAAGCATTCTGCCCAGCCTTGGTTAAGACCTCGTTCCACGCTTCGTCATCCCCACGGATTATGTACCTAAAAGACAGAAGGAAATGTCAGAGCCGCCCAGAGGGCAGTGCCTAGCACAGGAGAGTGACAGCATTCCTTTCAGACACTCCCGCCCAAGCCAGGCCCAGCTCCCGCAGCGCTGAGCAGCAGGCCAGCACGCGGGAGGCCCGGGCCCTGAGCCAGGCCCACAGGACAGGCGCGGCAGGGGCAGGGGGCAGCGGCCCACCGGTGGGGCCACAGCAGGACAGTCTGCACCGGAGGCAGCACCCAGCTTCTGCCCGGCTCTGGTAACTGCCCACAGAGAAGCTGCCGTCACCCCGCCACCTTCTGGCGCGCTCCCACCTCCAAACACGCCGCCGACGCTGGGACCGTGCCTCGCCCCGCCTCGCCCCCCTCTGGGGATGGAGCAGTCCTGGCAGGTGGAGGTTTGGACATTGCACAGCGGACAGCAGAGCCTGCCCCTGCCCCGGGACCTTCCCATCCCATGTCCAGCAGCCACCACCAGCAACGGCCCAGCCACTGCGGGACGAAGCCAGAGAGGCCCAGCAAATGGAGGAGGAGGTGTCAGCTCGCCGCGCTGCTAAAGGGGACCCCATGAGACACAGCCTCCAGGGCTCTGGGGCCCGGATGAGGAACAGGAGACCCGCGGGCAGCAGAGGGGCCTTACTGAGAGAGGTCCATGTCCTTCAGCTTCCCCACTTCCTTCTGGTGTTTCTCCTGGAATTCCTTTGCTGCTTCCTCCTGCGGGCAGGGCCAGAGACAGCAGGTCACAGTCAAGCAGGGGACACACCGCAGGATATCGCCCCTAAGAGCAGACACCTCCATCCTCCACGCAGGAGGCAGCCTCGCTAAGGTACATGAACGCACAGCGTGCATCGGAAAAGCCTGAGGGCCCACGCGCTCAGAGCGGCAGCTGGACTGCGTGCACACACATCCCTCAGTGGCAGGCAGAGCGGGCCCGTGTGCCCGGCACATCCAGGGCAGGGACAGGCAGGGAGGGAAGGTCGCCCACACCTAAGATCAACACCCCTGGGCATGGTCAGCGCCACGGACTCCGCTAAAGGGGACGGGGCCCCCCCTCGGCGCTCGCCAGGCCTTCGCGGCAGCGGCTTACCAGGTCATCACTCAGGGTCTTGATCGTGGGCTCCATGACCACGTCCTTCACGGCCACCATCTGCTCCTCGATGGCCTTCTCCTGCACCTCGTTAAACAGCTGCAGGGACAACGGCAGAAAGCAGATGAAGCAGCAGCAGGAGCCTGTCCCAAGCACAAACTCGATGGAACTAAAGGTGTGTATTACGGTAAGAGTAAAACACAGCCTTCAGACCCCAGTCCCAGCGGTGGTCCCCTGGACAGAGCACTGCAGATAGGGTGCAGGCCCAGTTCTCCTGAAGGTAGGTGTGGGGGGGGGGGGGCGCACACGCGCACCTGGAAGAGACGATCTGCAGCAAATATGGCCAAATGTTAAAATCTCCTCATCTCGGGGCAGGGAGCGGGCTGTGACATTATTCTAAGCGGACCCAAACCCCGCCCCGGGCCCAGGCACCTTCACGACTTTGCGGATGATGCGGTTGAACAGGCCCATCAGCTGGCCGGCGGGCAGCTCGATCTCCTTTTCCAGCTGGTCCACCGACTTGTGCTGGAGGCCGACGCCCAGGAGGAGAGCCTGGAGGAGGGAGAGTCCGGGAGTGGCCGCGGGGCAGGCCCTGGCCCAGCCAAGCACTGACCCAGGGCTGCTCTCTCACAATCACAGTGACCAACCGCCACGGGGATTCTGGAATCTTCTCTTTCATCCCGTTACTGAACTACTGAGAAGCGCTCCCTCTTCCTAAAATCCCCCAACAGACTGATCCTGAAAACAGCTGCTTCACAGCTACACTGAGAATGTGGGTGCTCCCTGCTGAGGTAGAGAGCAAGCAAAGGCAACTGGGCCGAGGATGTGGACCTGCTTGCTAACTGCATGGTCGGGCTAAGGACTCAACCTCAGAGCCCCAGGTCCCCCACCTGTACCCCAGGGACGTGAGACCACCACCCAGCCCCTATCAGAACCTCGAGGAGTTAATGCACAAAATGACGTCAAAACATTCAACCGGCCGTCCCGCACGTAAACTGCTCCAGCCCAGCACGCGGCAGCGGGTAACCTACCGACTGGGCGGCGGACAGGGCCAGGTCCCCCAGCTGGTTCAGGAAGTACATCCGGGCGATGGCCGGGATCATGTCCATGATGAGGTGATAGTCCACCATGTTCCGAGAGTACATCTCCAGTCGCTTCAGGTCATAGGGCAGGAAGAGCGCCTCCAGCTCCTCCCGGCGCAGGGCTGCAGGCGCAAGAGCCAGGCGGGTCAGGGGGGTCCCGGGGCGCCTGACGCTGCTCCTCCGCCAGCCTCCCACCACAGATCAGGAGACCGGCCTCCGGGGAGTGCCTGCCCCCCAATGTACCAGACCGACCGCCCCAGGCAGCCTGGCCCTTCCCTGGGCCACGCAGGGAGGGGACCGCTGGCGTGGGCCTTTCCGCAGAGCTCCACGCCAACACCACAGGTCAGGGGGAACCCCCTGGGTGAGAGGATCTAACACCCCTCCCCACTTGCCACTTCCCAGCACCCCGCCTCACAGTGTCCAGCTCAAGAAGCGGGTTTTGTAAATAGAATTGGCAAAAACACGTGCACACTAGTTAGCGACAGAACCAAAAAGCCTACAGCTGTGAATGTCACCCTTCCTGTTTCCTGGTATTTTAAATGTCCCCACAGAACCTGTCATCCCCAGCACACCTTCCCGTGAGGACACAGCCTCAGCACCGAGCGAGTGACCTGGTGCACGGGATTTAAGTTGGGTCCCATGAGTCGCTAGCTAAAGAGCCTTAGCTGACATTTCTGAAGTCAGATCACACCCCCAAGTCCTGCTAGGTAGACAGCGACCCTGGGTGACAGTGCCCAAGACAGAAGAGGGCTGCTGAGGAGGGGGCAGCAGCTGCAGGCCTAGAGCCGGTCCCCCCACTCCCAGGCCCTCCCTCTTCCGGGACCCCACATCCACTCCTGCCACATCACCCGCCACCAGCCCTGCACCGGCTGCCCCGCTGACCTGGCGGCGCGGGCTTCCCGATGTTCCTGTTCTGGATGATGTTCAGAGCCAGCGGAGGAGCGAAGGTGCTGAACTGGTAGGACAGCAGGGCGAGGAAGCGCCTGCGGAAATCTGTGGGGTGCAACCACACAGTCAGAGGTCCGGAAACCCCCCTTCCCCCCACCCCCATCACCCTGCCGCCTCCCTTCCACGCAGACGCACCTTTCCAAAAGGCTGCCAGCCAGGCCCCCTGCTCGGCCTCGCTCTCCTCCGCCAGCATCTTCAGCATGATGCACGAGTGCTCTCCCGTCAGGTCGTTCTTTGGAAAATAAGATTCCTCACTGGCACCAAGAACCCCACGAACAGCCGTCACTGTTCCGGGAAGAACTCGGAGGGAAAGGCATGGCGCTCGCACAGGCCTTCCCCTCCGCCCCGGCCACGGGAAGTGCCCTCGCTTCCATCCTCACGTGGCATCATTTCCCACACTGCCCGGCAGATGCCATGGCAACGGAGCAGAGCTGCTCAGATCTCCAAAACCCTGGACCACGGAAGGGAGCCACCTGCTCGCATCAGGTAGATCATGAACGCAGTTACCGCAGCCTAAACTCCACATGCCCCATCACTGTGTGTCAGTGCCTTACGGCAAAATCTGTGTGTGTGACCCCGAGTTTCCACCTGGCAGCCAGTGTGTGAGAGAGGCTTCTTTCAGTGCTAACACGGTGACCACAGGTTGGTCCATTTTTACTACAGAACAACTAAGCCCAGACCATAAAATACCTAACGGATGTCCACATCCGTGCAACAAAACGCCAGCACACAGTCACAGATGGCAGCCACAGACAAGACACGCTGAGCCACCCTGAGCTCAAAGATCCTATAGTTGACTCCAAGTGTCTATCCCAGCTCAGCCTCTCAAATGGGCACTGCCCTGGCACCCTGGCTTTGCCCTCTCCAAAACCAAGCCTCCGGCACCCCTTCCTCTTTGCCGATGACCTCCTCTCGCTGGGAAAACTGAGCAATCAGAAAAAAAGTCCTCCTTCCGCCCCAAGTCAACCAGCAGCCAGCACCTTCTGCTCCGATACTCGCTGCCGCTGCCCCCTTGGGAAGGATGAGGTGGCTGGCCACCAATCCTCCCTCCCTCCCAATCTACCCCCTCACCTCCTCAAGGCCTGCATTCCTGCCACCAGACCCTCCCTCTCCCATTATAATTATTTGCATGATTTCTGCAGGATCGCCCCCTGCATCACACCGACATGTTCCAGAAGCTCTCATCCGATAGACCCGCCTACTGTCCCCCTCCAGCTACCGTTCCCTGCTCCCTTTTGCTGTGCATCGGCTCAGTCTGTTCCCCCCCCCCCCCCTTCTCTCCAGTCGCATGGATCCCTCCCTCCAGTGAAGCTGCTCAGGCGGATCCCTGAAGCTGGAAGGTCCAACCGCCAATTGGTTTTCATTGTAATTTGTTCTCTGACTGCCAGTGACTCCCCTTCTGGAGGCACTGGCTAACCCTGCCTGTGCCACCACACCCCGACTTTCTCCCCAGGACCAACGTGGCTCCTTCAGTCTCCCCGGCTGCTCTTCGTTCCTCTAAACCAGCGGTTCTCAACCTTTTAATACAGCTCCTCATGTGGTGGTGACCCCCAATCTTAAAATTATTTTCGTTGCTACTTCATCACTGTAATTTTGCTACTGCTATGAGTCGTAATGTAAATATCTGTGTTTTCTGATGGTCGTAGGCTCTATAGCAGCTGTTCTCAACTTGTGGGTCGTGATCCACAGGTTGAAAACTGCTAGCAAGGTCGCCTAAGACCATCGGAAAACATATTTACATTACGATTCATAACAGGAGCAAAATTACAGTTACGAAGTAGCAACGAAAATAATTTTATGATTGGGGGTCACCACCACATGAGGAGCTGTATGCAAGGGTCGCGGCCTTAGGAAGGTTGAGAACCACTGCTCTAAACACTGAGGACTCCAAGCACTCGCCCTCTCCTCTCCACCCTCAGTCCCCACCTTCACAGCTGCCATGACTTATCATCCACTGAACGAAAGCACTGAGGGCCCCCCACATCACCTTCAGATTCCACCACCCACCGTCAGAAATACTCAGAGGGGAAAGTCACGCCCCCCCCCACACACACACACACGTTTCCTATAACCCTCTATGGCTCTGCCATGCCCTCTCCCCTAAAACTACTTCTCTCTTTTTACAGAAATCCGGGGAGGCCCAGGTTACAGGCTTCCAGAGCTCGCTGGGCAAGTGCGCGAGGGCCTGGGCAATGTCACGGTCAAGCAGAGCCCCACCACCGGGGGAGCGGTCAATGCCTGTCAGGGAGACGGCCGCTCTGGCCCTCCAGGCGGGGGCACCTGCTTGGCACCCAGCAGGGCACAGGGCTCCGCGAGGACAGACCTGTCACCACAAACCCACCCCCCGCTCTGCTAGGTGCCCACTCACCGGGGTCTGTCTCAGATAAACCGGAACGAACCCCGCTCGCTTCCAGAACCTGCAAAGACGCCGAGAGAGCAGGTCACTGTGTGCCTCTGGGAGCAGCCGACAGCCCACGCTGGGAAGATCCGGGAGGGCAGGGAGCCGACGCACGTCGGACGAGCACCCAGGCACACAGCCCACAGAACGCTCATTCTCAGATCCCGAGGCCGGGGGGAGAGGGGCGAGGGGGTGGGGTGCGGGGATGAGACGGCGAACCCTTACTTGAGGAGCCTGGGGGTCAAGCCGTAGGACACGCCCAGGTAATCCAGCCGCTCCGAGGGCCGCTCGCTCAGTTTGAACAGCAAGGGAGGGAGGTCCTTCCGGGGGGTGACGACCTCTTCCAACAAGCTGACGGCCTGGAGCAGGGGAAGCAAGGTCAGGGTCAGGGACCTCCCCGAGCACCGCCCTCGGGGCCTCGACTGAGCGGGAACAGCAGGACGGGCTGCTGGCTTGTTCCCGAGGTTCGCAAAATACAGGCGCACCAGCGAGGCCAGGCTCACTCCTGGCACACCGACCCCGTAAGCATGAACTGCCCGGCATGCAGAGAGCCACACGGTCTAGACACGCCAGCAGGTTCCCAGACAGATAGGTTAAGGTCCCGGAGGTGGGGCTGAAGGTCCAGGCCTGTCACTGGGAAGTGACAAACCTCTGAGCCTGACCAATAAGTATAAACCCTTCCCCACACCCCCATCGGGCACACTGTGACATGCAAACGCGTGTGCAGAAAGCGTCCGTTCCGTGTTACACACACTCCCCACGAAGGACAGACTCCGAGGCCGGGCCTGGGACTGAGACCCGGGAGGGGTGGTTTGAAGCTGAACCTGCATCAGCATCACCTGGGAGCTGGTTAAGACCACGTGACTGGGCCTCGCCCGAGCGTCGGACTAGCATTTGCATTTTTAACAGGTTTCCAGCTGATGCTAATGCTGCTGATCTGAAGATCTCACCTGTCAGGCTCAAGCAGGCAGCCACTTCTCCAAAGCTCTCTGTGCCCGCTACTACGCGCCAGGCCCAGGCCACTAACTAGCCTCGATGATGCTCCTCAGACCCAGGAAGGTCCGCCAGGAACCAGGCCAGCCCAGAGCCGCTTACCTCGCTGCTGACCGTGTGAATTTCTTGCGTCGTCTCCACGACCTTCTCCTCCAGACAAGGGAATCTGCCTTCGTAGTACATCTGCAGCAGCTGCAGCGCGCGGCTGCCGTAGCCCATCTGTGAGCAACACGGGGAACGGCCAAGGAAGAGATGTTCTAGCCCGCCAGTCGCCAGCCTGTGGGACCTCGCGGGCCGCCGGTGGGCTGCGGACCACCAGCTGGCGACCGCTGGTCTCTAGCCCATCCAGAGCAGCCCATTAGCCATCTGAGCGAGAGGGAGGCTGGCTGGGATTTTTGGTCCACAGATCAGCAAGCCCAAACCCGAGGTCTCTCCAACTAATGCTTCAGTGGGATTTCTAAGAAACAGGAGGTGATTACAAAAAGATCTGGTTCTCTCCGAAACCGGTTTGGCTCAGTGAATAGAGCGTCGGCCTGTGGACTGAAAGGTCCCAGGTTCCGTTAAGGGCATGTATCCTGGTTGCGGGCACATCCCCAGTGGGGGGCGTGCAGGAGGCAGCTGATCGATGTCTCTCTCTCATCCATGTTTCTAGCTAACCCTCTCCCTTCCTCTCTGTAAAAAAATCAATAAAATATATTTAAAAAAAAAATCTGGTTCTCAGATCCCCTCTCCTCACAACAAAAGAAGAGCGAGCACATACAATCATCCTATCCGTCAGCCCCCGGCCCCCAGCCCCCCGGCCCCCGGCCGACACACTCCACAGCAGAGCAGAGCCTGAACTGCGTGCTCCTCGACCAGTTCCCATTCACGCAGCCAGTACGCCTGCCTCACAAGCCTGCAGCACAGCTGCTGAGAGGATGGAGGACACGTTACCCCCTGATAATCCGGGTGAACAGCGATGCGAACCACCCTTCCACCGGAAAGGCCCCCGAAGTCTGGATCCTGGAACTGTGGGGAGATAAAACCAGCAAATGAGCGACACAACACGCCCTGGGACAGGGCCGGCTTCACTCACACCGACAGGCCGGTGGGGAGGGGGAGGGGGCCGACATCACCTGCTCGGACAC
The DNA here is from genome assembly GCA_011751065.1 of Lasiurus cinereus. Taxonomy (NCBI): domain Eukaryota; kingdom Metazoa; phylum Chordata; class Mammalia; order Chiroptera; family Vespertilionidae; genus Lasiurus; species Lasiurus cinereus. The sequence continues at coordinate 4,197,596 of JAAGEH010000043.1, read as the reverse complement.
TGTCCACGGAATCAGGTCTCCTGAAGCTTTCTTGCCTCGAGACAGGCTGTTCAGGATGGACTGGCGAGAAATCTCTCCCTCCAGGCACACCTGCGGGGAAAGAGGGCGCTGCAGACAGGAAGGCCGGCCCAGCCCCAGCCCCAGCCCCAGCCCTCGCACAGAACAGATAAACGTCCACTAGTCCCTAGCGAGGCCAGCTGATTCCACCGCAGGTCCGGCCTGACCCTGTAACTGACGCACCCACTTCCAATGAAGCTTCATCACCACCCCATGGCCGCCTGACACGGTCACTAACCAGGCAGGGTACTGACATCTCCCTGGTGCGCATGTGCACACGCCCACTAAGACACAGCCACGCAGCTCTGCACAGAGAGTGCAAATTCACCGTGACTCAGGTACCGGCAGGAGGGTGGTCACACGTAACATGGTACGTGTGTATAATGAAATACAGCCGAAACTGGTGTAGCTCAGTGGATAGAGCCTCGGCCTGCGGTCTGGAAGGTCACGGGTTCGATTCCGGTCAAGGGCACATCCCCATTGAAGAGTGTGCAGGAAGCAGCTGATCGATATCTCTCTCATCGATGTTTCTGACTCTCTATCCCTCTCCCTTCCTCTCTGTAAAGAATCAATAAAATATATATATATTAAAAAAAAGAAATACAATGCAGCCTTTAAAAAGTATACCAATTATAAATATTTGACAGGCTCACTGCAAGAAAAAAAAAAAGGCAGATTACCAAGCACTAGGATCCCATGCTGATGAACAGGAAAACAGTATGGAAATGCATAAGCACATGCCAGGCATTAAAAACACCATTTCCCCAATCTGTCTCCTAATTGTGTGCGTGCCATGTACCATGTACTGCTTGGGTAACAAAGGAGGAAAACGTGTCTGTCCTCAGAGGAGCCGATGCTGACCTTCACCCGCCCGTGAACTGTGGGGCCGTGGGCTCTGTGCGTGGTGCTTTCTTTCGATCCACTCTCATCGCCTGCCTGGATACACCCAGCAACCAACAGCTTCTACGGCGGTTACTGGGCCACGAACCCTCGCCACCTAAGTGGATCCCCAATTCAACGCCCCAGGACACCTCCGTTTCTGTACCTGGATGACGGCAAGCACCTCGGGAAGGGCGTTCTGGGTGGGGGGCACCGGGGGCAGGAGGCAGAAGAGATGGTGAGCCGGCGCGTCAGAGAGCATCTGGAGATCGTTGGGCGAGTTCTGTGGGCAAAGCACGGGTCAGGGGGAACCGCTCCTCTGAGTACCCTTTATCGGAATCAAAGACCTTCCCCAGGCCCGTGACTGGCCAAGCCCAGCACGGTGCCCTCCGAGTGTGCTGGGCAGCCAGCCCCAGACCCTGGGCAATGACCCGAGTGGGACTCAGTCCCCAGTGTTTGCTGTCACCTCCCATGAGTGCTGAGGCTGCAGGGGGACGAAGAACGGCTTAGCTGGCACTGTCTGTTTCTCAACTGAGAGAGCCTGCCACCACTTCTAGCACTACCTCTTCAGCCTTCCATTAAAGGGGGTTCACGGAAATGCTACCTACACACCCCAAAAACATCCTTGCCAACGTGCCCTTCAGTTTGTATGACATTCAAATATCCTAACTCCTCACTCACTGCCCCTTAAGAATAGCCCAGAGGTATGCAAGACTGGTCTCAGGTCAAACCAGCAGGTCCTAAGTGCTATGTCATCTGAGCCTGTCAGCTTAGCAGACAGGCCAGAAACAGAAATACAGTGGTACCTCGAGATACGAGTGCCCTAACATACGAGATTTTTGAGATACGAGCCATCAAGTGAGCAATTTTTGCTTTGAAATACGAGCAACATTTGAGATAGGAGTCATCGCGCAGATCGGCCGGCTGCACACGACCCACTAGTTTACCTCGACTTGAGCATCTCATAGTTTCCCACGCCTCAAGGTTACGGAATGAATGAAACTCGTATCTCGAGGTCCCACTGTACCCCTCCTTAAAATGGGCAGTGCTTCCACCTCTCCAGCTCAACAACGGTGGGCGATGAACCTCCAGCAAAGTCACTGGCCCTTGCCAAGGTCAGGCCGGTTCAGTCCGGTGGAATGGTCACCTGAGCCACTCCACTGGGTAACCGAAGACGTGAAGAGCCAGGGGAGGGGACTGTCGGGACGGAAGCTCAGCCCAGAACTGGCGGCAGCTACCTTGTAGTGAGAAGCCACGTAGAGGGCCATCAGCCGCTGCAGGAAGACTTCGGAGGCCTTGTGGTAGCAGAAGAGGGTGTCTCTGTTCACGTAGTAGCTGGGGCTGGAGTTAAGGACCAAAAACAAAGAGAGCCCCAAACCGGACATGCCATTTCCGAGGGCCCCCTGGGAGGAGGAACCCCGTGTCCTGAGCAGAAGCACACTCGGGCAGGAAAGCGGGAAACTGAGTGTTCCCTAAAGCAGCAGCCATGAAACCGGGGGCTGAAACTGTGTGGTTCTCTCCTGGCCCCTCCCCTTCGCAAAGGGCCCGGGAGGATACAGCTCGCAGGCTTCCGGCAAGGGGCAGCCAGACACGATCCGAGTGATGTTGAGGCAGTCCAGGCACAGCAGGTCGTTCAGCCACTTCTCCACCGCATCCCCCGGCGCGTATCGGATGGACTCCTGCAGGGAAACCTCGTGCAGGGTTCGCGCTGCTCCCCGAAAAACACACACACAGGGAGGAACAATGATTGCACATGCTTTGTCTAAAAGAGCAGGCAGATGTTCTGCTTTATCTTTGTCACCGCGCACGCGCCCACGTCGGTGCGCCTGGAGAATGGGAACTGGGTGGCTTTAAGCTTTTCTGGTGGGAGTGCAGCTCGCCATGCACAGTCCCAAAGGCTTCTGCTCAATGTAGCTGCGCCCTGAGATGGGGACAAACAAGGGCCCCGCCCCAGAAGGCCCGGCCGGCCCCCATCTGGTCACAGGCTGGCCACGATGTGGAGCGTGAGCCTGATGGTGGGAGGGTTGGTACCCCACCCCCACGACATCACGAGGGCAAGGACCTGTCGTGGGCTGCAGTACCTGAGGCCAGCCTGGCCGTGGCCGTGGTCTTATTCTCCGCCGTGGTGCTGATCTGGCTCTGCGCGCTCTGCTGGCGGAGCTGCTGGATTAGCTTGAGGGACAGTGAGCGGCCAGTGCCCTCGTAGCTGGGAGCGAAAGCAAAGGCCATCAGGCACAAGCCCCGGATCCCTTCTCTAGGGGGAACGAGAACCCCTTTGCTTACATCCTGCGGAAACAGCGGACTCCTGCTCCCCAAGGACGGCCCTGCTCACCTCTGAACTCCCTAGACAGCACGGGCACCCGAGGAGGCAGGGGCACAGCAGCTCGCCCGGAGCCAGCCGGGGCTCCAGGCCTGGCACATCTACTCTGGGCGGGAACTCAACCTGTTAGCCTGGTCCTCACAACGGAACTATTCCGCACACCACACAGGACAGTGTGTGGACTAAATCAGGACTGAAAAGCTACGTGAGGAAAGCCTTCAGCACCATGAAACCAGAAGACTGTGAAATGGCCAATTACTCAGAGCTGCTGTTAGAAGCAACAGCTTGAAGGAACGAACAGAGAACATCCAGGCTGGAAAAACCAAGATTAAACAAACCCACCGCCCAAGGAACTCTTCTCATTACTACTTTTACTGAAAAGGTGACATACAGCAACTTGGAGAGAAATCATCGATAATCTGATCACGGAACCAGCACTCACTAAGATGGCTATAACCAAAAAGACGTATGCCAGGTGCTGGCAAGGATATGGAAAAATTGGGACCTTCATACACGGCTGGTGAGAGCGTAAAATGGTGCAGCTGCTTTGGAAAACAGGCTGGCAATGCCTCACATGGTTAAACAGGAAGTTGCCATTTTCCTCAGTAACTCCACTCCTGAGGTAGGTGCCCAGGAAAATGGAAAACATGTCCACACAAAAACCTGCGCGCCGACAGTAAGAGCAGCATTATCCCTCACAGCCAAAAGACAGAAACAGCCCGACTGTCCATCCACAGATGAACGGAAGAACAAAATGTGTATAAAACACACAATGGAATAGGATTTGGCCACTAAAAGGAATGAAATACTGATACAAACCACACGGATGAACCTGAAAGCATTACGCTAAGTGAAAGAAGCCAGTCTCAAAGACCACAGATTGTATGACGCCATTTCTGAGCCATGTCCAGAACAGGCAAAGACAGAGGCAAAAAGTAGATTCGTGGCTCCCTAGGGCTGGGGACGGGGGAGGGAGGGTTGGAGGTTGACAGCTAGAGGGCATGGAGTTTGTTTTCGGGCTAATGAAAATATTGTAATACTGACTGGTAATGTTTGCACAACTCTGTAAATACACTAAAAAACAATTGAATTATACACTTTAAATGGGTAAATTTGTGTGGTATATAAATTATACCTCAACAAAGCTGTTATCAAAAAGAGTCAAGTCCATTTCATTTAAGTATTTTCAGTGTAAGTAAAACAATCCCAATAATAAATCTATAATATAATTATCTTTGCAAGATGTGACTAACATATCAAAATATTTCCAATATTAAAACTATGTATTTTCTGACCTGGAAAATTTCAGTTATAGGAAAAAGCAAATTAAAAACAACATGGAAACTATGTTTATGTTCTTGTTCCAATGAAAAGGGAAAATAAATGCACAGAAAATGTACACCAAAACTCTAACAGACGCTACCTCTAGATGACCGCATCACTGGTGATTTTCCTTTTTGCCTACCTGTTTTCCCTACATTTTCTATAGCAAACATGAACTAAGTATTTCAAAATTTAAAAAAAAAATCTCCTGAACCATTAGAAGCCCAGTGGCTTATGCTAACTGTAGTTACTTTAACACCACGTTTTGAAATGACTCTAAGGTACAAGACATTGGTATTGTCATCCATATACTTTTAAAAACTGATCAGGCCTACAGATAAGAGGAGACACTCACACCCGAGTTCCTCAGACACGTGCGGCCCCTTTCAGGTCAGGCCAGACGGGAGCTACTGCTGATTACTAAGAGGTCAGCTCCCATTTGCCAAGAGTCCTAGGAGACTGACTTTGGGAACAGACTTCCCATCCTGGCCACATTCATTTCCGGCCACTAATATGCAAGATCCCACAAGAGTGATGGCTACACCCCCAGGTGCCTTACCCGTTGATGGTGGATGCCATGAACACCAGGTAGGGACCCAGGAGGCTTTTCACCAGCGGGAGGGGGATGGCGGCAGCTTCATCAATCACAACCAGCTCAGCCTGGCCCAGTTTCACGGCGTCTGCGGGATGGATGTACTGGGGGAAAGACGCGTTTATGTCATTCGCTTGGCCACCTAGTGTCCCAGTCGGGGTCGCTGGTGAGGCATCAGGAAGGCCTCTCTTCCTCTCTCCCCCTTCCTTCCCATTCCCTTCTTTCATTCCTCTTTCCCACGTGTCCTTAGCCAGGCAAAAACATAGCGGGCTTGGAATCAGATACCTGCGTTCAAACAGTGCAATGCCCGATTGTGTGGTCCTGGACAGGCCACTTACTCACAGCCAGCCTGATTCCTCCCACAAAATGGAGGAGTTACCTATCTGACGGCTGCTTGGGAGGAAAATCGGGTAAATCTGTACGGGTCCTTGCACAGTGCCTGGCCCCGGGTGTTAGACGGTACCTCCCTTCCCTGTTCCTTCTGTCTTCTCAAGCTTCCCCAAAGCCTCTCTGGTCAATGAGCTAGAGGCACAGCTTGGCCCTGGCGGTGGCCAATGGGAGGCTGTTGATTTCTCAAGTCCCCACTCTGTGCTGGGCCCCGTGCACCAGGCTGATACCATCATCATAAAGGCCCGTCTCCTTGCACTAGCAGGATACGTCTAAGACTTATCCCAGTCTTCACACACACACACCTTCACACATTTATTTGTATTATTAGTGTGGCCACCTAATGCCACCAACTTGCCATAAGCTTCGCCTCCTTCCTTCAGTCTCATCAGGGTTTCCTGCTATTTTTCGTTTGCCAAAGGGCATAAGGAGTGAAAGCTGCACAACCAATGAACATAAGCAAAGGCCCACAGCTGCACTGGTGAGCAGGGCGATGCTGAAGACAACAGGAGATCCCCCTCCACAGGCGCAGGTACACTTAAACAGCTGTCAACACCCCGTGTCTGTGAGCACTTGGGGAAACAAAAACTAAAAAAAAAAAAAAAAATCCTGGGGCCCCTGGCCAGTTTGGCTCAGTGGATAGAGTGTCAGCCTGCAGACTAAAGATTCTCGGGTTCAATTTCCATCAAGGGCACATGCCCAAATTGCAGGCTCAATCCCAGGTGGGGGGCCTGCTGGAGGCAACCGATCAATGGTTCTCTCTCATCATAGACGTTTCTATCTTTCTCTGCCTTCCCTTCCACTCTGAAATCAATAAAAAAAAATATTTTCTTAAAAAGCCTGGTGTGAAGGAAGGTAAATTTAAAGAAGAATTTGGCAAAATCCAAGAAAGCTGGAAAGCTACACATCCCTCAAAACCCAACAATTCCACTTCTAGAAACATAAATAAACTGCAGTGTATACACACAGTGCTTAACATCAACCAGATCTACAAGCTTCAATCTAGACAAATCTTAAAAACAAACGTTGAGTAAAAAAAGGCAAGCTGAAAAAGGACCAACTATAGCATGTTATCATTTATGGATACATAATTATGTAGGAAAGTATAAACACATGAATTGAAAGGAAACACTCCAATCTCAGAATAGAGTTACTATGTGGCGAGACAGAAGGGAATGGGAGGGGAAGGAGTACAAGAGGGATGTGACTATGTCTGTGATGTTTTAGATCTTTAAGACAAAAATATAAATGGCTTTTAAAATATGAAACAAACACAGCAAACAGGAAACCGTCAGCATTTCTCAGGCCTGATTGCCGGGCGTCTGAGTGTTAGGTTGGTCTCTGTGTTTTTCTGTACGTCTGAGGTATTTCAAGTAACATTCCATAACTGTTTCGCTCAAAGCCCACGGGTCAGGGAGGCAGTGACCCCACTCATTTCTAATAGCAGGATACACATCCCCAACAGGGCCCCATGTCTTAGATTCTCTGGGGGAGGCACAGCAGACTTCAATCTAATATTCTTTGTGGGTTGGTTTTGTGTTTTTTGGTGTTTTGTTTTGTGTGGGGGTTTTTTGTGTGTTTTTTTCCAATTTCTAACACAAAGAAGGAAGCCTCAAAGGGATGTAAATGGAGCCTCATAAAAATCAGGTCACCAATTCTGTGTTTAAACTCCATTCTGGAGACAAAGGTCTCTGGTAACGCAAGAGGGTCTGTGATTAAAAATCCAAGGACCGGCTGAGCCAGGGCATTTCAGGGGAAGGTTTTTCCTTCTTTGGTTTGTGTATTTTCTTAAGTTTTAACAGGTCTCTGCATTTTTCAATGCCTGCAGCCTGTCCTCTACCCAACATCAGTCTTTCCTCCTCTCAGCTAAAGGAATCAGGCGAAATAGGAAGAAATGTACAAAATGAGAGATTCTAGAAAGAGACCTTCTAAGAAAAAATTAAGATCCTTAGGTAAAAGGCAGAAACACTTAAAATCATTTATAATCTGGACTCTGATAAAAAGGGATGCCAGCCCTAGCTGGTTTGGCTCAGTGGATAAAGCATCAGCCTACAGACCTGAGGGGTCCCAGGTTCGATTCCGGCCAAGGGCACATGCCTTGGTTGCGGGCTCGATCCCCGGGTGGGGGTGTGCAGGAGGCAGCTTATCAATGGTTCTCTCTCATCATTGATGTTTCTATCTCCCTCTCCTTTCTTCTCTAAAATCAATAAAATATTTTTTTTAAAAAAAGGGCATGCCTCCTTCATAGGCATGGCTCCCTAAGAGGCAGAAAGGTCAAGGGCATACACTGCCAAGTTAGCCTTCCCGCTTCCCACCTACCAAACCCCAGCAATAACCAAAGAACCTCCTCCACTAGGGGCCTGTGGGCCTCCATCCCTTCTGCTAGCCGGTCACACCGATGCTTCTCTACGATTTAACAAAACTGCGGCCTTCGGACAAGTGCCGACCATTCAGGTTTGAAAGTCCTGGAGATCTATAGAGCTTTCAGTGAAACCATTTAAAAGGAAAATAGGCCACTCACTAAGACTCAGATCCCATTTTTGCAAAGTTCTTTTTCTTTGAAATGGTGGTTACTATTCGTTACTAACGCACCATTTCAAAGTCTGCTGTTAACTGAGCAAAATTAGAACTGTTGTCAGAACAATTGGACTTCTTTTAGCAGATCAGCATCCTCTCCATCCCACTTACTCCATTTTCATAGGTCAAAACTGCAACTTCCCAATCTGGCTGCATACATATGTTAGTTTGTGTGAATGTTTTTCTTTAGGAGAAGCTGAAAGTCTGGAACAGGTTTATCCTAGAACAACCACCGTCTAAAAGACATGCGATTGCACAGGACATAAAGTGACCATGCCAGAACACTCCAGCGGGACACTCCCCCACAGGAGAGCTGGGCAGCGAGCCTCACCTGCACGGTCTGCCTGTGTTCTCGGAACACATTCACTCTGATCACCGCTTTGTTGAATTCGGGATTTAAAGACTGAATAATCTCATAATCCAGATGCTCCTGAGGGGGAAGGGTGAGACCAGTGACAAGTGTCAGAAACAAACTTTGGAAATGGAACAGTAAGCAAGCAAGCATGCATTCGGAAGACTTCCCCTGGATTTAAACTCAGCCCTCCACCCCAAGAAACTCTTATCCGGACGTCCTACCTGATACTGTAGAGCGTCAAATCCTTTAAATACAAACTCAAACAGAGTGTGCAGGTTATCAGGGCTTGGAGAGGTAACAAAGATATTGGAGTACCTATTGGATAAAAGAAGAAGACATTTAAGTAATTAAGAAATCTAAGAACTGTTTGGGGAACTTAAGAAAAAAAGAACACGTTTTTGTTTGCCCAAGTCACACAGGTAATCACCAGACAATGATGGAAGTGGAGGTTGGGGAGTGGGGGAGGGGGGTGAGAATCAGGATAAGTAAACCAATTCCGGACGTGAGGATTTTCTGCTCCCAAACAAAGGAGAGCACTAACAGCTTAAAAGCGGCCTGTCCTGCCATTAGCTACCGAGCGTGAAAACACACTAAGAGGCGGGCGCGGTGGGGATCATCCCTCAGAATGCAGAGCGGGCACCACACTGACCACTAGCTGGGGTGAGAGCGTTGCGAACTGTGAGGCCCGAGAGCTACACGGGCGCCCAGGCCGCGGCCCCGCACACCCAGGAGCGTCCTGTGGCTGTAGCTGCTCACAGCTCAGGGCCTGGCCAACACCCTGGGAGCAGCCAGGGGGACAAAGGACTCGGAGCTGAGTTCAGCCGGGGCTGCTGGCTCTGGCTGGCTCAGGATCTCAGCAATCACGGGGATGTTCCTCCATCGATACAACCCTCAGAGCCACTGGGAGCACCACAGAAGATGGTGTGTATCGGAGAACACCGTCTCCTGGGACCACTGCTTATGTCTGTGAAGTAGGAAGCAAGTACAGTGGTACCTCGAAATACGAGTTTAATTCATTCCGTAACCTTGAGGCGTGGGAAACTATGAGACGCCCGAGTCTCGGTAAACGGGTGGGTCGTGTGCAGCCGGCCAATCCTCTCGATTACTCCTATCTCAAATGTTGCTCGTATTTCAAAGCAAAAATCGCTCGCTTGACGGCTCGTATCTCAAAAATCTCGTATGTTAGGGCACTCGTATCTCGAGGTACCACTGTACTCTGCTGGCTGCTGCATGCATCTCGCACTCAGGGCAAAAGACAGAAGTAACATCACAGGCAAAGCAGTTCCTCAGAAGCAAACAAGATCTTCTATTGATCAAAATTCTTAAAACATCCAACTTGTACTCTTCTCAGTCAGCAAAGCTGATCACACACATTCTCCTATCCTGGGGGTTTTCGTTTCTCACCAGCATCTCTTTGCTTTTGTGTTTGCTCAGCTTTAAAGTGACCACAGAGGCCCTGGAGCGTGTCTGTGTCTGTGTCTGCCTGCACATGTGTGTCTGCACCTCGAAGAGTCGGGGAATGTGCTGCTGTTTCTAGACAGGAACCCAAGCCCCCAAGAAATCCCCAGGAGCCTGCTCAGCCCCGGACCAGCCTCCCAGCCCGCTGAGCCCCACCTGATCCACACACTGCTCCCCCGGAGCCCAGAATTCCTGAAGATGGGGACTCGGGCGCCCTTACCCAAAAGCCACTGCCCCAGCGATAGCCAGTCCCAGAGCTGCAGACTTTCCCCGCCCGCGGGCAGCCGTGAGCGCAACGGTACTCCGCAGGGTCTTCTCAGAGATCCCCTCAATGAATTTCAGGACAGCTTTGGCCTGTGGGAGACATGCACGGGGTGAGCTCTGAGAGAGGTGAGTTCCAGCCACCTCCCCCAGCCCCTGGAGAACCAGGCTGATGCCAAGGCCAAATAAAAGTGGGCAGTTCTGCCAGGACCGGTTTGGCTCAGTGGATAGAGCACATCGGCCTTTGGACTAAAGGGTTCCGGGTTCGATTCTGGTCAAGGGCATGTATCTTGGTTGTGGGCACATCTCTAGTGGGGGGCGTGCGGGAGGCAGCTGATCGATGTCTCTGACTTTCTATCCCTCTCCCTTCCTCTCTGTAAAAAATCAATAAAATATATTTTAAAAAAAAAAAGCGGGCAGTTCTCACAGGCCTGAACTGTTCCTGGGGGTACGGGGGGCAAAGTGCAGCCAGACAAGTCGGAACAGCCCTGCTGAGTCTGAGCCAGAGAAAATACCTTCCCCAGGGAGGATTAAGCTTTGACTTGGCCTGTTGCTTTCAGCACGTGACCGTTACCCCTCGGTGCTACGCATTCTGGGACGGGGACCGTCTGAATGCCACTCACCTGGTCTAGGGTCTTACAGCAGTCCACCAACACGCCCACCGGCTGCGTGTCCTGCAAGCTCTCCTTCAGCTCCTTCAGCTCCAGATCAGAGGGACCGAGACTCTCATCCTAGCGGAGGAGAGAAGGTTCGCCACCGCCACGGGAGAGTTGGACAGACAGGGCAGCCTCCCCCGATTCTCGGACCCGGGCCTACTCACCGGGGCCTGGGGAGGGAGGGCCTCGATGCTGGCCGCGTGCGAGGAGATGGGCAGGATGTTGAGCTGGTCATCAATGACGAGACACTTCTTACAGGAGGCCAGAGAGAGAATGAACCTGAGGGGCACAACCACCACAGTGAGGTGTTGGGGGGCAAGGACCGTGTCTACACAGCAAAGCGTGGCTTATCATTTGGCTCCGCGTCTCCTAGAAGCCAGAGAAAGTCAAAAACCCAGGCGGAGAGCTCCTCTCCAGGGCACCTGAACAGACTTCTTTTCTTTTTTTTTCTAATTGATTTTTGGAGAAGGAGAGAGATAAACATCCATCAGCTGCCCCTGCAGGCCCCCGGGGATTGAGCCTGCAACCTGGCCACATACCCGGCTGGGATCAACTGACAACCCTTCGGCCCAACCCACTGAGCACACCAGCCAGGGCCTGAACAGGCTTCGTGCAGCAGAGAAAGCCGAGAACTCTCGAGAGACTGCTTACAGCATTCCTCTGCGCACAGCCGCCACTGTTCCCTGTGCCATTTGGCCCTTCCCTCATCCCCCTCAGCCTTTAGCACTCTGGTGTCTCCGGGCTCCCTTAAAAGGGGACCTCCACCCCCACCCCCACCACCCCCATGTGCTCCCCGCTCACACAGAGAAACGTGCGTAAATGGGTTTACCTGCTGTCACGGGAAGAAGAAATGAAGGAAAGGGAAGACAGGAGAGCTCCCTTAAGAAAGAGAACATGAACATTCTGGCATGTAGGAAAACACGTGTTTGGCTGGGAAACTGGAATGTCTCCCACAGATGCGAGAGAAAGGCCTCCCGAGCTGCGGCCACAGGTTTCGGGGAGCACAGCGTAACTTCCGGTCCTGCTCCTGGGAGTTAGGCTGGGAGAGGCCCAGGGCTCCCGGCCAGGACTGCTCACCCTCAGCACTCCTGGTGTTTTAGAGCAGATCCTTCTTTGTGGCTTTGTGGCTTTAAGCTGTTTAGCAGATCCCTGGCCTCCACCCACTAGATCCCAGTAGTACCCCCTTCCGCACCCCCTCCCGCCCCCAAGACATGACAGTCAAAATGGCTCCAGGCATTGCCAAACCCCCTGAGAACTACTGCTGGGGCCACTACGTCTCAAGGTGCTTCCTGGGCTGCTAACCGGTGTTCCCTGAAAAAGGGCCCCGGGGCCAAATAAATGTGGGGAGCAGCCGTTCAACAGGCCAATGTGACGCTTCGTAAAAGAGGAGCAGTGCCGGCATTCCCCAGACATATGGGCCCCAAAACCCCTTTATCAGAAGGTCCCCCTTAAAACACTAGTGTTCACCCTGGCCGGTGTGCTCAGTGGATTGAGGTTCAGCCTGTCCCGGACTCGATTGTGGTCAAGGGCACATGCCCCGCTTGTGGGCTCAATCCCCAGTTGGGGGCGTGCAGGAGGCAGCCACTCAATGATTCTCTCTCATCACTGATGTTTCTCTCTCTCTCTCCCTCTCCCTTCCTCCCTGAAATCAATAAAAATAAAAAAGATAAACACACTAGTGTTCTGCAAAATGCATTTCGGGAAACAGTGACCCAGACAAATCACCCCTTTGACAGATGAGTTAGCGGAGAGCCGGAGAGGGAGAGGGACCTGGCGAGGGCCGGGAGCGAGACAGAATCCAGGCCTCCTGGCCCGGCTTCCCTCTCGCTTGCACTGCTTTCTGTTAGGTTCAAGCTGCTGCTGTCCAAAGTCCCGCCCTTTGGGGTCCGGTATTGCCCCCCCTCAGACAGAAGCCCAGCTCTCAGCTGGCTGCAAGCTAAAACATCCCTCCCGCCGTGGCTCCCCACAATCACGGCCTGAGGAATAGGCTACAGACCTACCTCTCATTAAACCTTCCCACCACGTCCTGGTGAGCCTCCGTCCTGTATCTTGAGTGCACGTCCTGGAAGAGAACATCCGTTACCAGAGGCATCCACAGGCCGAGGCGCAGGGTCCACGGCGAAGAAGTCCATCGAGCAGCGCTGGGAGAAAGGAGGCGCCAGCGATGCTGCTGAAACCAAGCCCGCTTCTCCATGACCCGCTGCGCTGCCCTGGCCAAATGCTCTCTGCTGAACCGGGATGCTCCTTATTCCAACAAACTGCCCCTCACTCATCTCTGATTCTGTTCACATTTTATCCAGCATCAAAAAATGTATCCAGCTGAAACCGGTTTGGTTCAGTGGATAGAGTGTCGGCCTGCGGACTGAAAGGTCCCAGGTTTGATTCTGGTCAAGGGCATGTACCTTGATTGCAGGCACATCCCCAGTAGGGTGCATGCAGGAGGCAGCTGATCGATGTCTTTCTCTCATCGATGTTTCTAACTCTCTATCTCTCTCCCTTCTTCTCTGTAAAAAATCAATGAAATATATAAAATAAAAAAATGTACCCATTCGTTCACTAAAAAAAGAAATACATACCAACAAGGTCAGCCATGGCAGATATGCTGGGCACACGCCAGTGTTTAGTAAAGCGTGACCTCTGCTCTGGAGCTTACAGCCCGTGATTAGAGGGAGACAAATGAGCAAACAGACACAAGTTTTGGCAAACGCTACAAACGAGCAAACAGGGAGCGATGAGAGCAAAAGGGGGCGGGGAGACCACTGATGGGGTAGTCAGGGCAGGCCCTCGGAGATGATAAGCAGGCAGCCAAGTAAGGGAGGAAGAACCAACCACTTGTTCACGGACAAATATTTAATTTACTAACGACCAGGCACCCTTCCAGGGAGAAAACGAAGGCCCTGGTCTTATGCAGTTCAAAGACTAGCACAGGAGCCCTAACCGCTTTGGTTCAGTGGATAGAGTGTTGGCCTGTGGACTCAAGGGTCCCAGGTTCGATTTTGGCTCAAGGGTCCTAGATTCGATTCTGGTCAAGGGCCTGTTCCTTGGTTGCAGGCACATCCCCAGTAGGGACTGTGCAGGAGGCAGCTGATGGATATTTCTCTCTCATCGATATTTCTAATTCTCTCTCCCTCTCCTTTCCTCTCTGTAAAAAATCAATAAAATATATATTAAAATAAATAAAGACTAGCACAGGAGCTGTAAAATGCTTTCAAGAGAAAGAACACAGGTTAAAGGGGTGGCTGACAAAACCCCTCTTCTCAACAGGGTGTGGAAGAGCCCACACTGAGGAGGGGGTGCTGAGCAGGGGCCTGAAGGAAGTGAGGAAGTGAGCCAAGTAGACATGGAAACAGAAGATGCGGAGGCCAGGAGGTGAGTGTGCGCTGGGCACGTCTGAGGACTTGCGAGGAGGCCAGAGGGCGACAGTGACCAGTCAGGGAGCAGGAGTGGCGACAGGAAGCAGGCACTAAGATCTGACAAAGTCCCTTTCACCAGATGAGTGCAGCTCCCCAAACCCCGAGGCCAATCCCACCCCCTTTCCGAGCAGCTGCGCAGTGGACAGGACTCCAACCTGCTGCTCGGAAAGCCCACGTGGCATCCAATGGGACATATCCCCCCTCGTGACCATGTCCTCTGCTTTGGGCGTCAACTCCCCTCCCGGAGTCAGTTCTTGTGAATGTGGCAGTGGCGCTGGCACAGCCCTCACTCTCCATTAGGCTAAGGGCCCGTGCAGAACTCTGTGCACAGCCCCCTGGTTTGCAACACACAGAGTGAGGCTCTGGCAAGAGTCTCTGCGATTCCCGTTTCAGAAGTTTCGCTCTGACAGCTGCACTGCTCTGAACCTCACTGGGACGGGATTTGCACATGCCCGGCAGCAAATGCAAAGTTTAGAGATTCCTCCTCACACTCTGGGCCGCGGAGATTTCACTGCAGTGCCCTCCTCATTAGTTCAGCCCAAGAGCTCCCAGCCCAGAGGCCATGCTGACCACTCCCTGGAGCTGCTCAACAGGAATTCCTTTTTTTTTTTTTTTTAATATATTTTATTGCTTTTTTACAGAGATGAAGGGAAAGGGATAGTTAGAAATATCGATGAGAGAGAAATATTGATCAGCTTCCTCCTGCATGCCCCCTCCTGGGGATGTGCCCGCAACCAAAGTACATGCCCTTGACCGGAATCGAACCTGGGACCTTTCAGTCCATAGGCCAACGCTCTATCCACTGAGCCAAACCAGGCAGGGCTCAACATGAATTCTTTACTGGTCTACGGTAAAAACAACTGATGGGAGCCCTCCACAATGAAATTCCAACACAGACACTTACCATGGTCATCGTGTACAACTGCTTGAGTGAATTCATGGTCCGCAGGAGGATGACCACCAGCCCACCACCTTCCACCGTTTCCACAGTCCTGGCCAGCAAGTTCGGAGTTAACGCTTCAAAGTCCTGGCAGAGAGAGATGCTAGAAAGGGCGGCCATGCAGAGTAGCCACAGGGAGGTTACCCCAGGGCCAGGTGCGGAAGTAAAAGCGGGGCTTCAAGTACAAGCTCAAGACCACACCCCTCGCCCAATTCACTGGACACACACACAAACACCCTTACCCTTACTTCGGGGTATAAAGCCTAGCCCTGGAGAACAGGGGTACCTGGTTTTACATGTCAAAAGTGTTCCTAATAATCTCTGGTGACATGCATTTTGGACAGCCATCCCCCAGTCTTCGCTGATTCAAACTTGAATTTCAGAAACATCTCACATTCCTTTTCTGATGCTTACAGATGGGAACGGTAACTGACAAAACTCAACTGCACCACACGGGGGAGCCATTGCCTAAAGGAGCCATAGCCGCTGGCACCAGTGTACCAGCGGTGAGCTTAACAACGCTCCTATGGGTCAGTGATGGAGAGAGTCTGAGGCAAAACGCTTTTTCCTGGCCCCCAGGGTGGGATGCAAGCCAGCAGTGGGTGGCACAACCACTGGAAGGCAGAGGGACAAATCAGAACTTCTAGTCATGATTTTCTTAATTTATATGTGGTGAGGTCTGCTTTACAATGGATGCAATCATAATAGTATATGTAAATACATACATACCCAAATGTGGGGATTTGTGCTTAAATGTCTTTTGTGTGTGTGTGTGAATCAAAGAATAACACAAAGACCAGGAGAGCTCAAAACAAAGACAAATGTGAACAGTCTACTAACTTTCCAGACAATATAATACAGACCAGTGAAGAAATTCACCGGGTAGTTTGGGGGGGGGGAAGTGAGTGTGAGGGGAATTTAAGGAATTGAAGGGGTAGGAGAGTGTTGGTGGGGGTTATGTCAAGTCAAGCACTCTGGACAGGACATGAGTGTAAGGTCTGTACCCAGTTGGTGAAAACAAGTCCACCCTGTCACCCAAGTTTTCAGTTTTTTCTAGTCGAGACCTGGGGCCCTGGGGCACATGAAGGTCCCAGTGCTTTCTTTCTCAGCTTTAGCCTGTGGGACTCCGTTGTGACCAAACATCACTGCCCAGTGCCGCTTTAAGGAGAAGCCGTTCTCTTACTACGGGATGGATTATCGTGTGTTTGAAAGCGGCCAGGAGAGGGAGAGGAGGATTCACGTGAATCTTCTCTCGTGCAGCCCACTGCTCCCCTGGGGACCAGGCAGCCCAGCACCCCCAGTGCTGACTCCAGCCAGGCCGGAGGTCGTCACCCACCTGGAGCACGCACATGCCGAAGGTGTTGCCCAGGATCTTGTGGGTCTCGTTGTAGTAGCAGTAGCGGATGTTGGTGGCGGCGACGAAGAGTTCAAAGGGGTCGTCTTGCCTTATGTTCAGCGTCCCGTTCTTGATTTTCTTCTGTAGCTGACGCATTCTTTTCTTCCGGTGGCTGCAATCACCCCCCACCCCAGCAGAGCCAGTTAACCAGGGGGGCTGGAGAACGGGGAGCGAATGAGCACCTGCTGACACCCCCAGAGCTGGGAGGGACCCTGGACATTGTAGGGCTGCTCCCCTCCCCTGGGAGGCGAAGAAAATCGAGCAGCACTGGAGCAGAGTGGTGTAGAAGCTGGGCTTCGGCGGGAGACAGAGGTGAGCCTGTGTGTGAACTCTGCCATCCTGCTCTGTCGCTTTAAAAGAAGGGGGATGAGAGGACCGAAGCCTCTTTGGCCAGAGCCAGAGCTTGAATCCAACCTCTGTGGCCTCCTGGCCTCCGTCTCAAGCCACTGCTTCCGCTAGAGGGCGCCCTCCCAGCACACCTGGGGAATGCGTGGTGATGCAGCTACTTTACTCGGCTTTCCTAAAGGAATCCGGCACCTCCTTTCCACACTGCGGGACCAAGTCCCCATCAGTTCTACCTAAGACAACACTGCCAGGTGACAGGCACTGCAAGAGGAGACAAGTGCTGAAGAGGCGGGGCTGAGGGATGGGGGGGAAGGGGGATAGGGGGAGAACAGGGGGAGGAGGGAGCTCCAGGAAGGAGGGAGCCCGGAGAGGTGGGAGCACTCGCCAGGGATGACAGGCAGCAGTGGCAGAAGAGGAGCAGGTGTGCAGGCAGGAAGCGCCACCACAGTGAGAGCAGCCAGAGCTGGAGATGGACTTCAGAGTCAGCATCAGAGCCAAAGGCATTTGGGAACAAAGGCAGAGGCCCAGAGACAGAACCACACGTGCCAGCTGGGCTCAGCCCAGGAGAAAACACGATCCAAGGGCAGAGAAGAGCGCAGGAAGGTGGTCTGAGGACGAAAAGGAGGGCATTTCTGAGGTCATCGGCCAGGGGACAGCATTCTGCACCCCGGACGCCTCCACACACGGAGCTGTGGGTACAGCTGCCACGTTTCTGCTGGGAAACCGACCCACCTCCCCCGGCTCAGTGGCCGGGGGCAGAGGGGTCTTTTTCCAAGAATCAGGGAGAAAGACTGGTTTCCACATGTAAAACTCCAGTCTGTGTCTGCAATAGGGACAACAGAAAGCTGCCCTGGACAGTATGGCTCAGCTGGTTGAGCACTGTCCCATGCAGGTTTGCAGGTTCAATTCCAGGTCAGGGCACAGGCCCCGGTTTCAGGCTGGATTCCTAGTAGGGGGTATACAGGAGGCAGCCAATCAATGTTTCTCTCTCTCCCTCTCCCTTCCTCTGTCTCTCTAAAACCAATAAAAACTTTTTTTTTTTTAAAGAAAGAAGCATGCCAAGACCGGTTTGGCTCAGTGTCGGCCTGCGAACAGAAAGGTCCGAGGTTCGATTCCGGTCGGGGGCATGTACCTTGCTTGCGGGCACATCTCCACTGTGGGGCGTGCAGGAGGCGGCAGATCAATGTCTCTCTCTCTCATCGATGTTTCTGACTTTCTATCCCTCTCCCTTCCTCTCTGTAAAAAAATCAATAAAATATATTAAAATAAAAAAGACACCAATCAGAAAGGATTTATGCACCTCTATGTTCATAGCAGCACAATTTACAATAGCCACAATTTGGAAACAGCCTAGGTGCCCGTCAGCGGATGAGTAGATCAGAAAACTGTGGTACATCTACGCAATGGAATTCTATGCTGCCATTAAAAAGAAGGAATTCTTACCATTTGCAGCAACCTGGTTGGAACTGGAGAGCCTTATGCTTAGTGAAATAAGCCAGTCAATGAAGAAGAAGCATCACATGATCTCACTCATTTGTGGATAATAAAGAACATTGTAAACTGATGAACAAAAGGATAGATACAGAGGCAGTAAAGCTTCAAACAGACTGTGAAATTACAGTAGGAAGATTAAAGTTAGGTGAGGTAGATAAGAGATCAATCAAAGGACTTGTATGCATGCATATAAGCATAACCAATGAACATAGACACTGGGGGGTTGGAGTATGCCTAGGAAGGAGGGGGGCAATGGGGAGATATGTATAAAAAATTAATAAAAATTAAATAAATAAATAAATAAATAGAAAGAAGCAGAAAGCTGAGCTAAAGTGGAGAAAAACAGAGCAGACATGCAGAGATGAGAGAAGGAGCAGACTGGGAGCACTGTGGCTCTGCAGCCAAAGCAGAGCTGAAGTCTCATCCCTGAGGGACATGAGCTGGCCCCTATCCCCCAATACACCCCATTGTGCCTAAGTGTGTGTGTGCTGAGGGTCTGCTATGTACAGCCCCACGTCTGAATTTCACAGCTTCTAAGAAATAAGATTAGCCCGTACAATGTCGAATACAGCAGTAAACTAGTGAAGGAAGAGCTCTGAAAAGAAGGAAAAGGAAGAAGAAACTTTATCAAATTGGGCATCAGTTCGCCAATGACATCCAAGAGCACAATCTGATCACGAGGGTGGCCAGAAGGGCAAAAGGCTTCTGTTTCAAGATACTTGGCAATAAGAATGAGAAAAAATGCTAACCCGAGGATAAAGCCGGGTATGTAGCTTTTATTATTTCTTTTTAATACTGGAGAAAGCTGAGCATTTTTAACAGGAAAAGGGATAAAGTTTCAAAGCGGTCTAGAGTATCGGGAGAGGAAATAAAGGGCAGGTCCTGAGACAGTTTGATAAGAGATCCAGAGGAGACCGAGGGGTTTGCTTTAAACAAGTGATGAGGGAACCTCAGAGACAAAAGGGAAGGAAGAGGGAGAGTGAAAATTTGAGGTAAGAAAAGGCAATGAAGGGAGCTTGCATTAAATGGGCTTTAAAAAGTAGGAAGAAAAGTCACATGCAGAAAGCAAGGATCTGCGCTGGGAACATAAAGAGCATGAAAATGATTTGAAACTTATTGCCAGCAACGAAGGAAGACGCCACCACTAGTATGTTCTCTAGTTGGGAATGTCCTCAGAGACAGCACCTCCACTCACAATCCCAGAAAACCTCAAGAAGTCACTTCCTGCTCTTGCAGGGACAGTGACTTCAGGTCTTCACCGTGGTCCAGAATTTGACCTACCATCGGAGGCTGCCCTACAATACAGCCTCTAGCAAAACCAGGCTGTTCCGAACCCTGGGAACACAATTGTTTACACCAAGAAGGTTGGGAAAGCACGAAAATCTGCACCTGGTGTGTGCCAGGTCAACTGCTCAGAGCTCATGCTGTGAGACCTCAAGTTCTAATGAGGTTGTCTAAAAGGAAAAAAACACGTCAGCAGGGCCTACAGTGGATCCACGAGTGCTGTGTCCGTGACAAGTTCAAGCGTACTTTCCTTATTGAGAAGCAGAAAATCGCTGTCAAAGTGTTGAAGGCACAAACACAGAGTCAGAAAGCTAAAAAACTTTTAAAAATGAAGCGTTTTTTGCCGAAACCGGTTTGGCTCAGTGGATAGAGCATCTGCCTGCAGACTGAAAGATCCCGGGTTCGATTCCGGTCAAGGGCATATATCTTGGTTGCAGGCACATCCCCAGTAGGGGGCGTGCAGGACGCAGCTGATGGATGTCTCTCTCTCATCGATGTTTCTAACTCTCTATCCCTCTCCCTTCCTCTCTGTAAGAAATCAATAAAATATATATTTTATACACACACACACACACACATATACCTTTAAAAAAAATGAAGCATTTTTGAGTAATAAAAACAATTAAAGGCTCAAAAAAGAAAAATAATTTCCTGGCACTTAACTAAGGAGCAGGACCCGTAAGCAGCATGGGGCACTCCACGGGCCGAGCTTACCTGCTAAAGCCCAGCTCCTTCTTGTAGCACCACAGCACCGACGGTCGCGCCTTCACGGCTGCTTTGGACAACATGTGATGGAGGATGACCACCTGCCAAAGGAACCAGTCCCAGACTCTCAGAACCAAAAGAGACCTCGGAGTCTGCCAGGCCCCAGACCTCAGTTGACAGCTGTGGAAACTAAACGGAGGGCCAGGGAAGTGCCCAAGGTCACAAGACGAACAGGGCTCCAGATGGGACCGGAAGCCACACAACCTTGACCTGTGCTCAGTCCACCACTCGAGGCATCTGAAGTTGTTCACCTGCCTGCTAAGAATCCTAACGGCAGAATATCTGTCACTTACAAATAAGTAAAGGGAGATTTCCCAGTTGGCATTTTACTTAAAACCAGTCAAGTCCCTAGCCGGTTTGGCTCAGTGGACAGAGCATTGGCCTGCGGATGGAAGGGTCCTGGGTTCGATTGCGGTTAAGGGCACATGCCTGGGTTGCAGGCTCAATCCCCAGTTTGGGGCGTGCAGGAGGCAGCCGATCAATGATTCTCTATCATTGATGTTTCTATCTCTCTCTCCCTCTCCCTTCCTCTCTAAAATCAATAAAAATATATATATTAAAAAAGAAAACCAATCAAGATGGACCGGTCTGGCTCATTGGCTGAGCATCCACCTATGAACCAGGAGGTCACGGTTTGACTTTCGATCAGATCACATGTCCGGGATGCAGGCTCAATCCCCAGTAGGAGGTGTGCAGAAAGCAGCCGATCAATGATTGTCTTTCATCACTGATGTTCTATCTCTATCCCTCCACCTTCCTCTCTGAAATCAATAAAAAAAAATTTTCTAAAGAAAGCATTAAAAAAGAAAACTAATCAAGGGACCTTAATGTCATTGTGTGTTAAACCCAAGAGGGCATGTAACATGCTGACTCTTCGGGACTGCACACGAAAGTCAGAAGCATGTACCGGGCCTTACCTGATCTTTTCCTCGATCTCCAACCACAACAAAGAGGGACCTTTGCCGCTCAGCTACCCCATTCTCTATGAGAATCCGGATTCGGTTATCTACTTTCTTCCGATGCATGGTGAATACTATCACTAAAAAGAAAGGAAGGAAGCACACAGACATGAGCACCGGATTCTGGGTGAGGAACATTAGCTGCTGCCTGCTGTGAGGCCAGGGACTGTCGTAGGCACATTTAGAGGTAACACCTTAACCCTCAAACAGCGCTCTAGGGAAGACATCACCTTCATTTTTTAAAATTAGGAAACTGAGGTTTGGGAAGTGAAGAAAATGTTCCCTCAACATGGAAAGTCAACAGGAAGGAAAGCTGTGATTCACAAGTATATGGAGGAGCATTTTACAAAATCAGAAACAAAGTTCAAAAAAATAGTGACTACACTATATAATAAAAGCCTAAACGACCATTATGGCAGAATGACCAGATCGATCATTCGCTATGATGTGCACTGACCACCAGGGGGCAGACGCTAAACACAGGAGCTGCCCTGTGATGGGCAGCACACCCCACAGGGGGAGCGCCGCTCAGCCAGAGCCAGGCTCAGGGAGGGTGAGCACAGTAGTGGTGACAGGAGCCTCTCCCGCTGCCTCCGCAGCAATGCTAAGGAGCAGCGAGTGGAGCGATAAGGAGCAGAGAGCAGGCGGGCAGTAAGGAGTGAGGGGTCCCAGGCTGTGAGAGGGTGCAGGCCAGGCAGAGGGGACCTCCTTATCCCCTGACCTGCTCCAGTGCACGGATTTTGTGCATCGACCTCTAGTACTATATAATGGTACATCTATGGATATAATAAAGCAGTTGTCAATAAAACTTTTTCAAAATAATTAAAATTACCTACAAATATGGATATAGATACTCATGAGAGAATAACATGGCAGAATTAAGTATAATACTGGGTTTTTTACGAATATACATAACACACAGAGGGGGGAAAAATGACTGGCCAGCGTCGTTCAGTGGTTGAACCAAGAGGTCAAGGTTGGCCGAAACCGGTTTGGCTCAGTGGATAGAGCGTCAGCCTGTGGACTGATGCAGGAGGCAGCTGATCGATGTCTCTCTCTCATCGATGTTTCTAACTTTCTATCCCTCTCCCTTCCTCTCTGTGAAAAATCAATAAAAAATATATAAAAAAAAAAAAAAAAGAGGTCACGGTTGGACTCTCAGTCAGGGCACAGGTCCAGGGTTGCTGCTGAAGGCTTGACCAGTGGGAAGCTTGCAGGAGGCAGCTGATCATGATTCTCATCATTCATGTTTCTCTCTCCCCCCCTCTCCTTTCCTCTCTGAAATCAACAAATAAAAGTATCATTTTTTTAAAAAAGAGGGGGGAAAAAAAGACTGGAAGAAAACACCAAAATATAAAGTCGTTATTTCTAAATTTGAGATTACTGATTCTTATTTTGTTCTTTTTCTTTTTGGAGGGGGGGGGGGCGTTTTTTAAAAATCACACGCCGGGCAGACCTCAAAAGTTATTGTAATGACATATAATAAAATATCACATCATTACCATAACAAATACACCAAAGAAACATCGGCTATGTTCATTACATTTATAACACGAAATTTTAAATTTGTTACTTAGAAACTCCACGGTCTGCTACATTCCACACGTAAAGCTCATTAACTGAACCTTAACCATGCCTTTACTGTTCTTGTAATTCCCCAATCCAAATACAGAAATGAGCATTTCTATTCGACTGTAAACACCACATCACCATCCGCGGTTGCCATTTTATAAGGAAAGGGGCAAGCGTCCCAAGGAAGAAAAGCTATGGAGACAGGACTCACACTCAGCCCTGCCTGCCTGCCTGGGGGGCCTGGCCGCTCCCGCGTTTCCTAACCTGCCCATTAGACGGCTGTGCTGTGGGGCAGAAAGGCCCCGTGCCACCCACCCATCATAGCTACGGGGCTGCTTTGTGCTCTGCTTACCCGGCAGAATAGACCCAAAGTGCTGACTTCCGACTCAAGTCCTGGACTACTGTTGCCACGAAAGGCTTAAAGGAGGAGGCGGGCCTTGGAGGAGGAAAAGGGTGATTGTTTTGCACTCGCTCATCTGTCGTCTGACAAACACACACAGCGTCCACATGCCAGGCACAGGGGCGCCCTCCACGGTGCACCAGTAAGCAAGCGGAGTCCTGGGGGTGACGGCTGGGCGCGGAGGACAAAAGGAGGGGCGCCGTCCGGCAGCTGCGAGGGCGGGCGGAGGTGCCCTCAGCGCGCCCGTCCCACGCCCAGCGCGGCCTCCGGGTCCGCCCGTGCGGGCTCCGGGCATGCGGGCCGGCCCGCGGAAGGCCAAGGTGCTGTCCCCCACCCACCACCTCGACTCCGCCGGCCAGAGGTCCCCGGAGGTGGAAATCGAGCCAGGCACACACCCCCTACCCCGCGGAGCGCCCGGGTGGCTGCCTGTGGGGAAGAGGCTCCTGTCACCCGGGGCGCCCGGCGGGCGGCAGCCGCTGTGGCCGGCACCGGCCTGGCGGCAGAGCCTTCGTCCGCGAGCCGGCCTCCTCCGGCCCCGGGACACGGATCTCGGCACCCAGCGCGCCACCCCGCGAGCAGTACCTGCGTCCCGAGGCAGGCGCGTTCCAAACAGCGGCGCCGCGGAAGCACGTGGAGGAGGACGTGCTCGGGGGCCGCTTCCGGGGCTGGCGCGGGCCTGCCCCCAGCGGACGCCGGAAGCCGCCTCCCGCGCGCCGGGCTCCGCGACGCGCCCCGCCCCCGGCGCTGGGAGGCGTGCGTGCCCAGAGGGCCTTCCTCAGCCCCGTCTCTGCGCGATGACGTCAGACCCGGGAGGCGGGGCTACCATCACCGCGGCTTTTTCCTCTGCGGGTGGAGGCGGTGGTGCAGCGGGAAATGTGCCTCTTCAGACAGAAATGAAGGTTTCTGGCTGCCAAGGATAAAAAAAGCTCGCAGAGGCCCGCACCCTCGGCCCTCCCCTGTGCGGGTAGCTCGGGTGCCGGGCAGGCCCGGGACACCTCTGGGTAAGCAGCCCAGGGTTTTCAGGATCAGCCCGAGTCTGCGGGACGTCCGTGGTCTCAGCAACCTGCGTGACTTTACCGCCCCCCCCTTATTTAAGGGCCGCACTGTTTACTGTGACAAGTTGAAACTCCACCAACAGGCCCGTTTCATCTCGCTGAAGCAACACGCCCGGCGTGTGATCTCGTGGCAGGAGCTTTCACCCACTCCGGCCGCCGTGCTTCGCAGGCCCCTGCAGGCCACGGCCGCCTGGCGCGGCGCCTTCTGAAACCCGCTCCCGGGCTGCTTTACTGCCCCCGCGCGGCGCCCACCAGCCGCCCAAGCACGTGGCCACAGGCTGCCCACACATTGTCTTTGGGCTCAGCTAGAGCGTTAACCTGAACACATCCAACTGCCTGACACTTCCTTTCGGCCGCCTCAAATTCACTGTCTGTAGCCAGGCTCATGTCCTTCGCTCCCTGAAACTTTCCTCAAAGCAACACACTCCTAACGCTGATGTGATCAGCGCCATCACCCACCTAGTCCCATTTCTCCACTCCAGTCACCATCCAGGCACAAGGGATAGTAACCACAACGCTCCTGCCCTTCGTGAAGCTTCAGGTAGGTTGTAAGTGGTATTAAAGCTAAAATACCCAGTGATTCAGGGTACTGCTTTAGAGGTGGACATGAAGCAGACCCAAACTTAGTGAAAATTGTGGCCAGAGTAATGAGCAAAAAGAAAATGATAGATCAGGCCAGGGGATGATGGGCATATGGGCCACTGATTTAGACTTAACTCCAAGTATATGATGGGAAACCACTGCAGTTTGGGATACAGGGAAGTGACAAAATCTGTCCTCTTAAAAGGATCTGGCCACTGCAAAAATTATAATAGAAGCAGGGAGAACCATTCTAAACTGGTATTGGCGACAGTCACAGTGCTGTATGACTCAGGATATATTTCCAAGGTAGAACCATGTGGATTTGCGGATGGACTAGGTATAGGATATGAAAAGGAAATTCAAGACGATGTCCCAGATGTGTTTGCACTGAGTCACTGGAAGAATGTGGGCCAATCAAGAGATCACGCTGGCATACTCACCACATTCAAATGAAGACAGTATGAATTGCCTCAAGAGTTTGGGACCTAGAAATATTTCACACTAAAATGCTAATTGTGTTAAAATCATGAAATTAGATGATTTAAGGAAAAAATATTAGCTAAACAGGTCTGATAACCAAGGCCCAGAGAACTCAGCAAAGTATACAGATAGGAAATACACAGAATCCATTCACCACCCTCCACTTTGTATCCCATACATGTTATAACAGGCATCTCGATATTTTCTTCTCAACACTGCACTGAGTGTTCTTTAAAATGGCATTTATTCGGAGGCCCACCATCCTTCCCCCTGTACACACAGCTCAAACATCTTCAATAATCCCCATCTACTCTTACAAAATAAAACATGGCATGTAACTATAAAGACATCTATAGTGGTTTGTGTGCTTCCTCCATCTCTCCTCACTCTACTTAAGTCTGTATTCACTGGAGCCAATGGCATTCTCAGTCACTGGAGATTAGACCTTTGGACATGCTCTCCTCTTACCTCCTTTGCTTCCTTCTTCAAGTCTTAGTTCAACATCCCTTTCAATGAAGTCTTTCCTGATCGTTTTGACCAGGTCACATCCTATCAGTCATGGCCTGAAAAGCTATGCTGCTCCAGCGTGGCTTTTGCTACACTTTAATGCCACATCAGAATCTTTAGACGGTTCAATAAAGAAGGAACCAATCATTTTTGTCACCTCTGAATGCTCAGTGCTTGGCATGCCTGGCAAAGGCTACCCAAATTTTCTCAATGATTTAGTTCAGTGGCTCCCTAATATAAACACAGGACTCCAGGAAAACTAGTACTTACAAATAACACAATACTAAAAATTGGCTTATTAACAGATTAGGTCTGGTCGGCAAACTCATTAGTCAACAGAGCCAAATATCAACAGTACAACGATGGAAATTTATTTTGAGAGCCAAATTTTTTAAATTTCTTCTAATGCAACTTCAAAATAGACTCGCCCAGGCCGTGGTATTTTGTGGAAGAGCCACACTCAAGGGGTCAAAGAGCTGCATATGGCTCGTGGTTCTGCCAACCACATAGATGAACCTTCACTATCGACTGGATTAGGCTTCAGAGCAGCTGTTAAAGGCAATGAAAGCCTGTTAAGAATACTGTAGTCCTGTCCTCTTAGAAATCATGGCTACTACCAAAGAGATGTCTTTAAGCTTTCTCTCCTCCTAAGTGTAAGGAATACATCTTTACTTATGCTGAATGGTATATGCAACTAAGGCAAACTTCACTCAAGGACAATAAGAAATAAGACTTTAATGATTTAATCTAATGTAATTAAAACATTTACTAGTCTTCTCCAGTATTTCTGTAGAATTCAAAATTGGAAAAGGTGTGATGAGCCTTAACAATTTACTTTCGGTTTCCTGAGGGTTCTCCTTCCCCATTATCACTTTAGAAGGGATACGTTCAAGGGCAATACCAACTCTTTATATTTTAAATATAGTCAACAAAACTTAAGAGGCTTAACGGGAACTCAGTGAGTTGGGAATACAGGAGCTTCAAAATGAAATGAAGGTTCTGAACTTGGTGCTTATCTGTATCCCATTTCCCCCTAATTAAGATAAATCATTGAAAATAAAATGAGTAATAAAAATTTCCGAAGACACTTATAAGACTCACTACTCAACTACCTTCTACATGTTATGAATTGGTCAACAAAGCACCTCCGTTCATGAGCCTTCTGATAATAAACACATTCTCATGTCTCCTGTAAGTGGAAAAGTCTCCCATGTTGCATATTATGAGGCAAAACAACTGTACAAGCTAACTCATTAAAAATATGTGAAGGATACTTACTTTAGTATCAAGGTAACAACGATCAGGAAAAACTCTTCCCTATTCTTCAGGGATATTAGGATCTGAAAATTAAATTGCCCTAACCAAGGCAATCCATGACATTCTAGCTTAAAGCTTTAAAACAAAAGCCACATTATCCATTTGAGATGACTGGTATTTGTGCATTTACAAAAATTATTTGTATAGAAGTAGTCTTGCTATACCAAGAAGCTACACTGACACATATGACAATCATTTCCTTGCAACTCTAATATATGCATTTGACCAAACAAAAGCCTTTCTGCAGATAGCTAGGACAAGTATATTAATATATTAGAATACTTAGAACCAAGACTCAGATCTTAATGGAACCTTTTACCAAGTTCTCTACCTCAAGACTGAGGTATTCCTTTAAACATAGCCTGGCCCAGCCGGTGTGGTTCAGCGGTTGAACATCAGCCCAGGAACCAAGAGGCTGCAGACTCCATCCCCAATAGGGGAAGTGCAAGAGGCAGCCAATCGATGACGTTCCTCTCTCATCCATGTTTCTATCCTTCCCCCTCTCTACCCCATCCCCCCAAAAAATCAATAAAAAGCTATTTAAAAATATAGTCTGAATTGAAGCATAAACGCTTTACATTTACACTGTAATGGTAGAATGCCAAAAAAAAAAAAAATACATAGTACTTCAAAAAAAACACACACACAATTCTTTAAACATATAAATAATCAAACACCTTTACACATTCACAACATCTACACTAATGCATAGAATCTTGAAATTTAGGAAGTGTTTCTCCCCATCCCATCTCTGAACTGATTGAGATCACTGTATAAAGAACTTACTTCAATTTTGATTGTAAATGTCATGAAATTATTTTCTACACGGATAGCAAATTTAGTTGTATAGAGGACTGTAAGCATACATCTAGGGATTACCCAATAAACCACGAATATTCTATAACATATGGTTGTGGTACATCCCAGGCAGATGTCATTTAAAGCACACAAGGGGAGGTGCCAACAAAATACTCATTTGCAAATGTCAACAGATAACCCTCCAATATGATGTACCACAACCACACATGAGGAAAGTCAAGAACTTACTTTATTTTAAAATAAACATTGAAGATTCCCCCCCACTCCCCACCACCCTACAAAACTTTTGCAAGTGGAATGTTCAACAGCCTATCCATTTTAGGTTAAAACCAGCAAAAACTCCAGTTGTCTAATGACGAATGTTTGAGAATCGTTTTGTGCTGAGCACCTACTGAAAAGAAATTCCTTAGCTAAAGGCTGAAAAAATGTAACTTCTGCACAATTATCATTAACTTAGCAACCTCTGCTTCATAGGTGGGCTTAGTTCTCCATGAAGTCCAAGTGGAATAGGACCAGCAGCATTGAGTTCATAGGCACACAGAACTAAGTGCTCAAACTGCTAGACATATTCCAGCAGAGTACATAAATCACTCAACTGTCCATCTCCATCAGAATCTGTGACTCCCTATGCATCTAAGGGAAGGAATCACCACTTTGAATATAAATCCCTCCAGGAGAACAGGATAATTAGGGTTAGACAAATTTAAGTACTTTAGAAATAGCTGCTGGAGATGACCACAAAATTTGAAACACTAACAATGCATGATTGAACAGCTGCTAGCTGTTGAACACCGGTGTTTCAAGATGAACTTTTATAAACATGTTTTATTTGTTTTGCTTATACCATCAGAACTGAAACTACTGACTGTCATTTCCCTAAAATCGGGAAATCAATCTAAAATATACTGGTGCTTTTCAAAAGATAGCAATTTAAAAGGGTGGTAGCAGCAGGCATTTGATATCTTTTAAAAACCTTCAGACTGCAGGAAAACATGTGGCCAAGAGTGTTAGGATTATCCATTATAGATTTTCATCAGTACCTGTACCACTTCAGGTGACAAAACATCCAAGGATTAGTGACAGACAATGAGCATCATAAGGAATGATAGGTATTACCAATCCTTACCAAAATCATTGTCAAAGAAAATGTTATGTGTTCAAAAGGAATCTAAATATTTCACAGTAAGTACAGAAGCAGTGATCCAGATTACATCCCATATTTGTTGCATATTTTTCAAAAAGTGCCAATCAAAGCCTAATTTTGCATTTTGGCTTTGTCTTATACAGTGTCAGCTGTTAGGATGCAATTTACATGTGTTTTTAACCACAGTCATTTGGCCAAGGATGAAGAGTGCTGTGTCAAAGCTGGTAGCCAACCTTGTGTGTGATTAAGGGCCCATGCGTAATTTGATGTGCATCTAAACGTTCTCAGTGCTCCAATTTAACTGCAAAAGTTGTGAAATGCAGTTTTTCTGCCAAACCAAACTCTTTCCATCTTCCTTTCAAGGGAAATGTTTTTGTCAATTACCACTGAATAATGCTAGGGTTGATTTGTAGACTTTATCCAATGTTACTAGTCAGTCTTGCTTTTTCCAAGCCACTTCGGTTAACTATGGAGATATTATCACCCTGTAAAGTATATTATGTTTTACTCCTAAGCAAGGGTGAGGAATCTGAGAATCATGTGCAAGGCTCAAGATGACGCTTAGGACAGAACATGCAGAGTAAAAATAGTTTCCTTCCATATCCAGGTAATATAAAGCTGACAATTGTAGTCCTGTCTTTATGGGATGAAAACAGTCCCTTTACAATAAGTTTTCTGAAAGGGAGAACAAATAGATAATAACTCTTCTGGTAACATATTATGGTACACTGGCCAGTGTGTTTTTGGCGATTAAACATAATCCTGTGAATCAGATTAATTCACTTGCTGAGTGTTCATTTGCGGCATCCCTCTGTTGGGTCTTGGGGGCCCTCCACGACCTAGAAGACAAAAATGGCATTTGGTTTTTCTTTCAAATACTATTTGCTTTGCCTTCAAGCAGATTTTCATCTGAAGTCAAGAAGCATGTGGGTAGCATGTGACCACATTATTAGGTTTAAGAGGTCAATTCTTCAGTGTTCAAGTTTCACCTGTCCTGGAAGTTGTCATGCCCAAATTTGCTCATGTTCTCTAGCTAAAAGAAGAGTAGAGCTAATGGAGTATTCCACCAGTACTCATTCATTCATTCATTCAACAAGTATTTATTGAGTGCCTACTATGTGCCAGGCACTGTCATCAGGCGTTGGAAATAGATACAGCAGTGAAAACAGACAAGGTACCTGCTCTCATGGAGCTTACATTCTAGTGTACACTCTAACTTATTACATTTCAGTAGTAAGTAACATCATACTATCAAAATTAATAAAAGCACCAGAATGAAAAACAGACCTTATTACCTAAACTTTTAAAAAGAAACTACATAACATTGAAAATTGTATAATGACTTGTAACAGATAAAATAACTTTTTACATGCTGTTAAAACAATTTTTAGCTACCAGTCAATTCAACTTTCATAGAATATGCTACAAGGTGAAAATGAACATAACTCACATTCACATGCAAATATCCTTTGATATTTCAAGTCAATAATTTCCCAGTGATCCATTAATTTTTTAAAAATGCACCTTTTGCTGGCCAGTTTCTATTAGCATTAAAATCAAAGTACTTTATAATTCCTCCTAAATATACATTTTATACATGTGATGGCCAATATCTAGAGGAAACCTATTCAATTTACATCCTTCAAATAAGAGAACCATTTAGAACTTGAGATCATATGAAATGCTACTTCTGTTACATAGGTTGACTTCCCGCCCAAATAGTACGAAGTAGTTTTCCTACAGTAATAGACAACACCAAAAACTCTTAAAAGCTGTACTTTTAAATATTTAATTAGGAATTTGGAGGTTTTGTCTAAAAGTCAGAAATAAATGGGTATTTATATAATAGTGGTCCAAAAGGCATTGAAATTTCAATTAAGTTTTATGACTTCTAAATGGTTCTCTAAATGTAACTATGGCTTATCTGGCCATTAAAGGGTCTCTGGCCCTAAAATATAATATGCATGTTTCAAAAATAAAAGAGGAATAATAAATTTATATAAATGTTCAATCTCATTCCAAAAATGTCTTACAAAATGTTTCATTAAGTACTTCCTAAAAACATTTAGCAGGTTTTAGGACCTGAAAAATAATTTGCAGTTGGAAAAACATTTTTTTTTCTGAGGAGGAAAAATGTTCTAGTTTTTGAGACAGTATAGTAACAGGGAAAGTCATTCAAAAAATTAAATTTGGGTTCAAGATAAATTTTAGAAACAGAGCATTTCATTTAATCCCTTGCAACAAGTCTGGAAATGATCAATGTATTCCTAACAAGTAACCTACATGCAGATTATGAACAGCTCTTCCAAGGCCAGAACAGAAGCTCCACTTAGGAACTAGGATCACCACCACAAAATATTACCTCGTGGGGCTCCCCGTGGTCCATTCTGCCCAGAGCCTCGCTTGAAATTCTGCTGATATCCATCCTAAAAGACATGCTAGTTAGTACTGGAGAGAAGAGACAGTAATTTTTAAGTCCTTAGCCATCTAGATTCTTAGTCAAATACTTGCAAAATACAGAACTCTTCCTTATTCTTTTAGACATTTCAATGTAACTATTATTCTATAATTGTAATACTCCAATTATTCTTAAGAATGTTCAATGAAATATTCTTTCTCTCTGCTCTTAAAAATCAGTTTTTAACAGATATTCTTAAATGAGTACCTACACTGAGTGCTAAGAAAAGCAAGTCATTATTCTCCATAATGAAGTGCCTTGTAAAAAGGTACAAAATCAGCTCTAGCTGGTTCAGCTCAGTAAATAGAGCATCAGCCCAGGGACTGAAGAATCCTGGGTTCAATTTTGATCAATGCACATGCCTGAGCTGTGGGTTCAATCCCAAGTAGAGGGTGTGCAGGAGTCAGCCAATCAATGATTCTCATCACTGATGTTTCTCTCCGTCTCCTTCCTCTCTGATTTCAATAAAAATAATTAAAAAAAGAAACACAGGTATAAAATCAGCCCAAATTAATTAATCAACTCCATCAAAAAACTACAGCCCAGACAGTACGGTTCAGTGGTTGAGCATCAACCTATGAACTAAGAGGTTGAGGATTTGATGCCTGGAGACAAGGCACATCCCCAGGTTGTGGATCCATCCCCAGTGGGGGATGGGCAAGAGGCAGCCGGCCAATGCTTCTCTCTCCCTTCTCCTCTCTGAAACCAATAAAAATATATTTTAAAAAGAAACTACAATCCCTTTCATTGGTATATTTCAGTCATTTTATATTTTAAAACAACTTTACCTACCCGCTGATAGCCAGAGTAGTCCCGAGGAGCACTGAATTGAGACTGTGTGTAACCACTGTTTGGAGTGTTAGAGAATGAAGGGCGGTAACCATCATATCCTCCTAAAATTTAGGACAAGAGAATAATTTTCCATCTTCACAAGGAATGTTTACTTTCTTACTACTGACCAAGGGAAGAACTAAAAAATTATAAGCCATGATAGTTATTCATATTAATTTCTAATTACTCTCCTGACCCAATTTGCTTACATATTTCTATGAGCATTAGTTAGAAAATGAAATTTTCTCCCATCCATGCACATACACACACGAAAAGGCAAAAAAAAAAAACCCAAAAAATATCACTAAGATCTGATAATATATAGAAAGCAATTATCCCTTATAGGACAATAGTTGGCATGGATTTAACACTTATAAAAAACCCAATGTCAATTTAAATGACTATCAAAATATGTAAGTTTTTAAATTATAGAGGAGACTAATGCAGAGAGGTACACATCTTTCCCCAAAACATGATTATTTCTATATATTTAAAAAATCAGGAAAGGGCATGAATTTGGTGGTAATTTTTACCTCTGAATCCATTTGCAGGGCCCCTGTATCCATTCATCAAGCCTCTAGCACCACGAGAGCCTCCACGAGACACACCACGACTATTGTAATAGGGCTGACTGCTACGAGGAAATCCAGTGTTCTGCTGGGGAGGCTGCTGGTGGTTACCAGTCACTTGATGGGGCTGGTCCTGGGAACCATGGTAAGTGCCAACCACTACAATAAAAGAGAGGGGAAAAACGTGTATATATATATATACACACACACTATACACAGCTCATTACAATTTGTTCTCCCACATGCTTTCTGGTTTAAGAAGAATCTTACAGTCTCCTCAAAGTTTAATTCGGGCTTTACATAAATTTTCATATTAATAGGGAAAACTACACATTGGTAAGTCCCTGCCTTGCTCCTACAACAGAATACAAATCTCCAACAATTCCATATCTCTGGAAGCATACAATTGTGTGAGAAGATACAATTCTATGCTTCCAAATGATTTGAAAAGCTATATTAAACATCTTCTGAGAGGCAACGCCTATTAGCACAAGAGACCAAAAATAATTCTAAAGATCTCACATATAGAAACAGTAAAATTATCATTTCATACCATTTAATTACTTATTTTCATTATAAAGTTCCTTAGCAGTTGAAGCTTTCTTATTCTTTTAAATCTCCCTCAAATTTAGTAAAAACATACAAAAAAATGTTTCCATATAGCTAAGCTACAATATTCAGTCAGTTACAAAGATAAACCAACAGAGGCCTTCAACCTGTACTCCCCTTAGTTCTTGATTCATTTCAAGCACTTTTGAGTGCAGCCAATTTTGAAGACAGTTAAATGGTACACTGGCATGCAGCCAGCTAGAATGAAAGGAAGGTCTTAGAAGGCCCACTCCTCTGCACCCGTCCTCCTCAGTGGGGGATCTAGAAACCTTCAAATGTTAAATTCCAAGGCACATCTCTGCTATTATGCCAATGTTCGTAATTTTCATAATTCGTGGAGTGGGGGAGGCAAACAACAGGGTGCTAATTATACCTTTGGGAGGTGAGGAAAGTAGAGACCACAGGAAGGCCTGCCTATACCCCGAGAACAAAAACAGAGCCAGCCCAGATCTCCCATGCTTGGGCAGAAAGAAAACCTGACCTATTTTATATACTCAAGAAACCCCAAACACCTTAGTTCTCTTAGAATGCTATTTTTAAATTAAAAGGCTAGAAAATGTCTAGGAAGGAAGGAAGGAAGGGATCATGATTCCTTTTTCAACTATGTAATGGAACAAACACCCTATTCTTTACAATGTGATCTTTAGATTAATTAATTACCTTTTACTACATTCCCAAAATTTAAAAGTACAAGCAAATATCACCAGTACAAGAAACATTTTCTATCTAAAAAGATTTATTTGTACACGGGTAGAAAGTAGGTAAAAGAACCGAATTTTCGACTCACTTTTTATCACTAAGAATTAATGTTGGTCAAATCTCACTGTAAGAAACTCAAAGCAAAACAATTAAAGAGTGATCTTTATTTAAAAATACCAGAATTCCTTTTCTCCTTTAATTCAAATTAAACAAAACTTCTGGAATGATGGGACACACTGATTTGTTCAACAACTATCCCAGTGCCCTCAACATGCCTAGACATCAGGGATGTATCAGTTACTAGCACACAATCTTTGCCCAGATGGACATTTTAATAATGGGAGATAAGTGAAGAAATACACATTCAAGTGAAAACATCTACATAGTATCAGGTAATAAGTGATGAAGACTAAACCACAGCGGGATAAATGAGTGATCAAAGTGAATGTGATATACTTAGTAAGGTGCTATCTGAGCAAAAACCTAAAAAAAGCCAACAAACAAAGCCACTCAAACATTAGTGGAAGGAAGTTTCAGGCAGTAAGGAGGAATGTAAAGGCCATGAGAGAGCAGAGAACCTGCTGTGCTTATGGCTGCGATGGAAGGAAACAGGATATACACAGAATCAAGGCAGGGACCAGATCATAAAGGACCTTATAAATCAGACTTTGGGTTGCTTTCCTAAATAAAACGGGAAGTCACTGAAAGGTTTTGAACAAGAGCAAGACATCTGATTTACATATTAAAATCATCACTCGGGGCTCCTGGGTGGAGAACAGACTGGGCTAGAGGTTTAAGTTTAAATAAGCAAAATATATGGGCTGATTTTGCTTTTTTACTGAAAATGTCTGTGAATGTATGCAGTTTATCTTTATAAATAATGTCTTTTAAAATGATAAAAGGTTATCTAGCTCAAGTGTTTCCGTCTATTGGTAAAATATAAGAGTAAGACAGTTTGAAATCAAGTGGCACAAGGGGTAAAATTAACCAATATGTAGTAATTACTTTTAATTTCATCACACCACCTTAAAAAAATGGCAAAATAGCAAGCATGTCAGCACAATGTCAAAAGGTCCTAAATTTACCTGCTCCAAACCAACTTATGAATACTAGTACATGGCAATGAAATAATTAGAGCCTGAGAGCAAGAAGCCCAGTTATTCAGGAGCTGAGCACACACAGCATAACTGACCAATTTCTATCAGATCATGATTGACTTAACTTCCCTACTGATTAGTGAGTGCTGAGTACTATAGGGCTATGTAAGAATTTATTACTAAAAAATCTACCATGTTGATCCAGGTCTAATAAGAAAAGTTCATAGTTACTTAAATCAGTCTGATAAATTCAAAGTAATAACAACTCCTATGGTTTTTGCAGGGTTTGCCATAGGTTATTGTGGGATCCCAATTAAACTCCTAGGAATTAACCAACCAAAGACCTAAAAGGGTATTTCATGTGTTACAAATTTAACAAATCTAAAATATCTTTATCTACTTTATTACTGACAGGTATGATAGGCCAAATTACAAACATGCTTTCCAACAAGGACTTTTGTTTCAACCAATCAACCAAATGCAGCCACTACCAACTCCTTACAGCTTCCTGACTTTGTATAACTGAGTGCTGAGTATCATGCCAGTAGGCTTTAATAAATTAGCAATTAAAAGCAAAATTAATCATAATTTAGTTTAAATCCACTAAAATCACATAATAAAAAGGATACTATGATAGCTCACTTACCAAAGGAAAATAAGACTACTGCACGTTATTCATATATAGCAAATACATACTCAATTTAACTCAGGATCAAAAATACAAAATTGGTAAGGTCTAATGCTGGAACAAAAATTGCTGGATGCAGCCACTCTAAAGTCTAAACTGTCCTACACTGTCAACAACTGCATTGGAAAGCAAGTAGCCAAGAAAGTGACCCTGGGTTCCCTACCTGTTTGAAGCTGTTCTTGCTGAAGTTCTGTTTGCTCTACTTGGTGAGGCTGGCTGGAAAAGCTCTGGTTATAACTGGCCTGGTACTGATTCTGCTGTTTTAAAGTTTCTGGTTCATTAACAGGAGGAACTGGGGCATTCATATTGAACACCTGTAAGTAAATAAATGATTAGTTCATCCAGTTATGTTAATAATTTCCTCGCTTTTAACATGGCAGACTCCAATGCTGGTTTTACCTCAAATGTAAAAAAGTCTCAAACATCACACACACACACACACACACACACACACACACACCCTTCAATTAATGCACTTCAATGTGGGGAAAAAATATATGCCATACAGCACTTAAATCAGAGCATTATGAGGATGGATTTTAAAAATCTAAAGACATATAATCAATAGCCTTGGAAATGCTATTATAAATGACAAATCTGTATAAAAGGCATAAACCCCTAATACAATATCAGTTACACAATTTAACTCTATAAATTTGAAATAAGTTGAATATTTACTTTAGTTATTTTTTTATATTTTAAGTATTTAACAGTATGAATTTTCCTATGAGCACTGATTATTTTCCATTATCATTATTTTCTACAAACTGCAATTTAGAGATGTTTACTGAAGAACCAGGGTGAAGTACCATACTGCCTGAAATTTACTTCGATATACTTCAGTAAACAACCAAATATAGCAAAATGTACAGTTAAATGGATGTTATTTTGGTCTACTTTTCTGCATGTTTAAAATTTTGTTAAAATCAAAAGGGTGCAACTGTGAAACAAGAAGGTATGATCACATAACTCCTAAGACTCAAATCTACCTCTGGAAGCAGAGTTTAGGTTCAATTAAATATACCCTACAGTTAGGGTAGATGCAGACTCAAGCATAAAGTTAAATGAAAACTTTTTGTTGAAACTCTAGCATGATAATAGTACACACTAGGTACTCAATGTTGGTTGAATTAATTTGCCTACCGTTTGCATGGATTGGAATGGAGCTGCATTTACATTGATTCCACTGCTATGTAAAGGTTTGCTTGTCCCAGCCTGGAACACTTGTGGCTGAGAGGCAGCAGGAAGGGATGAGGATGCTGAAGTCTGGTCTGCATTTAAAGAGATTGTTGCCTAAACACAAAGTGAATAGATGCACTTTAGTGATAAACTACACTTAGCCAAGGCTACTGCCCATATGTGTATTAACAAACTTAACTATTTCATAAAATAAAAATACGACAGGTATATGCATTAGGTCCAAAATGAAGAGTCACTATAACAACAGTAATGTACCTCAGCTCAATTCATGAATAAGCACCTCATGGAGTTTATATGACCTGGTAACAGAACTTGCCTGAATCTGATCAATTGGTTCCTTTTGTGGTCGTTGCTCTGTAGCATGAGAAGGCTGGTACAAGGGTTGAGATGCTGTATACCCTTCACTTGTGGAAGAAACCAAAGGAACCTACACAGAAATAAAGTAATCAAAGCTTCTTTTTGTTATAAGCCAACTCTAATACATGCAAAGCTAAAAAAAAAGATATACCTACTGGGTAGACTATAAAACCTAACAACTACAAAAAATACATGTATTATTGAAACTCAAAGTTAAACACTAGTCCAGTTATAAGGTCCCCACAAATGCTTCTAAAATTACAATATCTGCACTAAATTTTAGAATTATGTCTAAAAGCTGCTTCTTTCATTATAATAAACTATTATTTAAAAAAATAATTAGAAAATATTTTAAACATCAAGAAAAATAAATGTAGCTGAAACTGGTTTGGCTCAGTGGATAGAGCGTCAGCCTGCGGACTGAAAGGTCCCGGGTTCGATTCGGTCAAGGGCATGTATCCTGGTTGCGGGACATCCCCAGTGGGAGGGGAGGGTGCAGGAGGCAGCTGATCGCTGTCTCTCTCATCGATGTTTCTGACTCTCTATCCCTCTCCCTTCCTCTCTGTA
Source organism: Lasiurus cinereus (assembly GCA_011751065.1). NCBI lineage: Eukaryota > Metazoa > Chordata > Mammalia > Chiroptera > Vespertilionidae > Lasiurus > Lasiurus cinereus. Next base: position 4,159,184 of record JAAGEH010000043.1, on the reverse strand, counting down.
AAAAATCAATAAAATAATTAAAAAAGAAAAATAAATGTAGACATAGAAATAAAGCTACACATGCCAGATTTGGACACCCATCAAATTCATACCTGATTTTTATAAGCTAAGAAAGTGAACAACTGGCTAAAAACAAACCTGCAAAAATATTTATATCACTCTTACCTGTGTAGCTTCTGGTTGTACGGGAACTTGATTAGGTTGAGCAAGTCTAGATTCAGAATGAACTGAAAAATTGACCAAAAAAATATTGTTATACAAAATTAAAGTTTTTGAAAGATGTCTAAATACCTTTTACTTTGTAGCAAAAGACAAAATTCTATAGCTGAATTCTAAATAAACTGTTAGCAACCATGAAGATACTTTGAATTTTAGGTTTCAAGTGAGTGTTGTTTACTGGTAATCATTATTAATCAACTCTCACAATGGCTTTCCTTCTGTTTTTCAAAGGTAAAGATGTTAGTGATAAAATATTAACAAAGAGAACAACCCTAGCTGGTTTGGCTCAGTGGATAGAGCGTAGGCCTGTGAAATAATGGGTCCCGGGTTTGATTCTGATCAAGGGCACGTGCCCGGGTTGTGGGCTCCATCCCCCATAGGGGGCGTGCAGGAGGCAGCCTATCAGTGATTCTCTCATCATTGATGTTTCGATCTACTTCCCCCTTCCTCTCTGAAATTAATAAAAATATATTTGAATAAACGAGAAAGCAGAACAGGTTAAGAATCAATGCCAATGTTATCCATGAAAAAGCCTTGTAAAGCAGTAACTATAAAATAGCTCACTTTTAAGACCTTAGACAACACTCAGTATTATTTTAACATTATCAAGTTTCAGTATAATCTCAAATGTTTCTACACAAAAAATAAAAATGTAAGTATACTTTTAAAACATCTATATTCAATTCAGTGTACATATTATTGCCAATTCCCACCATCTTTCCATTCCCCTCCTAAACAAGATCAAAAACAGGATCTTGCCCTGGCTGGCTGGCTGTTACCCCGTGCATTGAGAGGTCACCCAGTTTGTTTACCAGTCAGGCCACATGCCTGGGTTTTGGGCTCAATCCCTGGTAGGGGGACGTGCAGGAGGCAGCCCATTGATGTTTCTCCCTCCCTCCCTTCCTCTTAAAAAAAAAAAAAAGTCAATGAAGCATATTCAAATACATTAAGTAAAAAATACATGATCTTTGGTTAGTCGCGTAATGCAGCAGTAAGGTCTAAACGGTTGGCGACCACTGATCTAATGGACTCAGCATTTCCTTCCTGAGTTACATGAATGCTTTAGCACAACTTACCAGCTTAAAAAACTACCTTCTTCTCCCGGCGAGCTCAGAAAATGAATGCCAATAACTCTGATTCCTCTCTAGCAGGCCAACCGCCTAACCTTGATCTTTTTCTAACTCTTGGTAGAGATGTGACCAAAATGAGCTCCCTTTGCTTGGGAAAAATCCCAACTACTTTACCAGATTAACTGTCATTAAACATGCTTTTACTTAGCAATGCTTTTTATATAACACTTAAAATTATACATTAAATGTGTTAATTTGCATAGTTTCACTTTTGTGCCCTTAATACTGACATTTTCTGGGAAGAAAATAAGACTAAAAATCACTAATGATCCACTTAACCCAATAAAGGTACCAACTCTACTTAGTGCTGCTATTTCAAATAATGGTGTAAGATTAGTGTGAGTCTGAAACTTCAACTGTCTTTTTATATCTTCACCTTTCCTCTTAAGCATTCTCTTAACCACTTGACTTTTAAATCTCATTTTTAGGTTATAAAATGTTCAGAAAGTTTCCAAAAAACTGTAAACAGTCTTCAGAAAAAAAACACCTATTATTTTTTATTCCTAGATGCATCTTGACATTTAAAAAGCTCAAGCAAAATTTCATTTACATAAATTAGAGAAACAGGAAAAACTGGTCTATCGTTTATAAGTCAGGAAGTAATTACCATGGGGCCGGGGTAGAGGGTAGCCAGAGAATGAAAGGTGCTAAAAATAGACTTCTGGGTACTGATAATGTTCCATTTTTGAGTGCTTGTGTGTTCAGTTTGTGAAAACTTGTCAAAATGCACATTTGCATGTACTTTTCTCTTTTTATATACCAAAAAAGCTCACGTGGCTCACGTGGTTGAGCATCATCTATGAACCACGAGGCCACCAATCAATTCCTGGTCAGGGCACGTGCCAGATTTGTATGCTCAATCCCCAGTAGGGAATGTGCAGGAGGCAGCTGATCAGTGATTCTCATCATTGATGTTTCTGTCTTCCCTCCTATCCCCTACACATCTCTGAAATCAATAATATATATATATATATATATATATATTCTTTAAATATAAAAATTACAGAACTACAGTTATCACTGCATTATAGAAAAAAATGTTTATCAAATTAAAAATTGTTCTAAAAGTTAAGCAAGCATTAAAAAGAAAAAAATAATCTTAAAAACTTTACAAAATCTGAAAGCATTGGTCTTATATTTATTTCTCACATAAAAATATATCATTACTGCCCTGGCTGGTTTGGCTCAGTGGATAGAGCGTCGACCTGCGGACTGAAAGGTCCTAGGTTCGATTCTGGTCAAGGACACATGCCTGGGTTGCGGGCTCGACACCCAGTGGGGGGTGTATGCAGAAGGCAGGCAATGATTCTCTCTCATCATTGATGTTTCTATCTCTCCCTCTCTGAAATCAATAAAAATATATTTAAAATATATATACACCATTACTAACCTGGAGGACAAACCAGCTGGGGCATGTCCATATTTTGTGTTGGATTCATAGGCTGTGCGGATACAATGGCAGGATCAAGTGTCTGGTTTTCAAAATCCAACATTGAATCCTACAAGGTAGAATACAATGGAAGTAAGTCAAATAATGTGAGCACTTAGACATTCTGTTAGTGTTTCATTAAACTGCACATACCTGGATGAAATTATAAGGCCCCTGCATTTGTGCCATAAGGTCCTGTACTCGCTGTCTTCTCACAAGGGGATCTGCCTGGGCCACGGGTGTCAAAGAATGGGGCTCCGGTACTGAAGGAGATGCAGCCTGAGGTTGCTGCTGGAGTGAATTTACCACCTAAAGTGGGAGAAGGGGAGAGGAGTGGATTGGTAAAATGAAAGCACTCCCCCACTTCATTACCATCATGACAAATCCCCAAACTACATCTGCTGTCTATACTGTAAACAGACTAGATTTTAATGTAGTTATTCAAACTAATCACAACTGATGTCAAATTTAACATTGTGATCAATGTTAGAATTCTGAAGTGCTATCATTCCACAGGATTAGCATGTAGCATTTCACAATTACTTTATAGATGGCTTTCAAAGAAAGACTACCAGTTATTTACTTCCTATAAGAATGTATTTTTGCTTAACTGCTAAACCTTCTATATTAACTAAATCTATATATCTATACTAAATACACTAGAGGCCCAATGCACAAAATTCAGGAAGGAGGCCTTCCTTCCCCTGGCTGCCGGTACCAGCTTCCCTCTGGCAGCCGGGACCCGGGCTTCTCTCTGGCCCCGGCTTCCTCCTGAATGACATCTGGTCTAATTAGTATATTACAATTTTATTATTATAGATATCTCAGTATCCAATGTGTAATCCACACTCAAGAAATGTTAACTATTATTATCATCAAGCTTTGAGTTCCCACCGTTCCATCCTCTCAACCAATACCATAGGTCAAGGTCCATCACTTCATTTAAACTGCTACAAAAGCCAAACCTCACTCTCCCTGTGTGTCCTTTTCCTAGCTCTAATCATTTCTCCTGGTTATCATTTTTTTTAATATATTTTGTTGATTTTCCACAGAGAGAAAGGGAAAAGGATAGAAAGTTAGAAACATTGATGAGAGACATCGATCAGCCGCCTCCAGCACGCCCCCTACTGGGGATGCGCCCGCAACCAATGTACATGCCCTTGACCGGAATCGAACCTGGCACCTTTCAGTCCGCAGGCCAACGCTCTATCCACTGAGCCAAACCAATCTTGGCAATGGTTATCATTCTTAATAATTCCCTGCTCTGCTGGAAAAAAATCACTAAACTTTATTACATCAAATGTATATTCTGCCCTGGCCAGGTGGCTTGTGTACCAAAGGGTTGCAGGTTTGATTCCCTCAGAGATCTTAGGAGAAGCAACTGGTTAATATTTCTCTCACATCAATGTTTCTCTATCTTTTTCTTTCTCTCTCCCTCTCTTAAAAAGCAAAATCAATTAGCCTATTCTCAGGTGAGGATTACAAATGTTTTTATTTGATTCTGATTGACTTTTTAAGCAAGTTATAGTTGTTAAGCCTGGGCAAGTCATAACCTTTCTTTATGAGGAATATTGAGATCATAGAGCCTGGAAACCAAGCAATCTTAAGGTGAAAGAGAGGAGGAGTCTAAGATGGCATTACAATGTAGCCCCTGTGAGTAGGATTTTTCTAAAGGTTACCCCTGTGGGAACCCAGGTTTTTATCAAGCAGACTAATAAAAAATCCTATACTTTAATACATTAACCTTAATTTATACATGGTTATAATTTTATGAAACTGGATAGCATCAGTGACTCTATTAAACTTCCACAGGGATAAGCAAATCACCTGTTAAACTGAACTGTCTTGTGTAAAGAGTTTATTGCAATGAATATACTAAGACTAACAATCTTAATTTGCTCTTAGGAGACATAAAAATTGCTAATTAAAGACAAAGAAATCAATCTTGTAACAGAACTCTTACCTCGACTGTTTCAACTGCCCAATCATCTACCTGCTCCTTTTCACCACTGCTGAACTGTGTTTCGGCCATAAATTGTCTATTTACATACTGCAAAGCAAAGTAAATGTTTGAGACCTCTGTTTGAAAGGCAGAAAGGGGAAACCAGCATTAAATAAAAATTATGGAGAAACCAAGATGGTGGTATAAAATGCTGCCTCGCAAAACAATTTCAAAACTACAACTAAAACACAGAACGGACATCATCCAGAACCACAGGAAAGCTGGCTGAGCGGAAATTCTACAACTAGAAGGAAAGAGAGGGGCTCTCAGAGACTCAGAAAAGCTGCAAAAAGCTGAGGTATGGAGACACGTACGTGGAAAGGACGGACGGAGGAGTGCCTAGCTGGTTTCCTCTAGCAGGAGGGAGACTGAAACTCCTGACTGCACTGAACCGCAGATCTGACTGCACTGAACCTCAGTTCCGGGCAAGATTCATAGGGGTGGGGGGGGGGGGGGTCTGGACTGTCGTGAAAAGGGGGAGTGGGCAGAAACTTAGGGGAGCCTCGAAAAGGCAAAGGTCTAGAGATGCACGAGGGCACACACAGAGGGCTGACTGCTGATTGTGCTGCTGGCTTTCTCTGGTAGGAGGAAGACAGAACCTCCCAACTGTGCTGAAATCCACTTCCAACGGCACTGAACCCAAGTTATGGGTGAGACCCTGGGGACCCAGACTCATAGGGGTTCCCAGAGTGCATGGAAACTCAGGGGAGCCGGAAAGGCAGAGGTCTGGAGGCGCACATGCACACAGGGCTGCAGTGATTACCGAGAGACACTGAGACGGGTGGGACTGACAGGAAGCCAAGGCTGTCTCTGCTCAGCCCTGAGACTCCGCCCCATCCAAGCCGAACCCAGAGGCTTTTGCAATTTTGCAAGTCTTGTACATAAGGTTGACTCCAGCACAGAAATGCTTCCAGCACAGACACAGCTGATCCTCATAACCAATTGGCTTGGAGGTCAATCCTCCCCAGTGATACCAACAACAATTAAGACTTAACTACAACAGAGCTGTGCACACAGTCCACAAAGGGGTGTACCAAGAGATCCCACCTCAGGTAACTGGGGAGGCAGAGCTACTAGGCCATATAGGACACCTAGCACACAAAGCTACTCTACCAACTCAGGGAAGCATCGAAAATGCAGAGACAAAGGAACAGATTACAAACGAAAGAAATGGAAGAAAACAAAGACTGGATATAGAGTTTAAAACCATGGTTATAAGGTTTTTCAAGAATTTCCTAGAAAAGATGGATAAATTTAGCAAGACCCAAGAGGAGATGAAAAAGGACCAACTAGAAATTAAACATACACTGACTGAAATAAAAAATATTATACAGAGACCTAACAGCAGACTAGAGGAATGCAAGAATCAAGACAAAGATCTGAAATACAAAGAAGCAGAAAACACTCAACTGGAAAAGAAAAAAGAAAAAAAATCCAAAAATGTGAAGATAGTATAAGGAGCCTCTGGGACAACTTTAAGTGTACCAACATCAGAATTATGGGGGTGCCAGGAGAAGAGAGAGAGCAAGATACTGAAAACCTACTTGAAGAAATACTGAAAACTTGCCCCACCTGGTGAAAGAAAGACTTACAAGTCCAGGAAGCACACAGAACCCCAAACTGAAGGAATCCAAAGAGGACCACACCAAGACACCTCATAATTAAAATACCAAGAGCAAAAGACAAAGAGAAAATATTAAAAGCAGCAAGAGAAAAACAATTACAAGGGAACACCCATATGATTGTCAGCTGATTTCTCAACAGAAACTATGCAGGCCAGATGGGAGTGGCAAGAAATATTCAAAGTGATGAATAGCAAGAACCTACAACCAAGATTACTCTACCCAGCAAAGCTATCATTCAGAATTGAAGAGCAGATAAAGAGCTTCACAGATAAGAAAAAGCTAAAGGAGTTCGGAGTTCACCACCACCAAACCAGTATTATATGAAATGCTGAAAGGTACTCTTTAAGAGGAAGAAGAAAAAAGTAAAGATAAAAATTATGAACAACAAATACATATCTATCAACAAGAGAATCTGAAAATCAAGTGAATTAAAAATCTGATGAACAGAATAAACTGGTGAATATAATAGAATCAGGGGCGTAGAAAGGGAGTGGACTGACAATTCTCAGGGTGAAAGGGGTGAGGGGAGTGCAGGGAGAGACTGACAAAAATCATACACCTATGGATGAGGACAATGTGGGGGAAGGTAAGGGAAGAGGAAGGGGTGGGAGCCAGGTGGAGGGGAGCTATGGGGGGTGGGGGAGGGAGAGGAACAATTGTAATAATCTGAATAAAGATTTATTTTAAAATAAAATAAAATAAATAAAAATCATACCTCTGTGGATTCAACTTCACTTGGTTCAGTATATTCCTCTGCTGGCTCAGGTTCTAATAAGATACAAGGGTATAAGGAATCTTTAACAGTTTAGCATCACAAAATCCAAATTTATTTATAAACTTGGTTAACAATACGTTTTTATACTTTATCATTCTTGCAATAATATATTTAGAAATAATTTTCTTTACTATTTATTCCAGAATAAATTATTTCAGGCTGAAGAAATTACTTCAGTCTCAGTTTCAATTCTGGGACTTAGCCAACTAAGAGACACTATGTTAAAACTTCCCTATATTCTTAGAAGTCATGTTACAAAGCAGCACACAGATAATGGTGGTGGCAAATGAAAGTAAAACCAGACTATAAACTAAATCTCATTCCACCTCGGTACTCACCAGCTTCAGCTACCTGGTCTTCAGCAGCAGGTGCTGAGGCTGCCTCCTCTTCTTCACATAGCCCGTTCTGGTGGTTGTGGGTGCTATCAAAGTAGTTTGACTGGAAAACACGCTCGACAATTTCCTTTAGAGCTTTATCTAAAATTAGAATATTATGTTAGACTATTCGAGGTTGTCTGACTTGAAAATTCAACATCCTATAAAATATTATAAGAAAAAAACCTCATCAACTGTTACTAAAACATATAAAAACATTAAATTCCATCAAGAACAGAAATTTATTATAGGATAGGGAACAAGAGCTCCTGTTTGTATTAAACTTTGTGGATTTTATGTGTTAGTTTTTTAAAGAGCTGATAATTGTCATTCATTCAATATAGCATCTCATTAATTTCAGTCAGTGTGCTAGGCACTGGGGCTAGAAAAAGATAACTTATCTACCCTCCCTAATTTTGCAGTCCAATAGAGAAGAGTTATCAAATACTCACAAAAACAGTCAAATTACATCTGTGAAAAGTACTACACAGAAGTCCAATGGATTGGACCTACTCAGAGAGACCACGAGAGGCTTTTCTGGGATAGATGCTGCAAGAGCTGAGATCTGGATGTAGAGAAGTGTTTCAAGGCAGAAGCAACAGCATTTATAAAGCCCTGTACAAAGAAGAGTGCCAAATACAAAAAAAAAAAAAAAATGCAAGTATGCATTGTGGCTGTAACACAGGGAGTAAGAAAAAGCATAAGAAAATTTGAGTCTGGAGAGACTGGGTAAGGACTCTGTGATGCAAGGTCTTGAAAGAGATGTATATAAATTTGATTAAAATAAAGCCAGTAAAAGATTTTAATGAGGGATAGAGAGTGGATTCAGTTAGAACACTGCATTAGGTAAGAGAAAGGCAGAAAAGTAGAAGAGAAAGAAGATAGATTCAAGATATTTAAAAGGCTAAATTGTCAGAATTTGGTACACCAAGATATGAAGAGTACAGGATAGCAGGCAAAAATATGTGTCAAGAATTAAAACCTCAATTTCCTGGCCTTATAAAGCAAATGTAGAGTAAGATTATTCCTTCATAGGTCACACTCTACAGAAATAAAGCTTCAGGAACCATATTATCTCGAATATTATAAAATTGATCCTATTAACAATAAAATTATTAACAACATGAACATTTCTGTTCTCTACATTTCAAAGATGCATGACTCAGAACTATTTATTTAAAAAAAAAAATGCATGAAAACGGAATGCTTATAAAAACACTAATGCCCTGGCTGGACAGTTCGGTTGGTTGGAGTGTCATCCTGTACACCAAAAGATTGTAGGTTCGATTCCTGGTCAGGGCACATACATAGGCTGCAAAAGGCTGCAAGTTCCACCCTGGCTTACATTGTTTTTTTTTTCTCCTCTCTCCCTTGCTCAAAATAAATAAATAAATAAATAAATAAATAAATAAATAAATAAGCATTTCCTCAACAACAACAAAAAAAAACAGCTCTAGCTGGTTTGGCTCAGTAGATAGAGCATCAACCCACTGACCGAAGGATACCGGGTTCAGTTCTAGTCAAGGTTATATATCTCGGTCACAGGCTTAATCCCCAGTCATGGTCAGGGCAAGTTCGGGAGGCAACCATTATGTCTCTCTCAACTCAATATTTCTCTGTCTCTCCCCATCCTTTTCCACTTTCTCCAAAAGAATAAATGGGGGGGGGGGGCGGAAATAAGGGAAAAATATCCTCTGGTGAGGATTAACCAAAAAAAAATAAATAAAACAAAGAAAAAACACCCTAATATTGAATACATTAGTAGCTTTCTTTTAGCTATTAAGATGTGACATTCTTAAGATGCAGGAGCAAGACTAGGCAGAAAATAACACCAAAACTATCTACAAGGTTAGATGCTTAACCCTTTTCATTCCTCAATAATGTTCATGAAAATTTGATCAACCTTTACCTAAAATACTTTTTTAAGCTAAGAAGCTTATGCACATGTTATCAATTAGTTTCCAAACTTCAAGTGGTAAATTCAGTACATACTTATAGCAGAAATAAAAAGCCAAAATTATGTTTTACAAAGAAATAGTACAGATAACACAAGTTAACAAACCAAAAAAATGCTTTACATGAAAACATATATAAGAATCCTTGACTCCTCATATGATTTTACACATTTCCTATACACATCAAATTATATCATACTGTTTTGCCAATTAAAACTTACAATCCAATTTAATTTCTTTTCAATCCAATAGCTAAAAACAAGGTTTAAACATGGATAGTTATTTTTATCTTGATATGTTCAAATATCTATTTGGATAAACCAACTTCATAAACAGTCAACATAGGGAGCTATACCCTGATTTACTCAGTAGTTAAAAACCTAAAATTCCTAATTAACTTACTGAAACTTAAATGTCCTTTAAAAAAAAAAAAATCAAAATATAATTGCATATTTCAGGTTAAGGAGCTCACATATAGAAAACTGGACTAGATATCAATACCTTTTTTAAAACGAAACAAAAAAAATGTCCCCAAATTAGCAAAAGTCTAAGAAAAATTAAAGACAGACTAAGACAATGACCATATGAGGTACAGTAAATGTTTTTCACGAAATTTCAGCTACAAGGAAAAACCAGTCCCCAACTAATAACCAAAAACTGGAAAGTCAATTTGGTGTTAATCTGTCCACCTCAAGCAGAGTAAGTTATAAACAAAACCATATTAAGTTAGGGCTCCCATCTTTATAGATTTTTGGTTGGTTATTGGTGTTTTGATTTATAGGCATGCGAAAAAGTAACAGTGGATATTCTTTATATAGTTTTAAAATGTCTTCAATTAAGACTACTCCTAAGTAGGAAACTAATTTTAAAGAATTCTTAGTTATAAAATCCCTAGAAGCCCAATGCACGAAATTCATGCAAGGGGCTCGACTCTCATAGCCCTGGCTTCATCAGGAAGGTCTTTGGCTGTCTGGTCTAATTAGCATATTACGTTTTTATTATTATAGAAGATAAAGTGTCAGCAATACTCACAGGTTGTTCCACACACAGATTTTTCTTTGCCTTCCAGCAAGTCCCACAGGTGAATGGAGGCATGTTCATACTGCTCATTCAACCTTATAATAATAAATAGCTAATTAAATACCTTTCAATTGTCAATTTAAAGTAACATTTAGGAGCTTCTATCAAATACCACTATACCTCAAGCTCATGTCCCGTTCAGGGTCTGCTAACTTGTAGAATTCATCCAACAATGCCAATTCCTCTTCAGACAGTATGGGCACGCCATTCAAACCCTGTTTCAGGTCGTTTCTCACTTCTTCATCTCCCAATTTGTCCAAAACATACTGCAGCTCAAGTACAGTTTTTAAACGCTTTTGTTCAGCTTCTTCTCTCATAAGCTGCTCCCGTCGTGCTGTTTTCTTTATTGTTTTCTGAATCTGCATAGGAATATAAACAGATTACATCAAAATAAGTTTTAAAGACCCTTTGAGTTCAATCAATTTCAGGTGCAATGTAAATAAGACATATTTCACTCATGAATTAAATGTAACCCCATCTGACAAAGAGAGTTTAATACATGATCTACTTTAAGTTAGAAATTCAGAACACATCTTTTATATTACTGAAGATTATTATACTACTGAAATGTTACCAATAAAATTATATATTTGGAATTTGCTTCATAATAATCCAGCAAACAGGGAGTAGGGAAGTAGGTATGAATATACTGTATCAAATATGATTGCCCATGAAAAGATTAGTGTAGAAGATAGATATGAGTACATGGGGTTCCATTATATCCTTTAGTTTGGAAGTTCCCTATAATAAAAAGAATTATTAAAGTTTTTAATTAAGGCCCTGAGTCAATTAAAAGAGAACCCTAACCACCACAACAAAACATCTTAACTATATATATCTTCTCTATGGAAAATGAACCAAAGTTCTAAGCACCTATTACTGATTCATAAATAAACGTCAAAACTCACCACTGATACTCAGCCCAAACAATCCCGATAGTAAAGGCATTCCAACACTTGAAAATAGTAACTAAAACTGACTTGTTCTTAGGAGTGATCAGATACTAGCAGAAAGAAAAATGGCAGAAAAAGACCTATAAAAGCTAAATATGAATGTGTTTTTTTTCCAGTTTTCTCCACTCCACTCTCTTTCTTTCCTGGCAAGGATGAAGGGAGAGCATAGCATCAATCAAACTCAAATACTAGTATTTCTCGTTTCTCATGTGTAGCATCAGTGTGGTATCAAAGAATAAGCATCTTTCCAAGAACCACATTGTTTTCTTTCCCACACTCTCCCCTTTCTTGAGACTCACTCGGATAACCAAACCAGTATTATATGAAATGCTGAAAGGTACTCTTTAAGAAGAGGAAGAAGAAAAAAAAGTTACAAGATAAAAATTAGGAACAACAAATACATATCAACAAGTGAATCTAAAAATCAAGTGAATTAAAAATGGGATGAACAGAATAAACTGGTGAATAGAATCAGGGGCATAGAAAGGGAGTGGACTGACAATTCTCAGGGGAAAAGGGGTGAGGGGGTGCAGGGAGAGACTGGACAAAAATCATACACCTATGAATGAGGACAATGTGGGGGGGAGGTAAAGTTAGAGGGAGGGGTGGGAGCCAGGTGGAGATAAAGAGGAACCACTGTAATAATCTGAACAATAAAGATGTATTACATTAAAAAAAAAAAAAGGTGTTTGGGGGAAACACCCCATTTTGTTGGATCAAGAGCTATGTATCAGTCTGCCACATTCCTTAAGATCCCTAATGGGAAGAACAGTTACCAACTATATAAACAAGCCCATTTTCTGATACTTAATGGACTTGTAAGATGGTCATTAAACATTAATGAATACATAAAATAAATGCCTACCTTGCTTATAGATTTTTTAAACCAATAAAAACCTTAGGGTAACTATTACACGTTTGTCATAACTGGAAGTCAGTCCTTTTAAAAGGTATCTATCTGCCTTTCACTGTTAAACTTTACAGAACTGGAAAGCATCTTAGATATAATTGGATCCAATATTTTCACCCTGCAGACCTTATTAATGGTAATGACAAGGACTAAAAACAAAGGAACAACAAAATTTCCTGTCTTCCATATTTTCAGTATTTCATACACCTTTTACTTACATCTTGACTTAATGCCATGAAACTCCTCTGCAATTCTTTTGCAAACTCCAAGTTATTTGTGACTTCCTGGTACTTAGATACGGCATCCTAAAATAACAAAGACAAAGCACTACTTTAATGGAAACACAAACACAAAATTAATTTTCTTGTTAAAAATATTGGGCATATAATCTTAAATAAAATGTAGCATCTTTACCAGCTGATCTTGATTAAGCCGTTCCCCTTTGTTCATTCGCTCCTGATAGTCATCAAGCTTGCCCTGTATTTAAAAAAAAAAATTATATTCCATATTAGAAGTATATATTAGCTTAAGATAACAAAACCCACATAATCCTAAATCTGTCTCAAATCTTGCCCTAAATATACTTTATAGATGTATTCGTTTGAATTAGTACATAAAATTAGTGAGTTAAAAATGAATAGAAATACTCCACTGCTAAATGATATCAAATATTATACCACAGACAAGGGTCGGCAAACTTATTAGTCAAAGCTCACAGCTCTGTAGACTGAGTTTACCGACCACTGTCATATACTAACTACCCTTTACCTCTGTGCACACAATATGCCACAATTGCCTAATCCTCATAGCTTCCAACTACATGTTAACATTTAGTCTAGTCCAGTGGTTGGCAAACTCATTAATCAACAGAGCAGTGAGCCGCATGTGGCTCATGAGCCGCAGTTTACCGACCACTGCCATGAGTCAATGACACAACATTGTTTATTCTTTAGATTTCTAAAAAGAAGATCCAGGCACAGGTTCCTCCAACCCACATGGGTGGGGGCTACAACTTGGTTAGGACCCACTTATACCCAAGTGAGCGTATCAGATATTTTATAGTGTTAAAAATTGTTGTCCTTCCCTCCCCCTGCCAAAGAATTTACATAAGTGATATAAAAAGAATTCACATAAGTAATATAAAAGTTCTGTGTTTTCCTGCATAAATCCATGTACATATTATTGATGTGCCTCATCCACTTTCCTTAATAACATGAGATAATTCAAGTTATCCTATCATCTGCGGGCAATACACTAGAGTTAGCAGCTTTCCTTAGTCATTTTCTTAAAAAAAAAAAAAAAGGATTAAATGTGCAAGAGTAGGAGCAGAAAATTAACCTCTGGTCTTTTTTTTTTTTTTTTTTTTTGCTAGGATGAGTTTCCCAGGCTACTACCATTAGAAAAAATCCCAAGGGAAAGATACTCAAGTAATGCAGCCTAGTCAAGAATTCAGTTATTGTTTTATTGGTGAAAAGAGAAAATAAGAAGAAATCTAAATTAAGAGAGGTAAATTTTTAAATAATCACAATAAATTATGAACATGTAGTTTCTTACTCTTAGCAATAAAATTAATCAAGAAACAAAATACAAAGAAAGCTTCTGATAAAATACATTTAAAGGCACAGAAATAAGTTGAAAAACAATGCTAATACAGGGTTTTATGTCTAATGATCCATTTTCTTTGTACCAGAAACATTAATCAACTTCCATAACCATTCTATCCCAAATTAAAAAGCCAATTTGTTAGTTTTCCTAGAAGAAAATAAAACCAAGATGATCATCAGAACATTAAAGGATGATGAAAGTCTCCAATTTTATTCTTCTGTGAACTATTTTATTTCACATAATCAATAAGCCTCCAGATAAACAGGTATAATATCAAGTTTATTAGGTGAAAAATCAAGTTTTTTTACACTGATCTGACAGGCCTAACCCCAGGTGCAAAGGATATGCTCAGCTACAAAATACTTTAAAAAAAATTCAAAATAATATAAATTAAATAACATTTTTAAAAGTCTCCCCCTTCATCTAGATTTCTACTTATTCTCTCTCCTTTGACCCTGAATCATATTTTTTCTTTTTTAAAAGGATAGGCTATAGAAATAAAAACTAGATGAGTTAAGATTTGCTTTTAATTTCAACTTAGGATGTAACAGTATTATAATCAGAATTCCTCTATTTAAAAGTATGTGGATAATGTAACATATGACCATAGATGAATCCCTGAAATTTAGTACAAGTACACAGCTAAAATACCAGGCAAAAAGAAAACTACTGTTACTTGCATTTATTATCTTCCCTTTTTATGGTATTATACATTTTTCATGGAAATTGTTGCTGCATCTAGAAATTAATACACACTGAATGTAGTCTATGTCCCTCATAGAATTTTATATGCCTAAATTTAACTTTATCATTGAACTAGTGGCCCAGTGTACAGATTCTTGAACATTTTTAAAAACTAATTAGAAGATTCATGTGGTAATTACATTACTGCAAAAAATTACATGTCAAAATAGTATATGTAACATAGTATTATAAAATTAAAACACACGTGCAATTGGTGCTAGCAAGAGCTTTCTATGTATTGCGCATGCTCAAGTCAACATTTATTTTTAAAATGCCAGTGCACATCAGATGTACCAGTTGGCTGGTCAGGCAGTGGGTCGATGAATAAATCGCCATGTGGGTCAAGCTGATTGTCAACAAAAACAACCAAATTCAGAATCAACAATGACAGATCAACAGATCAAAAACACACGTGTGTCATTGGTGCCAGCAAGAGTTTTATATGCATCATGCATGCACAAGTCAATGTTTATTTTTAAATTGCCAGTGCACCTCGTATGTACCAGCTGGTCGGTAGGTGGGTGGGTGGATCGGTCAGTCACTTAGTCTTTTCTATAATAAAAAAACTGTAATATGCTAATTAGACTGGATGGCCAATCTTACAACCTTCCAGACAAAGCCGGGACTTCAAGGGCCATGCCCCTTGCACAAATTTCGTGCATCAGGCCTCTAGTATATATACAGATGTCTTAAGAATTTGAAACATATATGCCAATCAAAATAGATGTCAAATCAAACTCCTTAAAAAAGTATTTATCCTATATAATAAAAGCCTAATATGCAAATTGTTCAACCGGTAGTTCAACTGCTTGCTATGGCATGCACTGACCACCAGGGGGCGGGGCGGGGGCGGACCATGGAGGCATCGGTACTGCAGCGCTGGCAGCAGGAGGCAGTGGAGGCACTGCATGGGCCCCCACAAGAGCAGGACCATGGCGGGATAGTGGAGCAGATGAGTGGGCAGCAACAGGCCAAGGCAGGTGCAAGTGGGGACCCAATTGCCCCACCAATCGCCCCACAGAGGCAATCACCGACAGGAGGAGGCAGGGTTGCTAACCAGATCCCTCTGAGGAAGCTGGGGGGAGAGGGGGCCCACAGGCAGGATAGTGGAGCAGGTGAGGGAGTGGTGCCAGGCTAAGGCAGGGTGCCAGGTAGGGCTGTGGGGCTGGGAGGCTGGGGGCACAAGCTGGGGCCATCCTAAAGGACCCCACCCATGCATGAATTTGTGCACCGGCCTCTAGTATACATATAAAAACAAATATGAAGTTTCTTTAAATGTTAAGAATGACAACTGAATAATAAAATTTTAAATAGAACTACCTTCCTTTTCCTTTGTTTTGTACACTTAAATATTCTGCAATGAATATATAATTTGTATTATAAAAGTTTAATTTCATGCTACATAAAATACATTTCAGGACAGTGTCAGGACTTTCACCTATAAATATCCTTAAATATGAATCTATACTAACCTATAGCAGGCCAAGCTAACCTGTGGTAGAAAAGCTCCAATTTTCTACACAACAACATTAATATTCATCCAAATCAAAGGTCTATGGCAGATTACATTTTCCAAAGATGGCTACCCTATCTGCAGCCCCACATAAAATAGGTCCTCGGTTCCTATGGCTAGACATAATGCAATTTTTACCTTAAGTCAGAACCCGCCTACATAGGCACCTAAGTCACTCACATGGAGCATATACACAGCAATAATGAAGTGAAACAGTAAAAAATAAAAATAAAAGAAAGATAACAATTCCTGACCTTTACTTACGGTAAATAAAGAATAAAAAACATAAAGCACATATGTACATATGTCGAAATGATGGAACTTTTTTTTTTTAATAAATAAATGGGAGATGGTGATGTTACAAGGACTGTCTGTACTTTTCTACAATGTGACTTTGGCACATCCCCCCTTAAGAACTAGTCCAGTTCTCCTGCCATTGTATTGAGTGGGCTTCAAACAACACAGTACAATAAAAGTGATCCCGTATGACTTCCAAGACTGAGTCATAAAAGCTGTGTTTCTTTGCGGGTCACTAAAAACACTCATGTTTGGAGCTCAAGCCATTTGTAAGTTCAGTAATCCTCAGGTTGCCGTGCTATGAAGAAGCCAAGCCATGAAGAGAGGTCTTGTATAACAATGCTAGAGTGAGAGAGTCATCCTAGACCAGGCATCAGACATGTGAGTAAACCAGTCTTAGTTACCCAGCCATCATGGAGAAGATACCAACCCCACTGTGTCTGAATCCCTGAAAGGCGGAATCCAGATGCATGATAAAACGTAATGATAATACGTTTTAAAGCAGTATCTCACACAGTAGTAACTGGCAACACGGTTAAAGAGGAAATGAAAAGCAGTTACTATGTGAAACTCAAGGTTCGATGTAAATCTTCATGGAATACCATCAATTTGAAAAGTATGTAAAAAGACCTCTGTGCAGCCAAAATAAAGATCTATGATTTTATTAAAGCTCATACATCAACTTATCGTGATTTTATGTTACTGTAACACGTTTTTAGTTTTTCATGGTAATTTACTTTTTTATCAATCCTTACCCAAGGATACTTTTCCCATTGATTTTCTGAAGAGAGGGAGGGAGGAAGGCACATCTATGTGAGAGAGTTACATGATGAGAGAGATTGGACTGGGGCCTAGGATCGAACCTGCAACCCAGGTATGTGCCCTTGACGAGGAATGAAGCCAATGCATGGGCCAGTGCTCTAAACACTAAGTCAAATCGGCCAGGGCATTTTCATAAAACCCGGCGTGACTCATAAAACCCATGAATAGGAAGTCACGGTTCAATTTCCAGTTGAGGCACATGCCTGGGTTGTGGACTCGAACCCCAGTAGTTGGGAGTTAGATCAATTGGTTAACTACTCAAAACATCCACATAAAACATGTATTATTTTTTTCTGGAGAAGGGCTGTTTAGCATAAAAAGATTAACTTCATCAGAAAGCCTACCATAATATTGATAAGCAAAACCTGCCCTCTTAGAATCTATCTTAAAATTCAACTTAGGGTTCTTTTTTCAACTACTGAGTATCCAGAGTATATTAAAAATTCATTTATACCACCACATGTAAGCAAGACAAAGATCAGGTCATTTCCCAGACTACCAAGAGCCTCTGAAGCGGAAACCATCTGACAGAGATGTGACCATACCCAGTAAACGTCAAAACACTACATAGTCATGCGGTACTAAGAAATCACCACCGCAACAAGTGCTGCCCAGTCCCAAGCCACCATTTCTGCATTACTTACAAAAGTTGACAAGTAAAAAGAAATAGCAGAGATGAGAGACCAAAAACAATTCTTCAACATTTCCTCTTTAACCAAGTTGCCAGTTACTACTGTGTGAGACAACTGTAAATCGTCCTAACAAGAAGGATTAGGAAGAGACAACTCTGAAAATGTGGCTATCCATGAAAATATGTAAATCCTATTCTCAATTAAGGAGAAAGTCTTCAAATTGGGATACAAAAGGTACTTAAAATGAAGTCTAAAATAATGAAATAGCAAGAGCACCTAGCTACACTTTAAATTTTGTCTTCAGTCAAATAAGTCACTTCTACAGTACTGAAAGAAATACAAATACAAAAGACAAATACTATTTCTTTTCCTTTCAACTTTCCCTAACATTCAATGGCCTTTCTGGAGACTGTTTCAAGTCCCCACTTCTTACCTAGAAACATAAGTTTTGACTTTGTCCACATATTGGTAGGCAGCTGGCTCTGCCTCCTGTCCACTCTCCACTAATTAAAAATTAGTTGCTGCCCAAATGGTTTGGCTCAGTGGATAGAGCGTCGACCTGCAGACTGAAGGGCCCCAGGTTCAATCCCGGTCAAGGACATGTACCTAGGTTTCGGGCACATATCCAGTAGGGGGTGTGCAGGAGGCAGCTCACTGATGTTTCTCTCTCATCAATGTTTCTAACTCTCTCCCTCTTCCTTCCTCTCTGTAAAATATCAATAAAATATATTTAAAAGATAAAAATAAAAAACAATAAAAAGTCTAAAGCATACCCTGGCTGGTTTGGCTCAGTAGTTTAGAGCATCGGGGCCATAGACTAAAAGGGTCACTATGTCTCTCTCACATTGATATTTCTCTCTCCCCTACCCCTCCACTCTCCCTTAAAAAAGAAAAAAAATCAATGGGAAAAATATCCTCAGGTGAGAATATCTATCCTATATACTAAAAGGCTAATATGCAAATCAACTGAACAGCAGAAAGACCAGGCCCTATGATGCACACTGATCACCAGGAGCAGATGCTCAGTGCAGGAGCTGCCCCCTGGTGGTCAGTGTATTCCCAAGGGGGAGCATCATTCAGCCAGAAGCTGGGCTCACAGCTGGGAGTACAACATCGGTGGCGGGAACCTCTCCTGCCTCTACAGCAGCACTAAGGACTGCTGGGGGGATGTCCAACTGCTGGCTTAGGCCCACGCCCCCCAGAATGTTGTGCACCGACCCTCTAGCATATATACAAAAGGCTAAGTGACTGACTGGCTGGCCAGCCAGTACATTTAACACACACTAGCAACTTAAAAATAAATGTTGACTTGTGCATGCACAATACATATAAAGTTCTTGCTGGTGCCAACCACACCTCTGTCATTGTCTTGATCTGTCATTGTCCATCGTGAATCTGGCTGTTTTTATTGACATGCTGAAGCTGAAAGAAAGCATCATCATCAACAGAACATGTCTGAAGATCAACTATTGGCATCTCATACTTAAATCGGAAGAGTTTCCCGTGATGCCAGCATTTGTGATGACGATTAGTAAATCACAAGGACAAACTCTATATAGAGTAAGAATATTCTTACCTGAACCCGTTTTCGGACATGATCAGTTATATGTTACTTTCTCTCAAATTCAAAGAGTGTATGACGTTAAAGTTGTAAATATTTCATCACAAAGAAAATTAGTCAAACACTCTGAAAATGTTTTTACTCTTACTGTGGTATATAAGGAGATATTAGAATAAGTTTAATCAGTTTATCAGTCATTTTTTATCAGTTTTATCATGTTTTTTGTTGTTTTTAATGTCTTTGTTGTTATATTATTTCTTAATCAATTTATATATTATTTTCATATACATTTTACTAATTTTCTTTCACCTGACACTTCTATTATAGAAAAAGGATGAACGATATTAAAATATTTCTTCTAATTAATTTCCTTTCAAAATGACAATCCATGCACCGAGCCACTAGTATAGAATGTGTGTGTGTGTGAAGTTTAAAGCTTGTGCATTTGAAAAACAAATAATCATTTATAATCTTAAGGGTTATATAATCTTTTTAATTAGTTGCTTTAACTCAGCTACTCATAGAATAAGTCAGTACAACCAAATGATTCACTCTCAATGTAAAAATGTGTAAATTACAATTTATTTAAAATTAATACCAAAAGGTTTTTTCCTGATGAATATAGTATATTTCAGTTATTTCTGTTTGAATAACAGCATTATGGGGCAAGCAATAAAATTTCTAATAATTTCTAATTGTTCAGATACAACAAATTGGCAATTTCCTCCTTCCTAAGATCATTCACAAATCTTGCTTACACTACCTAGATTTTTAAAAGTGTATATATATTGATTTCAGAAAGGAAGGAAGAATGAGAGAGATATAAACATCGATGATGAGAGAGAATCATTGATTGGCTGCCTCCTGCATGACCCCGCTGGGGGCATGAACTCATAACCTGGGCTTGTACCCTGACTGGGAATGGAACCATGACCTTCTGGTCAATGTTTAGCCACACAGGCCAGGCACACTACCTAAATTTTAAAATAAGTGTGTTCTGCCTACTCATTAACTCTACTTTAAAAAAAAAAAAAAATCCTTTAAGAAAAAAATGCTGTTTTAATTAAAAAAACACAAGTTGCCCTAGCTGGTTTGGCTCAGTGGATAAGAGCATTGGCCTGCAAACTGAAGAGTCCTGGGTTCAATTCGGTCAAGGACATATGCCCAAGTTGGGGGCTTAAACCCCGGTAGGGGGCTTATAGGAAGCAGCTGCTCAATGATTCTCTCATCACTGATGTTTCTATCACTTTCCTTCTCCCTTCCTCTCTGAAATCAATAAAATATATTAAAACACACACACACACACAAGTTCAACAATAAAGATTTAAGAGTGAAGATGGGGGCATGGTAAAGGGGGGATAGAGAAACCACAACAATAAGTAGCTCTATACAGAAAGCATTTTCCCCTCAGGAATTAATCCATTTTAACGGGGTTTTGCTGGTGAAGCTACAAATATTTCTACGTGATGCATCAAACTAGCAAATATTCAGCATATGCCATGTGGCCCACTATGCTATTAATAGTCTCTGCCTTTACCTATTTTGAAGAACATAAGGCAATATAAAAATGTCAAAGAAGTATACAGACAACAGGTAGCACAGGAAGTTAAAGGAAACAAGACTAATTTAGCTGAGCATGGTCAAGAAGCACACCTGCCCCTTTCCTCAGGAAATATGAAATCCTGAATTCTGCCTAATAAAGTTTCTTTCATCTATGTTTCTTTTTAAATATATTTTTATTGATTTCAGAGAAGGAGAGGAAGAGATAGAAACATCAATGATGAGAATCACTGATAGCTGCCTCCTTCTTGCCCCCTACTGGGGAAAAGCCTGCAACCCAAGAATATGCCCTGGTTCATTGGTCAAGGCTCAACCACTGAGCCCTGTGGGCTGGGCTCATCTCTGTTTTGACACTTATATTCTACCCACCAAAAACACTAGTATAGCTAGTGTTAAAAATAAAGGAATATGCAGAAGCCAAGCAATTTACAATTCCAACTTGAGCTAAACTCTTCAGCTACTCCTCGAATTCTTCTCTACAACATACATACTATTCATTTACTCCAAAAAAAGGAACCATTTACTAAAAATTATCCAAAAGCTTGGGATATAAGAATTAAGATAGGAAAGTTGACATACCTCCTACTTCTTTTTACTGGTAAGGCTTTTCCCAAATTTTCTGCTCTACAACATACCAAGCTTGAGTAGAGACTGGCAAATGTACATTTGGGGCTTACCTATGCATAAAGAGAAACTTCAGAGTTCAACTTAAAAGTTCATTTCATTACACAATGTCCCTACAATAAAGGACGTTACATTTACTGCTAGTCTGAGGACCCCATATCTGGACCGCCTACGAACACTAATTTAACAATGAGATATTACTATAGGTCTAACAGTGAAGAAATGAGAAGCTTTTTCTTTTACTTTCAGCTTTTAAAACCAAAAAATTAAATTGAAGGATTTGAAGTAAAAGGCTTTATTTGGTTCTACATGATCAGCTTAAACTTAAAAGAAATTACACTTATAGTGCAGAGCATTACAAATTCTAATTACCCCCATAAAACATTACAAAACACCTTGAGCCCTGGCCAGTTTGGCTCAGGGGGTAAGAGCGCAGTCTGCCGACTAAAGGGTCCCGGGTTCGATTCCGGTCAAGGGCACATGCCTGGGTCGCAGGTTCGATCCCCACTAGGGGGCATGCAGGAGGCAGATGATCCATGGTTCTCTATTAATTATGTTTCTCTCTCTTCCTCTCTGAAATCAATAAAAAAATATTTAAAAAAAAAAAAACACCTTAAGATTCCCCCATTCCAAGCCAGGTCATTTCACATGAGTATCTCAATTTCCTCTCCTGTAAATGAACTAGATTAAATTGTAAGATGGCTTTAAGCTCAAAGTCTTAAACTCTATAACAGTATAGTAATAAAATAATGGCCATTTGTTTTTAGTTTAACCTTTCACAAGTATTAATTAATTTTTAAAAGATGAAACACTACTAATCTTTATTGAATTCTAACTGTAAAGAAGTTACATAAAACTATGACAAATCGTCTGCTTAATCTAAGTCACGCAAAATGTATTTTTATACAAATATTTGCCACATAGGAATTATCCTACAGTAAAATAATGTGGCTAGGTTAAAACAATCCATTCTCGTTAGGAATCTACCCAGATGCCAGAAAAAGGCACCCCTATTATCACAAGAGGGAATTCACATCTTTTCAAATTCTAATTTAAATACTTCTCTAGGGCATACAAACAGCACACACAGGCAGGCAGAGAGGAACAAATTAAGCATTGTAAATGCCTTTTGTTTCTGTGACAAGGTAAATGCAAAACCAAGTAATCTTGTCCTCTGCATTGCAGTGGAATAGTTTATGCAATCAATGAAGAATACATCATAGACTCTAACTGTCAAGAAAAACTTCAGCTGTTAGCCCCAAAAAAATATTTACCTACAAAATGGTCAATGTTTTTATTTCAAGTACTTAAAAAAACCTCTGTGCAACCCTCACCAGTTTGGGTCAATGGACAGAGCGTCGGTCTACAGACTGAAAAGCCCCAGGTTCAATTCTGGTCAAGGGCATGTACTTTGGTTGCAGGCACACCCCCAGTAGGAAGTGTGCAGGAGGCAGCTGATCGATGTGACTCTCTCATCTGTTTCTATCTCTCTCCCTTCCTCTCTGTAAAAAAAAAAAAAAAATCAATAAAATATAATTTTAAAGAAAAACAAACCTGTGCAACAGCTGCACTGAAAATTCTAAGTAGAGGTACACTGCAATGCTCTGGTAAGAAATATTATCCTAACAACAAAAATATCCTTTTTCTGATTATTATTTAACTGCAGAGATATAAAGATCAAGACTTTAGGGAAGTGGTATGAAAATCAGCACACTTTAGCTAACACATCTGATCACATATTAGTTACATAGATGTCAGGCTGTTTTGCAAGAGAACAGTGGTTAATCTTTCATCTACCAAAGTCACTAATGTATATTAATCCTATTATGCTTACAAAGTGTATTAACAATTGTAAATATTATCTATTAAAACACCCTTTATTCTGCATCAAATCTGATTACATCTCACCATATAAATGAGGTCTCTCTTCAGTTAAAATTAAGACTTGATTTCAAAGTATCATCTTGCAACTTTAGCTTGTTTGGCTCAGTGGATAGAACCTCCACCTGAGGACTGAAGAGTCCCAGGTTCGATTCCAGTCAAGGGCACATGCCCTGGTTGCAGGCTCGATTCCCAGTAGGGGGTGTGCAGGAGGCAGGCAATCAATGATTCTCTCTCATCATCGATGTTTCTATCTCCCTTCTCCCTTCCTCTCTGAAATCAATAAAAATATATTTAAAAATAATAAAAATTAAAGTTACATAAAAAATCAATTTGCACAGCTTAGGACTCAATTTTATACCAATAAACTGATGAAAACTAGGCAATCACTCTAAATTCATTATTATTTATACTTTAATCATTTAAATGATATGTAAATGTAGTTTTACACTAGATTAATTTATAGCTGCATTTCTTCTCTCTGCTAAACAGTCATGCTATTTTTATTAAGCCCAAATTTCAAAAACTACTAGGCCATTTAGTCGCATCACAATTAATAGGATGGTACTTCATCAATGTTAAGTTTGTGTTCTCACTGAACAGATGTTTATGTTTCCTCTAATGACTGGGCTTACTAGAAAATTAAGAAATAGCTTTCTTTTTTTAAGTAAAGTGAAATAAAAATCACAATTATGTCTTAATGTAAGTGATACTATATATCTGGTAATCATTTTTGTCAGGATATTTGATTTTGGAACCCATGGAAAAAGACCTTTTGTCCAGAAAACAAATACAGCTGAAGTGTCAGTTGCTAAGTACACTGAAGCAAAAAGAAATCCAGTTCTACGTAGCAGCATCTTATTTTATCCCCTAAGAGTTTCTAAACAAGTTCAACACCAACTTGTAAAGTAAACCTTACTGTAGGTGTATTAGGAATGCTCACTCTCTATTACAAAAATGAATCACTTTCAGGCCTTTCATGCACCAAATCATCTAGATATAAAAAAGTCTTGAGTTTTTCCTAAGTAAAACTTCATTTTAATAGTAATTAAGTCACATCAATAGTGCCAATTTAACAAATAGGTAGCTCAAAGTCTGTGAATTATAAAGCCTCACTTAACTGTAATTTGACCTTTCAGCTATCTAGCACCCAAAAAACACTTGACCGAATAAAAGATATGAAATACATTTGTTACTTTGTATACTTTGTCAAATCCCCATCCAAGGGAATTTTTCAGTACTTACTAACCTAGTTTATATCTCTGTAATATTCACATTACTTTCTCCTCTGTAATTAGGGAAGAGGGGCAGAGAGGTGGGCAATGTACAGCATACGGTAATATCAACCTATGTAGGAGTGACCTGTCATGGTTCAAGCACTCCTAAGGCTTATACACTAGATTTCTGTTTTTTTCCAATACACTTGAACACTAGTCTCTAACAGTCACTTCACAACTAAGCTAGCTGTTTATCTATACCTTTATGTTTTTATATTAATACCTTTGAAGAATTTTTGTCATTAAAATATAAACATCTATACTTAAAATATTACATCAGTATTTATCTTTTGGTTCCTAAAAGGAAACAAGATTTCCTAGAATTCTGAAAATAAAACATTCAAGCATCAACCACATTAACAAAATTATTTAATGCTTTAAGGGGTTTATAAAAGATACCTAAGTCTCAATTTCAAATAGAATACAAAAACTAAATCAGACAAATACTGGCCTTGGCCATGGTTATTCTATTACATATTTAAATGTAGCTAGTTTACAACTAAAATACTTTTGTTACCTTGTGGCTATTCATAAAACTATTATTTCAATCATTAATAATAAATCACACTTGTTTAACAAAACAAAGGGTCAGAAAAAAAGGTAGAAATCCCTAATTAGAGAACATCTCTCAACTGAAAATAATTTCCAAGAAATCTAAAGTAAAATTCCCAATACGGATGAAACAGAAGTATCAAATCTAAAAATAGTTTTAAAACTCAAAAAAGTAAAATGAATCTTAAATGAGCCATTAAAATAAGACCTACATATCACCAGTTTTCTCCCAGTTATTTCCCACAGCCCAAATTTTTAGCCCCAGTTACTACCTGGTCATCTTAAGGAACACTATTAGGGGACTAGCAAAATAAATGTTTTTAAATGACTTCCTCAAAACTCAACGTTATCATCAGTGTTTTACTAGAAACAGACAAGCAGAAGTAACCAAATGAAAGTCATTATTTTTCTTTTTAAGGTAAAAGACAAAAAAAAAAAGTTTGCAAAATAGTCCCTGGTGTAATTACCCCATTTTTTGTACTGTATTTGTTTCTCCCTTCGTACGAAGGTTGAATTACATTCCCTCTGCCTAAACCTTCCCTCTCGATGCA
>JAAGEH010000043.1:4093144-4128113 GCA_011751065.1 Lasiurus cinereus | reverse complement strand
GGCGGGGGGCTGGCGGGTCCGGAGGTACAGAGCACTCGGGGGCGGCCGCCCGCTTCCCCTTCGGCGCCGCGGTCCGGGGTGGCGCTCACCGTGCGCGCGCGGAGGCCGCTGGAGATCCCGAGGGGGGCAAGGGTGGCGGTGCGTTCCGGGCTGTGTCGTGCGCTCCGAGGGCGCAGGCCGCTTCGCCCCGTCCCCGCTCCGCCAAGTGCCGCCGCTAGTGAGGCGGAGAGCCGGCAGCGGGCGGGACTTAGCCAGCCAGCCCTCTGGGGCGGAGGGGGCGGGGGAGGCAGCGGGCGGGGTCCTTCGCGGCTGCTCCGGCTGCCCGGCGCGAACGCCTGCGGGGAAGCTCCCTCCCCTCCGCCCGCCCGGGCCGCCTACCAGCCCTGCCCCAGGGCCGGCTCGGGACGGCGGCCGGGGCGGACGGCCCCCGGGAGGCTGCTGGAGCGCTGCCTGGAGTTTGGAAAGAAATCGAAGCTGGGGTCCTTCAGGCGAAATCGCTTGACGTCCCAACGGGGACAATAGGTGTCAAGCAGCTGCAGCTGCGGCCGGCTGCTGTCGAGTGTAAATCCCTTATTGGGTGGGGGCGGGGTGGGGGTGAGTGGGGTGGCAAAGGTTTCTGCGACCAAGGGGTGCTGTGGGGTGGGTGGTGCAATCCCAGCTCCTAAAATTCCCTATGTATGCAGAGCAAGCCACCTCCCACATCCAAAAAGGTCTTGCGAAAACACAACTTTGCCTACAAAACAGGCGTCCAGTAGCAACCTAGGAATTTTCTAGAACGCGTTGGAAACGAGCAACAATAAGTGACTTTTTAAAAGTCCTAAAACCCCAGACTCATTCAAAGTCATTGTCAGCTGCCTTACCATGACATTTATCCGGGAGGCCTGAGTATTGCAATTGGGGGCGAAAGGAGCCACATGCTAACCGGACAAGCTCAGGGGAGGCCTGCGTGGCAGTGTTGCAAACTCAGAGCCCTGAAGTCACCACAAAGCATGGTTTAAATATTTAACTACAAACGGGTGATAGTGGGTAGTCATGTCCTAAGCCGATATTTTCCCTGACCAAGATCAACTTAGATCTTTACTGAGCCCATTTGCCTTTTTGCCTCTAAAATAACACATCTGTGAGATGTCTGGGTAACTTGTAACTTCCTTTTTACCCCGACCCTGAGGGCACAAGAAATGGCATGGGGACATCCCCTCATTGTTATTGTTATCAAGTTATGTCAACTGTTAAAGTATCCTGTATCCATCTCTGTAAAAGAACCTGTATCCATCTCTGTAAAAGAAGCACGTGTCCATCATTTCACTTTTTACCCTATCCCAGAGGTCTCTCCGCTTTGCTTTATCCCACCTCCCTAATCCATCACCAATGGATTTCATGTAACTCACCTACAGTCCCTTTCCTTTGATGGCAATGTATAAATACAGATGTGACCCGCCATTCTCCGGAGCATTATCTCAGTTCATTGAGAGGTTCTGCTTCCCTGCATATGTGGACAGTTTGGCTCAAATAAACTCACAAAATTCTTTACAGGTTTCAGTGG
The DNA here is from genome assembly GCA_011751065.1 of Lasiurus cinereus. NCBI lineage: Eukaryota > Metazoa > Chordata > Mammalia > Chiroptera > Vespertilionidae > Lasiurus > Lasiurus cinereus. Next base: position 4,126,570 of record JAAGEH010000043.1, on the reverse strand, counting down.
TTTTTGTGTTTTTTTTCATTAACACGATGTAGACCTTTTCCCTTGTTTTATGAACCAGAAACTTTTTTAAAAAATATATTTTATTGATTTTTTTTTTACAGAGAGGAAGGGAGTGGGATAGAGAGTTAGAAACATCGATGAGAGTGGATACACCTGCCTCTTGCACGCCCCCAACTGGGGATGTGCCCGCAAACAGAATACCTGCCCTTGACCGAAATCGAACCCAGGACCTTCCAGTCCGCAGGCCGACGCTCTCTCCACTGAGCCAAACCGGTTTCGACATGAACCAGAAACTTTTAAGCGTGTTTAATGAAATAATTTTTCCCCCTCCAAGAGAATTACGTATTACAATCTTGTAATTAACCCGAGCAGGGTGGGTATGGTTGAGGACAGTGAACAGAAACTAAGCCTAGTGCTGGAAGGAAATGCATTAAAAGGAATATAAACAGTGGGAAATTAAGCAACTTAATGTGTGAATGTGTGACAACCGTAAATGAAAAATTCCATGAAAAAAAAAAGATTTAAACAGGATTCTACCAAACTCATTGTTCTTTGGAGACTGAAATGAGGAATACCTGGCTGGCAAGAGTATATGTGAGGGAGCTAGAGAAACCACTGCAAGCCTGGAGCCTCAAGATATTTCAGTTGCCGAAACCGGTTTGGCTCAGTGGATAGAGCATCGGCCTGCGGACTGCAAGGTTCCAGGTTCGATTCCGGTCAAGGCCATGTACCTTGGTTGCGGGCGCATCCCCAGTGGGGGGCATGCAGGAGGCGGCTGATCAATGTCTCTCATCGATGTTTCTATCCCTCTCCCTTCCTCTCTGTAAAAAAAAAAAATCAATAAAATATATTTTTAAAAGATATTTCAGTTAGCTGCAAAGTCTGTCATCCATTCATTTAAATCTGTGTTGTCACACAGCTACGCGTTAAGAAGGCTTCACCACTAGGGACTGGGAACAAAACAAAAATATCTTCCTGGAGCTTGCATTCCATGTGGGGAGAAGATAAGTAAATACATGTGAGATAGTGAAGTGGTAGAAAGAATGAACAGGGCGGTTGGGAATAGCCTTACAGTAGAGTGACACATGAGCTAGCACCGAAGGAAGGAAGGCAGGCCAAGCAGTTTATCTTGAAGGAAGAATTTTCCGGGCAGCGGGAACACCGAGTGCCAGGTCTGATACCAGCGTGTGTGTGCCGGGTCGAAGGCACAGCGAGGAGGCAGCAGTGACCACAGCAAGAGCAGGAGATGAGGTCAAAGACAGAAAAGAAGGCCAGTCTTGGAAAACGTGAGGGGCCACTGTAAGGACTTGAGCTTTTGCCAAGGGAAATGGGGAGTCCCTGCAGGCATCGTTTTAAGGGCGGAGCCGTATGAGCACCCCGTGTTTGAAAGACATCCTCCTGCTGCAATATAACAAACTTCGAGTGTCTATGAGAGGTGAGGGGCAAGGCAGGGCCAGAGCTGGGAGCCGGATTTGGAGGCTGTTGAAACAATATAGCCCACAGATGGTGGCGGTCAATGCCATTATGTTACAGAAAAGGTGATGACAGGTGGTAGGATGCTTTCTTTATACATTGTGACTGTAGAAAGGACCGGGATTGCTAACAAGTTGTATGTGAAGTATGAGCGAAGTCCAAGTTGACGTAAGATTATTCAAGATTTAAGCGCCTGAACTGTCTGCAAGCCTAGAGGCTAGAAAAGATCAGAATTGTTTACCTCCTTGCAGCTTTTAGTGTACTCATACTGACTACTATCACTATCAAAATCGCAGACCCAGCTGAAACCGGTTTGGATCAGTGGATTCACTTGTCAGCCTGCGAACTGAAGGGTCCCAAGTTCGATTCCGGTCAAGGGCATGTACTTTGGTTGAGGGCACATCCCCAGTGCCAGAGGCAGCTGATCGATCTCTCTCATCAATGTTTCTAACTCTCTATCTCTCTCTCTTCCTCTCTGTAAAAAATCAATAAAATATGTATTTTTAAAAAAAAGTTCAGACCCCACCCCAGACTTACAGAATCTGCATTTTAACAAGATCCCCAGCTGATTTATATGCACACTAAAGTGTGTGGTTGTTTTTTGGTTTTTGTTTTGGAAGGGTTGGGAAGAAACACTTCTTTATTCCTTAGAACTTGACCAGTATCTTTCAGATAGGACATGAAATACTCTAGCAGGCAGATTTTCCCCAGACCTACAACCTGAAGAATTAAAATCTTGGGGGTGGAATCCAGCAGTCTCTGTTCACAAGCCCTCCAGGTGCCTCTGATGCATGCTAATATACGAGAACCATGGACTTGGAAACCTCTATTGATGCTAGCAGTTATAAAGCATGAAGTTTCATGGTCAGCTGGATTGGGCTTTTCAAGAAAAAGGAAAATAGATTGTTGAGAGGGAGCAGGATAGCTAACGTGCATAACCAAGAATCTCATTTGAGGGGTCCATCTCACAGCCCAGTATATCAAGAGAAAGTTGTACTGCAGTAATAATCTTGAAAACTCTATGACTTAAAACAGGAATTTGCAAACTATAGTCCCTGGGCCAACTGACCGTCAGTTTGTATAAATAATGTTTTTTGTGGGACACAGCCATATGAATTTATGTACATACTAGAGTTCCGGATGCATGAATCGTGCACCAGTGGGGTCCCTCGGCCTGGCCTGTGGGATCGGGCCAAAACTGGCTCTCTGACAGCCCCCGAGGGTCCCGGATTGCAAGAGGGCACAGGCCAGGCTGAGGGATGCCGCTGGTGCACGATCAGGGGCCAGGGCGGGATGTGGGAGGTTGGCTAACTAGGAAGAGGAGGGACGGGGAGCGGGGGGAGGAGCTCCAGGATGTGTCCCACTCATCTGGCTCAGTTCCAATCAGCCAGACCCCAGCAGCAATCTAACCTACCGGTGGGAGTGTCTATCCCCTGGTGGTCAGTGCACATCATAGCGACTGGTTTGAGTGGCCTGAGCATCAATAGCATATTATACCTTGATTAGTTGAGCAGAGGAGCAGACACTTAGCATATTAGGCTTTTATTATATAGGATTATCACTGCTTTCATGCCACAGGAGAGTAGAGTTCAATAGTTGTGACAGAGACACTATGATGTGCAATACTTAAAATACTGTCTGTATATATTATATATTTTTATTATTATTGATTTGGGAGAGGGGGAGGGAGATAGAAACATCAGTGATGAGAGATTACTGCATGCCTCCCACTGGGATTAAGCCTACAACCTAGGCATGTGCCCTTGGCCAGAATCGAACCTGGGACTGTCCAGTCCGCAGGCTGATGCTCTATCCACTGAGCCAAACTGGTTTTGGCTGTCTCATTCTTTACAGAGGTTTACCAATGACTTAAAACAAATGCTACATATCCATCCTGCTTCAGCAGAGGATCCTGCTCATAGTGGTCACTTAGTACATTCATAATGATGGAGATGCCATGTCGCAAGTGTTGCTGATTACTATGTCATAAGGAAAAAGAACTCCGGAATATCTGGAATGTCATCCACTACTCCAGACGGATAGACTTGCCTCCTGTGTGCTCATACTTCAATGGCCAGGAAGAGTCACATGACCCCATCAAACTAAGAGATGCTATCCTCATCAGATACCCAGTAGGAAGTCAACTGAACCAGAAATATTTGATGAATGTACGTATCTGTCCTGCTTTCACTTCCTACAATATGGCATCCGGATCCCGTTTCTTTGGTTTTTCTGGCATTGTTGTAGTTTGTTGAGATCAGCAAGTCCAGGAAGACCAATAAACTTTAGGCAAAGCAGTGTCCTGCCCAGCCCAATGCCATGGTCCCAGCAAACCAAATTTGTCTGTTTCCTACAGGACAAAAATAGGACTAAAATTATGTTTGTGTATATTTCTAGTAGTTACTTTTTTAAAAAATATATTTTATTGATTTTTTTTACAGAGAGGAAGGGAGAGGAAGAATTAGAAACATTGATGAGGAAGAAACATCAATCAGCTGCCTCCTGCACGCCCCCTAACTGGGGATGTGCCCACAACCAAAGTACATGCCCTTGACCGGGATAGAACCTGAGACCTTTCAGTCCCCAGGCCAACGCTCTATTCACTGAGCCAAACCGGGTTCAGCTAGTACTTACTTTTTCTTTTTTTAACCTTTATTGTTGTTGTTAATCCTCACCTGAGGATATTTTCCATTGATTTTTTATTTTTATTTTTTTTGAGAGAGAGAGAGTAGGAAAGTCTTGGGGAGGAGGGTGGAGAGAGAGAAACATAGATGTGAGAGAGGCTCATCAATTGGTTGCCTTCCGCACTCGACCCTGACCAGGCTGTGTATGGAAGATGCCCTTGACCTGAAACCAAACTGAAGAGCCTTTGGTGCGTGGGCCAAAGCTCTAACCATTAAACCACATCAGCCAGGGTGTTGGGTTTTTGTTTTAGGGTGTTTTTTTAACCCTTTTTCTAATCTAAAGCCATGTAGCTCTTAGGGTCATTATATTACTAAAGAAATAGAAAAATTACAGTTTTCCCAGAAACCCAGTGGGAGCACAGAATATGTCTAGAAACAGAAAACTTCTTCAAAACCCTTGGTATTAAAGTTATATCCATTATTAATATATTTAATTCCACAAATCTCTCAAGCCGGCATTCACTTGTTTAATTCATTAGACAGCAGCAATCTGAAGTCTGCACAACGTATCCTGATCATTTTGGCAAAATAGCTGAGCTGCTTCAACTCGAATTACCCAATAAGCCAACACCGAGTTTACTGTAGCAAAAGAAGGGAACGTTTCTCTGAATTACAGTAACTGCCTTAGTTACTGTAACCAGATTGACAGAAACCTAGGTGTGAACTATGCGGTTTTCAAACAGCTAAGGCTCTTATTTTTCAGTCATTTTATAACTCAGCATAGACATTTTGATCCTAATTTTTCCAGTACTTTTTTTTTTAAATGATAAATGTCTTAATTATTTATGTGTTCATACGCCACCATTAGACTCTAATCTTTTTTAAAAAATATATTGATTTTTTTTTTTTTTTTTTACAGAGAGGAAGGGAGAGGGATAGAGTTAGAAACATCAATGAGAGAGAAACATCGATTAGCTGTCTCCCACACATCCCTCACTGGGGATGTGCCTTCAACCAAGGTACATGCCCCCGACCGGAATCGAACCCAGGACCCCTCAGTCCTCAGGCTGACACTCTATCCACTGAGCCAAACCAGCCGGGGCAGACTCTGATCTTCTCAAGAGAAGAAGGCAATTGTTTTCACCTCTGTATCATCAGATGCAATAATATGCCTGGCATAAATGTTGTGTCAATAAGTATTGCCTATATTAACACATTGGAGTGGTATTACTATTGGTCCATACTGCCTCTTCCCCTGTTACATTGTGCTTATCAGCTGAGTTAGAATTCTTTCCGATTTGCATTTTATTTTTATTTTCTTTTAAATATATATTTTATTGTTTTTTTACAGAGAGGAAGGGAGAGGGTTAGAGAGTTAGAAACATCGATGAGAGAGATATTGATCAGCCGCCTCCTGCACGCCCCCTACTGGGAATATGCCTGCAACCAGGTACATGTCTTTGACCGGAATCAAACCTGGGACTTTTCAGTCCGCAGACCAACGCTCTATCCACTGAGCCAAACCGGTTTCGGCTGCATTTTCTTTTTTAAAAAAATTGTTATGGATTGATTTGAGAAAGAGAGGAGACATCAATTTCTTCTACTTATTTATGCATTCATTGTTTGATCCTTGTACTATGTTCCTTGACTGGGAATCAAACCCACAACCTTGGTATATCAAGACGATGCTCTAATCTAGTGGTCGGCAAACTCATTAGTCAACAGAACCAAATATCAACAGTCCAACGATTGAAAGTTCTTTTGAGAGCCAAATTTTTTAAACTTAAACTTCTTCTAATGCCACTCCTTCAAAATAGACTCGCCCAGGCCATGGTATTCTGTGGAAGAGCCACACTCAAGGGGCCAAAGAGCCGCATGTGGCTCACAAGCCACAGTTTTCCGACCACGGCTCTCACCAGTTGAGCAATCTGACCAGCAATTCGTTTGCAGTTTTTATGTCTAATTTTTCTTAATTTTAATATTATGCTTAGAAATACTTTTCATATTTTGTAGAAGTACCATACATCCAGAACAGTTTTTTTTTCAGATTTCACAAAATACTGTTGTTTCTTATTGAACACTCTTGGAAGCTACGCACTATTTTCAACATAAAAGCAAAAAGTGTTTGACCAGAGGCATTAAAATATTCCATATACTTAGTTATGTGAATTGTATGTTCTCCTAACTTGGTGCTTCTATTTCAGTGGTTCTCTGTCTGTGGCTATTTTGCACACCCCACTCCCCAAAAACATCTGGCAATGATGGAGGTATTTGTAAGTTATCACAACTGGGGAGGGAGGTTGCTAGGACATCTAGCGGGCAGAGGTGAAGGATGCTTCTAAATATCCTGCAATGCACAGGGAAACAGAGAAGAGTCCAAATAAAAATGCCAGTAATGATAAGGTCGGGCAACTGTATTTTTTGAGGCCAAAAATGTAGTCATTTGTTTCAGCACTTCACCAGTAAAATTACTGATATGACACTGGCAAAAAAAAGATTTTAGAAAGATTTTAAGAAGAAAGGACTCACCACACTATCCACAGAAAAACTGATGCATAAGCATGTCTTTTCCAGGCAACATGTAGTGCATACATTTAATTCTCCCAATAACACATACAACCCACTGTGAACAATCATCTCCCAAGAAAAAGAATTTCTTTCAAAGTGATAACTGCTCCACAAATTTTAGAAGAAATAAAACGTCATGTATCTCCAAGTTACATACTGGGAGAATGTAAGTAGGAAGGCAATTAGCTTATTCAGGATTGTTTCTACCCCTAGTCAAGATGTGTATTATTTCAAGAGTAACCTGCACACCTAACAGCAACTCTCCTTACAGTAATGATTTATCCTCCAGGTGTTAACATCTTTTTTGTTTTTTTAATATATTTTATTGATTTTTTTACAGAGAGGAAGGGAGAGGGATAGAAAGCCAGAAACATCCATGAGAGAGAGACATGGATCAGCTGCCTCCTGCACGCCCTCTACTTCGGGGGATGTGCCCGCAACCAAGGTACATGCCCTTGACCGGAATCGAACCTGGGACCTTTCAGTCCGCAGGCTGATGCTCTATCCACTGAGCCAAACCGATTTTGGCAACATCTTCTTTTAATCTTAAGCCTCTAAGAACTTGATTTATAGGTCTCCTAAGCACTAAACGGCTACGTTAAAGACATGAAAAGGGTTACAGAAAGATGTAGGCCCTGTGTTACTTATTTTCTCTTGTAGGACAGATTTCAGGGGCAAACCTCACCACCTTCAAAACCACTTTGGGAGATGAAGATTCCTGGATTCCACCGCACACATTCAAGTTTGTGATTGATTTCTCTGAGGCTCCCTAGAAGCAGTGCACTTATTTTCACCAAAATAAGTACCATAAGTGTTCAAACAAACATTCCTCTGGCCCTAACCGGTTTGGCTCAGTAGAGAGAGCCTCAGCCTTCCGACTGAGGAGTCCCAGGTTCGATTCCAGTCAAGGGCATGTACCTCGGTTACGGGCACATCCCCAGTGGGAGGTGTGCAGGAGGCAGCTGATGGATGTTTCTAACTCTCCCTCTTCCTTCCTCTCTGTAAAAAATCAGTGACATGTATTTTTAAAAGTCCCTCTTTCAGCCTAGGGCACGCTGTGGGGATCTCTGAAGGAGAGAGCATGTTGACAATCGCCAGGTAGGCGGAAAAGCACAGCAGACTGGAGTTGCCTATTCAGGAAAAAACAATGGGATTCCAAACTTTTGAGAGAAATGTGCTGAGGGAAGAAGCCAAGCAGAGTGGCGAACGGAAGGTTAGGGGAAGGGAACGTGACTCAGCAAATCTGCGGCTCCTGCTAATGTACATTATACTTGAAAAGCTGATGGCCCAGAGAAGGAAGCAGGAATCAGCCCGGGGCTGAAACTTGAGTCGCTCCAGAATGACCTGGAAGGTTTCTTAAGGCCCCGCTGCCTGCCTGGGCCTTAACCCCAGCACTGGGATTGTTATGGATCTAGGCAGGCAAATAATTGACATTCCTCACAAGTCCTTTAGTAACCTGGATGCTGCTAGTCTGGGGACCACATTCTCAGAAGCCCAGGATAAAGGGAGTTAAAACATATATACTAGCTGTGTGTGTGTGTGTGTGTGTGTGTGTGTGTGTGTGTGTGTGTATTTGGAAACTATTGGAGCAAGAAAAGGGGAAAAAAAAGCCCTGACTGGTTTGGCTCAGTGGATGGAGTGTTGGCCTGTGGACTGAAAGGTCCCAGGTTCGATTCCGCTCAAGGGTATGTATCTTGGTTGCAGGCACATCCCCAGTGGGAGGTGATTAGCAGGCAGCTGATTGATGTTTCTCTCTCATTGATGTTTCTGGCTGTCTGTCCCTCTCTCTTCCTCTCTGTGGAAAAACAATGAAATATATTTTAAAAAAATAAAAAGTAAAAAACTAGGTAGAAATTTTTTTTTAAGTAATCAGAGGTGACAGTAGTATGTAATCATGCTTTATGCTGCTACTTTTTTAAAAAAATATATATTTTACTGATTTTCTACAGAGAGGAAGGGAGAGAGAAAGTCAGAAACATCGATGAGAGAGAGACATCGATCAGACACCTCCTGCACGCCCCACAGTGGAGATGTGCCCGCAAGCAAGGTACATGCCCCCAACCGGAATCGAACCCGGGACCTTTCAGTCCGCAAGCCAACGCTCTATCCACTGAGCCAAACCGGTCTTGGCTATGCCGCTACTTTTTATTTTGTATTTTCCTCTTCAGGCGGCCAGAAGAGGGAAAAGAGAGGAGGCTGTTGGACAGGCTGGTCAGACATTCCAGAAAGACCATTGCTGCCAGAGGACGGTGAGGAGAGGAACGAGCAACCTTTTCTCTAGACTCTGCTTACCCACAGCACACGCCTCCGGCAGCCTGCAAGATCATGTTCCTTGGCATTCTTCGGAGTTCGAGCCGGTTAACACACACTTCTGTCATGAACGCCGTGCTAACATCCACTGAAAGTAGATAGAGGACAATTCTTTAGGACAATGCGGGCAGAGACCAAGTAGAGGCGATCATGTAGCAAGAAATACATTTGTGCCACTTTTTCCACAGGGAAAAAATGACAAATCATGAATATATTTTTAACACCTTTGTTTTGTGAAATTGCAAGAGTGATATTGAAAAGAAATGAACTCCCTTCCATCTTGTCCTATAGGGCTGGGCCCCCTGCCTAAACCCCCTCCTTTTTCTGGGAGTGGCCACAGGTGTGCCAGCAATGTCCTAACTTCCCCGACCCCCACCCAAATGGACCAATGAAGCTCCAGGAACACAGCGAGGGTCCTAATAAGGCTAAACCACAGAAAGACCCTAATTCAACTGACCAATCTCTGTAACCCTCGTCACTTTCCTAAGCCCCCTAATTATCCTACCCCATGGAACTCATTGTTCCCAGCCAGCTTGCTCTCTCGTCTCACCTGCTGCACCAGAAAGAGGCTGAGAGCCAAACCCGGGTTTGAATAAAGACTCTTTGCTTTTGCATCGGAAAAGGCTCCTTAGTGGTTGATTATTGGGGACCCCGAACTCTGGGCATAACAATATAAGCTTATTGCAAAACTAGAGGCCCGGTGCATGAATTCATGCATGGGTAGGGTTCCCTCCGCCTGGCTGGCACTTGGGGTCACTTTGGGGAGGGGGAGGCAGTGGGCCGGGGGAAGGTGGTGAGCCGGGGGGGAGGGATTGTGGGAGGTTGGCTGTGGGAGTGCACCGACCACCCTGTGGCAGCTCCTGCATTGAACGTCTGCCCCCTGGTGGTCAGTGCGCATCATAGCGACTGGTCATTCAATATACCAGTCCTAACAGTAGCTTAGGCTTTTATATAGAGAGATAATTCAATAAAAAGTAAATTATTTTAAAAAGTAAAATTTAACAGTTCAATTTGTTATATAATAACTTTATCGAGATATAATTGACATACCATAAAATTCACCCTTTTAAAGTAGACAATTCAGTGGTTTTAGTATATTCACAAAATAATGCAATCATCAATTACTATTGGCAATTTTAGTACATTTTTATCACCCCCCAAATTAATATGTACCCATTAATAGTCACTCGCCATTTATCCTTTTTCTCAATCCCTGGCTACCACTAATCTAATTTCTGTCTCTATGGACTTGCCTATACTTTATGTAGATGGGAACATATAATATGTGGCCTTCAGCCCAGCTGGTATGGCTCAGTGGTTGAGATAACAGTTCGATTCTGGTCAGGGCAGATGCCGGGGTTGAGGGCTTGATTCCCAGTGTGGGGTGTGCAGGAAGCAGCCAATCAATGATTCTCTATATTGATATTTCTATTTCTCTCTCTTCTTTCCTCTCTTAAATCAATAAAAAAATATTTTTAAAAAATATATGGCTTTGTATCTGATATCTCATTGTGGGCTTGATTTGCACCTCTGAGTATCTTTAAACAAGGATCAGCTTCCTACCTGCTTTGGGTGGCTTAGATGTGACTTTACCAGAAAGTAGAGGAAACATAATTATATTTCAAGGTCTCAATTTTGCAGTTAGAATTGTCACAGCTCTGTCGTACCTGGTTTGGCTCAGTGGATAGAGCATTCAGCCTCTAGACCAGTGGTTCTCAACCTTTCTAATGCCGTGACCCCGCAATACAGTTCCTCATGTGGTGGTGACCCCAAACCAAAAAATAATTTTGGTGGCTTATGATTCAGAATGTAAATACCTGATATGCATTATGCATTTTCCGATGGCTTTAGGCGACCCCTGTGTTTTGGTCGTTTGACCCCAGCTGGGGTCGCGACCCACAGGTTGAGAACCACTGCTCTAGACTGAAGAGTCCCGAGTTCAATTCCTGTCAAGGGCATATGCCCATGTTGTAGGCTCGATCCCCAATGGGGAATGTGCAGGAGGCAGCCAATCAATGATTCTCTTCATTGATGTTTCTATCTCTCCCTCTCTCTTCCTCTCTGAAATCAATAAAAACATATTAAAAAAAAAAAAGATAAGGACTACTCAAAAAACAGAGGACCAGCGGAGTCTGAGGTTTTACTGACAGTCACAACAGTCAAAACCAGAAGGAGGAGAGTTTCCAGTTTCGTTTATTAAGACAATCTGAACCTTTGGAATTTGAAGTTATCACACGAGGGAGACAAGTAGAAGGCTCCGAGTCATCTGATTTGAACATTAAGAGGAATGTGACCTCATTTTGAACCCCCTGGGAGTGAAACAGGATATGTCAGTTTAATCAGATTTGCGTTTTTAAAAGATCATTTTGGCTGCTTTATAGAAAACAGATTGGAAGGAGGCAAATATGGATGCAGGAATACAAGAGGCCACTGTTACCAGTGATGGTGGCTTGAACCAGAGACTTGCAAAGATATCGAGGGAATTGAATGGATTTAATAAACCTTATTTGTTAGAGGGACAATAAATAGAACGTGGAAACTGATGGAAGATGAGGGAGAAGGAGGAGTCGCTGTGACTCCTGGTTTTCTGATTTGTACATCTCAGCGGTGGTAGAACTGTCTCTGAAGATAGCAGATGGAAAGTTCAATTTTTTTTTCTTTTTTACAGAGAGGAAAGGAGAGGGATAGAAAGCCAGAAACACCGATGAGAGAGAGACATCGACCAGCCACCTCCTGCACGCCCCCACTGGGGATGTGCCCGCAACCAGGATACATGCCCCTGACCGGAATCGAACCTGGGACCCTTCAGTCTGGAGGCCGATGCTCTATCCACTGAGCTAAACCGGTTTCAGCTGGAAAGTTCAATTTTATACATGATACATTTGTAGACTTTATGAGACTTCCCAGTGATGTACTAAGGAGATATGAGAGTTAGGTCTGGAGTTCAGAGGAGAGATCTTGGTTAAACATTTAATGTGGGATTTGTTCCCATATATATATAGCAATTGAAGTCATGAGGTAAGAATAAGTGACATTTTATTGAGATACTAGAGTCCTGGTGCACAGATTTGTGCACTGGTGGGGTCCCTTAGGGTAGCTTGCGGAGATCAGGCCCTAGCTCACACCCCCAGCCTTGCAGCCCCACAGCCCTGCCTGGCACCCCACCTTGGCCTGGTGCCACCTCCTTACCTGCCCCACCATCTTGCCTGCAGGGTGATGGGTTGGGACTGCCCCCCTGCCTCCTGACCCCCTGTCTGGCTTCCTCAGTGCTTGGGAGCCAGGCAGCAGCCCCATTCCCCACTGCCACTGCTGGTCGCCATCTGTGGGGTGATCAGCAGGACAATTGGGTCCCCCTCTCACACCTGCCTCGTCCTGGTACCGCCCGCTCACCTGCTCCACCATCCTGCCACAGTCCTGCTCTTGTCAGGACCCATCAGGACCAAAGCGCCTTTACTACCACCTGCTGCCAGTGCTGCATCGCTGACATCTGCCATGTTCCGCGCCACCCCCTGGTGGTCAGCACACGTCATAGCGAGCGGTTGAACTCCCGGTCGAACAACCAACCAAGGGGACAATTTGCATATTAGGCTTTTATTAGACAGGATGAAAGTAAGAGGAAGACGACCCAGGACAACACCAACATTTAATGGTTTTGTCAATGAGGAAAGTCAGTACAGGAAACTGAGATGTGCAGGAAGACAGCCAGGAACACGTGTCATCACAAAAATCAAAAGAGGAGATGGTTTCAAACAGTCGCTGGTGTTCAATGATTCTGAACAGTCAAGACAGAGTCCGGGAAATCTGTTGATTTTAATTGAGAATGAGTTATCCTAACAACATTGAACAACTTCTGTAGTATGGGTTGGTCACAAACCAATCACAATGGATGGGAGCCTGAGATGGGAGCTGGGTGAGAGGGAGTAGATGTAGACAGCTCTTCCGAGATGTCTGCCTTTGGGACAGACAGAGTGATGGCTGGAGAAGAGGCGGGGGAAGTTACTAATTTTTTAACATGCTGGCAGAGACTCAAGCATGCATGAATGGCAAGTGCAGATAGAGGGAGATAGCATGAGTAGACCGGAAGGAAAGGCTTGTATAGATATGGCAGCCAGAAAGTGAAGGAATTCCTGCATGGCTGATTTTTTTTTTTTCTGTGAAGTAGGAGGTGAGAGCTATTTTCAGAGAATGAAGGGAGATATAAGAAGTCAGAAGTTCAATAAATATAGGTAGATGAATGCAGTGAGGCCTGGAAATTTGCATTAGAAATTTCTAGATAATGTGGAGGAGGCTGGTTCAGGAACCACACTTTCAGAGAAAAGTACAGAGAAAGTGTCTGGTTACTCCCTAGACCAGTGGTCGGCAAACCACGGCTCGAGAGCCACATGCAGCTCACAGTTTGCCGACTAACCCTTTACCTCTCTGCACACAATATGCCACAATTACCTAATCCTCAAGGGTTCCAACTCCACGGTAACATTTAGTCTAATCCAGTGGTCAGCAAACTCATTAGTCAACGGAGCAGCAAACTGTGGCTCTCGAGCCGCGGTTTGCTGACCACTGCCCTAGAGGAACACCTTCAACTCCCAGTTGCATCACAGCAGAATTCTCCTCACTGTGTCCAGCTCCCTCTATATTTCCCCACAGTTTAATTTCTCTGCAGTACCCAGTGAGGGTTTTTTTATTTCTTTTAAAGAAAACCAGACCATTTCAATCAGGTGCTTAAAATTCTTCAGTGGCTTCTCTGGAATAAACAAAACTCCACGTTCTCATTTGGGTCTAGAAGACCTTCGTGACGTGGCCTCTGGATATCTTCCCAGCCTCATCTTCTATCTGTGCATTCCTGTCAGATCATCGCCTTGCTCTTCCTCAAAGCACGGACGGCCCCGGGATCTTTGCACCTGCTGTTCTCTGGAGGGTCCTCTCGTGTCTTGGTTCTCAGCTCATTCAGGTCTCTGCTCAAAAGTCAGTGATGCCTTCCTAGATCGTTGCATCTAAAACAGCTCCACCTCCTCTCCCTGCCCTCTCATCACCATTACTTTCGGTTCCCTTTCCTGGCACTTATTTTCCCTCAAAGCACCTATGACCTGACATGCATTACATAACCCTGTGCCTATTTTCTGCCAACCCCACCCATCCCCCCGCAGGATATAAACTCCACAAAGCCGTGGCCATGACCTGACTTGTCCATTTTGCATCTTCGGTGCCTATAAAAGCACCTGTCACAAAGTTGATGCTTATGCAATACCTGATTTATTGAAGGTTGATGTCAAGCATGATTGGTTTTTTTCCAGAGTAGTAACCAAAGGTCAGAAAACAAAGTAAATGAAGATATTTGCAAGACTAATTAAAAAGATAGGCCAGCCAAAACCAGTTTGGCTCAGTGGATAGAGCGTCGGCCTGCGGACTGGAAGGTCCCAGGTTCTATTCCGGTCAAGGGCAGGTACCTTGGTTGTGGGCACATCTCCCGTAGGGGATGTGCAGGAGGCAGCTGATCGATGTCTCTCTCTCTCTCATGGATGTTTCTAACTCTCTATCTCTCTCCCTTCCTCTCTGTAAAAAAATCAATAAAATACATTAAAAAAATTTTTTTAAATGATAGGCCATCCAATCAAAGCTGGTAAGGAACCAAGGAGGTGATGATAGGAAGAGAAATAAAGGATACATTTTGGAACTAGAGATCTCAAAGAGGTTGGAGAAGGATCATATGGAAACAGCTAGTCAAGGAAACTAATGCAAGAATCTGTAGTTGGGAATGGATGCCTGTACTGATGGTTTTGGAGGTAAAGCAGTCTCAAGGTGCACAGGTTCTATAGGTGACTGTGGGAGTCCATGGTAAAGGACAAAGGAGGTCACTGGATATAAGGTGGTCAAGAAATTGAGAGGCTCAGATGCCAGCCATCACTGTGGGCTTTGAAGTGATTCTGGATGAGCTGGTACCAAAGATCTGAATAATGAGAAGGGGGAAGGGTGGTTTAACCACAAGGCTTGAGCTTCAAAGGAGTAGGGGTTTTTACAAGATGGTGGGAAAGAAGTAATGGAGAGAAGTGAAGATAAGAAGTGAATAGTAAATAGACCTAGCTGGTTTGGCTCAGTGGATAGAGCGTCGGCCCGAGGACCAAAGAGTTCGAGTTTAATTCCGGTCAAGGGCATATCCCTTGGCTGCAGGTTCCTCGCTGGCCCTGGCCCTGGATGGAGCACCTGCAACCAATTGATATATTTCTCTGTCTTTCCCTCTCTCTCCCACTCTCTCTAAAAGAACAATAGAAAAATATCCTCAGGTGAGGATTAACAACAACAACAAAAAGCAAACAGCTGTGAATACAGATCGGCCACTCTGAAGGCTGCTTTAGAAGAGGTTTCAATTAATACATGAGGGAGAGAGAACATTCCTGGAAAATGTGGAGGACAAAGGGAAATATTTGCTTACCACAGTGCAGCTGCTCCATAGGGTACATTGGAGAGCAGGGGATGGTGCATTGGAACAGGGGGGAAGTGATGTAGGAACAGGAGGCTGGAGTATTGTGGAGAGGATGCTCTAGCGCAGTCATTCTCTATGTGCATCAGAGTCATGGGGTGAGCTTGTTAAAACACAGATTGCTAGGCCCTACTCCCAGAGTTTTTTGTTTGTTTAAAAAAAATATATATATATATTTAAAATATATATTATAAATATAATATATATAATAAATATATATTTTTTTATTGATTTCAGAGAGGAAGGGAAAGGGAGATAGAAACATCAATGATGAGAGAGAATCACCGATTGGCTGCCTCCTGCTCACCCCCTACTGGGGATCGAGCCCACAACCTGGAGCATGTGCCCTTGACTGAAATCGAACCCTGTACCCTTCAGTCTGCAGGCTGATGCTCTATCCACTGAGCCAAACCAGCTAGGGCACAGAGTTTTTGATTGAGTAGATCTGGAGTGGGACCTGAGCATTCCCGTGACAGGTTCCCACATGATGTGGATGCTCTGATCCTAGGACCACACTCTGAGACCAGGGATGTCATGGAAGACCTGCGACTGGCGTGGCAATGACAACAGGGACGAGAGTGCAGAGTGAATCAATCCTAGCCATCTCCCAGAACCCAGGACGTAAAGTTCTGGGCTCATGGACCGAGGGTTGGGCTCCATTTACTCAGCTTGGCACCTGTGGCCTTGGTGCATTCAGCTCAGGGGCAGTGTGAGGATCTGGGCTTCATTTAAACCGTGTCATCTTAAAGGCAGAGTATGTACCCTGGAGTCCAGAAACCTTTGTTATGGGACCTGGCCCAGAGCAGCGTTTCCTCGTGAACTGAAGGATATGAATATTCAGCCCAGTGGAATGAGAGGCCGGCCTGAAACCGCCTCCCAGTGGAATTGTTGGGGGCTGGATTGGGAAGTCTCAGCCATGATATCATCGGGCGTCTGGCCCCACTGGAAAGCACTGGTAGTGCCTGACACCACCAAGGACGGCCGGGCAGAGACCGCTTGACCAGAACCAGGTGGCATGGAGCTGCTAGTGAATCTTAGGTCTCACACTGCACCAGCTGGAGGATGTAAACCAGTGGTTCTCAACCTTCCTAATGCTGCGACCCTTTAAGACAGCTCCTCATGTGGTGGTGACCCCCAACCATAAAATTATTCCCATTGCTACTTCATCACTGTAATTTTGCTACTGTTATGAACTGTCATGTAAATATCTGATAGCCAGGATGTATTTTCATTGTTACAAATAGAACATAATTAAAGCATAGTGATTAATCACAAAAACAATATGTAATTATATATTGTGAAATATTTATTTCTAACTACAAATAAATGAAATTTTGTCTTGAATCGTGGTGTAGCATGGGTAACAGTCTTCATATAACAACAGTAAACTACATTGCTACACTTTGCTACACTGAGGAGCGGTCTGTTGGTTCCTAAGACCATGGGACATAGGTGTTTTCCGCTGGTCTTAGGCGACCCCTGTGAAAGGGTCGTTCGACCCTCAAAGGGATCTCGACCCACAGGTTGAGAACCACTGATGTAAACGAAGCTGCAGTACCCCCATGGGAACACGCCGAATACACCCTGACCCCCGATCTTGCTTCTCAAAGACCGTACCTTGTTGACTTGCAGGAATTCAAATAGTTTCCAGCACTTGCCCTGAAAATATTTGGGAGGGCAGGGGAACTGAAATGTGGGATGCTCAGGAAGAGTCACTTCACGGAAAGCTGGCTTGAATTCCTTAACTCCACCATTTCAAAGCTCCCAGGCCTCGCTTAGTTGATGTGAAGACGATCCAGTCTCTCTCTCAGGTTTCTCCCCCTCCTGACATGGGTGACGTTCCCAGGGAAAAGGACACATGTCCGTGAATCACCGAGGGCCACCGTGTGCAGCAGGCCTGTGCCTAGAGGGAGGAGTCACGTGTACCCGTTCAGACAGAAATTCTAGCGTGTGAGTCAGATAAAGCTTTCAGAAGTTCCGTGTGAAAAGAAGGCAGAAAGGCATAGAAAAGGAAGTGGCATTTTTAGTTTGGGGTCCAGCCTATTCTTTGGAGATTGCAGATGGAACTCTTACCCCCCCCGCAAGATAAAGGGGTACTAAGATCTCTTTAGGGCAGTGGTTCTCAACCTTCCTAATGCCGCGACCCTTTAAGACAGCTCCTCATGTAGTGGTGACCCTCAACCATAAAATTATTTCTGTTGCTACTTCATCACTGTAATTTTGCTACTGTGATGAACTGTAATGTAAATATCTGATAGGCAGGATGTATTTTCATTGTTACAAATGGAACATAATCAAAGCATAGGGATTAATCACAAAAACAATATGTAATTATATATTGTGAAATATTTGTTTCTAATTACAAATCAATGAAATTTTGTCTTGAATCGTGGTGTAGCATGGCTAACAGTCTTCATATGACAACAGTAAACTACATTGCTACACTTTGCTATACCGAGGAGCAGTGTGTTGGTTCCTAAGACCATGGGAAATATGTGTTTTCCAATAGTCTTAGGCGACCCCTGTGAAAGGGTCGTTCGACCCCCCAAAGGGGTCTCGACCCACAGGTTGAGAACCGCTGCTCTAGGGTCTTCAGAGGAGGCTAAGGACTCAAAGTTAGGCTAACTTCCCCTATGAATCTCCATGAATAAAGCGAAAACTAACCTCACTTCTGTTTCTTCTCAAGATGAGCCTGGGTTGGCTTGGAGTCTTTCCCCTCCATTGGCTGTGGGAACAGAGCGTGGTAACCCATAAACACCTGTGTGGATCCTGGCTCGGGCCAAGGGCAGGGCGAACACACACAGAGCCAGGAACCCCTGAGGACAGAAAGGGTGTCTGGGGAGGCCTTAGACGCTCTAAATTGTTATGCGTGTGCCCTCTGGGCGCGCTAAAGTTAACTAGGAACTAGGGCAAGTAAGCACAGCTTGGCAACAAAAACGCCTGGAGTTTCTCCACTGTGGAGGTTAGTGGATTAAAAGTCCATTCATTCAAGTAAATATTTATGACACCAGAGTCGAATCACCAGGGGCACTCTGCTCACCCCCCACCCCACCCAAAGACACACATCTTTATTTTTTTAAACATATTTTTATTGATTTCAGAGAGGAAGGGAAAGAGAGAGAGAAACATCAATGATGAGAAAGTCATTGATTGGCTGCCTTCTGCACATCCCCTATGGTGGATCAAGCCTGCCACCCAGGCATGTGCCCTTGACTGGAATCGAACCCGGGACCCTTCAGTCCGCAGGCTGACGCCTTATCCACTGAGCCAAATCGGCTAGGGCAGTGGTCAGCAAACTCATTCGTCCACAGAGCCAAATATCAACAGTCCAACGATTGAAATTTCTTTGGAGAGCCACATTTTTCAACTTAAACTTCTTCTAACGACACTTCTTCAAAAGAGACTCGCCCAGGCCGTGGTATTTTGTGGAAGAGCCACACTCAAGGGGCCAAAGAGCCGCAGTTTGCCGACCACGGGGCGAGGGCAACACACATCTCTAAACATTTGCTTTGTACAGTCCTTTGGAGGCGATTTCTTTCTTTCCACACGCTACGCCTGAAAAATAGGCACCAGAAAAAAAGGGTGAATAATGGCACTTGTAAAGGACCTCTGTGGCAAACGTGATTGGTTTTCCAGTCCCAGGTAACTGACTTCAATCACATTCTCCACAATTCTTCTGTAGATATCATCAATGAAGCAACTACTAATTTAGAGAATATTAATACACCCTAAGTGGAGTTGAGTACTTTCTTAAAGAAAAATCTAGTATGACGTGCTGGAAAGGCCTAAGCAGAAATAAGTACAGCCGCCGGTGACTGGCCATCCACTAGTGCAGTGGTTCTCAACCTTTCTAAGGCCGCAACCCTTTAATACAGTTCCTCATGTTGTGGTGACCCCCAACCATACTTCATAACTGTAATTTTGCTATTGTTATGAATTATAATGTAAATACCTGTGTTTTCCGATGGTCTTAGGCAACCCCTGTGAAAGTGTCGTTTGACCCCCAAGGGGGTCACGACCCACAGGTTGGGAACCACTGCACTAGTGCCACGCACTTCGGATGTGTTCTCACTTGCTCTGCACAATCAGCCCGTGGGATGGTGTTGTCACTAGGAGAGGATGGAGACTCAGAGTTTACATGACTTAGTTCCGATCCGGCCCTCCAGTTTTGGTCAGAGCAACTGAGGCTTTCCTTGATGCTGGCTTAAAATTCAGAGGGCAAGAAAAACAGTTTTGTTTTGTTTTTAATAATTTATTTTTAAAAACATATTTTATTGATTTTTTACAGAGAGGAAGGGAGAGGGAAAGAGAGTCAGAAACATCGATGAGAGAGAGAGAGACATCGATCAGCTGCCTCCTGCACGCCCCACACTGGGGATGTGCCTACAACTAAGGCACATGCCCTGGACCAGAATGGAACCTGGGACCCTTCAGTCCACAGGCCAATGCTTTATCCACTGAGCCAAACCGGTTAGGGCCAGAAAAGCAGTTTTAGAAGACATTTTAAAGCCCCTTCCTCCTTCAGGAAACATTCTTTACTTTTCTCTCCCTAGCTCGCTTGGGTGGCAAGCCTCTCTTCCAGTTTGTACTGGAACTGGACAGCCAGCGGGTCGGGGCTGCCTCTGAGCCAATGAAGCAGAGGCAGGGTGGAGTCACAGATGCATGTTCATTCCAAACATGCCGGCAGCACGGAGAGCAGCAGATCGCCCTTGAAAATCTGCTCTCCCCCTCACCAGCTCCCCATAACCCAGCTGCTTCTGTTGGGCAGAAGGACCAAGATTCCAGGGGGAAAGGAGGCAAAAGGCCTGTGAATGAGTATGATGGTTACAGGTTACAGACAATGCGGGCTGGGGGGATGGCCAAGGGCAGGGCTTTATGGTTGTTAATCCTTCCATGATAATAGGCAGTTCTCCACGAGGAGAATGGACCGAATTCCAGGTTAACTCCCATGTTCCCGGGCATAAACTCTCCTGGGGTAGAATGCGCTTTCTCTAAGCAGAACTGAACAGTCCAGTTTAAGAGCACAGTCAATATTTCTGCCCCAACACTCCCTCTCTCTCTGCAGATGGGGCCTTTCCCATATGTTATCTAATGTAGGATTTTCACATCTTATCTAGTGGTTGCCTTCAAGTGAACTATATAGAATGTTCCCCCAAAAATGTGTACATAGGCTTTGAATATTTATAAAGGCAGTGTTTATTAAAATCTATTTCATTTTCAAAATTGAGCTATCAGCTGTGAAAGTGTGTATGCCTTTTTGGGGACACCCTGTATCTGAACATTTGTGTCTATTTATGTTACGGATGGAAATAGAATACTGGGGACTATGAGTTATAAGAAATATTAAGTTTTACTTTCTAGAGTTGCCTATGGAGCTGACCCCTGAGTTTTGGGAAACTCGCCACAATAAGCTCTTCATTTATTTATTTTATTATTATTTTTTTTAATAGATTTTATTGATTTTTTACAGAGAGGAAGGGAGAAAGATAGAGAGCTAGAAACATCGATGAGAGAGAAATATTCATCAGCTGCCTCCTGCACACCCCCTACTGGGGATGTGCCCACAACCAAGGTACACGCCCTTGACCGGAATGGAACCTCAGGCCGACGCTCCATCCACTGAGCCAAACCGGTTTCGGCTCTTCATTTATTTAGAGGTAAGGCAAATGTTCACCCACCTGTCCCCAAGAAAGCCATGCAGTTCACCTTAAATCTGCTCGCTGACGCCAGATAGAGATGGTGTGTTCTGCTTAGTAATGCAACCTGGGCTTGCCTTTGGCCAGCCTGTGGGTTTGAAGGAGGAGAAGTGGCTTTTTAAAATTTCAGTGATTGCCTGAGGACCGTGGAGAGAGTAGGGGGAAGTGCCGTGGACTATGGTGACTGCCTCATCCACGTGGTGGGGTCTGCCTTTAGCCTGGGACAGCCTGCGGGGGAAAGCGGAGGCCTCGCGTGGAGCAAATACTTTAGGCTGAGCGAGCGGTGGGTCGGTTCTACCACCTTTCCTGGTCAAGCTTCCCAAGGAAGTGGTGAGGGCAGCCCTGAGTCAGCATTTCCTGGGCCTGCCCAGGCAGCGGGAGTTTCCATGGCAACAACAGGGCGCAGGCCCCCTGACATCACAGAGAATGGGCATCTGGGAGGGTGCGCCCCAGAGAAGGGTCTTCCTGTAAGTCCAGGTCCTTTAGAGTCGACTGTTAAGAGATGTGACCTACATTATGCTCCAAACTGGTGAAGTGGAATATCTCAGGTCTATTTTAGACTTAATCTTTTTTCCCATTAATTTTCTTTTTTGCATTTTAATTAAGCATCAGCAGAATTCCATTTGTAATGACCTATTGAATACCTCTATAAGTAACAATACCAACCTAGATAAATAGGCTTCCTTCTGCTGAAACCGGTTTGGCTCAGTGGATAGAGTGTTGGCCTGCAGACTGAAAGGTCCCAGGTTCGATTACGGTCAAGGGCATGTATCCTGGTTGCAGGCACATCCCCAGTAGGGGGCATGCAGGAGGCAGCTGATCGATGTCTCTTGTCGATGTTTCTAACTCTCTATCCCTCTCCCTTCCTCTCTGTAAAAAAAATCAATAAAAAAAATTGGCTTCCTTCACATTAAAAAAAAAAAAAACTTAAAAAAATTATATACATATATTTAATTTTTTAAAAATATGTTTGTATCGTGGACGGAAGGGGCCACATGCTGACCTGACTAGCTCAGGGGAGGCTGGCATGGCGGTCTTGCAAACTCAGAGACCACAGTCACCATAGGGATGGCCTGAAATGAACCTTTCACTAAAAGCGGGTATGGTGGGTGGTTACATCCTAAGCCGGTATCTTCACTGACAAGGTCAACCTTTACCTGAACCTATCTGTCTTTTTGCATCTATGGTAACATACCCTTCAAATGTCTGGATAACTTGTAACTTCCCTTTTTCTAGACCCCTTGGGGTACAACCTAATGAGACAGTTTGGCTCACAAAATAAACTTTTTACAGGTTTGAATGTTTTTATGTTAACAGTATTGATTTCAGAGAGGAAGGAAGAGGGAGAGAGAGAGAGAGAAATATCAATGATGACAGAGAATCACTGATCAGTTGCCTCCAGCACGCCCCTCACTGGGAATTGAGCCCACAAACAGAGCATGTGCCCTGACCGGGAATCTCACAGACTTCCTGGTTCATAGGTCGATGCTCAACCACTGAGCCGGGCTTAAATATATTTTTTATTGTTGATAGTATCACAGATATCCTCTCCCCTTTACCCTTCTCTTCCCAAAACTTTTTATTTTGAAATAAAGGTTCACAGGAAGTTGCACAAAGGGTATAGAGAGGTTTCATGTACCCTTCACTCAGCTGGCCTTATGGTATTATCATACATGACTCTATATGTGTTTCATAAATTTTCTATAATATGTTCTTTTTATCATTAGAATAGCACTTTTCTAGTTATTGTAAGTGTTTTGTTTATCCTTTTGTTCTCAATTAGGTCAGTGCCCGGCACATAGTAGGACATCAGTAAATGCTTGTTGAATTAATCAATTTGTCTACATATGATGCAAGAGATAGAAAATTTCAAAGCCATGATCATTTCTGATCATTGGTGATGATAGTGTTAATGTAAAAAAAAACATTGACACCTGTAAAAATTTTTTGTGAGTTTATTTGAGCCAAACTGTCCAGTTATGCAGGGAAGCAGAACCTTAATGAATTGAGATAATGCTCAGGAGAATGGCGGGTTACATCTGTATTTATACATTGCTATCAAAGGAAAGGGACGTAGGTGGGTTACATGAAATCCATGGTGAGAGATTAAGGAGGTGGGATAAAGCAAAGTCGGGAACCCCCTGGATTTGGATAAAAAGTAAAATGATAGACATACTTAGGTGGGGCAGGAACAATTAATGAAGGAATTTGTGGTCTCTGTCCTGGCACCCAGGCACATTAGGTTGTACCCCAAGGGGTCCAGAAAAAGGGAAGTTACAAGTTACCCAGACATTTCAAGGGTATGTTACCATAGATGCAGAAAGACAGGTAGGCTCAGTTCAGGTAAAGGCTGACCTTCTCAGTGAAGATACTGGCCTAGGATGTAACCACCCACCATACCCGCTTTTAGTGAACGTTTCATTTCAGGCCATCCCTTGTGGTCACTGTAGGTCTCTGAGTTTGCAAGACAGCCATGCCGGCCTCCCCTGAGCTAGTCAGGTCAGCATGTGGCCCCTTCCGTCCACAATAGGAAATGCTCAGCAATTCCTTTCCGAACAGATTATGAAAGCTATGTCTCCTCAGACAATCAGCTCTCCTTTTGCAATGATCCAGAGTCTGCCTTACCCTGATCAGCTCTGAAAACCAGAATAGGGTTTCAAGCTTTGAACCCAACAGCCAAGACTCTCTTCCGGGTCCCAAAGTCTGAGCTCAGTTCCTTACCTGGGGAGGCTACCTCAAAGACCAGGGGTCAGGGTGAGTTCATGACTTTTAAGCTCCCCTTTCTTCATCTGTACCACCCCCTTAGAGGGAAATTAAATGAGATAATCTAAGTAAAGTCCGCATGATGCTACACACCAATACCCACTCACACATTAGGTGCTATTAACATTCCCTTGTGCCCTCACCAGTTAGATTCAGTGGATAGAGCGTCGGCCTGTGGAGTGAAGGGCCCCAGGTTCGACTCCGGTCAAGGGCACGTACCTTGGTTGCAGGCACACCCCCAGGAGGGATTGTGCAGGGGGCAGCTGATGGATGTCTCTCTCTCATCCATGTTTCTAACTCTCTATCCCTCTCCCTTCTTCTCTGTAAAAGATATATTTTAAAAAAGGAAAAAAAATATCCCTTGTGCCCAGATTTTGCCACAATTCCGACAGTTCCTCCTCGCCCTTTTGCCTGAGCTGGACAACCGGGCACAATCCCCGCTTGGACATTTCGAAGATGCATGATCAGAGCTGGAGATCCGGTGAGCAAGCTCTGCCCATTCTCTGCTACACTTTGTTATTTTTTTAAAATATATTTTATTGATTTTTTACAGAGAGGAAGGAAGAGGGAATAGAGAGTTAGAAACCTCGATGAGAGAGAGACATTGATCAGCCGCCTCCTGCACATCCCCTACTGGGGATGTGCCCGCAACCAAGATACATGCCCTTGACCGGAATCGAACCTGGGACCTTTCAGTCTGCAGGCTGATGCTCTATCCTCTGAACCAAACTGGCTTCAGCTCTGCTACACTTTAGAATTTGAGGCTTTCTCAGTGCATTTCCTCAGAGCCCCGCTCATTCTGCATCTCACATTCACCTTTGTCCTGAGGGCAGCTGCCCAAACCACCGCCTTGCTCGAACCCATACTCGGAGCGAGTCCCCGGGGATCCTTCAAGCTTCTCTTGAGCCGTTCCTGTCTGCTCTTGTCCCACCCCACCCCCTTCATCTCTGGTGACTGAAATCTAGCATGTACACGGACAGCCCCAAAGTAACAGAAGCAGAAGAAGTTTCAGTTCTTTCCCCGCCCGGCGCAGAGCTTGCGGGAGAATATCTGATTAAAAATAAATGATCCCGGGCTTTGGTATAATGGATGCGGAAGTGTGTGCGCTGCTAACCAGTGTTTGCTTTTCTGCCTTTGTTGCCTGGAGAGGAGGAACTGTTGGCGAGAGCTCTCTGTGCCTGGGAGACTTTGGACCAGCCTCTCTGGCTTCTTCCACTGATACTGTAACTCCCACCGTGAGGAGAAGCCTCACTCCTTAACGTGGGCCTGGAAGAGTTCAAGTCCTAGCCCCGTTAATGACACCCCCTGCGTGAGCCTGGGCATTAGCTATCGTAATAAAAGGGTAATATGCTAATTAGACCGGGCGTCTTCCGGATGTCCTTCCTGTGGAAGCCAGGGCTGGAGGGAAGCCAGTCAGGCCCCATGTGCCGGAGGGAAGCTGGTGCCAGCAGCCGGGGGAAGGGAGGCCTACTCCTGCATGAATTTTTTTAAAAAATATATTTTATTGTATTTTTTACAGAGAGGAAGGGAAAGAGATAGTTAGAAACACCTATCAGCTGCCTTCTGCACGCCCCCTACTGGGGATGTGCTCACAACCAAGGTACATGCCCTTGACCGGAATCGAACCTGGGACCTTTCGGTCCGCAGGCCAATGCTCTATCCACTGAGCCAAACCGGTTTTGGCCCTGCATGAATTTTCGTGCATCAGGCCTCTAGTAGGATAAGAAGCAGCTAAGAAAATCCCAGAAATAGAGAAACTAAGACAGTTCAACAGCAGTCTGCAGGCACCTCGTAAATCCTATCGTCCCCAAACGCAGGACACTTAAAAGAAAATGCTTTGTACGTCCCTCCTCCGCCAGAGGGTGAATAGCTGGAATCACTCTACGCAGGGAGACAGACATCAGAAATCCAATTAGTTCCATTTGCCAACCACACCCAGGCAAGGACAGACAAATGAAAGAGGATAAATCCCATTTTGGCACATCAGTATAAAGCTGATATGTTTTCTACTGATCTGCCCCTGAGTCCTCCCCTAAACGCCCAGCCTTAAAACCCCCTGAAAGTGGAGGTACCAGGGGGCTGTCCCTCCTGGGAGTATGCCCATGCCCTTCCCCTCCCCCCATAGGCACATATCCTCTAACCTCCAAGGGACCCCATGAGACTTACAACCAGGGTAGTAATGGGGCGGCGGCAGCTCCTCCTGGGCGAACCCCATGAACCTCTCTCCAAGGCCCCCTTTTCTCTGACTCCCCAGTGAACGAAGGCAGCCCATCTGGGGTCTCCTGTGCTTCTATGCCCTTTCTCGTTTCAGTCTCCTACGTACATGTTTGCTGCGGTCAATACATGTTGCTTGCTTTTCTGCACTTTTGTCTTTTGATTGAAATCTTCCATTCAAGAAGACAAGAACCGAAGTCTCTTGGTCTCTCCGGTAACATGGGCAAATTCTTAACTCTTCTAACCCTCAGTCTTTCAATCTATAAAATAGGCACAATAATAGCAGTAGGAACTACTAAAAGAAAATTCCATGACACACATAAGTTACTGGCTCAGGGCCAGTGCTGAATACCCTGTTTCCCCAAAAGTAAGAGATCCCCCGAAAATAAGACTTATTTCCAGTTTTGCCTCTCGCTGTAATATAAGGCATCCTCCTGAAAATAAGACCTCCCCAATAATAAGGTCTTTCCAGAATATAAGGCCCCTGAAGCTACCGTCAGGCGTCTGACTCCTGATTTAAAGAGACCCCGCACTGCCTGAACAGCTCCGGCTGTGGTTTGTGATGACAATGACTACCGTACCGTAGACAGGTAATAAATTTCCTTTTTTTTTTGTTTTTTGTTCAACAATAAATGTGTATTCTTCTTCATGGAAAAGTAAGACATCCCCTGAAAATAAGACCTAGCGCATCTTTGGGAGCAAAAATTAATAGAAGACACTGTCTTATTTTGGGGGAAACAGGGTAAGCACCCAATTGAGAGTCAGCTCTCAGTTTTTTGGTGTTTTTTTTTTACCATGGCTCAGATGGTCCCTTTATAATAATTAAAGTGTAATATGCTAATTAGACCAGACAGCCGAACGACCTTGTGGACAAAGCCGGGGCTGCGAGGGCCCAGCCCCTTGCACGAATTTCAGGCATCGGGCCTCCAGCAAATAATAAAACAATAAAAGCTGCTACCATCCAGGTGGACTATGGCAAAGGTAGGTCCTGCACAGTTAGGTGACTCGCCAGGAAACTTAGGGACCCTCAGAGGCTACAGACTCATAAACTCAGGCATCTTTTTTAAATTATTATTATTTACAGATGTTGCTGCATTTAAGAGAATCATGGCAAAGCATACCTAACATACACAACAAGCCATTTTAACCATTTCTATCGTGGGCATTTTTCAGGACCGTTCACCACCCTTGTAAAATGATCAGCGATCAGTTAGAACTCCCATAAAATCCATGTAAGCAGCAAAGGCAGTCGACTGGTTTGACTGGAAGGACAGTGGTATCTGACTTCGGGTGACTACAGGGCCCAGTAACTCCAGTGACTTCCACTAAGGACCTGTTTCTCTCCCGCCCTCTGCTGGGTGAGCTTTATCCTCAACAAGGTAGATTTCCGGCAGTTCTGGGCCCTCCAGTCTCAGTAATGAAATGACCACCAGGCCGATCAGGCCTCTCTAGTCCTTACACCACCCTTCAGGGGAAGAGTCTCTTGTGATGGTCCATGGAAGGGAAGGGAATGTTCCCCGATGTCCCAGGATCCCCTTGGGCCTAGCCTGATTGTATGGTGTGCCTGTTCTGGAAAGCCCAGGGAGAGCGAGGGGCCTTAGGGCAACCTATGCCAATGTCACCCACCCTACAGTTGGAGCTGAGCTCCATCCCACGCAAACCACGTGGCTGATCGTGTGGGAGGGGTGCTTCTTAGCAGGAGAGAAAAGGTCTGTCACAATCACCTTGTCCTGCCCCCAACCCCAGGAGTTCCCACAAACAGACCATAACAAACAGACCTGATTTCAGGTGCTTTCTCTCCCTCATCCATATTCCAGAAGACTTTGCTGCCTTGCTGGTATTCAGACCTCATTCTCCATTCATATGGTAGATGACAGGATAATGGGACATAGATCAATAGTCCCTGATCTTACAAGTTTATATATATATATTTTTAAAAATTTTTTATTGATTTCAGAGAGGAAGGGATAGAAACATCAGTGATGAGAGAGAATCATTGACTGGCTGCCTCCGGGTCCCCAGACTGGGGATTGAGCCCACATCCCAGGCATATGCTCTTGACCGGAATCAACCAGTCTGGGACCTTTCAGTCCGCAGGCCAACACTCTATCCACTGAGCCAAACCAGCTAGGGCTAAGTTGATGCTTTTGATTGCTCCAGAATGAAGGGGTCCTTCAGTGAATGGGAAATACAGCAGGAATTGTCAGCCCATCCCCACAAACGCTGGCCAGCGCCTGTGGCCTGAAACTCACCTATGAAAATCTCACCGCCTAATGAGGAAGAAAAGTCAGCTTGAGAACCTAACGCCAGCTTTAGACTTTCCACAGGCAGAGTCTCATGGACATGGCCTTAATCTTGTTGCACTCTGGAACCAGAAAGCCTTTTGCATTTTTACCAGGAATGCGTATGCCATTACATGGATTGAGCTGGTCTTCTGCTAATCTTTTCAAATCCACAGATTTCTCTGGCACAAAGGACGGTTATTTTGGCTACTATGATACACTTTGCTCATGTTCTCTCTCTGAGTTGCAATGCTTCTTTTTTAAAAATATTTTTTTTATTAATTTCAGAAGGGAAAGGAAGGGAAAGGGAGAAAGAGAGAGAGAAACATCAAGATGAGAGAGAATCTGATTGGTTGCCTCCTGCACGCCCCCACACTGGGGATGGAGCCTGCAACCTGGGCATATGCCCTAACCAGGAATCAAACGGTGACCTCCTGGTTCATAGGTGATGATGCTCAACCACTGAGCCACGCTGTGTGGGCTCCTCTGTAACATGTTTAATCTCCCCAGGCAGAAGGATGCATCAGGAAGTCTAGGGTGAGGACCATGTGCTCTGACAAGCTAAACATAAAAGCAAATTAATCGTTTTCAAAATACATTCTACTTCCACTCCACTTGCTATCCAAGTGTCCTAAGTAATATCTGCCTACTCAGACTTACAGTGACATTACAGCAGCGGTTCTCAACCTGTGGGTCGAGACCCCTCTGGGGGTCGAATGACCCTTTCACAGTGGTCGCCTAAGACCATCAGAAAACACCTATTTCCCATGGTCTTAGGAACCAACACACCGCTCCTCGGTGTAGCAAAGTGTAGCAATGTAGTTTACTGTTGTCATATGAAGACTGTTACCCATGCTACACCACGATTCAAGACAAAATTTCATTTATTTATAATTAGAAATAAGTATTTCACAATATATCATTACATATTGTTTTTTGTGATTAATCACTATGCTTTAATGATGTTCAATTTGTAACAATGAAAATACATCCTGCATATCAGATATTTACATTACAGTTCATCACAGTAGCAAAATTACAGTGATGAAGTAGCAACGGAAATAATTTTATGGCTGGGGGTCACCACCACATGAGGAGCTGACTTAAAGGTCACGGCATTAGGAAGGTTGAGAACCGCTGCTTTACAGGAACCAGAGACCCCCTCCTTTCCACAACCTGCCCTCTCCCGGTCGCAGGGGTGATAACAGCCAACTTTGTGGAAACTTGCCTATGTGCTGTGAGGACTCGCACCAACCCGAGGCTGCAGTCCTATCTGTTACTTAAACCTGTTTTCCCGACAAGGAAACGAGGCTGAGAAAAAAGATCTGCTCAAGGCGACGCGTCTTACAAGCGATAGTCAGGAGCGTGAAGCTTGGTTTTCACCGCCTAGTCCCCACGGCTTCCCACCTGACTTCAATTTTGGGAAGAGAAAAGAACAGGTGGAAAGTTTGGTTTTTAAAAAAAATATATTTTATTGAATTTTTACAGAGAGGAAGGGAGAGGGATAGAGAGTCAGAAACATCAATGAGACAGAGACATCGATCAGCCGCCTCCTACACGCCCCACACTGGAGATGTGGTCGCAACCAAGGTACATGCCCCTGACCGGAATCGAACCCGGGACCTTTCAGTCCGCAGGTCGATGCTCTATCCACTGAGCCAAACCGGTTTTGGCAGGTGTAAAGTTTTATGCCATTTTTAAAAAAATATATTTTATTGATTTTTTATAGAGAGGAAGGGAGAGAAATAGAAAGTCAGAAACATCGATCAGCTGCCTCCTGCACGCCTCATAGTGGAGATGTGTCCGCAAGCAAGGTATATGCCCCCAACCGGAATCGAACCTGGGACCTTTCAGTCCGCAGGCCGACACTCTATCCACTAGCCAAACCGGTCTCGGCTATGCCATTCTTAAGAAATGCGAGACCTTTACTAGGCAAGGAAGGGGACTGCCATTACCACACCGAGAGTAGCAGCCATGGAACCTGTCGTGTTTTACTTATTCCCATAAAGCAGAATTCAGATTCACGATTACCCAATAAACAACAGCTGTTTCTGAGAGGTCAGGCAGATGGGGGTTTCAGTTCACCTCGAGAGACTACAGGTGACCTGTCTGACCTGGAACACATTTATCTGTTATGAAAAATGGCATCTCTGTCCACTCAGAAAGTGACCACCTCCCTCCTGTTTCTTTCCTGGAATCCTCGTCCAGTTGTGTGCCTGGTGCGTTTGTCTGTGGCCCTCAGGGCATATGCAACCTGGGCATGTGCAACTTGGGCATGGTTAGGACCAGGAATCA
Source organism: Lasiurus cinereus (assembly GCA_011751065.1). NCBI lineage: Eukaryota > Metazoa > Chordata > Mammalia > Chiroptera > Vespertilionidae > Lasiurus > Lasiurus cinereus. The sequence continues at coordinate 4,095,870 of JAAGEH010000043.1, read as the reverse complement.
AACTGTGACCCCCTGGTTCTTAGGTTGATGCTCAACCACTGAGCCACACTGTCTGGGCTCCTCTGCGTATCCTTCTCTCTGTGTCTTTATTGTAGTCCAATACACCTAACCTAAGTTTACCAATACTGGCATGGAGTGCATTCTTAATGTTTGGCAACCATCACGTCTAGGTCCAGAATACATTTTCTCTTAATCCTCCTTTATCTTTTTTATTTTATTTTATTTTATTTTATTTTTTTAATCAAATGTTAGAACTAACTTTCCTGGTTCCCTCAGTGTATCAGGGCTAAAGGAGGTTGCGTGGAGACTTGTGGCCTGATCAGACTGGTTTGACAGGGCTGAGGAATCCGTGTGACTGTCTGCGAGGACTTGGGCCCCGCTACCTGGAAACCCCACATGTTTGCACAGGGACTGGCCCTGGGAAGGATCGACTGCTGTTTGATAATTTGGGGAATCAGTATGATCTTTCCTAAGATTCTGGAATAAAAAACGTCTACATTTGCTGAAATACACTGTTGCTTTTATTTTTTTATTTAAAAAATATTTTTATTGATTTCAGAGAGGAAGGGAGAGGGAGAGAGAAAGATAGAAACACCAATGATGATAGAGAATCATTGATTGGCTGCCTCCTGCATGCCCTCTACTGGGGATCGAGCCCAAAACCCAGGCATGCACCCTTGACCAGAATTGAACCGGGGACCCTTAAGTCCCCAGGCCAACACTCTATCCACTGAGCCAAACCAGCTGGGGCTACACTGTTGCTTTTAGATGACCGACAATATTTGTAGAACTATAATGTAATTCTTCTTTTACTTACTTTTTATTTTACAGAAAATGGCCAATGCTCTTAAGTGTTTAATAGATTCCTTAATCAACTAAGAAGGAGGCCCATTTTCATTAGCCCCATCTTACAGACGAGGATTTTGAGTCTCGGTCTAACCACTTTGCTGCACATCCGAAACTAGTACAGAATTGTATTGAACGTAAACTGTCATTGAAGAAGAAAATGTAAAAACTCTATAAAGGCTCAGAGAAGTTCAACAACTTGCAAGCGCACATGGCTAGTTAAGTTGTAGAGACAGGACTCAAACTCTGCTCTGTGTAACCCTAAGCTTGCTCTTCACTAGTGAATATGGCCGTTTACACCCCACAATGCAAGAGTGAAGGCAAACCAGACTTTTGGGGAAAAAACAGCCGAGGCTCAAGAGCAAGAAGCAGCATCAAAGAAACTGGACAAGTGGAACCGATTCTACAAACCCCGCCCGGGTAACATGGCTCACAGAAATAATAACTACCCTACCCCATCTGTGCCATTTTCCCCTTTTCTTTTCTTTCTTTCTTTTAAAATCATATTTCTATTTTGTCTTTTTTTAAAAAATATATTTTTATTGATTTTGTACAGAGAGGAAGGGAGAGAGACAGAGAGCCAGAAACATCGATGCGAGAGAGACATCGATCAGCTGCCTCCTGTCCGCCCCCTACTGGGGATGTGCCCGCAACCAAGGTACATGCCCTGGACCAGAATCGAACCTGGGACCTCTCAGTGCGCAAACCGACACTCTATCCACTGAGCCAAACAGGTTTCGGCCTGTTCCATTTTTCACAAAGAGCTGACTTACCAACCCCTGTGAAAACCTGCAGTGGACCTCACCCTTTCCCTCCAGAATTTGTTCACACCATTTCCTCTTGCCTGCTGTGATCCTTGGACCCTCATTTTTATCTTCCCAGGATATATGTATTTTTTTCTCCCTATGCTTCCCTTTCTTCGCCCTCCATTCTGGCTCTCCCCAATTCTGGCTAGATCCATTTCCACATGCCTCTTGGGCTCTCTCCAGCATTCCACCTTGACCATGACCTTAACATTGACCTGTTGAACTGTAGGGGCTCGGGGCTCGGCGTGGCTCCCTACCTGGGCCTCAGGCTCTCCCACAAAGAAACATGCGGCAAGGGCCCATTCCCATGAAGCTTGCTGTTTACAGAACATTTGAAATCACATCCTTTCGTGCTTATGGGAGAAGACAGAGCAGGTACTATTTTCTCTCTATTTTTAAACATCACAAACATCTTAAGGACCCAAGAGAAATACAGAGACATCTATGAACACGGCCCAGATTTGACACATTACATGTACATTTCCTTAAAGAAATAAAACGTTACAGACGTAATTGAATACTCTTCCTTGCAATTTCCTTTCCTCCTTCCCCAGAGAACACACTGTCTTTAAGTGGGGATGAATCGTCCCACACAGGTCTTAAAATCACTGTATCAATAGTTATCTAGCTCTCTGAATCCACTATGGCTAATATCATTTTTTGTGTTGTTAAAACTTTTACAAAATATCACACAAAATATCCTTTGGCAACTTGCTTTTTCAAAGATTTGTTTTTGTTTGTTTGTTTGTTTTTTAATTTTATTGATTTTTTTACAGAGAGGAAGGGAGAGGGATAGAAAGTCAGAAACATTGATGAGAGAGAGCCATCGATCAGCAGCCACCTCCTGCACAGCCCCTACTGGAGTTGTGCCCGCAAGCAAGGTACATGCCCACGACCAGAATCGAACTTGGGACCTTTCAGTCCACAGGCTGACGCTCTATCCACTGAGCCAAACCAGTCTCAGCTCTTTTTTGTTTTTTTAAAAAAATATATTTTATTGATTTTTTATAGAGAGGAAGGGAGAGGGATAGTGAGTTAGAAACATCGATGAGAGAGAGACATCTGCCTCCTGCA
>JAAGEH010000043.1:3954543-4092210 GCA_011751065.1 Lasiurus cinereus | reverse complement strand
GTGCAGAGAGCAGGGAGGACCCACTGTTCACCAGCTGCTCTCCCTGATCCTGGGAGCCTGTGTGCCCACGAGCTCATTCCCCCTGCCAGTCAGTGCCACAAAGACAGAGAGCACAGGGCAGGGTAGGAGAGTTCCAGGGGGGGCTCTGGTAGCTAAGGAGGTGCTCTAGGCAGAGGAACAGCAAGGGCAGTGCCCTGAGGCCGGAATGACAGACAAGCTGTGTAGCCGGAGCACAGGGAGAGGTGTGAGGGGGAGGAGGAGAGCTTAGAGGGGTCGGTGGGGCAGGATGCAGGATCTCCTGGGGGCCATCCTGAGCGTTTGGAGCTCATCAATGCCCTGGGGACGGTTGGCAGTCTGAACTGGAGCAGGAAAGTTGGCACGGTCCACGTTACGCTTTGGGAAGACCACGGTGCGGCTGTGTGGAGCATGGCTGAGGATGGACGGTGCAGGAGACGTCTGGGATCAAGGAAGAAGCAGGAAGTCTGAGTCAGATCAGACACAAAGTCCCACGTGTGGGACCCGTGGAAAAACCATGTGTCAAATTCCTAGCCCTCCTCTCCCACCCGAGGCTGTACTTCCCTGTAAACCAGGCCGATGGGCAGGCCTCGGAAACATGTTGTCCGGGAGCGCCTGGGTCCTGGGCTTGTTAATTCAGATCCCCAAATATGAGCAGATCGACCTGAAATTTTAAGGCAATGTAGCAGCTTGAGGTTGCTAAGATGGGGCTTCCGTTATATCTCCCTCTGTTTAGGTCCAGGCGAGGAGAAAACAAACCTTAGAGCTTTTTATTTTTAAATATATTTTTATTGATTTCAGAGAGGAAGGGAGTGGGAGAAAGAGATAGAAACATCAATGATGAGAGAGAATCATTGATCGGCTGCCTCCTGCCATGCCCCCTACTGGGGGTCGAGCCTATAATGCAACGTGGGCATGTGCCTTTGGCCAAAATGGAACCTGGGACGCTTTAGTCCGCTGGCCAACTCTCTATCCACTGAGCCAAACCAGCAAGGACTTAGGGATTTTTAAAAATATATATTTTACTGATTTTTTACAGAGAGGAAGGGAGAGAGAGAGAGAGTTAGAAACATGGATGAGAGAGAAGCATCCATCAGCTGCCTCCTGCACGCCCTCTACTGGGGATGTCCCTGCAACCAAGGTACATGCCCTTGACCGGAATCGAACCTGGGACCTTTCAGTCTGCAGGTTGATGCTCTATCCACTGAGCCAAACCGGTTTCAGCCTCTTAGGGATTTTTAAAGTGTGTGTGTGTGTGTGTGTGTGTGTGTGTGTGTGTGTAGAAGTAGCTTGATTTAAGTAGCATTTCAATTAGACATGACTAATTGAAATTAGTTATTTAAAGGTATAGCTTAAACGTATATACACATATTGCAATAGCTACAAGGTAATGATAACCTATGGAGGGCTCAAGGCTTTCTAAATGCAACAAAACAACAATCATTGAGTCCTTTTCTTCCTGCTGGGCATTTACAAAGGACTTTGGTTCCGGGACCGATCCAGGTGGGTCTTTGGCTAGAGGATGGTTGGGGAAGTATCTCTTCATTTACTTCCCTGCAAGCATGGCATCAGCGTCCCCCCATTTCGCAGATGAGGTGAGCACAGTCTAGAAAAGCTGTACACCTGGAAGGATCCAGCAATAAAGCCAGAGGCTGAAGTCAGGACTCTCCAATGCTCGTCTGGAGACACTCAACATGAGTCACACAGGCCTGGTGCAGAGAGGAAGGGTGTGAACCGTGGTGCCCAGGGCCTCGGGTTTGAATCCCGCCCCATCACTCACTCGTTCTATCATCTTCAGTCGGTTACTTACCTTCCCGGAGCCTGAGTTTAGCTCCTGCTTCCCGGGTTGCTCCAAAAATGATGTGAAACCAGCTGCAAATGGGGGGCGATCGGTAAATGTCAGTTATTCCAGTGCCAGACCGAGCCAGCCTCCGAGCGGGCGGCCTCTGTCTCAGCCGCCTCCCTGCCAGCGTCAGACACAGAGGTCCCGCCATGGAAATGCATCACATCATCGACGGCGGCTGCTTAACTCGCTCCGAGCGCCGGGCCTCCGAGCGGTGCCCTGGACCACGCTATGGCCCAGCTGCCTGCGCGGGTTTGATAGCTTTCCCAAAGGGCTGGCATTTCAGCTGTGCAACTGTAACGGCTCCACGGCGACGGGGGAGATTTATTTTTCGGACCCCAATCAACCCGCCGCCCCGTTTCCCCAACGCCGCCTTACATCACAGGATGTCGCAGTCCTGCGCTATTAACATCGGGTCAAAGGCGCCGGGAGCAGTTGGCAGACGAAACGAAGAGCCCGTGTTGCCTGAGAATCCGTGGTGATGCCTTCTGCCCCAGCCCTGCTGGCCCTTTAAGGCCCAGGTGGCAGGCACGTGGGTGGCAAGCGCACCTGGAAGGCAGTGCAAGGACAGAGCAATGGTTTGTGCAGCTTTGCAGGAGCCTGGGGGCTGGGGCTGGGACAGTGGATCTCAACCTGTGGGTCGCGACCCCTTTGGGGGTCGAAAGACACTTTCACAGGGGACGCCTAAGACCATCGGAAAATGCAGATATTTACATCACGATGCATCACAGAGCAAAATGTCATGGTTGGGGATCACCACCACATGAGGAACTGTATTAAGGGGTCGAGGCATTAGGAAGGTTGAGAACCACTGGGCGGGGGTCACAGCTGCCCGCCAGGGAGGGGAAGGGCCTCATAACCACCTCCCCCCAGACCCCAGGGGGACAAAAGGAAAGACATTCCATCATTAAAAAATTTTTTAAAGTAATGAAGTGATTTTTGGATGTGATGATTGCCTGGCTCTTACAGAGGAAACAGGAGCGGGGGTGGTGAGCAAAGGACAAGGAGGGACACCCCCATTTTCAGAGGCTTCTGCTGTCAGGAATATGTCCTGAGGGAAGACTGAGAGCGCACGAGCCTGTGATTGGGTGGCAGGTGTGTTAAGATAGCATGTTCCTGGTGTTTGGATACACGGCTATGGAGGCTGGAGAGGGCTTTCCAGTGGCCAGACGGGGGGAGGGGGGGAGGAGAGAGAGAGAGAGAGGAAAAAGAGAAAGAGAGAGAGAGAGAGAGAGGAGGGGGGCTCAAGCAATATGGCAGAAGGCAGATCTTAAAGAGGAGAACCCAGCGTGACTCAGTGGTTGAGCATCGACCTAGGAACCAGGAGGTCATGGGTTTGATTCCCCGTCAGGGCACAGGCCCAGGTTGTGGGCTCCATTCTCAGTGTGGGGTGTGCAGGAGGCAGCTGTTGAATGATGCACTCTCATCATTGATGTTCCTATCTCTCTCTCTTCCCTCTCCTTCTCCCTTCCTCCTGAAATCAATAAAAATATATATTTTAAAAAGTCTTCAATTTACATGTTTATGTATGTCAAAGCACTTAGAACAATTCTTGGCACCAGTGAGCACTTACTACATGGTAGGTAGTAGCTGTGTAGCAAAGCTATCTCATGGTTGCCCTCTAACAGCCTCTCTGCCTGGCGGAATAGTGTCATCTCTCCCTGTTGTAGGGTGTGTGTGTGTCTGTGTGTGTGTGTGTGTCTGTCTTTGGACTCAGGGAGGTAAACACAGGCTCCGAGAAGGATGTAATGGGTTCAACTTTTGGTTCCACAGGGTTTATTTCTTTGTTTCTTTAATTTTCCACCTTTAAATTGGGGCAAAAATGGTACCTCATCTCATGTCTTAAATGATGTTTAAATGAGATATTTGAGAGAATTCATGGCCTGGCACTTAGCCGTCAGCAAATGTTAGCTCTTACTAGAATTCAGTAACAATGGTCTTATAACAAGGGCATACCACCCTAGACCAGTGGTCGGCAAACTGCGGCTCTCGAGGCACATGCAGCTCTTTGGCCCCTGGAGTGTGGCTCTTCCACAAAACACCACAGTCTGGGCGAGTCTATGTTGAAGAAGTGGCATTAGAATAAGTTTAAGTTTAAAAAATTGGGCTCTCCAAAGAAATTTCAGTCGTCATACTGTTGATATGTGGCTCTGTGGACTAATGAGTGTGCCGACCACTGCCCTAGACCATGTGCGTTGTGAGTTTTATTGTAAGATTTACATGTATGTAAGATTTACATGTATATTCGATGCAAAAAGCTTGGAAGAACATTTAAAGAACACAGAAAAACAACAAGGCCTCCATCAGAAAGATCATCAGGGTTACAATCTCGGTTCCTGTCTTCTCATTTCCCCCCTTCCAAGTGTGGGTACATCTTTATTCTGTCTCTTCAAAATGAAATACTGTTCTATAGTCTGCTTTCTTTTCTTCTTTTTTTTTTTGCTTTTGTTTTTTTTTAACCTACAATAGACTGTGAACTTTCCCCCATAGATGAGTTGCTTCTTAAAATAGATGTGCTACTGGAAGCAGTCATATCCTGGACCAGCAAATTCATGACTATTCTTCTTCTTAAGAAAGAAGGGGGGTGGGGGAGGTGGTGCCTTGTGGCCATCCAAACCTGGAAAACACTGACATTACATTTCCTTCTTGGGAAATTAATAGCGCGTATTAGCATGTTAAAGGCTCCCAGAAACCCTTCCATAAAGAAGCTGCTGGACTTTGATTAGATCAGTGTTTCCCAAACTAATTTAACTCTGCGGAGCCATATATTCTCGCCACTCCTATTCACGTCTCCGGAATCGCTGGAGGACACACTGCAGGCGGCAGGCTCCTTGCGAACGGGCGGCCGGCGAGTCTGGTTCACCTCCCTGCTTCCACGTGGTCTTACAGTGGGGTTTTTAGGAAATTATGAAAAATGGGATGGGATTGACGAATCCACTTTCTCACCCCACAGCCACACATGTGTGAACTGGAGGCCAAGGTTATAGGCGAGACGTGTCTCCCGGTGTAAAGCTAATTGGCCCCTTTGGGGATGAACCTGTGAACTTGGCCTCGTTAACACCCCGGCACAAAACAGCTGAGTTCGTTTATCTGGTTTTCTGACCCAGATTCTCACGCTGTCCTCCAGGGGGCGATGCTGGTTGGTCAACCTCCCAGGCCCGAGAAAAGCTTGCAGGGAAGTTTGGGAAGCAGAAGAGGGTAAAGGGACCAGGTTGGGAGAGGAATGATGATTGACACCCAGGAGGAGACACACGGTCAGGTTTGCAGTGGGCCTGGAGCTGAGGTGCAGCCCTCCACGCTGCACGCCGGACACAAGGATTTAAAAATCTTGCTGAGCCAGGAAGCCAAGAATAAATGTCGCCAGCATTTATTGAGCACCAGCTATGGGGCTGGCAACAGGCCGGATCATTTCCTTCATCGTTTCTTTTAATTTCCTAAACAGACCTCCGGGCAGGGCCTGCAGCTGGAAGGAGCTGAACTGGGAATGCCGGCCTGTGCCGTTACCTGAGCGCTTCCCTGGACTGAAACAAAATGTTTACCCAGGACACAGGGTATTTATCTGTTCGGTTTTCATTTTATTTGGATGGGCCTAATCACACTTCATGAAATTAAGACCAGCCTAGCCCTAACCGGTTTGGTTCAGTGGATAGATCGTCGGCCTGCGGACTCAAGGGTCCCAGGTTCAATTCTGGTCAAGGGCATGTACCTTGGTTGCGGGCACATACCCAATGGGGAGTGTGTAGGAGGCGGCTGATGGATGTTTCTCTCTCATGGATGTTTCTAGCTCTCTGTCTCTCTCCCTTTCTCTCTGTAAAAAATCAATAAAATATATATATATATATTTTAAAAAGAAATTAAGACCAGTTTTAAAAAATTTTTTGGGGAGGGCAAGGGCAATAGTTTTTGTTTATAGTTAGCCACCTGCTAACTAATTGTAGTCCTGGGATGCACTCTTAAAACATTGAAATTTAAAATAACAGCCCAGCCAGTGTGGCTCAGTGGTTGAGCATCAACCTATGAACTAGGAGATCACGGTTGGATTCCAGGTCAGGTCATGTGTCCGGGCTGCAGGCTCAATCTCCAGTCGCGGGGGGGGCGGGGGGCACAAGAGGCAGCCAATCAGTGATTCTCCCTCATCATTGCTGTTTCTATCCCTCTCTCTCCCACCCCTTTCCTCTCTAAAATGAATAAAAATATATTTTGAAAAACAACATTGAAATCAGAGTGGTAGAGGTATGTTTTTAAGAATTCTCCTACTCTGTTTCCTCCTGGTGCTCATTGTGCAAGATGAAATCAGCCGAACTGAATGGCTCCAGAGTGGCCAGTGAAAATCCAGTTGCGATTCTGAGGGCTTCCGCCATCCTGCCTCACTCTTATGGCTGATTGCCCACCTAGGACATGTTAAAATCGTTTCTTCCCATGCCTCCTTCCCCCAGGGGGCCCTGAGTTTCTGGAGGGGAGGAACTATGCCCTTCATTTCTGTATTCCGAGGGCCTAGAAAGTTCCCGGTACCTAGCGAGTCATTAGGGAAGTTTAAATGAACGGGCGAGCAAATGAATGAGAGGTGTTTCTTGCAGAAATGACATCAGGACACAAACCGAGGCAGGAACCCAGGGAGCGTGGCCTAGATGAGAGGAAGGAAGACCCGGGGGAGATACGAGGACTATCTTTACAGGCGTGAAAGGCTGTCGTGTGGGCGAGATTGCGGAACGAGATTGTGCCTCTTCAGGTGGAAAGCTCGGGAGGCCAGTTCCTCCGGCAGGAAAGAATCTGAGCGCTGTCTACAAACAAAGGACAATGGGCAGCGGCCTTCCATTCTCCTCGGCCAGGGATGGATGGCTGTCTGGTGGGAGAAGGGGGTTCCTTCTTCCAGTTCACGGCTGAACCAGGGGGTTAGGGAGGCACGTGGGTATGTGCCACGCCCAGAGCAGTGGTGGGCACACACAAGGCACGTAAGACTTGTTGAACAAGTGACTAATAGCCTTCTACTGATTGAAGACTCACTCCGCAAATGCTTATTACATGTTTCTGTGTTAGCTCTCCGCTCAGCTGCAGAGGGCGCACCAGTGAAAAGGGGGACTCAGCCCCCATCATCAAGGAGGAAGGTGCCATCCAGACGGTGGGCACAGGAGGGAGCTGCACTGTCTAGGCTCAAAACCTAGTTCTGCCAATTACTTTACTGCTTTGAGCCTCAGTGGTTCTCAACCTTCCTAAGGCCGAGACCTTTGCATACAGTTCCTCATGTGGCGGTGACCCCAACCATGAAATTTTGCTACTGCTATGCATCGTGATGTAAATATCTGCATTTTCCGATGGTCTTAGGCGACCCCTGTGAAAGGGTCGTTCAACCCCCAAAGGGGTCGAGACCCACAGGTTGAGAACCGCTGGCCTCAGTTTCCTCATCTATACAATGGGAATGAAATAGTACCTACCTGGCCCAGCTGGCCCGGCTGGCAGGGCTCGGTGGTTGAGTGTTGGCCTATGAACCAGGAAGTCAAGGTTCGATACCCGGTCAGGGCACATGCCCAGGTTGCAGGCTCGATCCCCAGTGGGGGGTGTGCAGGAGGCAGCCGATCAATGATTCTCTCTCATCATTGATGTTTCTATCTCTCTCTTCCTCTCCCTTCTTTGAAATCAATAAAAATATATCAATGATTCTCTCTCATCATTGATGTTTCTATCTCTCTCTTCCTCTCCCTTCTTCTTTGAAATCAATAAAAATATATTATATAAAGAAAGAATTATTTTGATAATTAAATGAATGATACTTTGGCATAATTATCCTATCTAATAGAGAGTGAATATGTTAATTGACCATCACTCCTTCACAATGATGGCTGCATCCACAGCTGAGGCCAAGCTTCTATAAAGAGCCTTAACAAGCAATTAGTAGGGACCTGATGCTATACCCTCCCCCGCCCCCATGGGGCTTGTCAGGACCCCTCAGGCCGAGTCCCCCACATGGCAGAGCTTGACAAGGGACCTCAGGCTGTGCCCCCCACCCTGGTGTCAAGCTGGGGGACCTCAGGCCACACCCTCCGCCCCAGTGCCAGGCCAGGGGACCTGAGGCCACACTCCCCTCCTAGTGGGGCTTGACGGAGGACCTCAAGACATGCCCCCCACCCAGGTCTGGGCTGGGGGACCTCAGGCCACACCCCCCATCCTGGCACCAGGCCAGGGGACCTGAGTCTATGCCCCCTGCCCAGCAGGGCTTGATAAGGGTAGGACTGGCCACGTCTGGATCTAGCCCAATGGGCGGGCCAACCGGGTCTGGGTCTCATGGGATTTTGAGGTGCATGTAGGTGGGCAGGGACTTGATTCTGGGTCATGTGGTGCGCCTCAGACTCTGACAGGAGGACGGTTTTCATATACATTTCACTAATTTTCTTTCATCTCTGACACTTCTGTTATAGAGAAAGGGCAAATAGCAATATTAAATTATTTCCTCTAATTAATCCCCTTTGAATGTGCACGAATTTCGTGCACCGGGTCACTAGTCTATATAATAAAAGCCTAAGTGACCATTATGGTGAAAGACCAGAACGACCGATCTCTACGATGCACACTGACCACCACGGGGCAGACGCTCAACACAGGAGCTGCCCCGTGGTGGTCAGTGCGCCTCCGTGGCAGTGCTGAGGAGCAGCGAGCCAAATGGTAAGGAGCAGCCAGCAGGCGGGTGGCACATAGTGAGGGTCCCGGACTGTGAGAGGGTGGCAGGGACAGCTGCTCCAGGCAGAGGGAACAGCACATACACAGGCCTGTGGTCAGCGAGAGCATGGTGCTCTTGGGGGACTAAAAACAGCTTAGTGCACCAGGCCCAGAGGGTACAGGGTGGGGGAATGTGGGAGGAAGAGTGGGGACGAGGCTGGAGACGCACACAGGGTCAGGCTGGTGAGGGTCTTGTAGGTTCTGTTAAGGACCTTAGACTGGATGCGGACCAGGGAGTCTCTGAAGGGTTTTAAGGAAGGCGGGGCAATGGACAGGCTTGCCTTTTAGGAAGAGCACCCTAGCTATGGAGGGGTGAGTGTGGGCATGCTCCAACTCGCTCCAACGCACTGCACCCCGAGTTGCTGGGGCAGGGATGGTGCTGTGGGTAGGGCTGGCACAGAGAGGATGGTTCAGAGGGTGTTGCAATACCTCCTGCAAAGAAGATGTGGTCTGTCTATAATGATAAAAGTGTAATATGCTAATGAGATCGGGCGACCTTTGGGACGAAGCCAGGGCTGCGAGGGATGCCCGGGTCCCGGGTGCCAGAGGGAAGCCAGTGCTGGCAGCCGGGGAAGGAAGGCCTCCTCTTACACGAATTCTGTGCATGAGGCCTGTAGTATCTATAAAATAGAATATTTCTGCAATAACAAATGAAATATTGCCATTTGCAACAACATGGATGGACCTAGAAGATTATTATGCTAACTGAAATAAGTCAGATAGGGAAAGACAAATACCATATGCTTTCACTTATATATGGAATCTAAAAAAATAAAAAAACAAAAACCCACATAAAACAAAACAGATAAATTCAACAAAAACAGAAACAGACTCCTAGATGTAACTGATGGTAGCCGGAGGGAGGAGGAGGGGGGGTGGTTGGGTGTAAAAGGTGAAGGGGAAGAAGAGGAATAAACCACCAGCTATTCAAAAACAAAATAAGTCACGCCCTAGCCAGTGTAGCTCAATGGATAGAGCGTCAGCCTGTCGATTCAAGGGTCTTGGGTTCGATTCTGGTCAAGGGCACGTGCCCTTGGCCCCGGTGGAGGCACGTGCAGGAGGCAACCTATAGATGTGTCTCTCTCACATTGATTTCCCTCTGTCTCTTCCCCTCCCTTCTACTCTTTCTAAAACTTAATAGAAAAGAATCTTTGGGTGAGGATTAAAAAAAAAAAAATTAAGTCACAGGGATGTAATGGCAGCATAAAGAATATAGTGAATATTATTGTGGTGACAGATGGTTATCAGATTGATTGTGTGGCTCACATCATGAGGAATATAAATGTTGAATCGCTATCTTGTACACCTGAAACTAATCTAATATTGTATGTCAGCTATACTTTAATTTAAAAAAAATATGTGTCTTGGGTTTTTAAAAAATTAGATTCCATTTCTGGGAGAGCAGAAACTGTAATTAAGTGAACTCTCCGTTTGGTGGCATGGGGCTTAGCATAAATGACTCCATTTTGGCCCTGTTGTCTTTTTTTTTTTTTAAACATATTTTATTGAAAAATTTTTTTAACAGAGAGGAAGGGAGAGGAAGGAAGAGGGATTGAGAGTTAGATCAGCCGCCTTCTACACGCCCCCCACTGGGGATGTGTCCGCAACCAAGATACATGCTCTTGACTGGAATCGAACCTGGGACCCTTCAGTCCACAGACTGACGCTCTATCCAATGAGCCAAACAGGTTTGTCTTGTTCTCAGCAGTCATTAACAAAGGCGATCTTCACCTGGTTTATTTGCTTAGTTATTTATTGTCCTTCTCCCTCATTTTAACCTCATGAGGGCCTGGACCATGTCTGTCTTACTCACCTTTATCCCAAGCACCGAATACAGTGTCTGACACATAATAGGTGCTCAGTAAATGTTTGTTTTTAAGAAAGAAAGTAAAAAAAGAAAAGAAAAAAAGAGCATTATAAGGTTTTGTCCCATTTATAGCATTCTTTTCCACTTTTGCCAATTCTATGACATTCATCTTTCAGCACTTTTTGCTGTAATTTCTTCCATTTCCTGTTTTCATGGAATATGGTGTTATGAAGTTGAACATCCATTTTTGCTTAAAAAAATTTTTTTTGTTCCCTTTTCTTTGCTCTTCTAACTGCTCCTAGCATCTAAGAACCGGTATTGACATTTCACTCTCTAGCCCACAACAAGTTTTCTTTTTTTCTGAAACTTTCTTAGTAGAAACTCGACATTGAGCTCTGTTGATCTTTTCTTTTTTTACATTTTTATTTGATTTCAGAGAGAGAACAAAAAGTGAAGAAAGAAAGATACAATTTGTTGCTCCACTTACTTATGCATTCATTGGTTGACCTTTGTATAGGTCCTGACTGAGGATCGAACCTGCAACCTTGGGTATTAGGACGATGCTTGAACCAACTGAGCTACCTGGCCAGGGTGGTCTTTCCTTATGCTTTAATATAATAAGACTTTTCTTGTCAATGCAGATGAAGGCTCTCTGAGAAGAGAATTTTAAAAAATATATAATTTTATTGATTTTATTTAAAAAAATATTTTTTATTGAATTTTTACAGAAAGAAGAAGGGAGAGAGATAGAGTTAGAAACATCGATCAGCTGCCTCCTGCACACCCCCTACTGGGGATGTGGCCGCAACAAAGGTACATGCCCCTGACCAGAATCAAACCAGTCCGTAGGTTGACGCTCTATCCACTGAGCAAAACTGGTTTTGGCCTAATTTTATTGATTTTAGAGAGGAAGGGAAAGGGAACGAGAGAGAGAAACATCAATGATGAAAGAGAATCATTGATCGCTTGCCTCCTGTATGCCCCCTGCTGGGCATAGGGCCCACAACCCAGACCAGAATCAAACCTGGGCCCTTTCATTCCTCAGGCCAAGGCTCTATCCACTGAGCACACTGGCTAGGGCTGGGGAAGCAAATCTGGATAAGCACCAGGGAGTTGATTAGCAGTACTTTTACAAACCAAACAAGACTCAAGAGGTACCCTCCGCTTAAAATGCCCACAAATCCCAAATCGGTAGATTCTGAAACAAATATAACCCTACAGCATACAGAATCTAATTAACCAAGCACGAAGTCGAAATTCTATTAGAAGTCATCGCGTAGTAATAATATGTGTTGTCAAAAAAAAAAATTGCTTTCTCTCAGATGACTCCCTGTTTAAACGGAGGAAGTGGGGCCCTTCGGTGACACAGCTCTACCCACATTTCTGCTTCATTCCAATCCAACAGGATCATAATCACAACAAAGAAAGACACCTTCATCTTAACCTCAACCTCTGCTCCCCCATCGATAGAAATTCTTCGGATGAACGCTGTGGCCACCACATCGCCTAAGAGCCTCATGTGGCGATTTGTAAATTATTTTTATTTTTTACTTTGTCATCTTGCTTATCATTTACACCTAAGAAGTGAGCCCCAAAGGTGATTGAAACTTTGGATCCAAGAACTAGCTCCCACGTTTGTTTTGCTTCGCTCTAATCTTCAGAGCTGTATATCATGCTGACAGGCCCCAGATTTTTAAAACACAGATTTTTCCTCTGGGTTTCTTTCCCCCTCCCCCCCAAACCCTCCCCCTTGCCATGGAAATATTTCCTCCTATCTTCCATCTTCCGAAAAAAAGTAGGTGTAACAGTCTAATCAGCCTTTACCAACTTTTCTGCAAGAACAAGGCAGAAAATATGAAGATATAAATCAAGAGTTGTTATTATTGTTTATGTAGCGGTGATATATGGCACCATTGGGCTCTGTGTTTTACATGGCCACTTGGAAAATACAGAACGCCGCTCAGGCACCAGCGATTTGTTTCGGAGCCCTGTGCAGGGATGTTGCTAATAAATATTATTCTGTCTCTGATTTTACGATATCAACAAGATACCCCGTGCAATAAAATATTCTCAGCTTCCTGGTGTTACATTGTCAAGCAATGATAACGTCCCTAAACTTCAGGCATGGTAAGTGGAGGAAACATTCAGCATGGAACAACTAAGTGTGTGTACATCATCCTAAGAACCGTGGTAGTTGCGGGCCTGGGACAATGTCTGGAAGGGCGTGTGTTCTATCAATAAGTGAAGCTAGCCGAGACCGGTTTGGCTCAGTGGATAGAGCGTCGGCTTTCAGACTGGGAGGTCCCAGGTTCGATTCCGGTCGAGGGCATGTACCTTGCTTGCGGGCACATCTCCACTGTGGGGTGTGCAGGAGGCAGATGATCGATGTCTCTCTCTCATCGATGTTTCTGGCTTTCTGTCTCTCTCCCTTCCTCTCTGTAGAAAATCAATAAAATATATTAAAAAATAAATAAATAAGTGAAGCCAGGCTTTTCTGGGTGGAGAAATCAGGAGTGATTTTCATGTTCTTTCTTTCTTTCTTTCTTTCTTTCTTTCTTTCTTTCTTTCTTTCTTTCTTTCTTTCTTTGCTGATCTATATTCATGTGTTTTCTAAGTGTGAATGTATATTACTCTTGAAATAAGAAAAAAAAAACCCTTTTCAAAGAATAGTACAGAGGAAGAGTTGACAACCCTAAGTATAAAAATGGAATGAGTAACCTTCTTGAAAGGAAAATAGGGAGAGTAGCTTTGCAGAAAGTGAAAATCTGATTTATTTTTTTTAAAAACAGTATACATTTTTGTGGATTGCAGAGAGGGAGGGAGAGGGAGAGAGGGATGGAAACATCAGGGAGGGGAGAGAATCATTGATCAGCTGCCTCCTGTGCTCCCCACACTGGGGATCGAGCCCGAAACCCAGGCATGTACCCTGACTGGGAATCAAACCAGGACCTCCTGGTTCCTAGGTCAACGCTCAACCACTGAGCCATGCCAGCTGGCCGGGCTGATTTGTTTCCTATTAATTTCTTTTTTTAAAAAAATATATATTTTATTGACTTTTTAACAGAGAGGAAGGGAGAGGGATAGAGAGTTAGAAACATCGATGCGAGAGAAACATCGATCAGCTGCCTCCTGCACACCCCCTACTGGGGATATGCCTACAACCAAGATACATGCCCTTGACGGGAATCGAACCTGGGATCCCTCAGTCCGCAGGCCGACGCTCTATCCACTGAACCAAACCGGTTTCAGCTCCTATTACTTTCTAAGTTCAAGTTGTGCACGTTTTCTTTCCCTTTGATGAAAACACCGGTCGTCCACCTCCACCCCTGTCACTGAGCCAGGCCATTGTGTCTTCATGCCTCAAGCCAGGAAAAGCCAGGAGCCAACCCTTCTATTTCCCAGTTGAAAAACAGGTTTTTCCTTTGATTCCCAGCTGGCTCCTTCTCCAGTTCTATTCCACCTGGCTCCGGATTCCTCTTTCCTTCTCTCTAAAGCTCTGTGGACTCCCTCAGGACCCGCTGAAGACTTGGTCTGAACTCCACCTTCCAGGTCCAAAGAGCGATGAATTCATTCAGCCCGCAAACCCATGCAGTAGCTCCCGTGCCCTTCCCCTCCTCCCCTACCTCCTCCCCGCCCCCAGCCTTGTCTCAGGATGACCAAGGAAGGTGAGATTTCACCCCTCAGTGCCTCATCTTGTCATCTTACTTGGACTGAAGAGCTTCGGTGGAATGGCAGAGCAGGCTGGACCCACAGAGAGAAGGTTGTGGCGTTTAGACTGGTGGCCTCTGGTCAAGCACCTTGGACATCTTCAGCAGAATGTGCCCCAGCAACAACATCCATCCACTGGCATGGCCGGTGTCTGTCCTGGCTGCTCAGTCCTCAGGCTCCATCAGTTGTGGAGTATTTCGATTCTCAGAGTAAAACTACAGAGTTGAAAACTGACTTACCAGAGACTTGAATTTTATATATATATATATTTTTTAATTGATTTTTTACACAGAGGAAGGGAGAGGGATAGAAAGTCAGAAACATCGATGAGAGAGAGACATCAATCAGCCGCCTCCTGCACACCCCCTACTGGAGTTGTGCCCGCAACCAAGGTACATGCCCCCGACCGGAATCGAACTTGGAACCTTTCAGTCCACAGGCTGATGCTCTATCCACTGAGCCAAACCGGTCTCGGCCCAGAGACTTGAATTTGAGTCTGACTCAGGGCCAGTGACTTACTGGGTCTCGGCTTTGGCTTCCACATTGGGAGAAAGGGATGCTAATAACGCGCTGTCACTACAAAGAGCCGCTGTGATGATCACATCGTCCTGGCGGATGCAGTTCCCTGTAAATCCCGGGAGACTGCGCGCAGGCAAGGGATGATGATAAAAAGAACCAATAATGATGATAACAATGTTGGTGGTGAAGGTCAAGGCGATGGTGATGATGAAGAATAAAAAGAGACAACCTTGGGAACGCCGAGGACTCCCTTTTCTGGTTCCATAGGCTACAGACAGTGCTCCCTGGCTCACAATTCACAGCGCCAGTCCGACAGAAACACATAAACTGCCACATCAACTGCCACATCAACCCTCGCTGGCTCAGGCCGGCAGGCCCCCAGGTAGTTGGCTGGCCTGGTGCTGATAGGCACTGCTTTTTGTCTGAGGGCATCTTAGAGAATAAAAGCCTAATGTGCAAGTGGTCCCCTGGGGTGCTCGCTCCGGCGTGCACTGCCCACCTGGGAGCGGGGGTGATGGGGACGGAGGTGCGGCGAGAATGCAGGGTGTCCTCCGAGCTTGCTCTCACTCCCCCCGCTACCCTCCCCCAGGACACCAAGCCTCCCGTGCCAGGGAAGACACCGCGCTCAGGTGCCCAGCGCCCATGAGGAGCCTGCCCTGTCTTCCTGGTGAGCCGGACTACAACTGCTGGGACTGCAAGGGCTGGGGGGCTCCCCGTGGGTTTGCGGAAGAGCCGGTCTGCGAGGCAGCCAGGAGAGAGCGCACTGCCCGCCTGGCTTCGGCACAGCACTGCTGGGCAGCCCAGAGGCCCATGCTGTGCCCAGGCCCATGGCGTCTGGCTACACGCACCGCATCTCTGTGTTGGGGACCAGGGGGCCATGACTCAGGCACAGGGGGCCACGTGGAAACCCGGGGACCCAGGTGCTGCCCAGGGCCCAGAGGTCAGCTGGGACCTCCCCTTTATCACCAGACATTCATGCTTTGATTGCCGGCCGGGCCTACATGTGGTCGAGGGGCTGCACCTGTGCATGACTTTTGTGCACCGGGCCTCTAGTTCGTTCCATAATTGGTTTCACACCCTGGCTGGGAAAGCCTTCTAGGTTGTAATTCCCAGCATCATGGTCAGCTCTTTTTTATTTTTATTTTTTTATTTTTATGGATTTCAGAGAGAAAGGGAGAGGGAGAGAGAGAGATAGAAACATAGATGATAAGAGAGAATCACGCCTCCTGGTGGGGATCAAGCCCACAATCCAGGCACGTGCCTTTGACCAGAATCGAACCCAGGACCCTTCAGTCCACAGGCAGATGCTCTATCCTCTGAGCCAAACCGGCGAGGGCACAGTCAGCTCTGGATGTCCATTTAATGATTTACTAGGACTTGGAGCCAGCAATATGGAAATACCCTGTTTCCCCGACAGTAAGACATCCCCCGAAAATAATACCTACTTCCAGTTTTGCTCTCTCTGTAATATAAGGCACCCCCTGAAAATAAGACCTCCCCGATAATAAGGCCTTCCCCGAACATAAGGCCTCCCCGGAATAGAAGGCCCCTGAAGCTACCGTCAGGCGTCTGACTCCTGATTTAAAGAGACCTTGCACTGCCTGAACAGCTCCGGCTGTGCTGTGGCCCATCAGGGAGCTGGTTTGTGATGACAACTACTACCGTACCATATACAGGTAATAGATTTTCTTATTTTATTATTTTTTTGTTGTTGTTCAACAATAAATGTGTACCGTATTCTTCTTCATGGAAAAATAAGACATCTCCTGAAAATAAGACCTAGCGCATCTTTGGGAGCAAAAGTTAATAGAAGACACTGCCTTATTTTCGGGGAAACGTTATGCAGTTATCCCGGTGGGTTCCTTCACCCCCACGCAGCACAGTCTGAGCTGGGCTCTCATGTGCCCCTTCTGTTCCAGGTCCCATGATACCCAAACCCAAGTGCTGTGGATGAGCTGTAACTGGCTACTTCCTTCTTTCCTTCCCTCCCTTCTTGTTCTTCCTGCCACCCCACTCCCTATCCCGTGAAGACCCTGGCTCTGTGCTGAGTCACGGGCGAGGCTTCTGGCTGACCTTGCCCAGAGCCCTTGCCCCCACGCTGCCCTCAGAGAGAGCTGCAGAGAGCTCCACGGCATCCATTCCAGCAGCGGCGGCAGCACATGCTGGCAGAGTAATTGCTTCCTATCTTTCATTCAGAGCCACGCGCGGCTGGGTGACAGGGAGGTTTAAATCCTGCGGCCTTGAGGGAGAAACACACTCTGGAGTGGGTTCTCTGCTTCTGTTAATTGTGCAATAAACACACTTCCTGCAGCGGAGGCTCCCTTTGTCTCTTCACCACAGTAAATGGCCTCTGGGATCTTCTCTCCCCCCTTTCCCTGTGGGGGTAGGTGCTTAAACGTTACACAGCATGGCCCTCGCCAGTCTGGCTCCTTGGAGAGAGCGCCGGCCAACGGACTGAAGGGTCCCGGGTTCAATTCCGGTCAAGGGCATGCACCTTGGTTTCAGGTTCTTCGGTCCTGGTCGGGGGTGCATGCAGGAGGCGACCAATCCATGTGTCTCTCTCACCTCGTTGTTTCTCTCTGGGTGTCTCTCCACCCTCCCTTCCACTCTCTCTAAAAATCAATGGGAAAATACCTTCGGGTGAGGATGAACAACAGCAACAAAAAGTTACACAGCATGTAAGATAGTGGGGAGCCCAGGCTTAAACTCCTGAAGCCCTGTCATACACACAGAGAGGGGGACCAGGACCTCAGGGCGGGGTGAAGTAGGAGGGAGTCCTTTTACAATGGCTTCGAAGTCACACAGGGCCTCGGATTCTGCTTTCTACAATATCTCTAGCCAAAACCGGTTTGGCTCAGTGGGTAGAGCGTCGGCCTGCGGACTGAAAGGTCCCAGGTTCGATTCTGGTCAAGGGCATATATCTTGGTTTGGGGCACATCCCCAGTGTGGGGCATGCAGGAGGCAGCTGATTGATGTCTCTCTCTCATTGATGTTTCTAACTCTCTATCCTAAATATATTTAAAAAAATATACAATATCTCTACAGGGGATTTGGCCTATAGTAGCAAAAACCTCACCGACAGAAGTCAAGCATGAAAATATCCCAGTTGCCACTTGATCCAGTTTGGGCATTTCTCTCTCTCTCTCTTTTTAAAAAATATATTTTATTGATTTTTTACAGAGAGGAAGGGAGAGGGATAAAAAGTCAGAAACATCGATGAGAGAGAGACATGGATCAGCCGTCTCCTGCACGCCCCCCACTGGGGATGTGCCTGCAACCAAGTACATGCCCCTGACCAGAATCGAACCCGGGACCCCTCCGTCTGCAGACCGACGCTCTATCCACTGAGCCAAACCGGTTTCGGCAGTTTGGGCATTGCTTGATAGCCAAGGAGACTCTCTTGCTGAGAGACACCAGATAGGACCCAGAAGCAGCTACCCTGACTGTCAGGAGGAGCTAGCTGGAGCTTCCATTCACCGGAGGAATTATTCTACCGGGTTGTTAGATGGGACCCTCTTGACCAGTGGTTCTCAACCTTCCTAAGGCAGAGACCCTTGCATACAGTTCCTCATGGGGTGGTGACCCCCAACCATGAAATTTTGCTATTGTTATGCATCGTGATGTAAATATCTGCATTTTCCGATGGTCTTAGGCGACCCCTGTTGAAAGGGTCGAATGACCCAAAGGGGTCGAAACCCACAGGTTGAGAACCGCTGATCTTGACAGTTCTGAGAAGCCGGTGCTTATAGCAGCTCCATTTCACAGGTGGGGAGACGAAGGCCTTGTTCAAGGTCACAGCTCGAAAGCAGTGAAGCTGAGGTCCAGATCCAGGCTGGCCTAATCCCGAAGCGTTGTTCCATCCTTCCGTTATCACTGACAGCACAGCCCCTCCTCAGATAGCTACCCCGAACCCTCTGTATCAGCCAGGCGTGGGTACCTGGGGCCCTCCCTCCCGGCCCCAGGCACCCACGGAGCGTCAGGTGGGTCTGAGGCTCATGCCCGGGTTAAAATCCCTCTAAAACTCCCTCAGAGAGTCCGAGGCAGCTGATGCCTCTTGACGGCCCCGGCTGACATCATGTTTAAGTCAGCCTGACCTCCCTTGAGCTCATTTCTTTGTCCCGGTCCTCTGCTTCCATCAAAAATAACAGGTTGCTGATAAGATGGCTCTCGGCGTCCCTGCTCAGACGGTGGAGTCTGAATCTGCACTCAGAGGAGGCCACTGGAGTTCCAAAAAGCCCTTGTGCTCTGTCTTTTGACAGGTTGAGAAATCCAATCCATTTATTTTGAAAACCCATTAAGCCCAGCCAATATGGGATATTTAGAAAGGCCAGAATTTTGCTTCTGGTCAGAAGGTCAGTGCTGTCATAAAATAACAGCCAAAGAAAGTGGAACAGAACATATTTTATGGCGCGGGCTATAATTCCCAAACATTCTTTAAAAATGTACTTTCGGCTAAAATAAGACAAAACAAAAACACAGCCCACACTGAATGGCCGGAAATTGCCACCGCTCTAAACGCTTTGTTCTGAGTCCTTATTCGATTTTGGGTGCCCAGTTCTCAGACCAGCGGCAGGCACATAGTCCATGCTTAATAAGCGTTCAATAAACGAGCCTCAAAATGGTTTACTTTGCTCTTTAATGTATTTTCTAGACATTCGTTTTTTTTTCTTGTTCCCAGCGGCTGTTAAATTATCCTCAAGAAGAGAAGACCTGATTTGGGTTCTTTGGGGCTTGGAGAAGTGAATTTCAGCCTAAGTAAGTTTGACCCTTCTTGGCCTCCTGAATGATATTATGGCTGGTACAGGCAACAGGGTTTTATGATGGGACTCTCCAGAGATAATTCTTTCGATCCTTTCAATCTTATGAAGGAGTCTCGGGAGATGTTATTCTTTTGGTTACCCCTTAGGAAGGGTGAGTGAGTGCAGACCATTACCTGAGAGAAAATAACCTGACCATGAGGTGACCCTGAACACAAATGATGTTCAGAAGATGGTGCGAAACCTTCTTGTCTGTCCCCACGGAGTTATCTTCCAGTCTATATACTGTCCTTCCCCCCTTTTTTTTAAACATATTTTTTTATTTTTTTTACAGAGAGGAAAGGAGAGGGATAGAGAGTTAGAAACATCGATGAATGAGAAACATCCATCAGCTGCCTCCTGCACATTCCCTACGGGGTATGTGCCTGCAACCAAGGTACATGCCCTTGACAAGAATCAAACCCGGGACTCTTGAGTCTGCAAGCGGATGCTCTCTTCACTGAGCCAACCGGCCAGGGCTACTGTCCCCCTTTGATGGGTGTCTTGGTGACCCTCTTTTTGTATCTCCTCTTCCTCTTCTTTGACCTCCCACCATCCCCTCTACCTTCTCTACTCCATCTCTCTGAGCACCACCCTGAAATTCACCAGGAGATCCTCAAGCTTCTAAGCATAGCTCCTGCCTTCGCCCTAGGGCAGTGGTTCTCAACCTTCCTAAGGCGCGACCCTTGCATACAGTTCCTCATGTGGTGGTGACCCCCAACCATGAAATTTTGCTACTGTTATGCATCGTGATGTAAATATCTGCATTTTCCGATGGTCTTAGGCGACCCCTGTGAAAAGGTCATTCAACCCCAAAGGGGTCGAGACCCACAGGTTGAGAACCACTGCCCTAGGGGGATATAGCAGGCTTTCATCCTGCATCCAAAGATCAGGTTTGTAGTCAGAGGGAGCAGACACGTGACCTGGGACCAAAGCAGACTCCAGGAGGCTAGGGCTATACCCAATAAAGAGAGCTCCCTTGCTCGGCCTGAGCTGTTAAATTATCCGAGAAGAAAGAACACAGAGCAAGCTGACGCAGGTAATACATCACCTCAGCGAGAAAGTGGACTCCGGGGAATATGGCTTACGGTGGTAGGCCGCAGGGTTCCTAATGCAGGCGCCAGAGTTAGAGCCTCACCCATACTGGGCTGCGGTAGGCAGGACCCTCTGGGTGGGTAGCTCAACCCGCCCCCCCCCCCCCCCCCCCCCCGGGGGCGGCCGGAGGAAAGGGTCTGAATTCTGAATACCCAGCTCCTACTGCCAAACCTCTCAACGAGGTGAGTTATTTTTCCCCACCGGGGAAAGAATGAGTGAAGAGGGGGAAGAGGCCAGGTGTTACTCTTATAGATGTTTCCTCTCACGAGGCATCGGCAAAAAAGGAACGGGTTTCCCTTAACACAGCATGTTTTATTGATCCACACCGTTTCCCAGAAGTTGATGAAGTAGGTAATGCTTAAAATGAGATTTTGCATAAAAACCACTATTTCTGGCAATTCCTGAAAAGTGAAATGATTTATCAGCAACGGACCTGTGTTCCCATGTGGCGACAAGAACTGGGATCTGAGTCATGCCTTGCTGCCCCTTTAAGGAGGGCTGTGTGCTTGAGCTCAGCAAGGATCCCCAGTCCCTGTGTGTAGGTATCATCTGCTGTCTCCAGTTTCACTCCTTTGTATTTCCTGCCTGATCCTTCCAGGCGTTTTAGTTTGTTTGATCTGCTTCACCTGTGTAAGTCTAGAGCGGAAGTATCTACGGCACCTCTTAACCCACCCACCCATCTGTAGGATATTCCTTTCTTCCTCTACAGACTTGGCACAAATCAGGGAGAAAGACGGTTGCTATGACGGATGGATGGGTAGATGGATGGATGGATGGTTGGACCAATGGATTGATGATTCATCTCAGAGTTTTGAGAGCCTCTTCCACGTGTTTTCAGAAGAAAACATGTTGATTCGTCCCACATTTAACACCTGCAACTCAAATATCAAGGCTGAAAAAGCGGAGATTTTCTTTTTCCAATAAAAAGAAAGAATGGGCCCAGCCGGTGTGGCTCGGGGGTAGAGAGTTGACCTATGAACCAGGAGGTCACAATTCCATTCCTGGTCAGGGCACATGGCCAAGTTGTGGGCTCAATCCCCAAAGTAGGATGTGCAGAAGGCAGCCAGTCAGTGATTCTCCCTCATCATTGATGATTCCATTTCTCTCTCTCCCTCTCTGAAATATATATATATATATATATATATATATATATATATACACACACACACACACACACACACACACACACACACACACATATTTAAAGGAAGTACAGAAGAGGTTAAGGATGTGGGTGTTGGAGCAAATGTTATCCTTATTAACATCTCTGAGACTTTGTTTCTTCCTCTATAAAGTGATAATTATAATAGTACCTTTCTCAAAGGTGGTTGCTATTAGGGTGAAGTGAAATAATTTTTGGAAAATCCCAGTAGCTCAGTGCCTGGGAGATAGGAAGCCCTCGGGATATGCCACCTCTAATTCCACTGAGAGAAATCTGTTTCCTATTGAGCACTTTTTACAGGCCTAGCTCCATCGGAGCGACCAGGTGTGTGTTTGTGGATACTAACAAAACTTGGAGGGTGGGTATCGGAAGAATATGGTCAGAGATCAAGTACAAGGACCTGCTACCGTAACCACAATGGAACATCCTTCTATACATCTTGGTGAGTTGTTGGGAGGGGCAATGCTGCTCTGGCTGGAGCTGTTGAGAATTGAAAGAACAGGTGGAAGGAAAGAGGAGTTGGGGAGGAATTCCAGGAAGGGAAGCCACCAGCAAAGGAAACAAAGCAGGCCACAGTAAGGACAGGAAGGCAGGAGAGGGATGGGACAGTAGCTGCTGGCCAATTTCCTTTTCCCCCCAATCCAGGGAACTTCTGAGAAGCAGATCCTGCACGAAGTACTTTCAGCTGAGTCCTGTCCTTTGCTGGCTTTTATTTTGTTTGTTTTTTTAATCCTCACCGGAGGATATCTTTCCATAGATTTTGAGAGAGAATGGAAGAGAGGGTGGAGAGACACACAGAGAAAAACAACGACGTGGGAGAGACACATGGATTGGTTGCCTCCCATGGGTTGCTTTTAGCCAGGTCTGGGAGCCTGCAACCAACGGAGGTACCTGCCCTTGACCAGAATCCAACCTGGGACCCTTCAATGTGTGGGCCAACTCTATCCACTGAGCCAAACCGGGTCGGACCCTTGCCGGCTCTTACCTGGCCTTAGTCACGGAAGCCTTTCTGAGCCTCAGTTGTCCTCTATTAAACAGGAAAATTCAGTGGCTCTCATTCAGCAAGAATTTACTGGCCAAGTTGAACGACAGTCCCCCACCCCCAACACTTTGCAACAAACAAGTCCCCTTCATGGGAGGAATATTTACAATTCACCACAGACTTCCAAACCAGGCGAGTTCTGAATCATGCGGCACTCCCTTAACTCCTGCTACATGCAAGCATCCTGAGTGCTGAGTCAGAATATTCCCCAAAAGAAGGCAAAACAAGAAGTCCGGTCTGCCTGCTTCCACACCAATCAAGGGAAAGTGCATCAGACTCAGAGCTGTGTGGTCAGCCAAAGACGGGGCATCAGACTCACAGCTGTGTGGTCGGACAGGGGCATCAGACTCACAGCTGTGTGGGTCAGCCAAAGACAGGGGCAATGGGCACTTAAAAGGAAACGGGTGGGTGGCAAGCAGAACCGGGCAGCAAAGCCCAGCGGGGCCAAGAAGGCGTTTGCTGGAATGGGCAGGGGGTGGCTGGTCGGTGAGGTAATTTGTGCCTGGCTAGCCCTGCCCAGAGAGGTCTGTCCGAGGGAGGTGATGACAGATCTGTGATGCCCCACGGTGTTCTGCAAACTGCTGCTGCTGCTGCTTAATGAGCCGGCCGGCCGTGGGGTGCCTCCCACACAATGGCAGCCATGGAAGTGGAGCAGCTGAAGGAACCTACTGGAACGCAGAGCTGAGTCTTGACCAAAGATCTCCATATCCCGTCCACTCCACATATCTCTTTGACCTTGACTCCTAACGCTCTCCCTTTGCTCACTTTGCTGCACCTCCACTGGCCTCCTAGCCTTCCCTCCGACTCACCAAGTCTATGCCTACCGTAGGGGCCTGATTGTGTTCCCCATTTTAGCCCAATGCCTACCACGGGGCCTGCCTCACAATTAGAACTCAGACATAAGTTGTTGAATGAATGCATGATGGATGGAAGGAAGGATGGATGGATGGATGGATGGATGGATGGATGGTTGGTTTCTAAGTGGCCAGATGCATGTGAAATAACAGAAAACATGCATTGGTCTCTGTTGCTGGTTTCTGACACACACAGAGATCCCAAAATTTACGTCATTTCTTAAGTGATAAGAACAGTAGGAGCATCTTTTGTTCTAATGTTTTTTTCTTTGACCCCCAGCTGCTGACACAGAGCTTCTAAATTCCTTGGACTGTCTGGGGTGATAGGAGTGTCTTTTGTTCTAATCAAGGGACTCTTGATGGGCTCCAGGATGGGGGCTGGCCACCAGAGAGACCTAAACCATGATTAGAAACTTCCAGCCCTATCTCCCATCCTCCAGGAAGAGGGGGGGGACTGGAGGCTGAGCCAATAATCGATTAGGCCTGTGGGATGAAGCTGCCATCAAAGCCCCCAAAGTACAAGGCTCAAAGGAAGAGCTTCCAGGGGTTTGTGGAGCACCCCAACTCCACAGGGACAGAAGCTCCTGTGCTCAGGACCCTTCCAGACCTCGCTTTATGTATCTGGCTGTTCATCTATATCCTTTTTTTATTTTTATTTAAAAAATATATTTTATTGATTTTTTACAGAGAGGAAAGGAGAAGGATAGAGAGTTAGAAACATCGATGAGAGAGAGACATCGATCAGCTGCCTCCTGCACGCTCCCTACTGGGGATGTGCCTGCAACCAAGATACATGCCCTTGACCAGAATGGAACGTGGGACTCTTCAATCCGCAGGCCAATGCTCTATCCACTGAGCCAAACCGGTTTTAGCTATCTATGTCCTTTATCATGTTCCTTGTTATATAACAAACTGGTAAATGTCTTACCCTGAGTCCCGTGAGCTGTTCTGACAAATTATCAAACCTGAGGAAGGGACTGAGGGAACTCCATTTTACAGCCAGTTAGTCAGAAGCAACAGGAACATCCTAGAACTTTCGATGGGCATCTGAAGTGGGGACATTCTTGGGGAACCAGGCCCTTTTAACTTGTGGGATTTGACCCTGACTCCAAGTAGATATTGTCAGAACTGGAGTGAATTACAGGACACCAGCTGGTACCGGAGCGCTGGTTAGTGTGGGAATGAACCCATACAGCTGCTGTCAGAAGTGCTGGGAGCGTGGCATGAGGGTGAGAGTAAAGGAAAACAGTGTTTTTTCTGGGCAACGCCAAACCCTGGACCAAGTAACTTAGGGCTCACACATCTGTGACAGTGACAATTGTTCGATGTGACATTAAACAAAAGGATTGGGATGGAAATCCTCATTCCGTAGCAACTGAAAGTCAAAGTCAGCCATCCCCTTCAGAGGAGCTGTGGCAGCGCTGAGGCTGAACATTATCTTCCGAAGCAGCCAACTGTTGTTTGCAGAGGAAGGGCCCAAATCAAGCGCATCAAAGACTGTGGAGTCCCTTCCCTAGACCCCAGATGCTCACCCAGCCTGGCCTGAGAGATTAGGGCTGCCCGTTCTGTGGTTCCCGATGCCACTCTCTAGTTATCTGGCCCACCCTGCTGCCTGGCCTTCAGGAGGCTGGGCCCCAGCCTGGCTTCCAAGGGGCCCTGTCGCTTTTCTGTGAAAGCTACTGCCAGTACTCCAGGGAAGGTCCCACCAGCCACAGGACATTGGCGTGCGCTTGGTATCCAGCACCAGCACCCATCAGAACCACCACCCGTCCAACAGCAGCCTCCAACTGTTCTGGTGCCATAACAAAAGATGTAAAATTTGCAAAGTGTTTCTTTTTCTTTTTAAAAAAAATATATATTTTATTGATTTTTTTACAGAGAGGAAGGGAGAGGTACAGAGAGTTAGAAACATCCATGAGAGAAAGACATCTATCAGCCGCCTCCTGCACGCCCCACACTGGGGATGTGCCTACAACCAAGGTACCTGCCCTTGACCGGAATCGAACCTGGGACCTTTCAGTCCACAGGCCGACCCTCTATCCACTGGGCCAAACCGGTCTTGGCAAAAGATGTAAAATTTGCAATGTGTTTCCTGTGACAGAATGAGTTCTGGCTTCTTTGGTCTCCCGCTCCCACTAGAGAGAAAGAGATCGGAGGATCAGTTCCAAAGAGAGTGGTCAGCCACAAGAGAGACTCTCAAGCTTTTCTTTGAATACCGAGATCTCCAAAGGGGTTTGCCAACTTTCTCCAATCTCTGAACTTTCCACGTGGAACAAAGAGCACACTTGAATTTCCCGTGATTCTGGAGAGCACAGCAAGAACCACGTGATGGTCCCACAGAGACAGCCTTTGAGTCAGTGAAAGGAAGAAATGTCCATCAACTGGAACTTTCTAAAAGTGACATGGGCTACCTAGTCAGGTAGTGAGTGTTCAGTCCCTGGAAGAGTTGAAGACTGCCTTGGGAATGGGTCACAGAGGCCATCCTACCATACATGTAATGAAGGACATTTCCTAGGCCTGATGTTCCTGAGACAGGTGGATGCTGGGAGTGAGGGAGAGGGATAATCTAATATGACAAGAAAATGAAAAGCCATCAGTAGCTCCATATATAAGTTTTGAGCACTTATAGCCACCAAGCACTGTATTAACTGCTTTGTAGGCATGATACCACTTAATCCTCCCAACAGTCTTAAGCATCGAATCCTATAATTATCATCCTGTTAGAGACAGACTGAGACAGACATTAAGTAACTTGCTCAAGCTTGCACAGCAAGAAGTGCAGAGCTGGGACTCAAATCCTCACAGTCAAACTATGAGCCCTTCTGCTCTAGTAGCCTCCTCACCTCTGCCTTCTCTCTCTAAACCTCCCGACTCCCTCCTATCGGAGCATAAAAACGATGAGACCATCAAGAAGAGATTTCTCCCAAGAAAGTTCTTAAGAATGGGCCCCAACACAGAATAGCAACTCTAACAACACAAAGTGCCTAAATCGGGGAAATGATGACATTTGAGTACCACTGGCAAATCACCCCCAGAGAGAGTCTTCCCACCCAGGGATAACCAGTTTTAAAACACCCCCATCCTCGGGCCTTGCACATTCTTCCGCAAAGGTTCTTCTGGCCTCGCTCGGGCAAAAATCCCTTTGCCTTCATTTGCATTGCTCTTGGGAGAAGGAAAGTAAGCAAGCTGTGAAGTCATTCCCCTGAGAAGAGTCAGACTCACACCTTTAACTCGACCAGCCGACCAGCCCAGCGTGACTTCGGGGAATTTGGCTTTCAGGTCCAAAACGAGTCTATTTAGTCAACTTTCCCCCCAGGGAATGTAGATGCTTTGATCTTTTGCAAGAAAATGACTGTGCCTCACCTAGTGAAAAGGGCCCTGGTTTTTTTTGTGTTTTTTTTTTTGAAGGTATAGTTGACATAAAATATTATGTTAGTTTCAGGTATAAAACATAACTATAGTCCCCAAGCTGAATGTGATGTCCCTAGGACTCATTTACTTGATAACTGGAAGTTTGTACCTTTTGACCACCTTCAACCATTTTGCCCCTCCCCCTCCCGGCCTCTGGCAACCATCAATCCTTTCTTTGATATTTGCATATATTGCAAAATGATCACCACAACTCATCTATAATAATAAAAGCGTACTATGCTAATTAGACCGGACAGCCGAACAACCTTCTGTACATCATTCTGGACATCCTTCCTGATGAAGCCGTGGTGGCAGGGGCCAAGGAAGAGGCAGTTAGGAACGATAAGGCAGGCACACAAGTGGTTAGGGGAGATTAGGCAGGCAGGCAGAGGGGTTAGGGATGATCAGGCAGGTGAGTGGTTAGGAGGCAGTGGTCCCAGATTGTGAGAGGGATATCTGACTGCTGGTTTAGGCCCGATCCTGCAGGGATTGCCCCTAACTGTTTGCCTGCCTGCCTGATTGCCCCTAACCACTCTGCCTACCTATGCGAGAGTTTCTGGACTGTGAGAGGGTGCAGGCTGGTCTGAGGGAACCCTCTCCCCAAGCATGAATTTCATGCACCCGGCCTCTAAGTGACTATAAAAGTCTAGATAACATCCATTACCATGTATAGTTACAAATTTTTTTCCTGTGATGAGAACTTTGAAGATCTACTTCCTTAGCCACTTTCAGACAGACAATACGACATTGTTAACTATAGTCCCCAAACTAAATGTGATGTCCCTAGGACTCGTTTACTTGATAACTGGAAGTTTGTACCTTTTGACCACCTGCAACCATTTTGCCCCTCCCCCTCCCTGCCTCTGGCAACCATCAATCCTTTCTACAATCTGTTCCATGAGTTTGAGTGGCATTTTCCCCCCACATAAAA
Source organism: Lasiurus cinereus (assembly GCA_011751065.1). Classification (NCBI taxonomy): domain Eukaryota; kingdom Metazoa; phylum Chordata; class Mammalia; order Chiroptera; family Vespertilionidae; genus Lasiurus; species Lasiurus cinereus. The sequence continues at coordinate 4,064,316 of JAAGEH010000043.1, read as the reverse complement.
GTGAGATCTCTCAGCATTTGTCTTTCTCTAACTTATTTCACTTAGCATAATGCCCTCAAGGTCCATCCACATAGTTGTAAATGGCAATATTTCTATTTTATGGATGAGTGATATCCATTGTATATTCATTGTGCCACATTTTAAAAACCGTTCACTCATCAATAGGCAGCTTGCTTCCCTGTCTTGGCTATTGTAAATAAGGCTGCAATGAACCTGGGGGTGCGTGTATCTTTTCGAATGAGTGTATTCATTTTCTTTGGATACATCCCCAGAAGGGGAATTGCTGGAGTGTGTATGGTCATGCTATTTTTAATTTGGGGGGAACTTCCATAGTAGCTGTATCAATTTACATTCCTGATGTGTGTTTTTTTTTCTTAATGTGTTTTTATTGATTTCAGAGAGAGGAAGGGAGAGGGAGAGAGAGATATAGAAGCACCAATGAGGAGAATCCTTGATCAGCTGCCTCCTGCACTCCCCACCCTGAGGGGTTGGGGGGAACGCAGCCCAGCTACATTCCTGGTATTTTCCTGGGCTTCCACTCCATTTGGCCCCCAGCTCTGGGTGGCAGTCAGGAGGCCCTCTGGGCCGCCATCATTTGTCAAATCAATTTCATCCCGAGATTCAAGGAGGCCCCGACCTGTGAAATATTGGCTCCTCACCTCATCCAGAGAACCATAGAGGAGTGACATGGGCTAGGCCATTTTCCTATGCCCTGCAAAGGAGTTCATCACACAGATCTGAGGCTCGTAAACTCCCGGAGGCCCACTCTGACTCAGAGGTCACACCGTATCATTTTTAAAAAAATATATGTTATTGATTGTTTACAGAGAGGGAAGGAGAGGGATAGAGAGAAACAACGATGAGAAACATTGATCAGCTGCCTCTTGCACGCCCCCTACTGGGGATGTTCCCGAAACGAAGTTACATGCCCTTGGCCGGAATGGAACCTGGGACCCTTCAGTCTGTAGGCTGACGCTCTATCCACTGAGCCAAACCGGTTAGGCCACACCGTATTATTATTTTTTTTTCTCCCTGTGTCTTCCCGTGAGCCACCTCACGAGTTGCCAGTGTGTCTATGGGTCCTAGCTCCGGTCTACAGGGCTCCTGCTCAATCCCAGCTCATCCTTCTCCACCAGGGAGGGCCCTGGGCTGTCCTGAATAGTCACGACTTTTGTTCACTGGGAGAATGATGATCGTTTTCTTCTTCTTTTATTTTTATTTTATTTATTTATTTTATTGATTTTTACAGAGAGGAAGGGAGAGGGATAGAGAGTTAGAAACATTGATGAGAGGGAAACATGGATCAGCTGCCTCCTGCACACCCCCTACTGAGGATGTACCCGCAACCAAGGTACATGCCCTTGACCGAATCAAACCTGGGACCCTGCAGTCCGAAGGCTAATGCTCTATCCACTGAGCCAAACCGGTCAGGGCTGCCAGGGCGGAGAGAGGATGAACTTTCAGCAGGAGGGCGCTCCGTCCTTAGAACAACCAGGCCGCAGCATCCCTGCCCTGCCCTTATCGGAGCGGGAGGCCTCGCTGGCTTCTATTAATGGCTGAACGCCGTGGGGTTTGGCAGATACAGGAAGCAGTTTACATGGCGACGCAGTGGCCCGGCTCACAGCCCCTCTGCAATGGTATTGTTAGCGGGATCATTGTGATTAGGGACAGGTCCCCGAGGAAGACCAGGCCTTTGATGATTGAGTCATTTCCTCCCCACTCAGCTTCGGTGAGATAGCGCGGCTCACCCCACAGACACGCACCCTTTGCTGGCCAGAGAGCCCTGGGCCCCACAGTGAGGTTCCCAAGCAGGGGCAGGCCCCCCCTGGTCCCTCCACTCTCCCTGTCAGAGCTGGGACCCTGGGAGAAATAGGAGCAGGTGGAGACCACCCCACCCCCCATCCTTTTGTAGGTAATGGTGACAGGCAACCTTGCTGATGATCCCAGCTGGAAGTGTGCCTCCAATTCCTGCAACCGGGTGTGCTTTGGAACTGGGAGACCAGGGTGTATGTCTACGGGCTTGTGTGACTGAGAAGTCCCCTCTGTGGGCCTCAGTTTCCACATTTGTAAAATAGAGGTAAGAGAATCCACCCCCATGACCTTGGTGAGGATTAAATGTGGTTACTCGGATGTTTCATACATGGTTAGTGTCTAATGAGCAGCAGCTGTTATTATTTTTTTAATATATTTTATTAATTTTTTACAGAGAGAAAGGGAGAGGGATAGAGAGTTAGAAACATCCATGAGAGAGAGACATCAATCAGCCGCCTCCTGCACGCCCCCTACTGGGGATGTGCCTGCAACCAGGATACATGCCCTTGACCGGAATCGAACCTGGGACCTTTCAGTCCGCTGGCTGACGCTCTATCCACTGAGCCAAACAGGTTTCGGCAGCTGCTGTTATGATTATTGTTGTTGCTTCTGTTGTGGAGGATGCTGCCTCCTCTCCCCCCACTGGAAGCAGCTACAATGTACTTCAGACCAGGGGGCACTGCCCTCCTTGGCGAAGACAGCCCCCAAAGAGGGGAAGGCTGGGAGGCTGAGCCTGGCTAGATGTGGAGGCCTGGAGCGGGTAGAGGAGTCTCCACTTCATCCTGGGCCCAGAGCACCCCAGGACACAGAGCCCATCTCTCTCACCCTGCCCTGGGCACACGGTCTCTGAGGCCGCTGGGGGCTGCCCTGGGCCCAGGACACTCTGCCAGGGGTTTTGAACAGAACAGCCTCTCTTTAACACACTGCCCTGAATCATGCTTATCTTAGCTTCCGGGCACAGGGGCAGGCACGGCACTGGCCCTCCCAGGGGCTCTGCCCTGTTACTGGAACCGTGAGGGGGCCCTGCAATTGCCTTCAGTGTGAGTGGGGGTGGGGAGGTGCTGGGGGCAGCGCAGCCTTGCCCAGCGGAGCAACAGCTGAGAGCTGGCAGCTTGGGTGGGTCTTAGAGTCAGATGCCCCACTTACTAGCTGTGTGCTGATAGGAAAGTCACTTTTCCTCTCAGAGCCCCCGTCTGTCCATCTGGTAAACAGGGATAAAAACACCTCTCTTCGAGTGCTGTGGTCAGGATGAAATGAGATCTGTGTGCAAAACATGTAGCAGCATCCCTAACACAAAGAACATGCTTCATACGTGGTAAGCCAGGTAGGCCAAGGAGAGCACCAAGCGCCACTGACAGGCTCGAGGTTCCAGAAAGGGCACAAATGCCCCCCCCCCCCACTGCCCCAGCAATGCTTCCGGGACCCAGTGTGCTTTAGGACCTGCTGGCCCGACAGGGTCCCCACACATTGGCAAGATCCAGCCAGTTCTTACGGGCAGACACCATGCTTGTTTGTTGCCCATTATCTGTGCAGTATAAGTGCATTTGTTACCTGTGGCTGCCATAACAAATTCCCACAAACTTAATGCCTTAAAACAATGCCAACTTATTATCTCACCATTCTGGAGGTCAGCGGCCTGAAACGGGTCTCGTGGGCCAACGTGAAGGTGGTAGAGGGCTGTATTCCTTCTGGAGGCTCTGAGAGGGAATCTAGAGGCGACCCACATCCCTTAGCTGGAGGCCCCTTCCTCCACCCTCAAAGCCAGCATCGTAGCAGCTTCCAACTTGACTCTGAGTCTCACTTGTAAAGACCTTGTGAGTTCATTGGGCCCACCTGGCTAATCTAGGGTACTCTCCCCATCTGCTTAGCAAGCTTTTTTTTTTTTCTCTTAATGTATTTTATTGAGTTTTTGCAGAGAGGAAGGGAGAGGGATAGAGAGTTAGAAACATCGATGAGAGAGATACATCAATCAGCCACCTCCTGCCTGCCCTCCACTGGGGATGTGCCTGCAACCAAGATACATGACTTTGACCGGAATCGAACCTGGGACCTTTCAGTCTGCAGGTCGACGCTCTATCCACTAAGCCAAACGGGTTTCGGCACGCTTAGCAACCTTAAATCAGCTATAAACTTAATCCGCCCTTGCTATCTAACATAACAAATCCACAGGTTCTGGGGATTGGAATATAGGCATTACTTTGCCTGCCACACCCGGTCTAAGCAAAGCGGATAGAAGTCCAATAATAACACTAACGAGGCACCTGTTTTGGATTGAACTTCCTGCTAAGGAAGTCCAGAGGATCTTGCAGTTCATCCCGGGATACAAAATACTCACTTGTGAGAACAGTCATGAGCACATTACAAGTGATTACAACCTGGGGAGTGGTAATGGGGTAGAAAGCCGCAGGAGATGAAGAGCCTGGGCTCAATGCTCAATAAAACATAACATTTATTTAGCAAATATTTTAAACACGAATTAGGTGCTAAATGCCAAGGAGGCGATGCTATTCCTGCCCTCCAGGAACCTGAAGGCTCGGGAGAACTGGTTGAAAGAGGTAAGAATGGAATGGGGTTGGATATGGGAGCAGGCCAACGCCCTGGAGAGAGGAGAGTGGTTTGGAGAGGGAGTTCCCGTAGTGGACACAAGCACAGAATCTACAGTCAGAACCACCTGGGCCAGTGGTTCTCAACCTTCCTAAGACCGCGACCCTTGCATACAGTTCCTCATGGGGTGGTGACCCCCAACCGTGAAATTTTGCTACTGTTATGCATCGTGATGTAAATATCTGCATTTTCTGATGGTCTTAGGCGATCCCTGTGAAAGGGTCGTTCGACCCCCAAAGGGGTCTCGACCCACAGGTTGAGAACTGCTGACCTGGGCCCTGAGCCTGGCCCTTCCATGTACCAGCTGTGTGAACTTTGGGAAGTTTTAACTCTTCTGTGCCTCAATTGTCTCATTTTAAAATGGGAATAATCATAGTGCCTATGTCATAGGATCCTTGGGAGAATTATATGACTAAATATATTTAAAGTGCTTAGAGCAGCATCTGGCACATTGTTAACTAATATTATTGTCCACTTTGCCCTAGCTGGTTTGGCTCAGTGGATAGAGTGTCAGCCTGTGGACTGAAGGGTTCCAAGTTCGATTCCGGCCAAGGGCACATGCCTGGGTTGCGGGCTTGATCCCCAGTAGGGGACGTGCAGGAGGCAACCAATCAATGATTCTCTCTCATCATTGATGTTTCTATATCTCTCTTTCCCTCTTCCTTCCTCTCTGAAATCAATAAAGATATATTAAAACACACACACATATTATTGTTTTCACTTCTTACCTCTCTCTCAGCCTTAAAATAGCAAGCAAGGAATGAGATATATTCCAGCAGATATAAGACAGTTAAGACAACCTATGGTCTCTGGTATGAATGTTCACTTAGGGGTGGAATTCTCAGTTTTCACAATTTTTTAAAATATATTTTTATTGTTTTCAGAGAATCAGGGCAACGAAAAAAGAGTCAGAAACATCAATGATGAGAAAGAATTATTGGTCAATTATTTCCCGCTTCCTACTGGGGATCGATCTCGTAACCCAGGCATGTACCCTTGACTGGAATTGAATCCGGGACCTTTCAAGTCTGCAGACCTGTGCTCTATCCACTAAACCAAACCAGCTGAGGTGTAGTTTTCAAATTCTCCCAAGCTGGGAGGAAAAAGTAGGTTGTTTTTGTTTTTAAATGTATATACTAGAGGCCTGATGCATGAAATTCATGCAAGAGTAGGCCTTCCTTCCCCTGGCTGCCAGCACCAGCTTCCCTCTGGCACCCTGGACCTGGGTTTCCCTCGCAGCCCCAGCTTCGTCCGGAAGGTCATCTGGAAGGACATCCAGAAGGACAGCCAGCCTAATTAGCTTATTACACTTTTATTATATAGATATTTTCATTTATTTCAGAGAGGAAGGGAGAGGGGGAGAGAGAGATAGAAACATCAGTGATGAGAAAGAATCATTGATCAGCTGCCTACTGCACACTGCCTACTATGGATTGAGCCCAACACCTGGGCATGTGCCCTTGATCAGAATCAAACCCAGAACCCTTCCATCCACTGAGCCAAACCAGCTAGGGTAGAAAAGGCAGTTTTTATTGATGGCTGATAGGGAATAATTTGTCTTCAAGTGGATTTCTTCATGACCCCCAATATAAACAGACCGGGCACCCAGTTTGACCTGAGCAGCTTGGACTTGGCCTGAGGTGACCCAACCGTGGCATTGCTCTTCATCACCCCTCATCCCTGACTCCAGATACCGGAGACTGTGGGGAGCAGGCAAGCCAGAAGTCCCAGGTCCAGGCTGGAATAGGTATGGGGGCCCAGAGTCACTGAAGAAAGGTCCCCTCTGGCCACTGGAACCTTCTATCAAATAGATCTAAAACATGTTTTGGTTACTTGGCATCCTAAGGGCCCACTCTTCCTAAAACTCGGGGCGAGTGGTTGATCAGTGAGCAAACATCTCCATTATCACGGAGGGCTGGAACGAGATTTGTTTAAAGCGTCTTCTCCGTGGAGGTGCAGTAATTGCTCTTCGATCCGACAGGAAGTCCTATTGCTCGAAAGGAGCCAGTGTTATCAGGAGAAAACACATCAGCGCCTGTCCTCTCGGGAAGGGAATGGTGAGTAATCGACAAGGCTCCTCTCCAGCTGGCCGCGGGGCCTTGGTGCCGAGCGCACGGGTCAGGGAAAGTTTGAGTAGGCAGTGCTCTTAGGGGAGGTGCAACCCAATCTTTTTTCCCATATTTTCCTCTCGGGGTGGGGGGCAGGGAAGGAGACTAACCTGGAACATTGTTCTGAAGCCGTCAGACAACCCTGATTATAACACTCGCCTACGTGAAACCCGTCATGGGCACCCCCGTAGCCTTCAGGATCAAACCCAGTTCCTCAGTGTGGGGTACCAGGCCCTTCCTCAGCTGGCCTTGCCCCCATCCTGCTTTGTCTGTCATCACTTGCACCCAGCACCCTTCTTCCCGGGTCCTTCCGTGTCTGGAAGGTACACTCATCATGCCAGGAGCACCATCTCTGCCCACCGTTGTGAGTTGGGTATCAGGCATTGCCCGGGAGCCCAGCCAGTGTGGCTCAGTGGTTGGGCGCCAACTATGAACCAGGAGGTCATGGTTCGATTCCAGGTCAGGGCACATGCTTGGGTTGCAGGCTCGATCACCCATAGGGGGCCGGCAGGAGGCAGCCAATCAATGATTCTCGCTTACCATTGATGTTTCTATTTCTCGCTCCCTCTCTCTTCTTCTCTGAAAAAAAGAAAAGAAAAAAAACGAAAAAAAGACATTGCTTCAGGAGACCAGATATACATACAGACAGGAGAGGGAAATCCTATAAAAGTCACGAAATGAATGAGACAGCCCTGAATGTGACAGACTTCTCCAAACCAGTCCCGCAGCCCAGCAGCTGACCTCACGTGGCTTTCTGTGTCCTTGTCCTGCTCTATAAGCCTCTTGAGGACAGGAGAGATTTCCAGGACCCTAGGATCTCTCACCAGAAGATAACATTGAGGCCGAAACCGGTTTGGCTCAGTGGATAGAGCGTCAACCTGCAGACTGAAAGGTCCCAGGTTCGATTCTGGTCAGGGGCATGCACCTTGGTTGCAGGCACATCTCCAGTAGGGGGCGTGCAGGAGGCAGCTGATCGATGTCTCTCTCTCATCGATGTTTCTAGTTCTCTATCCCTCTTCCTTCCTTTCTGTAAAAAATCAATAAAACATATATATATATATATATATACACACACACATATATAGAGAGAGAAGATAACATTGAGGCAATCTTGAGGATACTGACCGTGGGTATTTAGGAAGTGTCAGCACTCATAGGCCTCATTTACCGAGCACATGCCACGTGCCACGCTGTGCTGTGTGCATTGTTAGTCCTCACAAGGACTCTAAGAGGTAGGCATTCTTACACACACACACCCTCCCCCTTTACAGATGAGAATGTCAAGGCTCACTGAGGTGGCCCTTTGCCCAGGAAGAGGTGGGACAACCTCGCATCCAGGTTTTCCTGAGCCCAGATCCATCCAGAAGTCACAGGCACACAGCTCCCTATGTGTGGACGTGCGGACATGTGCACAGAGGGTCCAGGCCGCAGAGCTGCTCCAGGGCCAGGGGTGTGGGGTGTGGGGGCTGGGGGGATCCAGCCAAGGCAGGACAGACGTGATGGGGAGAGGGCCTCTTTGGTTTGGCTTCACTTCAAACAAAGGGAACAGCAGGGAAACCGAAGCCCCCCACTTCCCTTCTCCAAGACCAAAGCAAGGCTAAAAATAGGAGGCAGGAAGCACTGGCTCCCGATGTGTCAAGTGAACATAAACATCCTGCCTGCGCTGCCCTCAGGGCGTGCCTGAGCACAGCTGCTCCAGGGCCAGGCAGGAGGTCAGCCGCTGGCAGTGCCCAGCAGACCCCTCGGGCTGGCACGGGCCTTGGTCTGCCAGCCCATCTCCGGGGTGCTCAGAACATCGGGCCTCAGAGCCTGCAGGGCGCTCAGGGATTATTGCGGCCAAAAGAATGCACCTTGCAGAACCCCACCTGCAGGAGGCCCCAGCCGCTGGCTCTGACAGCCACCCCTCGCTGCGCTTACTCATAGGCCGCACTTCCCACGGCTGCTTCCAGAGGGCAGAGCACAGCCAAGCTGCAAAGGCAGGCCTGGGGGACAGGGGGTTTTCCCGACAGCTCTTTCGTTCAAGGCCTCCAAGATGGCCTCGCTGATCTTTCCTTAGACCCTGGGCAGCCTAAGATGCTTCGACTTAGCCTTCCTCCTCTCTCTTCTCGGCTCGGAGTCACACTTGCATCGTGGTCTGTGGGCTCCCCCCACCCTTCTCAGCTTCTCCCTCAGTTTCTTTTTCTTTTTTCTTTTTTTTTATATACATATTTTTTATTGATTTTTTACAGAGAGGAAGGGAGAGGGATAGAAAGTCAGAAACATCGATGAGAGAGAGACATTGATCAGCCGCCTCCTGCACGCCCCCTACTGGAGTTGTGCCCGCAAGCAAGATACATGCCCTTGACCGGAATCGAACCTGGGACCTTTCAGTCTGCAGGCCGACGCTCTATCCACTGAGCCAAACTGGTCTCGGCTCTTCCTCACCTTTGCTCTCAGAACATTTCTCCTCATAACATCTTTGCACGGTCAGCCCCTCCGGGCATCTGCTTCTTGGAGGACCGGGGCTGACTCAGAGGCTATCTATTCCTCGCCTCATCTTAGAGTGTTATGGTTGAGAAAACCCAAACTCAGAGAGGCAGAGGGATTTTTCTGAGCTCACACAGCACATGCGTGTGCAGGAGGAAATGTCCCCCCAGTTTTCAGGCCATACCCACTTCCCTGACATCAGAGGGGTTTGGAACTGGAGGGGAGAGGAATGAGGAGGCTTGTATGAGTTTCTTCAAAGTAAGTTCCCTCACTCCTCGTTCCGTCTAGCTCCAGAGCCCAGAGGGAAAGACAGTGCCTGTCTTATTCACGTGTTTGCCCCAGACACGCCACTCTCCAAATCTGGGCCCTTAAGCACGCTGCCTGCCCGACAGAATCAACGTGAGAGCACCATTCACAGGAGAGGGGGCATGGTGGCTTTGGCATTGGGGACAGGGAGAGGGGGTGAGTGCCCACCAGCAAACGTGTATAGAGCTGTGACAGGTTTGGCTCAGTGGATAGAGCGTCGGCTTGCGGACTGAAAGGTCCCAGGTTCGATTCCGGTTGGGGGCATGTACCTTGCTTGCGGGCACATCTCCACTGTGGCGCGTGCAGGAGGCGGCTGGTTGATGTCTCTCTTATTGATGTTTCTGACTTTCTATCTCTCTCCCTTCCTCTCTGTAAAAAAATCAATAAAATATATTTTTTTAAAAAATTAAAAAAAAAGAGAGAGAGCAAATGGGGGGATATCTAGAAGGGGAGCAGAGAGAGGGGAGCATCGGCCTCGGCCTCGGGCCCGGGGTCCTCTCCCCGTGGGGGCCTCTGCTGACCTGTCAGGAGGCTTCCTATTAATTTCGCCGGCACCTGGTCAGGAGCCGGGCTGCCTTCTGGCTTCCATCAGGCTAATTGCCACCGTCTCTCCCAGTGACAGTGAGCTCAGCTCCTGATAAGGTGCTTCCTTAATAGTCTCCCATTTCCCTGCTGACACCGGGAAATAGGCCTAACTTGGCAGTATATTACTGCCCTGAGTGAGGCAGAGCCGTCACACCCGGCCTCCCAGCCCGAACCATTAGCGGACCCGGGATCAATAGCGTTCAGGCAACCCTTGTCTCCCTGAAAGCATTCATTTGGCACGTCCGCTGTTTGTCAGGCCGTCCCTCTCTCCGACGTCCCGTGGTCCGTGGCCCTGGCGCCGGAGTCTCTCCCCCTCCTACCGAGTCTGCAAGCTCCAGGCAGCGTCAGCTCTCTTCGGGAGGACAGAACGATAAGACTCTCCCAGATTGTAATTAACGACAGTTTTTGTTACAATCCTCTGGTGGCAAGCAACAGAGGTCAACTGTGGTGAGTGTAGGCCAAGGAGCACCTCCTAGGAAGTCACTTCAGAACTTAGCAGCAGTTCTGATGCGTTAGATTCGAATGCAAGGCAGAAAAATGTCAGGTTGGTCTAGTCTGAGTCACTTGCTTACCCTTTGAGCAAAGGAGGGTGGCGCAACTCGATGGTCTGGGTCTAAGAAAGGTGAGTGATGTTCATGTTCTCAGAAGAGGAAAGGATGGATGTGGGGGAGGCAGAAATACAGGATGTTCACTGGGTAGACAGACATCTGGGGAGGTGGGCCCAGAGGTGGTGCTGATAATGATGCAGGGTATAATCCAGGCCCCTGTTCGCCTTTGCATCTCTATCAGAGGGAAAGGCAGTGTCCAGGGTATAATCCGTGAAAAGTGCCTGGCACCGGATATGTGGTCAGTGAATGAGAGCGCTTGAATTGTTGTGTTTGTAGTGTAATCTCAACTCCAGGCCACGTTTAAGCACCTTCTGGAACCTTATAGGTAATGGGACCAACCTGAGACGTGGGAAGACTTGGGTGAACCGTCAAGGAAGAACTTGCGGCCCCTGGAAAGGGCTGTAAGAGAGCAGGAAGGGCCCTGCTTCTCCATGGATGTTGTTAAACAGAAGAGAATTCTATCCACCTGGGAGACCTATCTCCCCACACCATCACCCGGAGTTCATAATTGCTTATCTGCTCACCCAGATCACCTTCTAGAATCTAGATGGTCAGGTCCTTGAAGATGGAGGGCGGGGACTCAGACCTGTTCATTGCTGCATCCTTGGGACCCAGCCTAGAGTATTGGCACACAGCATGCACTCAGAAAATAGTTGTTGAATGAATGAATGAGTGAATGAACAAATGATAGGGGGCTGATGACTTTTAAGAGTCTCATGCTCAACCGACTGAGCTAGCCGGGCACTTTGATGACTTTTAAAGGTCACTGGTTGGCTAATTGCAGAAGGTTACAGCCACTATACTATACACTGAAGGGCCACATTATTATGATCTCTGAACGCATAATAATCTAGCCGCTCGGTGTAGAGTATACACATAGAGGACCAGAATGAAGTATCCTGGAGCCGCCATTGGGGCTGTGGAACTCACCTCATGAGGCGTTTATATCAGAAGCCCCCATCATCCTTGCTGGATGTAGGGGAAAGAGGTGATGGAAGAGCTAACAGCGGAATTCATGATTCAGAGATGAGGCCTGCAGGAGAGGAAATGGAAGGCAGAGAGCAGGGGTGTTGACAGGAAATTTCTGTGGGGATCCAGGGACAGGTCCGTTGCTGGGAACTTCATTTAGTTCTGACCCAGAAACTGCTGACCAGTGGTCTCATCCTGACTCAACTTCCCACAGGTTGCAGGCGAGAAGGCTGACCCAAGGCTGTGCTTTCTCTCCAAATAGAAGATGTCCGATAGCAATACAGGACAGGCCAAGGGCAGTTCTTGACTGAAGGCCACATGCCAGTTGAGGGAACAAACGCTACAGGAGGTCAGAGGCATAGGAGACCATAGTAACCAGAAGGGGTCAGGTGTGGCTTCATGGGGAAGACTAACGATTCAGGCTGGTGTCATGTGATAGGAAAGATGTGGGTACATGGAGACAAGAGAGCACAGAGTCTCCTTTGGAGGGGACAGAGTCTCAACCCAACCCACAAGCATGAAAGTACAGGGTGTGCTTCTGGCAAACAGGAAATGACTAGTCGGAGAAAAGGTGAGACAGGGATGCTGAGATTCAGCCAAGGAGGGCTGGTAATTCCAAGCTGACTTGTTATTTGGGGGTCATAGTATTTATAAGTATTACCCACATGCGAACGAATGAACACTTGAGGGAATGAACAAAGGAATGAATGAGTGTTAACAGGAAGGAAAGAGATGGCTCTTCTGCTGTTTGAATGTCCAACCCAGGAATGACTCAAGGCTTCTACCAGCCTCCCAGGTGCGTGGGGCACCTGGATGCCTGAGGGCTGGGAGGCTCCCCCTGACCTGCCACCCAGGACTCTGGCGGAGGAGGTGGCCGGACTAAGACAAACTGTGCTGGAGCTTCTGGGGCAACGCCTCCACGTTGAATGAAGGTCCCCAAAGATCTTCTCTCTCCTGTCAGCCAACACAGGGGTTCAGCCAAGTAGGTTAACGCGGTAAGTGAAGTAAAACAGGCTGTTTCTCTTGGGTGGCATTTTAAGGACCCTGGGAAGGATCCTGGCCTTCAGACTGCTCCCCTCATCCCTTAACCCAGTTGGAGGCGGTCTGAAATTCCATACTCCACGTCCCATCTGAAGCTCTTGTTATCAGTCCATTGCCCCTTCCTGTAAAGCAGTGGTTCTCAACCTTCCTAAGGCCGCGACCCTTTGAGACAGCTCCTCATGTGGTGGTGACCCCCAACCATAAAATGATTTTCATTGCTACTTCATAGCTGTAATTTTGCTACTGTTATGAACAATGTAATGTAAATATCTGATAGGCAGGATGTATTTTCATTGTTACAAATGGAACATAATTGAAGCATAGGGATTAATCACAAAAACAATATGTAATTATATATTGTGAAATATTTATTTCTAATTACAAATCAATGAAATTTTGTCTTGAATCGTGGTGTAGCATGGGCAACAGTCTTCATATGACAACAGTAAACTACATTGCTACATTTTGCTACACCGAGGAGCAGTCTGTTGGTTCCGAAGACCATGGGAAATAGGTGTTTTCCAATAGTCTTAGGCGACCCCTGTGAAAGGGTCTTTCGGCCCCCAAAGAGGTTGCGACCCACAGGTTGAGAACCGCTGCTGCAAAGGAAGGCTCTGAAAGCCGGCTGGGACAGGGAGGCTGGAGAGGGGCAGGAAGAGGGAACCCGAAGACGAGAGGTGGAAGGCCACCAGGGACGCAGGTGGCAAGTGCTGGTGGGAGCGCAGAGAGGCCGAATCCCCACCCCCTTCACCAAGGGCAGTTCTTGCAGGGTTCGAGCCACGGATCCCGACACCACGTAAGTCACCAACAGAAACAAGCCGCGCACCCAGTCACAGGATGGCATCAGCCAGATGATTTAAATGACTGCACCAGGCAGCCTCTGGTCTAATCTTCACGTTCGCAGGTTGCGGTGCCTGGTGACAGCTGCCCGCCACACAGCGTGAGCGATGCTGTTCTCAGGATCCCGAGGAGGCGCAGGGCGTGCGGGAGGATGGAAGTGTTCGTGCTTAACAGCAAATCCCCAGGGAACCACGGGCTGTTTAAAGGATCGGCGTGCGGACCATTTTTCTTCGGAGGAACTTGCCCTCCAGTCTCATGCTCCATATTTCCTGGCCATAATAGTTGGGAGAAAAATATTGCTAAATGGCTGCATAAACAATTTTAATTGGCCCGAGCTCCCAAAAATGTGGTATTTTTGTTCTGCTGCCAAGCTGGCTTTTTTTTTCTTTTTTTTTTTCACTAGCTAATTATGCCCAGCATTTAACTTCAGGCAAAAAAACAGGAAACAGGGCATTCATTACTCCAGTGACAACTTTTCAACAAGCCCACATTTCAACATCCATTGTGTAATTTCCTCTCCGCAGCTTACAGTTAGCGGTTCCATCAGGCCTTTGGAAACAAACAGCCCCTTCAGCGAGGCCCGGGAGGGCCTTTGTGCAGTGTAAATGCCTTTCCTATCTCCGTGAGTCACCCGCGGCCAGGAGGTGGGTCCCCCACTCTGTCTGGGCTCCCCGCAGAAATCCCTGCCCTGTGGTTTCTGCAGGTCCGAGTCGGCTGCCACCTGGGGCTCTCCCAGCAGGAGCTGAGCTGTGACTGTTGTTGATGCAGCCTCCCAAAGGCTGCTGGGGGTTCAGGCCACTCTCAGAAGGACCCCGTCTTATCCCCTGAGGGATCCCTAAAGACCTGACTTCCACAATTTGCCTTTGCAACTCCTTCCTGTCAGAGGTGAAGATGTTGCTCTAACCCAGCGGTTCTCAACCTGTGGGTCGCGACCCCTTTAGGGGTCGAATGATCCTTTCACAGGGATCGCCTAAGACTATTGGAAAAACACCTATTTCCCATGGTCTTAGGAACCAACACACCGCTCCTCGGTGTAGCAAAATGGAGCAATGTAGTTTACTATTGTCATATGAAGACTGTTGCCCATGCTACACCACGATTCAAGACAAAATTTCATTTATTTGTAATTAGAAAGAAATATTTCACCATATATAATTACATAGTTTTTGTGATTAATCCCTATGCTTTAATTATGTTCAGTTTGTCACAACGAAAATACATCCTGCTTATCAGATATTTACATGACAGTTCTTAACAGTAGCAAAATTACAGTGATGAAGTAGCCACGGAAATAATTTTATGGTTGGGGGTCACCACCACATGAAGAGCTGTCTTTAAGGGTCACGGCCTTAGGAAGGTTGAGAACCACTGCTCTAACCCCTGGGGCATATGAGCTGACCTGGTGACTTGCCTTGACCAATAGCAGGTGACAGATGTGACGAGACGCTAGTCTAGTCAAGCCTAGGCCGCGAGAGTCCTTCCTTGGTTGTGTTCTTTCTCTTATTCCTCTGCCCTGCATCGTGGGAACAGGCCTGGCTCGCTTGGTGGCGGTTGAGACGTGGGGAGCAAAGCCAGGTCAAGGCTCTAGATAGGTGAGAGAGGTCAGCCCAGCCAAGATCAGCCAAGCCTCCTGAGCCCACCTACCGGTGAGGGTAGGTGCCTGCCTGATCTTGACTCAGCCCAGGGAAATCACCCAGCTGACCCATGAACTCCCCAACAGAATGTGGATAGCTGTGTGTCACTGAAATGTGGTGGTTTGTTCTGCGCATGATTGCAGCGATAGGTAGTACATGCCATGGGGCTGTGTCTAATGAATGGATGACTAGCTAGTAAGTCAGGAAATGCTCCATGTCCTCCGGGCACAAGTTGGCCTGAGCACAGCAAAATGCCAGGCTGCCACCGAAGAAAGGCATCTGTCCCCTGAGGCCTGTGGAAACTGTGCTGCAGGATATGTGAGAAGATGGCAGGGGGGCACACGGTTTCATTTCACCAGCAGCCTTGCACCTCTGGACCACCCTGGGATGGCGTGATGCCATCACTCTCTTCTGTCTCAAGTTTTCAAGGGACGGAGAGAGGTCGAGTTGCAGTTCTGACCATGAGGTGTATGTCAGATCGCTCATGTGCTAGTTATACTCGCTGAATTGGATTTCTGTCTCTTGCAACTCAGACTCTAGATTCCACAGATTGGAGATTTGAAAGGCTGCAATACCTTCCTGGTCCTTCCGCCATGACACATGGCTGAGGAAGTAAAACTGCAGGCTCTGAAACACATCAAAGGGACAGTTGGCTGTTCCCGATGCCAGTCTCCTCCTCTTACAGGAGGGCCCCCTCCCAGAGCTGGCACAGGCCTCGGCCAAAGGAGGCAATGCTTCTCTGAAATGAACTCCCTTTGCCAACACCTGTCCCTTCTCCAAAGCCCCCAACCTCCATGTCTTCAGACTGATACAGGCGTTCCATGGTCCCACTCTGTACATACCAGCTAAACGATGCTCCATATTTCTGATTCCTTTGCATACTTCTGTTTCAGTTATATATTGCCATGTAAGGAACTACCCCAAATGTAATGGCATAAAATAACCACCAGTTGTTGTTATTTTTGTCTTCATGTATTCTGCAGGTCAGGAACTTACAGAAGGCATGGGGAGATGGCTTGGCAAGGGTTGGAGTCATCTGGAAGCTTCTTGGGTCACATATGGCTGCTGCCTGTGCAGGGTTGGGCTCAGCTCTGACCATCGACATCGACATGTGGCCTGTCCATAGTAGGATGGCTTCATAGCAATCAGACTTTTTATGTGGTGGCTCATAATGGGATGAAAGTTGCATGGCTTTTTATGATGTATCATTGGAACTCATGTTTACCTTCACATCGCTCATCTTTCATTCTCTATTGATCAAGACAGTCGCAATCCTGCCCAGGTTCAAGAAGTGGGGACCGCCAAGACCGGTTTGGCTCAGTGGATAGAGCGTCGGCTTGCGGACTGAAAGGTCCCAGGTTCAATTCCGGTTGGGGGCATGTACCTTGCTTGCGGGCACATCTCCACTGTGGGGTGTGTAGGAGGCGGCTGATCGATGTGTCTCTCTCTCATTGATGTTTCCGACTTTTTATCTCTCTCCCTTCCTCTCTGTAAAAAATCAATAAAATATATTTAAAAAAAAAAGAAGTGGGGACCTAAACCTCATTTCTTGATGGGACACTTGTCAAAGAATTTGTGGCCATATTTTAAGACTGCCCTACCTTAAATGTATCCATTGTCCCTGTTACTAATAGTCTTTACTTTGTATAAGAATTTTTTGGTTACAAGGAACAAAAGGTAATTGATGATAACTTAGAAAAAAAAAAAGGACATGGGTAATCTTATATAATAAAGATGTAATATGCAAATCATTGCCTGTTAAATGTAACAACCAACCAGATCACGAATAAGCAGGAGGGTGGGCAGTGAGCTACAAGCGGATGGCAGAGAGCTACGGGAGGGGGCAGGGCAGCAAGCTATGAGGGGGGTTTGAGGGAAGGAGGGCAGAGGGAGCTATAGGAGAGCTATGAGGGTGGCAGGGGGGAGAGGGGTAGGGGGAGCTATAGAAGGGGGTCCAGCAGGCAGAGAGCTACTGGAGGGTGGCAGTGAGCTACTGGCGAGCTACTGGTATATGGATTCGTGCACAGGGCTACTAGTTTATTATAAGGATGCAATGCTATCTCACAGAATACCTGGGCAGTGATGTCTTAATCCTGCAGGTCTTCGTGGAATGCCACTAAGGAAGGGCCTGCAGCCTGTGGCATGCCTGTCACACGTAACAGAGAGGAGGCCTAAGTAGGGGCCTCGTTATATCTCTCCCAGGTACGAGCTGGAAAACTGCGGGTCTAGGAAGGGCTGCTTAAACACACAAGTCATTCTGGGGTGTGATCTTCTCAGATCTTTCTTCACCACCCTAACCCTCAGGCTGACTCTGGCTCACCCTACGTTAGCAGATTCAATCCTTCATGAACTCATCCAATATTTGAGTCTCAGAGTTGTGACTCGGCACAAGACATGCAGGAGCCCGATAAGATGAAAAAACACTCTGACTTGGGCCTCAGGAGCCGCTGATTCTGCCAGTTACTCGCTATGTGACTTCGGATATGTAGTCAACCCTCCCTGGCCAGCCTCAATTTCCCCATCAGTCTTAGGAGAGCCTTGACCTTGGATATCACTCAGATCCCCTTCCGAACCCCCAGAAGCAAGATGATTCTGGCCCAGCAGGCACTCCTAAAATCTCAATCCTCAACCTCAAGTTTATTTTCTGTCTTTTGCCTTTATTGCTGGCTGGCTCACTCTTGGTGTAATTTATTTAACGGAGCTGTACTGAGCAGTTTGGAACTGAGTTTGCATGAATCACTGTCCATAAAATCAAGTTAAGTGGATTTCATTCCACTCAGTGCACCTGTGTGTATACTGGGGGTGGGGGGGGGGAAGAAGCTGGATTTTCTTGGCTCCCTCAGACCCCCGTTAGAATCGCTTCTTTGCAGATATAGCATTCCTCCTATATTTATAGTCCATTGTTGTAACAGCCTCCTTCAGAGACCTGGAAGTGAAGCGCTGGATGCAATTTTTCCTTCAGACCATTTTATATCGCTGTCCTGTTTCTCCATCCGGCAGGAGAAGCTGACATTGATTTCCTCTGTTTTATCAGAGTTGGCAAATGACAGATTCAACTTAATCCAATCATTCAACAAATATTTATTGAGTATCATGTGAAGTCACCCTGAGCTAGGCATAGGGGTAGGGGGTCAGGGAGGCGTCGTGCTGGTCAAAGGCCCTTCGAGCTATGTGAGGTGCTAATCACAATGCGAGCAAATGTTGTTTCCAGGGGGAACATGGGAAATTGGATGTGTTGGGCAGTGGGAGAAGCCAAGCAAGGTGAGTGATTTGGGAAGGATTATGGAGAGTCTGGGGTGGGGGTTGGGGGGTCGATACTGAGCTTGGGAGGGGGATTTCTGTTAGGACCACCACCCACATTCGCCTCCTCCCCATCCCCATCTGACATAACCAGCCCCAGCATCCTATCATTTCATTTCCCCATTTTGTAAAAGGATGTGATCAGAAAAAAGAAAAAAAGAAAAAGAGGTTCTGAGTGGAGATGAGCATTCATAGAAAAAAATGCCCAAAGGGTCTGCTCTGGTGCTTGCGAAAATACATCTTTGGAGCCAATGGGAGGGATTGCAAAGAGATTTATTTGGTTTTGTAACGCAGCCAAGAGCACAGGCAGACTGCAGCTAACATGGCGGTGTGAGGGACCGGCTATTTGGATCTCTGTTCTTATTTCCTATCACGATAGAAAAATATGAATTTTTTACTCTGGCCCAGAATAAACATTTTACCGTTTCCCCGGCCGATTTCAGGTGATTTGGGAAAATTCTATTCCATGGACCCTCCAGGACTCTGGAAGACATATTGGGATGCTGGGGAAGGGCGGGGCCTGCCTTCCTCTGACACCACGTTTATGGCCAGACAGTTCTTTCGAGAACAAGAAGTTGCTTGCAAGGACTTTCAGCTCTGGATGCACCTGTGCTTGTATCCAGGCAGAAAGCAGAATTTGCTTCATGATCCTGTTTCTTGTGCTGCTTGGGATAAGACAGGCCCACATTGGGGGAACTTGAATGTCCAGATGGTCCTCGAGGCTGGACAGCGCCCCCTCTGTCCTGGAAGAGAAATACCACGCTCTGTGGAGCAGTGCTGTCTGCAAGAAACAGAATTCCAGCCCTCTGTAATTGTAAAATTCCCAGTAGCTACCTTAAAAAGGACAAAGAAACTGCCCAGCTTGTTTTTAGTAATATATTTATTTGATCCCATATATTTAAAATATTACCATTTTGGCAAAGAATCATGATCTTTTCATGTTAATCATGAGAATGATTAATGAGACACTACACTTTTTGTTTTTTCATGCGAAGTCTTCAAAACCTGGTGTGTATTTCATACCTTAGCACATGTCAGTTGAGAATAGCTACATTTCAAGTGCTCAGTCACTACATGTGATATTAGTGACCACTATGTGGAAGAGGATAGTCTAGAGTTGTCCACCACCCCTTCCACAGACCCTTAGAATCTGGGAGATCTTTTCTTTTGGACTTTGTAGGCAGTAAAGAGACCAACTCATCCTAACTTGTTTTTGGCTCAGTGGATAGAGTATCGGCCTACAGACTGAAGGGTCCCAGGTTCGATTCCAGTCAAGGGCACATACCCAGGTTGCAGGCTCAGTCCCCAGTGGGGGATGTGTAAGAGGCAGCCAATCAATGATTCTCTCTCATCATTGATGTTTCTATCTCTCTCCTTTCCTCTTTGAAATCAATAAAAATAGATTTTAAAAAATAAAGAGACCAACGCTTTGACTAGGAATAGCTCCCTACTTAGTGGAGCCCCATTTTTCTGACTCCTGGTCCTATTCTTCTCCAACTATGCCACGCTGTCAGTAATGACAATGACCATGTATTAAATGGTTACTGCGTGGCAGGTGCCGTGCTGAGCTCTGTCAAGCAATCCTTTCAGAGTAACTCATGAGTTTTGTGCCATCAAAGGTACGTATTACACTTAGAAGCCTTCATCATGAAGACCCCTCTCCAACCTCATGCCTGCCCCTCTTCACTCCATCCCTCTCCTCCAGTCGCACGATGTTCCTGCTATTCTGTGTGAAGGTCAGCGTGTTCTAACCTCCAGGCCTGCAATCCTGCCCCGCTTAGCGATAAATTCTTAGTTATATTGTTTTCATAGATCTTTCAATGGGTTTTCTCAAAAGCCCCTGTAATAGGCATTAATACCTCCTTTTTGAAATTAAAAAAAGCTAAGTCTTGATGAACCAAAATCAATTGCTCAAGGTCACATACATTTCCATAGTCATTAATTTTTTTTCAGAAAAAAAAGAAGAAGAAGTTCTTAAATCTCAATTTTGTGCCAGGCACTAGGACAGGTGTTATGTGAGATAAAAAGATAAAACAGGGTGGGGAGGGGGGAGGAGAAACACCTTGATTTTAAGAAACTTACGAGATAGGAATGCAAATATCTATAATACAAGGTAAAAATTTGGAGTGTCATATGCAATAATCATACCCATGTGCAAAAATTTCATTAGGTCTATTTTCATCTGTATATACAATGGAAAGTCTCCAAATAACAATGATTTAAACAAAATAAACAGTCCTAGCTTATCACATAAAGGAGTTCTGGACGTTAACAGGCCTCTAACCCTGGGATCGTTAGAGATCCAGGTTCCTTGTATTCTGCTCTCCCACCTTAGAATGTGGCTTCCATTTTCAGGGTTCGAGTTGGTGCTGCACCACTGGGCACTCTACCAGGCAGAAGGAAGGGCAAGGGGAGGAGGGCAAAATAGAGCACATTCTGGCTGTGTCGGTTCCCTCCACATCGCCTTCCCAGAGATTCCGCTTTCATTTCTGGTTGTCTCTCACTGGCTGACATGTTCTCTGGGCCTCAGTTAATTGCAAGAAAAGGTTGGAAGTGACATTTTTTTCAGGCTTATATTTTATCACACCAAGTAAAAATGGCGTTCTATTCTAAAGAATAAGGGGAGGCCCAGCTGGCATGATTCAGTGGTTGAGTGTCAACCTATGAACCAGGAGATACGGTTCGATTCCCGGTCAGGGCATATGCCCGTATTGCAGACTCAATCTCCAGTGGGGCATGCAGGAGGCAGCTGATCAATGATTCTCTCTCTTCATTGATGTTTCTATCACTCCACCCCTCTTTCTTCTTCTCTGAAATCAATAAAAAAGAAAGAAAAAAAGAAAAAAAGAAAGAAAGAAAGAAAGAAAGGAAGAAAAAATAAAGGGAAAAGGAATATTTGGAGAGACCTAAAGTCAACCATATATGTTTATTGGAAATACGTTTCAATAGTAAAAATTTGGAAATAATGTATCTAAATACATGACTGGTTCAAGAAATAAATGGATTCCTTAATACTATGCATGCTTATGTATTATATTTTAGAAGAATACTTAATGATACAGTAAAATGTTTATGAAACTCTATTGAGCGAAGAAAACAAAGGTAACTTAAGCCACCAGAAAACTTTCCTAATGGAAACCTGTTTTTCCTGGCGCAGCTTTGCCCTTTCCTCCTTCAGTCGCGCCATCTTGGTATTCCTTCAGAACTAGCCCTCCCTCCCCACTTCCGGTCTTGCCCATCAGGGTGCCCCATCCTCCCAGACCAAGGGAGGGCCATGTGACCGGGGAGGCTGCTCCGATGCTCTCTTGGAATGCGATTCCTGCCTCAGAAGACAGACAGACAGGAAGCAGCCCAGGCACATCCCCCAACGGCACCTTCAAGAGATGGACCCCGGCTTCTACTATTTCAGAGACCTGGTTATTTAGCCTTTTCCGTCCTTTACACCTCATCGTGTGCTAATACTTTTCTTTTCTGAACTTTCTCAAGTCTGTTTTGGTTGCCTGTAACCGAGAAAACCCTTACTTACCCAGGGCTCAATAGTGACTGAGAGTGCTTTATTCTATTTTTTTTTTAAATATGTTTTATTGATTTTTTACAGAGAGGAAGAGAGAGGGATAGAGAATTAGAAACATCAATGAGAGAGAGAAACATCGATCAGCTGCCTCCTGCACACCCAGGACTGAGAATGTGCCTGAAACCGAGGTCCATGCCCTTGACCGGAATCAAACCTGGGACCTTTCAAGTCCGCAGGCTGACGCTCTCTATCCACTGAGCCAAACCGGTTTCAGCAATTCTTAACAGCTTTTAATCCAACAAGACAGACTCTTTTTTTTTTTTTCCTGGCCCAACTCTCCCCCCAACCCCAGCCCCTAAGTCCCCTCTCTTCCATTTCCTTCCAGAGCTTCCCTGGGCCGGGCCGGGGTGGGAAAGGGCCTTTGTCAATGTGCGAAGCTTTACCTTGAGGGATGCGTGAGGACACCCTTTAAATTACCTATAAAACCCTTTGATTCACTCAGCGGAGGTTGCCATGGGCAATTTGCTAAGCTTATTGATTATTTTCTGTTTAAATTAAAGTTTGATGTCCTGGAACAGGCTGTGCAGCGCGTGAAGTTAATGGAAAAGTTGAGATCCAGGGGAGAGGCGCTCGCTGGGGAAATGGAGGGTATTCAAGGGGAAAACAGGGAGTCTACGAAGAGGAGATGGTCAGCGCCACGTTGTAGTAAATATGATGGCGATAAAATAGAATAAAATAAAAAGACAGAGAATGGAATTCTTTTATAGAGAAGGGCAGCTTCCTGGACAGTGAAAGCCTCGGGGAGGCAGGGGGAGGAAATGAATTCATCCCCCAGTTTTCTGTTGCTCGCCGGTCTGTGCCGGGCGTTGCGGGCACGAGGGAGAAATGGTGTAGAAGTGCGTGATTCTCGCCTCTGTTCTTTCAATCAGGGATTCTCAAAGTGTGGGCCCTGCCACACAACCTCCCCGTTGCTGGATATTGTATGAGACTGCAGCTTCTCTGGCCCCTCCTGCTCTCTGTAAACTCCCTGGCCTCCTGGTCCCACTGAGTCAGAAACTGGGGCGGGGCTCAGTCCCTCCCAGTGGCCTCCCGTGCATCCTACAGCGTGAGAACCGCTGCTCAACATTCTCAGGCCTCTGCCAGCCAGGGAACTTGGTTTGTGCCTGTGTTATTAGTAAACATTTTTAAAAATATATATTTTATTGATTTTTTTACAGAGAGAAAGAAAGAGGGATAGAGAGTTAGAAACATCGATGAGAGAGAGACATCGATCAGCTGCCTCCTGCACACCTCCTACTGGGGATGTGCCCGCAACCAGGACACATGCCCTTGATGCGAATCGAACCTGCGACCTTTCAGTCCGCAGGCCAACTCTCTATCCACTGAGCCAAACCAGTTTCGGCTGTGCCCGTGTTGTTATTGCCAGCACCCACTGAGCATTTATCATTGCCGGGGGCTGCACTAAGCACGACATGCGGGTCATTTCATTGCATCTTCCCATCAACCCTTTGCAGAGAAGACGAAATGGAGGCACACGGGAAGTAAGTGGGGGGTAGGTTAGAATGCAAATGCAAGAGCTTACCCCCTCTGCTTTCCTGTCTCCCAAACACCGAATTCCCACGAGAACGTGACTCATTCGGCCTGGGTCCGAGTTGATCCTCGGAGAGAGACAGAACCACGGTTTCCCCCGGAGGAGCTATACTGTGCAGCTGGGTGTCAGATGCTGGAGGAGGAAGAGGAAGTCGAAGAAGGGCAGCACGTGTGGAAGGAGGGAGAGGACATGTGGGGCTGAGGAAAAGCCAGGCCCACAGCCCCACATACACAGCTATCCTCACCTTAGGGCAGCGATTCTCAACCTGGAGGTCGCGACCCCTTTGGAGGTCGAACGACCCTTTCACAGGGGTCGCCTAAGACCATCGGAAAATGTAGATATTTACATCACGATGCACAACAGTAGCAACATTTCATGGTTGGGGGTCACCACCACATGAGGAACTGTATGCAAGGGTCGTGGCCTTAGGAAGGTTGAGAACCACTGCCTTAGGGGAAGCTAGAATTCATAATCACGGTGCGTCCACCAGGAG
The DNA here is from genome assembly GCA_011751065.1 of Lasiurus cinereus. Lineage (NCBI taxonomy): Eukaryota > Metazoa > Chordata > Mammalia > Chiroptera > Vespertilionidae > Lasiurus > Lasiurus cinereus. The sequence continues at coordinate 4,040,445 of JAAGEH010000043.1, read as the reverse complement.
TGAGAAAATCCTGTCACTTGGGTACAAATAAAACTTCCTGTCATCATGTCCAAGTTCAAGCCCTCTAACTCGTGTGTATGAGTTTCATATCGTCACTATCACACATGACCATAAACTTAGTGGTTTACAACACCAGTTTATTCTCTTCCATTTCCGGAGGTCAGACTTCTAAAACTCAAGGTGTTGTCAGGGCTGTGTTCGTTCTGGAGGCTTCGCAGTAGAACCTGTTTCCAGTTTCTTTCTTTTCTTTTTTTTAAAATAAGATATTTTCACTGTTTCTTTTTTTTTTTAAATATATTTTATGGATTTTTTTTTTACAGAGAGGAAGGAAGAGGGATAGAGTTAGAAACATCGATGAGAGAGAGACATCGATCAGCTGCCCCCTGCACACCCTCTATTGGGGATATGACCGCAACCAAGATACATGCCCTTGACAGGAATCGAACCCGGACCTTTCAGTCCACAGGCAGATGCTCTATCCACTGAGCCAAACCGGTTTTGGCTGTTTCCAGTGTCTGGAGGCTGCTTGCATTCCTTGGCTTGTGGGCTCTTCCTCTGGCTTCCCTCCTGCCTGACCTCTGCTGCCATCCTTACATTTTCTCTCTAGGACTTCGAACCTCCCTCTGACAAGGCCCCTTGCGATTATGGTGGGCCCACCTCGATGATCCGGGATAATCTTCTCATCTCCATATCCTCACTTAATGACCCCAGCGAAGTCATTTTGTCAGGTAAGTTCACATATTCCCAGGTGGTGGAAATTAGGATGTGAACATCTTTTTTGGGGGAGGAGGTGAGGGTCTTGCCTATCATACTTTGAAACCTTAGGAATTTTTTTTTTCTCTGAAAGCCTCCAATTCTCCCCCAAAATGGAGATGATCCTAATTCTTGGTCTATTCTTATAGGGCTGTGAGAGAAACGAGTGTGTGTGTGTCATTGCAATCCCAGAAGCAAACATTCCTGTTGCCTCAGTTTCCTCACCTGACCAATGAGAATGAGAGTGGTGTTTCTTTCTCATCCCGTTGCAAGTACGCATTCATTGCTTCTTTCCCCGGTTTGGTTCTCAGTGTCTGCCCTGAAACAACCACACGCCGTGAAAGGGGGCCACGGGCATTGTGTAAGCTAGTTCAGAGTCAGCGCCGTAAGTCCGTGTCAGCAACAGACAGAGAGGAGGCCAGTTCTCTTGAGGAGCCGACCATCTGATGACTCACATGGTCACGCAGTGTTGAGAAGAGAAGCAATAAGCTCAGCTCCCAAGATGCTCTGGCGATCATGAACTTCAGAGTCTGTCCTTGGGCTAACGGAGGGTCAGAGAAGCCTCCACAGCCCCCCGGATGGGTGGCAGGGTTAGGACTGACGGTGCCCACCCGAGGCGGCCCCCGCCACCCCCCCGGATCTGCGTTTGTCGGTGATCTAGGGAACAAAAAGCAGCAGCGGGTCCATTCAGAAGAGAGGCATTAAAATTGATTAAGTGAGTGGGCCAATTAGCGGCTGGCTGCATGCAGCGTGGAGTTAATTAGCCTCCACAAAACAGCAACAGCTGCTTTCATGAGGAGCAGGAGGCCCAGCAGAGAGGAGCCCCGGAGGAGGAGACGTGAGAGGGCTCTCGCTTAATAACTTGGCTGCAGCGGGCCCTGCCCCCCTAAAAACGCAGCCCAGAGCCCCGGGGCAAACGTCCCTGCGTGCTTCCAGACGCTTCCAGCGCCCTCCCCTTCGGGAGAGGCCGAACTCCCACTCCAAGCTGGAGTTTCTTTTTGAGACTGTTTAGCACCACTGACTTTGCACCCTGACAAAATTCACCGCTCTGCACATTTCGTCTTGGTCCTCAACTTCATAATCCACCTTGTTTCCTACTGGGGATGTTTTTTTCCTTGTTACAAAAGTCATACATATTTTAGGGGGAAAACACTGGCGAAGTATAACAACATACAGAGGAGAAAATAGCCCCTTCACCCGAAAATAGATTCTTCCACTCATTAACCGTTTATCGTTCACCTCCTGAAGGCCAGCCCTGTGCAGGCTGTTCAAAGCATACGTCAGTTTTGTCTTTGCTCCATGCGCACACATGCGCTGTTTTATAAATTGGACATACTCTGCGTGGTCTTTAATAACCTACTGTTTTTAGCAGTATGTCACGAGCCTCTCCCCGGTCTCATTAAATATATTTTTAAACTACCCGGCCTCCATGGTCCCACTAATTAAGCTATATTTTAGCTGTCCATTTATGTATGCCTCCTGCCTCCTCTTCTAACAAAGTTCTTAGGGCAGAGACTTTTTTTTTTTTTAACCACTAGATCCCCCAGGCCTAGATCAGAGGCAGGCGTGTGAGAGGCACTCATTAAAAACATGATGAGCCCAAACTGGCTTGGCTCAGTGGATAGAGCATCAGCCTGTGGACTGAAAGATCCCAGGTTCAATTCCGGTCAAGGGCATGCACCTTGATTGCGGGCACATCCCCAGTGGGGGGCGTGCAGGAGGCAGCTGATCTATGTTTCTCTCTCATCGACGTTTCTAACTCTATCTCTCTCCCTTCCTCTCTGTAAAAAAATCAATAACATATATTTAAAAAATAATAAAAATAGAAATAAAAACGTGATGAATGAGTAAGCACATGAGGGAACCGTCCTTTCTAGGGGTCAGGGAGGTTGCTCCCACTTCATTAGCATCATGAACAAGGCTATCGCTCAAGATCCGGGTTCAACGACAAGTGACAGAAAAGGCCCCCAAACAGTGGTTTCCATAAGATAGAGGTTTATGTCTCTTCTGAAGTTACTCCAGGGCTGGTATGGCATTTCACTGTCTAGCAACACGGACTCCATTTCCAAAGTCACCTCCTTGTGCAGGAGGGCTGCTAACGCTCCAGCCAGTTCCAGCCAACAGCTGAGGAAGGAAGGAAAGAGGACTTGCGCTCCCTTTAAGGATCCTTCCCAGAAGTTCCCTGTATCACTGCGGTTTGGTTCTCAATATTGAGGATTTGGTCACCCGATCATGAGTGTGATCTTCATTAGGCAGCTCACGTGCAGGGGGGCTGTGAATGAGGAAGAAAGGGAAAGAAAGCGGGGGACCATGAGTTGGCATGGTGCTTAGGCTCCTGGATTGACCCCAGTCTCTCAAGCTGGTTCTTTCCTCGTGTGACCCCTCGTTTTTTCCAAATGGGGATGTGGCTGTCTGCCAGGCCAGTCTGGTTTCTTGGACTCAGGCCTGGGACTGGTGCCCTGGCGGGGTGGGGGTGGGGTTCTGAGCCTTTCCCTCCTTGCTGTCAACTCCATCTGACCAGTGGATCTAGTCATCACCAGAGATTCACTCAATGAAGATGCCTACCTTCCCTGGAAGATGTTTTCCCAACGACCACAGCCTCATAGGACAAGGGTGAGAAAGTCAGCTCTTAAAGCTGCAGTTTGGGATGAGGGTGATGAGCCGCAGTAACAAGAGACGGTGTGGCTCCACCTCGACTCGGCCAAGCCCCTCAGACAGCGAGGGACTGAGTAGCGAGGTCTGACCGCCTGCGGTAGAAATCCTGCCAAAACGCATTCAGGAACGTGTGGGGAGACGTGCACTCATTAGGATGCCCCTAGCAGCCATCACAGGAAGCCATCTGGGCTCGGATGGCCTATAAATGTGCAGCTTGCAGTTGGGTGGGCTGCAGGGAATGGCCCAAGCGGGAAGTCCAGGTGTGAAGTGGATCTGGCAGGTTCCACGGGGCTGGCTCGGAGAGGCGCCATTCCTGGCCGTTATTTCTCTTCGTGATTTTTTATTGTGAAGTATGTCACACAAGAGAAGCGCACCAAACATAAATACGCACTTTAACAAATGGCCATAAAGTGAATGCACAGGCAATCAACACCCAAGTCAAGAAACAGGAGGCTGCCAGCCCCCAGAAGCCTGCCAGGTACCCCTTTCTAAACACAAGGCCCTCTTTCCCCCCGAAGACCATGATCCTGATTCTAATGGGTGCAATGTCCCTGTCTCACTGTACCATTTGTCACCATAAGCCTTTACCCCAAAGTGGTCTCATTGATTCAGGCAGTGTTTGAGCTTCATGTTGTTGTACAGAATCAGAGAGTCCATAGTCTCTTGTGTCTGGATCTGTCCTGTTGTATTCAGAGTTACGTTTTTCACATGTACCCTTATTGAGTAAGATTCTAATAGGTGTTTTCTTCCTAAATATTATCCCCCTTATCTACTTTACTGCTGTCGGACACTCCTAGGCATCTGGGCTGTTTTCAGGGTGAGGTTATTACAGATAACGCTGCTGTGAACATTCTCATACTCAGATCCCTGTGCGTATACCTATAAGTTTCTCCACAGCTGCGATTCTTCAACTTCAGTGTGTACGAAAAGAGTCGGGAGCTTGTGAAAGTGCCGATTTCTGGCCCTTCTCCCTAAAGATTCAGATTCAGTAAGTCTAGGGTAATGCCCATATATTATGGTTGGGGGATCACCACAACATGAGGAACTATATTAAAGGGTCGCAGCATTAGAAAGGTTGAGAACCTCTGCTCTAGACCCCTCTGGCCTGGTGATTCTGATTCTCACCTCCATGTCACACTAACTAGCTAGGTGACCTCAGAGACTGACCGAATCCTGCTGAGCCCCAGCGTATTCTTCCATCAGATGCCATAAACGGAGCCCTCTTCATAGGCTGCTGCGATGATTAATGAGATAATATACACTGAGTGCCCAGATTATTATGATCTCTGAACGCATACTACTCTGGCCACTCAGTGTGTATGTGTGTGTGGGTGTGTGGGTGTGTGGGTGTGTGTATGTTAGAGGCCCAGTGCATGAATTTGTGCATGGATGGGGTCCAGTCAGCCTGACCAGGGGGAGGGGACATGGGTGGTTGGCTGACCTGCCCGCTGGTCGAACTCCTGGTCAAGGGGGAAATTTGCATATTACCCTTTGATTATCCAGGATATACACTGCATGGCCAGATTATGATGTGTTGAGAGGTCATCATCATCTGGCCACTCCCTGTATATCCCGTGTCCTGCGAAAGGGAGGCACTCGTTAATTTCACTCCCTCCACCCAAGGACACAGGAAACTCTGAAAAAGCCCCAGCCTCTTCCTGTCCCTTGGCCTCTGGTTACTGTCCTGGGTGTAATGGAGTGGAAAACTCTAGACATGGCTCCCCCTGACAGCGAGTTTCTAATCTCAGAAAACTTAATGGTTTTTGTCAACCTGATTGTCCAGGGAGAGCGGATTAGGGGAATGGCTTCCCTGTCACTGGGAAGCGGGCTTGCTTCGCCGCAGGTTTCCTGCTGCCGGTGGGAGGCGGGATCGATACAACACCGACCTAAAAACTCACTTGTGGTTTTTGGGCGGAGGACAAAGGCGGGTTGTCGCGGGTAAGTGCTCCATCCATTTCCAGGGAGGCCCGGGTGGGATGCGCATTAAGCGGTTCAGCTGGTGGCCGGGGGCGCCAGGGTCGGAGGGGCTGAGAAATGGAGCGGCTGCTCCCTCCTGAGCCGGGATGCACAGGCGCCTCTGGCTCGGCTGCCGTGGTCCTTTCTGCTCCCGTTTTCCTGTCTGGGGAAGGAGGGCCCATTAATTACTGTCTGCGCCCGGCAGGGAGCACGGCCTCGCTTCTTCTGTATGGGGACTTCCCAGACAGAATGCACTGACGCCCACATGGACGGGGACTGCGAATGGAAACTAATGGAAACTTGGTCCCAAATCCCCCTGCACACTGCCAGCCTGCAGCCAGGGGCATCTCGTGCCCAGGCCACCCACTGCGGCCGGCAGACAGAACTGAGACAGATCTCAGCAGGGAGCATCGGCCCGAACTGTCACCTCGCACACCTCCTGCCCTGCCCATCAAAGCTGCCTCAGGCCTGGAGGGCAAAACAAAATCCTGTTTTATCTGAGGCTCTGAACCTAAGTCACTTCCTCAGGCGTCATCTCTGACCTTCCAGGCGAGGCAGGTCCCCTATACTTATCCTTCACAGCGTTCATTCGAATGACAAATAAATCAAAAGCTGCACCCCTGAGACTGTGAGCTCCGCGAAGGCAAGGATGTTTGCCTGCTCTGCTCCTGGCTGGTCCCCATTTCGTGCTTACGAACATGTTTGGCACATAGTAGGTGCTCAGGGAAGTATTCGTTGAACACATGAATGCATAGAGCTATATAATTTCTTATTTCTGATCTGTGCCCTCTGTTTGACCAGAAGCTCTCTGAGAGAAGGGAACTGTGCCTTATTCACCCTGTGCCCAGCACCCAGAGTAGAATCTGGCACATAGTATGTGCTCAGTGAACACTGAAGGAATAATAAAGTACTTAAAAAATGTTGTTGTTGTTGTTATTGTTTTGTTAAGACTCACCCAAGGATATTTTTCCATTGCTTTTTTTAGGGAGAGTGGAAGAGAGAGGAAAAGACAGAGAGAAACAGCGATGTGAGAGAAAGACATTGATTGGTTGCCTCCTGCATGAGCCCTGGCCAGGGCCCCGGCTGGGGAGGAGCTTACAACCAAGGTACATGTCCTTGACCGGAATTGAACCCAGGACCCTTTGGTCTGCAGGCCAACACTCTATCTACTGAGCTACACTGGCTAGGGCAGTACTTAAAAGTTATTATGTTGAATTAATGATATTGCTCTTTATTTTTGTAATTTATTGGTTGGGAGAGAGAGAGGAAGTCGAGGGGGGGGGAGAGAAAGAAAGAGAGAGAGAGAGATTTGTTGTTCCACTCCTTTATGCATTCATTTGTTCCTTCTTATATGTACCCTGACTGGGGATTGAACCCGCAACCTTGCTGTATCAGGATGATGCTCCAACAACTGAGCTACCGGGCCAGGGTCTAATGATACTGCCCCTAATTATTTAAGTTAGAAATCGCAATCAGTTATTTTAGAAGAAGAGTGAAGAAAAAGACACATCTTTTATTAATATCACCACACGTATACAGCTACTGTAATTATTTTTGATGTTTTTCCTTTCAGAGTTTCCTGCTTGTGTCTTTTACACATACATTCAATTGGGTTATTTTAAGCACACGCACATCCACTGTCCAGGTGGCAGGGCATTCTGTGACTGTAAAAGCAGGAAGGGAGGCCTGAACAGACAATGTGTTTCTTATTGTTTAATTCATTGTGGGTCCTACAGAGGGACTGAGAGCATCTAGTGAGGAGCGTTGCTCTCTGCAGGCCACCCCTGGGGTCAAGGCAAATCTGGGAAAAATCTGCAGGTTAGGCATAATCCACAGGAAAACGGTTTATTTCCATTTCACAAACCAGGGAAACTTGCCGTGGCCGCGGCTAAACGGAAAGCGGTTAGATGCGCATTGCAGTGGGCTGCATGGCTCAGGGTTCACGACTCAGCCTTTTTTTATTTGCACCATTTTGTGGAAATCAACCCAGTTTCTGTCGTTCAGCCCCTGGTGATGCTGAAATTGACTGCGACTGTAATTATAGCAACGAGAAAACCACTGTGTACTGTGAAAAAGCAAAACAAGTCAAAACCCTGTGCTGTTACATTCAAAAGACACTTCTCATCGTTTCTAGGGAAAACGTTCTAATCTCCATAAGAGGCAGCCCGTAGTAGCAGGAAGCTCTTCATTTATAAGCAGGGAAACTCATGCAAACTTCCTATTGATAAACTAGAGGCTTGATGCATGAAATTCATGCATGCGGGTGTCCCTCGGCCCAGCCTGCATCCTCTCCAATCTGGGACCCTTAGGGGGAATATTTGACTGACAGTTTAGGCAGTCAGACATCCCTCTCATAATCCGAGACTGCTGGCTCCTAACCACTCGCCTGCCTGCATGCCTGCCTGACTGCTCCTAACTGGTTTGCCTGCCAGCCTGATAGCCCCCTAACTGCTCACCTGCCGGCCTGATTGACACCTTACTGCTCCCCTGCTGGCATGATTGTCCCCAACTGCCCTCCCCTGCCAGCCCGATCACCCCCAACTGCCTTTCCCTGCAGGGCAGAGGGGACTGGGGAACTGAGGCTGGATGAGGCGACACTCAGGGGACTGGGCGCTGCCATCTTGTGACTGTGGGCAAGGTCATCTTGTGAGGGCATGATGGTCAATTAGCATATTCCCTCTTTATTAGATAGGACAGGGTAGGCAGGAAGTTGAATGAACAAATTACTCATCTGTTGTTGGGGGACCACTTTTGGGGTTGATACAGAGCTGGGGGACAGTCCCAGGTGGAAAATGCCGGGAGTAAGTATAGGTACTCGGGCTGGTCCCAGCCCAGAGATCAGGCTCGGCCAGTGTCACAAACAGGGGGACAGCCAGACCAGGAACACCAGTGCTCACAATCAGGTTGCCACCATCAGCTGATCAGACGCAGGAGGCTGAGGCAGGGCGGGCAGGCCGGAGAGCGAGGAGAGCTGCCGGAGGCGATCGACCCGGCTCCTCCCCGGCGGGGTTTGCCTGGTCTGTGTGTTTTGTGGCTCACCGCTCAGCCCCTTTGTACTCGTGAAATCTGCACGTCAAAGCACTAAGCGGAGAAGTCAGAAAGGGGGTCAGCCGGACCTAGGAGACCACATCAAAGGGTGTTCTGGGCTGAGCACCCCGGGCGGGGGGGGGGGGCCCACCTCGTGCCTGGGGCACTCACTGGGAGATCTAACACGTGTGCAGGAGAAAATGGGAAGCAAGACAATGAGCATTTGAAAAAGGACAAGGACAGAAAAAGAGAAACCCGAGGTGAGTGTGGTGGGAGGGAGAAATTCAAGTCTAGCAATTTCTGCCCTTGCCCCTCAGTGCTGTGCCCCCAGGAACCTGTTGGGGGCACATGGGAGAACAGGCTATGCCAGACAACCGAGGCTTCCTCCCCACCCCCACCCCCACCCCCCGTTTGCCCACTCTTTTTTTAACACGTTTTGAGTACAAGATGTCTCTCCATGGGCAGGAAGAGCTTCGGTAATAAGATGCCCCGAGTTGGTTATGACACGCAAGCCTCTTGCAGGAAGAAAGTATTTTTTATGTCATCGTAAAACTGCCGGGCTCACCTCGGCCTGCTGTGAAATGATGGCTCTGAAGACAGTGGGGGGACAAGAGCCTCTGCCCTGACTCTGAGGCAGAAAGGGAAGTCTGGGGTACGCGTCCCCTCCCAGCCTCTCTGCTGTGCCCACATTAGCAACACCCAGCAGTGAGGGAGGAAAAGGAGAGGACCAGTCGGGGGTGGGGGTGTCTCTGGCCTGTCCCAGCCCTATCCAGAGGAATGAAGCCCGAGAAAGGGTCCCGGGGACAAGTCTTCCCCGTGGGAAGTGGGGGACGTTAGTGGGGGGAGGAAATACATCTATCTACATGCAGCTGCCCAGGACCCTCTGCTTAACGGAGCCCTTGTCCTAGCTCCTGCCTAACATAAGCAATGCAGGTCTGCCGGGCTAGGTCCACAGGGCACGCCCTCAAATAAGAGGCACCCCAGCGCCTGGGCCCTGGAGACAGGGTGACCTCTGCCCAAATGCCGCTCTGCCATTTCTGGCTGAGAGGTCATCTTGGATGACTGCCCATCACTGAGTCGCTGCTCCCTCTTCCGGGATTCAGGGAGGACAGTGCCCATCTAGCTATGCTCTGGGGCCTAGAGGAGGTGAAGGCAAAGCGCCACCGGCCAAGCTCAAAGCATTGTGTCCAAACATAGCACAAGGCTGTCCCACCCGAGCCTCCGTGACCGTGTTTAGGCCATGGATCCTTCCAGAGATGCAGCTTCGCCACGCGGGGCCTTCTCACCCAGCCCTGAGACACAGAGATGAAGTAGGCGGGCGCCTGCCCTCCAAGGCACGCAGTGAGCCGGGGGCACAAGGCCCACCAACAGCTGAGGAGAAAGTGTCTCCAAGCACAAATGGATGGCTCTGGGAGCTGGCGGGAGGAAAGAGTGTGCACTGAGGGGATGTGGGAGTCGGCACAGGGGCTGGGCCTTGAAGAGTGAGCAGGATGCTATTGGGTGGGCAGTTATGGGTAGAGGAAGGGCATTTTAGGAAGAGAGGACAGCATGAACAAAACGTATGCTGATTGGGTCCGCCCTGGAATATTGGTAATAGGATGAGTGGTCTGATGGGGAGGGGAACAGAAGTGGCTATTCCAATGGAACGTGGCCAGAGAGAGCAGTGCTATCCAGAGGAAGTGTTCTATATCTGCCCTGTGCAATATGGTGGCCAATAGCCACCTGTGGCTATGAGCACTTAATAAGTTACTATGGTGGAGGCACAAAAAGAATTTTTTTAAAATATATTTTTATTGATTTCAGAGAGGAAGGGAGAGGGAGAGAGAGATAGAAACATCAATGAAGAGAGAGAATTATTGACCGGCTGCTTCCTACACACCCTCTACTGGGGATCAAGCCCAAAATTTGGGCATGGGCCCTTCACTGGAATGGAACCCAGGACGATTCAGTCCCCAGATTGATGCTCTATCGAACTGAGCCAAACCAGCTAGGGCCAAAAATGTTTTTATTTTATTTTATTTTCATTAACTGCAATATACATCTAAAGAGCTATACGTGGCTAGTGGCTCCTATATTTAACAGGGCAGCCATCAGACGTGATGGTATTGTCAAGTGTGTAGAGAGAGCCCCCCAGACCCCCTATTCACAGCCCATAAAACGGGACCCCCACACACACAGGCCATTGCTGCGGCTGTGCAGGCAAGTGGGTGAACCGGGCTGAAATACAGCGTGTGTCCTGCTTGCCACACTGTGCACTCTGCCATGGCTGTGTCTGCATAGAGAACAGAGCAGCCTTCTTTAATTATTTTTTAAAAATATATTTTATTAATTTTTTACAGAGAGGAAGGGAGAGGCATAGAGAGTTAGAAACATTTATGAGAGAGAGACATCGATCAGCTGCCTCCTGCATGTCCCCTACTGGAGATGTGCCCGAAACCAAGGCACATATCCTCAACCGGAATCGAACCCAGGACTTTTCAGTCCACAGGCCAACGCTCTATCCACTGAACCAAACTGGTTTTGGCTAATTCTTACAGAGGTGTCATATGGGCTTAGCAGCTGCTCTGCCTCCTCTCAAGGTTTTGTCCTCAGTGGTCTGTCTGCAGGTAGGGTCAGGTTTCCTCTCCGCTCTGTTTCCCACAGCAGCTGGGCCAGGTGAGCACATCTGGGGCGCGGCCCAGGTGGGGGATGCAGGGTGCTGGCTGCTACTCAGCCATGCGCCCAGGAGGTACGGAGGCCAGGTCCTCCTTGTGTCTGTCGGTGTAAGGTTCTGTTCTGCTGCCGTAACTGGCCGTTGAAAGTGTGTTCTCGCTGAGACCAGTTTGGCTCAGTGGATAGAGCGTCGGCCTGTGCACTGAAAGGTCCCAGGTTCGATTCCGGTTGAGGGCATGTACCTTGCTTGCAGGCACAATTCCAGTAGGGGCGTGCAGGAGGCGGCTGATCAATGTCTCTCTCTCATCGATGTTTCTGACTTTCTATCCCTCTCACTTCCTCTCTGTAAAAAATCAATAATATATGTATATTTTTAAAAAGTGTGTTCTCCATAAACATCAATAGGCTGGGGAGATATCTCCATAGTAAAACCCTTTTTATTTTTAAATATATTTTATTGATTTTTTGCAGAGAGAAAAATAGAGAGATAGAGATTTTAGAAATATCAGTGAAAGAGAAACATCGATCAGCTGCCTCCTGCACATGCCCCACTGGGTATGTGCCTGCAACCAAGGTATGTGCCCTTGACTGGAATCAAATCTGGAATCTTTCAGTCCACAGGCCGACGCTCTATCCACTAAGCCAAACCGGTTTCGGCGTGAAACCCTTTTTTAATATTTAAAAATTAAGTCTCAGGATGCTCTTTGGGACAGAAGAGCAGTAAATTACAAATTACCAGTAGTTTGTGCCCCAAAGTATGCCAATTGTGTATCTTGTTAAGTTCTCCCAACAACCTGGAGGTGCAGGGCAGAGGTGGAGAGAGAAAGCAGCTTGCCTGGGTAATGGGCTGAGCCGGAATTCAAATCCAGGTTTTCCTAACTCCAAAGCTAGGGTCCTGAGTGCTATCCCTTTGAAGAGATTGTGTTTTTTTTTGTTATTTTTTCGTTTTTTTTTTCTTCTTTGAAGCACTTTAATCACACAATAATCACTGGACTCTCATAAAACACCACATTCCCACCATAGTCTGGGCCTCTGACTGGCACACATACAGCTAACCCGGAAAACCTACTGATTGAACCACCCTGGTAAAGAGAAGACCTTCAGGACCCCAAAGCAATAGTCCGGCCATCTGGTCGCCCAGCCCTAGCTCAGCCTCAAAACCCTCTGCAGGGTGTTACCCTAAAGATAACCCGAGAGGTCTCATAGCTTCCTGGTTGTTAAAACAACAACTACAGTAGCGGGAATTGAGGCCTGAAGATCAGGGGGGTAGAAATGAGGAAGGAAATGGCATGTTAAATGACTAGTCCCCCCTCCCATGCCCTCGCCGACTTGCCCTGTTCTTTCTAGATATAGCCTGAACTTGCATAGTTACAGAAGACTGACCTGATCAAATGTTGAAACTTTTCTATCAATTTCAAGGCTGTTCAAATCTCCATGTACTTTGAAGTCTGGGGTACAGTGGAATTCCTAGATTTGATGCTCTATCTCTGCTAGGCTGGTTTAACACGGATATTCCTTCTGGAGGCCTTTCCCAAGTCGCTTCGAGAGCTGTCCTAGGCGGGCAGAAAAGATGTGTCCATGTAGCTCTCTGTCCTTCCGAAGATCTAACCCTAATACCCTCCTTTCATGTTGTCCTTTTCTGGTTTCATCAAATCTGCTGTTCTTTGGTTCTTTCTCTGCCCCCTCCTACCCCCACGTGTCTATTTCAGATCAAAAACGTCCCCCACACCCCCACGTCTGGATTTGCCCCCTGAAGGGCAAAGCAAGGGTAATGCTCCTCCTCCTTTCCCAGGTACACCCAGCACTCCTCGGTGGTTCAAAATCTCTGTTCCTCAGAGCCCTCAGACTTCAGGCTCTCACGAGGCCGTCAGAGAAAGGGTTTAGTTTGATGTGGTTAAGACTGTCATCACTGCCTCTTCAGACTCTCGGCCCCAAACCCCGCTCCTGCTCCTCGCCCTCACTTTCCATTTCTCTGGAAATCTTTCATCTCTTTACCACAAACCCTCAGAGCCTCCATTGAGGCTGAGACGGGCCAGGAGGGCGGTCCCTTTCCTTTCCTGGTTGAAATACCGGCTGCTGTGGCTCATTCATCCCACTCAGAGGACAAGAGAAAGAGAAAGCAAGAGTGAGGGGCGCTGTAGGGACTGTCGTTAATGGCTTCCGTAGCCCCAGAAATAGAAGGCCTGACTTCCGACGGGCAGAGCCCCTTTGCAAACCACCAGACCGCACTGCCAGATAAGAAAAATGTGAGATTGTGTCATACTTCCTTTATCAGCCCCTGTTTCTGAAAATGACCCTGAATTTCAGACAGCCTCGCCAGGACCCCAAGACTTAGAGAAGGGGGAAGAAGGAGGACAGAGGGATCAGACATCTCTCTTTGCTGGTGCAAATTTATTTTCAACCGCAGAAGTGAAGGGAAGAAAAGACTGTGAAAGACTAATTAGGAGCTAGCTTTATCATTTGCATATACAAGAGAAAGAAACGAACTGGATGTCCACCGGCCTTGAGAAGGGGAATTTGCTAGCTAGAGAATAGCCCTAGCTGGTTTGGGTCAGTGGAGAGAGCATCAGCCTGTGGATGGAAGGGTCCCAGGTTCGATTCCACTCAAGGGCACATGCCCAGGTTGCTGACTTGATCCCCAGTAGGGGGCATGCAGGAGGCAGCCGATCAATGATTCCCTGTCATCATTGATGTTTCTCTCTCTCTCTTCTTCTAAAATCATTAAAATGTATATTAAAAAAAAAAATGTGGCCAAAACCGGTTTGGCTCAGTGGATAGAACCTCAGTCTGCGATCTGAAAGGTCCCAGGTTCAATTCCGGTCAAGAGCATGTACCTTGGCTGTGAGCACATCCCCAGTAGGGGGCGTGCAGGAGGCGGCTGATTGATGTTTCTCTCTCATCCATGTTTCTAGCTCTCTATCCCTCTCCCTTCCTCTCTGTGGAAAAACAATAAAATATATATATTTTAAAAAATGTGTCCTTGGCCTTTTCCACTCACGTGTGGCCATTTACTGAATACCTACTGTATGCCAAACACTGTGCTGGGCACCGCCCATTCAAAGACAAGACACCTACTTGTAGAATAAGAAGGCGGAACTAGATTCAGGTTCACCTAGATTCTAGCACCACCTCCACCGCCGGGAAATAATTTCGCTTCACGCTCCCAGAGCAGCCCGCGTTGTCAGCACTGCAGGAAGAGTGATGGCTGTGTGTTGACAAGCTCCTAATTGGAAGGTAGGAGGTGCCGCAGAGATGGGCTGTGAAAGACATCTTTGACCAGGGTGGGCTGCGAAGGCTTGGGAGAGACTCTGGGGTGGGGTCTGGTGAGCTGTCACCCTCTGATAAAGCCCAGCCCAGCAGACAAACAACATGGGGGGCGGGGGGACTGGGTGGAGGTGGGGGAAGCAGCTGACAGACGAGGCCCACCCAATGGGGGCGCAGGCATTTCAGGGGGTGGCAGCCAGTAGCATGCACACCAGGACTTCAGGAGTCAGTGGGCTTGGTAGGGTCGGAAAAGGGGAGCCTGGAGTGGCCCCAAAGCCCAGGATCAAAGAGGCGGGGCCAGCGGAGCAGCGGATAAGAGCTTTGTGGTGAAAACAAGGAAAAGGAGAGACGGGAGTCTATCTTATCAGCCAATATTGAACAACTCTGTATGACCGACTTCTGTACACCTCAGTGCCCCAGGTCCTGAGGGGCCTAAAAGAAGAACCCAGTTAGAATGTAACCTCTAAGGAGGAGGCGACCAGACCCGTACAGTGAACATGTGGCTGGGTAAGACCACATCGGCACTGGCGCAAACTCTTTCCTTGAAGTATCTCCTCTAACCCACTCCACCACCCTGCAGCTGGGTGCCGGGTCCCTGTTTTGGAAATGAGGGTGCTGAGGATCGGAGGGGTGCCATACCTTCTCTAAGTTCGTCCAGGGCTGTGTGAGCCCCCGAACTTGCAGCAGGGGAAAGTAGCAGATACTTCCTCGCCGAGGATGCGGGAGAGAAGCGAAAAGGGGGCGCTGTGGGAGTAGGGGAGAGGGAGCTTCTCGTGAACAGATAAGAGATGGTTCTTGGAACTGGAGGGCCCCCTGGGGCTCGTGCACAGCTGTGGCTTCTGTCTTCTCCGTGTTCTGAGCCAGAGGCTGAGGGTCTGAGTGGGGTTGGGGCCATCCAGCCTTGCTGTCTGGCACAGCGCAGAGGACCGCCCCTGGAAATCTGGAGATGCCACGCACAGTGCATGTGGGACAAGCGCTCACCGCAGGAGCGAAGACTCCACCCATCAGAGAGACACCCAGGTCGCACAGTGGCCCAGCTCCCCCAGCCAGGGGTTTGTGACACACTCAACAAACAGCAGCTGGCCTGAGCAGAAGTGGGAAGGGTACACCCCATCAGCCCTGGGCCTTGCTGTCCCCTGCGAGTTCCTGGGGCAGAGAAAGGAGGTGGGACAGGGGCCAGGAACTAGGGTGCCAGGGCCTGCTGAGAAGCAACAGGTGTGAAGCAGGGCCATTGGCTGAGGAGGCAGAGGATTGGAGAAGCTACCGAGATGACATCACCCGCCGATGAAGGGAGACTTGCAGGGGAATGTTTTCTTCTCCTTCAAGGAGCCAGAGAAAGTGGTCATTAGGCTTGTCTTTTGAAATAAAACTACTCTGAGGCTTCCCGCTTGGTGTTCCGGGCATGCTGGCTTAAGAAGAGCGTCTATTCATAGGCCAAAACTTGGAAAGCGCCCTCCTCCGCCCCCTCCGCCACCCCCGTGAGTCAGATGCTCCCTGGGTGAGCTGGGTGGTGGCTCATGTCTTTGGGAACTGCTCCTTTATCCGTCTAATTTGTTCCTCTCTGCAGCCACGAAGGGAAATCACTCTGTTATGTTGATCCCCCAAACAGGCTAGTGTTTACCATGATTTCACCAGCAACTCTGTGAGCAGGTATGCACGTGTGTGTGTGTGTGTGTGTGTGAGAGAGAGAGAGAGAGAGAGAGAGAGAGAGAGAGAGAGAGAGAGAGAGATAAAGAGGTGGGATTGCTTCCCTTGCTAGCATTTTTAAAAATATATATTCTCATTGACTCCAGAGAGGAAGGGAAAGGGGAGGGAGAGAGAGAAACATCAATGATGGGAGGAAATCACTGATAGGCTGCCTCCTGCATGCTGCACACTGGGATCAAGCCCACAATCTGGGCATGAGCCCTGACCAGGAACCGAACCGCGACCTCCTGGTTTATAGGTCGACACCCACTGAGCCACGGTGGCCGGGCCTTGCTAGCATTTTTTTTTAATATATTTTATTGATTTCTCACAGAGAGGAAGGGAGAGGGATAGAGTTAGAAACATTGATGAGAGAGAGAGACATCGATCAGCCGCCTCCTGCACACCCCCTACAGGGGATGTGCCCGCAACCAGGATACATGCCCTTGACCAGAATTGAACCCGGGACCTCTCAGTTCGCAGGCTGACGCTCTCTCCACTGAGCCAAACCAGTTTCGGCTTGCTAGCATTTTTAAACACATTCTAGTCAGGACTTGAGGTCAGGAATCCTAAGGCAGCGCTTCAGAGAGGCCTCGGCCCCCAAGGAGGTTACGGCCCAGGACATGCAGCTGTGTGCCCGTGTGTGTGCAGTGGTCGGGCTGTCCAATGAGTAGGTGCCCTGGGTCTCTCGTTTAGGCAGGTTCAAGATTGGAAACAACTTTGGCCTCATTTCCTCTCCGATCCCATGGAAGCCTGGCTACCTGCCCTAACGTGGGGCGGGGGGTGGAGGGCGGGGGATGCGTGATTTCGGGGACCCAAAGGAATGTGAGATTTGCAGAGTGGGAGACGCAGACAGAACACTCCCTTTCCCAGACCAGGGGGAGCTTCCCACGGAGCCACCACGGCAGCTGCGACGGGGACAGCTCGGGACACACCAGCCGAACGTTTGGAGAAGTGTCTGAGCTAAACTGGCACACAACGGAGAGGAAAAAAAAGCTGGGCAGGAAGCAGCCTCTTCAACCAGCGGAGAAACCGTTAGAATCCATCCCTTTGCCCAGATGCCGGCGCTCCGCCTGCCCCACCCAGCCACACTATCAGGGACCCTCACCCTATCAGAAAGCCCAGGGGTATTTGTCCCTAGTTTATCAAGGACCCAGGGAAACATTTCTCTAACTGAAGATAAAGAACTTTTCTCCCCTCCCCTCCCCACCCCCTTCTGTCTCCATTCTACTCGTAGCTCCTACCAGAGAGTTCCTCTCCTTTTCTTTCAGGAACCACAGTTCTGAAAAGAAGCTATTTTCCAGCCTGGACTTGAAGGAACAGGTGCAGAGGCAGGTAAGACGAGTTTCGTTCATTCATTTGTCCACTCATTCATTCTTTACATAGATACTGATGGGCACTTTCTACACGCTGGATGTGGAGCGTGTAGGAGCTCGCAGTGTTTGGGGGAGCCGGCTAGTGCTTAACAATCACAAAACGTGGCGCTATACACATTGTGATCCAGCCTGGGAGTGCAATCTTCTGGCCGAGGGTCCTAATCTGGTCACAGGGGTCAGGGGTCCTTCCCTGAAGAAGTCACATTGGAGCTGAGAGAGTGTGCTTAGTACTTTGCTGGATTTCGCTCTTGCCCTCCAAGTGGGTGTTTTCAGGGTGAAAAGGAGGACTCGGGGCCTGCCAGGCCCGTTTCTGACACCAAGTCACGATGACTCGACCCTCGTGAAGGTTAGGCTGGAAATGACTTATTGGAGTGATAGAGGAGCCCGCATAAACCTGCCAGGCCCTCCTCCCAGATTCACTTCGCTGGGCGAAAGTTGCCAGATAAAAGATGTTTCCAGATGGAGGGCCCCGTGCAGGAAATACAAATGGAATGCTTTTTCATCGTTCTTCCTTTGCGAGAGACGGCCCCGGGCAGCCTTCTTCAGACTGGTGGGAGGCGGTGGCGCCTGAGAGTGTGAGAGAGGCTGAGCTGGCCCTGGGCCTTTGGATCAGGATAGTGGCCCGAGGGGGCATTAAAGATGCTTTGTTTACAGGAGACCCCTCCCCACTTATCCCATCCCCACCCCCCAAAACAGAGCCTGTGCCGGCTACACTTGATCTCTCAATCCTCAGAGAGAGCAGATAGATATCTATAAGAGCGTGGAGTTCCTTTAAGGATGTGACTTTCCCAGGTGACACACTGCACCTGTTCCCCTGTCCCCTTGGAGCCAAGTGTGCTCCCCAAAGGTCATCCGGAAGTCAGGGACCAACCTCGCTCACACAGGCCGAGGTGGACAAGGGGTGCCGTGAGGGAGCTCACGGGACCAGCTTCCTGCAGCCCTGGGGTTGTCCAGTGGGTGGGTAGATGAACCTGAGCAGGTTGTGAGCTTCCTGAAAGCATAGGTCAACTTCTGTTTGCTGGCACCGGTGTGCACCTAGGGAATGGTCTTGAACCAGTGTTTCGGTTTATTTTTTAATTGTGGTAAAATACACGTAACATAACATTTACCATTTTTCACCAGGCCCAGGTTCAGGGGCACTAAAAGCATTGACATTGTTGTGCGACCATCACTGCCATTCATTTCCAGAACTTTTTCCAAAAATCTCTCTCATCTATTTATTTTTTTAGTTTTTCAGTTACAGTTGACATTCAATATTATGTTAGTTGCAGGTGCAGCATAGCGGTTAGACATTTCTATATCTCCAGGAATTTTTTTTTTATTCTTCCAAACTGAAACACTGTACCCCTGTACTAACTTCCCCTTCCCCCACCTCACCCCCAGTCCCTGGCAACCACCATTCTACTTTCTGTCTCTAGGACTTTGACTACTCTAGTTACCTCGTATGAGTAGAATTATACAGTCATTGGCCTTTGGTGACTGGTTTATTTCACTTTGTATAATGTTTTTAAGGTCCATCCATGTTGTAGCATGTGTCAGAACTTCTTTCCTTTTAAAAAAAATATATTTTATTGATTTTTTACAGAGAGGAAGGGAGAGGGATAGAGAGTTAGAAACATCAATGAGAGAGAAACATCAATCAGCTGCCTCCTGCATGGCCCCTACTAGGGATATGCCCGAAACGAAGGTACATGCCCTTGACCGGAATTGAATCTGGGACCTTTCAGTCCGCAGGCCCACGCTTTATCCACTGAGCCAAACCGGTTTCAGCAGAATTTCCTTCCTTTTAAAAGGTGAAATAATATTTGATTGTATGCATATACCACTTCTTAAAAATCCATTCATCTCTTCATGGACACTTGGTTGCTTCCATCTTTTAGCTATCGTGAATAATGCTGCTATAAACATGTATGTACTAATATCTGTTTGAGTCCCTGTTTTTAATTCTTTTTTAAAAAAATTAATAAATCTTTATTGTTCAGATTGTTACAATTGTTCTTTTTTCCCCCCATAGGTCCCCTTTACCCTGTTCCCTCCCCACCCTCTGTCCTTACTCCTCCCCACTGTCCTCATCCATAGGTGTACTATTTTTGTCCAGTATATACCCCCAAAATGGAATTGCTGGGTCATATTTTTAATTTTTGAAGAACGTACATACCGTGTTCTGCGTAGCTGTACCATTTTCACCAGCAGTACATAAGGGTCCCAATTTCTCCACATCTCCTCCAACACTTATTTCTATTTTTCTTTCTTTTCCTTTTTTTTTTTTTTTAATAATAGCCATCCTCTAATGGGTATGAAGTGGTATTTCATTGTGGTTTTGATCTGCCTTTCTCTAGTGATTAGTGATGTTAAACATCTTCCCATGTGCTTATTGACCATCTGTAGATCTTCTTTGGAGAAATGTCTATTCAAGTTCTTTGTCCATTATTTAATTGGTTGTTTGGTTTTCCTGTTGAATTATAGGAGGTCTTTCTTATATTAAGATACTCTTCTCAGGTATATGGTTGGCAAATATTTCCCCCCATTCCTTGGGCTGCTTTTTCGCTCTGTTGATACGTCCTTTGATATTGAAACATGTTTAACTTTGATGTCATCCAACTTACCTATCTTGTTGCTGTGCTTTTGGTGTCATAGTCACAAAGTCATTGCTAAATCCAGTGTCATGTGGATTTCCCCATGTTTTCTTCGAGGAGTTTTAGAACTTGAGCTCCCCGGGTTTTTAAGAGGTCTGTGAATGGCTATGCATGGGCCACCCTCGAGGCTGAATCTGGGGAGACCTTCCTCACCAGCGTGATGGCCCTCCGGTCTTGGTGAATGTCCATGTGAATCTTGGAACTGGGACATTGACAACAAGGATGTGATCTTTGAAGCCTTAGGTTGAAAAGGAATTATTGAGGATCCCCAAATTTGTATTGGGAGCTAATGAAAAGGGTAATCATGGACATCTTCTCCAGGAATAGAAGGCGCTTTTGAGGTAGCAAGCTGCTGCTGAGACATGAAATCAGGGCGCTGCAAGACAGAGTCAGTGAGCACCTTCCAGTAGCCGGGCCCTATAGCCAAGAGCTCTGAGAACTCTGGAAAGGATCAGCCACCATGAGCTTCAGGCAACAGAGAAGCTCCAGGCTTGGGCAGGGTCCGAGGTGATGGACACATCTGGGAGCAGCAGAGGGACCGGGGAGGATGTGGAACTAGCGGCAGCCATGATTGCCATTTACCGAGCACTTTCCATGTGCCAGACACTGTGCTCTGCCCGCAGCATGCATTATCTCCGTTACTCCTACTACCCTTACATTTACCACTGTCTCTACTTTATCGTCTCAAGCACTGAGATTTGCCTACGATTAATTACGCAGATAGTAAGTTGTGAAGCAGAGACTTGAAACCAGGTTTGTTTATCTCCAAAGCCTCTGTCCCTAACCAACCCACCATGTGGGCACCAAAGGTTTGAAACACAGGCCAGGCAGACATCCGAGAGAGAGAGAGAGAGAGAGAGAGAGAGGATGGGAGAAAGAGAGAGAGAGAGAGAGAGAACAGAATAAGACAGTGAATGAAGATGGGCACCAGCAGTGTGTCTGAGATCAAGGAGGAGCACGCTGCCAGCTGGGTGGGAAGGTTCAGGCTCTAGGGCTGAGGGGTAGAAAGCTGAATGGATGGGATGGGCAGGATCACAGGGCGCCTTTAAGGGGAGGACAGGGGACCAGGTCTCAATCTGCCAGAAAGACAGGGTCACCATTGAGCTGCAGCTCTAAGCTTCCATTCTATCTCTCCCTTTAGGAAAAATGAGAACATTGAGGTCCCCATAGGTTAAGCAACTCACCAATGGCCACAAGCAACAGGGAGCCATGGCAAGTTCTTTTTTTTTTTTTAATTTTTTTATTGTGTTATTTGTATACATATCTTCCCATTGCTCGCCCCCCAGGCACAACCTAACCCCTCAGTGTCTTGTGTTCCTTGGTTATGCTCATATGCACGCATACAAGTCCTTTGGTTGATCTCTTATCTACCCCACCTCTCCCTAACCTTCCTGCTGTAATTGGACAGTCTGTTTGATGCTTTACTGCCTCTTTATCTATTCTTTTGTTCATCAGTGTGTAATGTTCTTTATTATCCCCAAATGAGTGAGGTCATGTGGTGTTTCTCCCTCATTGACTGGCTTATTTCACTTAGCATGAGGCTCTCCAGTTCCATGCAGGTTGCTGCAAATGGTAAGAATTCCTTCTTTTTTATGGCAGCGTAGTATTCCATCATGTAGCATGGCAGGTTTTTGAGCAGAGGAGTGACTGTGAAGAAAACATATTCCAGAGAGGATAGCGTGGCAATCAGATACATGAGGGGCATCTGCAACGGAAGGAAAGCAGAAAAAAGCACATAGATCTTTCCTGGTTTTTTGCCGAAGGGTATTTCTGGGAGCCTCATAGATAAGATTCCTTCCCGCTGAGGTCTGAAGCTTTCAAAGGTAAGTGTCCTTCACAGGGTCAGAACCGCCTTCCCCACAGGCTCAGTCCTCTCCGCCAGAGAGCAAGCTTCCCCGGAAGAAGCCTGGCCCCTGCCTTCAATGAAAGGCCTGTCTGCAGTGCAGAGTCCCAGAACAGAGAACCCCCCAACTCTGAAGAGCCAGTGGTCGGACAGTCTCCTGATGCCCTCTCTTCATCACCTTCCTGAGCATGAGGCGGGGCCAGGTGTCTGTAAGCCTAACCCACCTTCTCATGGGGGCCACAGAGAAGCTCAGGTCAAGCCCCCCGGAAAGGAGGCTGAGCCTCATTGCCCCAGAATTCCATTATCTACCCTTGTCCAGCTAGACAGGCCGGCCCTGGCTGACCGTCCTCCTCCGAGGTTCTCTGCTTAATTAATTCTAATAATAGCTACCATCCACTGAGCATTGCATTAAGCATTTGACATGCATGGTCTCCTTTTATTCATACAAGCCTGCGATGAAGATATAATTATCCCCATTTTACACGTGACAGAACTGAGGCTCAGAGCAGTCCCATAATTTGCCTAAAAGCAGGTGGTGAAGAGAGCCAGCACTAAAACATAAGTCTGTCTCTTTCCAAAGCCTGTCCTTTACCCTGTGGTTGAGTGTGTTCTACACCCTGGCTCACCGCAGTCGTGTCCCCTGTAGGCCTGGGGGGCCCTACAGCAGAGTCAAGCTTCAAAGACACCCCCTGACCTAACCGTTCCTCAGAGCCGAGAGCCTGATCTTTTCCCCAAACCAAACTCTTGGGCCCCAAACTGAATGCTACCTGGGCCCTCATCTTCTCCTGAAAGTGGTATTGGAGGAAGACAAGGGGTCTTCCAGGTCCTTTGTAACTTTTACCCAGAGGACGCAGTGCTGTGGCCGAGGCGAGCAGGGCTGCCATTTGTACATTCACTCATTCATTCATTCATTCATTCATTCAGTGAATTTCTCTGCAGGGCCTGGCATGCTAGGCCTATTCCAGGTGCGAAAGATGCAACTGAAAACAGGTCATAAGGAATTTTGAGCCTCATGGAGTTTATATTCGAGCCAAGAGGAAAGGCCAACACACACACACACACACATACACACACACACACACACACCATCACCACCACCACCACCACCAACAACAACAACAAACATATATGTAGGAAAGTGGAAGTGATGATGATACTAGGAAGAAAAATAAAGCAGGATAAAAGATCTTTTAGAACTCGAATGAGGATAAAACATGTGAGCAGAGAATGGAATGAAGTGCGTGAGAACCTTAGGATGATCTGGAGGAAGAGCATCTCAGATAGAGGAAAGAGCGAGTGAGAAAGGCCTCCAGGAGAAGCGGTCTCAGTTCGTTTTCAATAAATAGAAAAAGCGTCACTGTGGTTCCAACAGAGAGAAGGAGGGGGCTGTGGTGGAGAAAGTGGATTTCTGAGGAACGGGGGTGTGTCCCTCAGGTGGGGCTCTCTGACCAGCTAAAAAGAGGAGATAGTTTGCATAAACAAAAGGCACAAGGGCCGCTCAGTGAGTCGGCTCACCCATCTCTGACTCCCCCTTGACCTCAGAGCACCCAATAAATCCAGGGTGCGGTGCCCCAGAGAGAGGGTGGAGAGGGTTTGATGGGGGCAGACAGGAAGAAGAAGCTGTTGACCCTATGCCTCCCTTGCCTTGTCCATCAGAGGGTGTCTGAGTTATCGGCGAGCGTCCAAATATTTTCAGCTGCAATATGCAAAACCTCCCCCAGAAGCTCACTACGCGCCCGTCTCCTTTCGGGGCTCCTGATTTGTCTCACTTCCCAGAAACGTCCTTACGGCGCCAGGAGACAGGCCCTCTGATGTGCCCACTTCGCAGAAGCAGAAGCTAAAGTCCAGAGAGGTTGAGTCACGTGTCCAAGGTCCAGTATGAAGCTGCTGAGTTTGGAGCAGGGGCAGGGGAAGCCCGCTAGAGCAAGCTGGGAAATTCCATTCCTGACCCCCCTCCGCTAGGCCGAGATATGAGCTTAGCTCTGCTAAGACCTCACGGTGACATTTGTGACATTTATGTCAGTTACTTCAGCCCTGGATGCCGCCTCGTGCCTTAGCTGCAGAAGGTGATTTAGGACTTACTGGGAGAGGGAAATCAGATGAATGAAATCAGGGATGTGTCAGAAGCAGGCAAGGCGTGTGTGGGAAGCCAGAAAGCTGTCAGCAGCGGACCGTGGGCACAATCCAGCCTTTCTGGTTTGTGCAAATCGTGACCTCGCCAAGCGGGGGGCTGGCTGGCATCTTGGGGACACCGTTGCTCTTTCTAAAGTGCCCCCGTCTCAGTATGCACCAGTGGATGTCCTGGCTAGCTGAGGGATGGATTGTTGCTTCCCGATGCAGCGGTGATTACATCTGAAAGATGGGGTCATGACAACAGCTATCATTTCTGAGCATGCCCCATACGCCATCCCCGTGCAAAGCCTTTTTCCGCACCCCGAATCCTCTCAAAGTTCCGTGCAAGGTGAGCCGGCATCGCAGTGGCCTTGCCCTAGTTCCAGCCCTGCTGAGCTTGACGGTTGCTTTCTCAGGAGCAGAGAGAGAATCGGAGATTCAGAGAGGTGAAGTAACTTCCCCCAGGTCACACAGCCCATCAACAGGCGAGCCCTGTCTATCTGACTCCTAGGCTTATTTCTTCCTAAACTCAGTTGATATGGATTTTCTTTCGATTTGGGGGAGTGAGGGAGGGGTCTCTTTTCTACTGTATAGGAAACCTGATGGATGTATCAGTCAGTTACGACGAGGTAGAACATTCTGTGAAAACATTTCCATCCACGGGCCCTGCAATCCATGTGGGAGCCAGACGCCCAGGACGAGGGAGGAGTTTCAGAATTTAGCACGGGAACTGGAGCCATTATCAAAACAAAGCTTTCTTTGCGTTCCCATGCGAGAATGTCACAGCCAACAGGTCTGGGAGGCAGCGTGGCTTCTCACGTTGAGGAAAATTAAGAAATAAAAGAAGTCAATAGATATACTTGGCGTTTCCCCGACGACATTTGCATTTGTGTGTCTATTAGAAGTCCGATTTCGCAAAGAAATGTAGCTGCGCTTCCTCAGAAAACAGTTGTAAAGGTAATAAGTGAGAAGAATAGAAAGTGCCAGCAGGAAAGAAGCGAGCCACCTGGGGTCAGATTCATCACGCAGACTGATTTGGTTTCCTTCTGACATGCGTGTTCAGGAAGGAAAACTTGGGAAATTTCTAAATTTAGAGCATTTAAGATTGGCAAGGAGTGAGGGGAGGGGAAGAAGAAATTCAATTGCATCTCCACTGGGTGGGCATCAAGCTCGGATTTCCCCAACTTTGAAGAACCATTTAGCATTTTCCAGTCGCTTCAGAGTTACCCAGTCCCTCTTTTGGGTAGGGCCGTGGTGGGCAAACTGTGGCTCGAGAGCCACCTGAGGCTCTTTGGCCCCTTGAGTGCGGCTCTTCCACAAAATACCACGGCCTGGGCGAGTCCATGATGAAGAAGTGGCGTTAGAAGAAGTTGAAGTTTCAAAAATGTGGCTCTCCAAAGAAATTTCAACTGTTGTCCTGTTGCTATTTGGCTCTGTTGACTAGTGAGTTTGCCGACCACTGGCCTAGGGTATAAGGTTGCTGTGGAAAGGTACAGTAAGGTCACGATGGCTTTAAAATTATGCATCATAAAAGCGCATTTTGAGGCTTGATTCTAAATGTTAAAACTTAAATTTGAGCAACTCAATTGCCCGTTGAATTAGGAATGAAATCCCATGGGTCGGCCGTTATTTCTTCCAACCACTGTGTGTGAAATTGAAATCTTCAGATACCATTTCAAATATTCGCTTTCTCTAAGGAAGTTCTCCCCAAAGAGTTGTGAAAGATAAGAAACTGACCCAAAGTCACAGGCAGTAATCACTCTTTTCTTGACGCCTTGGGTCAAAACAGGAGCCGATTATTCAAAGGAAACTTTATGCCCAAACTCGGGCTGTTCAGAGGTTACCTCCTGGAACCCAGGGATATATTTATTTTAACAGCGAACTTGAGCCCCATGCAAAACAGGAGCAAGGAGGTCAGCAGCTTATCAGATTTAATAACAGCAAGCAGTTCTAAGCATCTGAGTCACCGAGGTAGTGAACATTAGAATGAAAAACGCTTATGTTTTGTTGAGCAGCCGTCAGAAGTGAGGTAAAGGGACCCTGCTCTGTTTGCTTTTTTTTTTTTAAACCTTTAATTTCTTTATTGATTAAGGTATTGCATATGTGTCCTCAACCCCCCATTAACCCCCCAACTCACCCCCACTCATGCCCGCACCCCCCTGGTGTCTGTGTCCATTGTTTAGGGGCTTATATGCATGCACACAAGTCCTTTGATTGATCTCTCTCCCTTCCCCCCACCTTCCCCTACCTTCCCTCTGAAGTTTGGCAGTCTGATCGCTGCTTCTCTGTCTCTGAATCTGTTTTCGTTCATCAGTTTATATTGTTCATTATCTGTTTGCTTTTTAAAAATAGAAAATTTTTTTCCTTTGGGTGGGAAATTCTTGTCTTCAAATTTAATTTTGAGCTTTATTTGTGTGTTTGTTTTTGATATGTAATGCATATACATTATATTATATTAGTTTCAGGGGTACAATACGATGATTCAGTGTTTGTAGATATTGTGAAATGGTCACCACAGGAAGTCTAGGTAACATCTCATTATACGTAGTTACAATTTTTTTTTTTTTATGATGAAGACGTTTAGGATCTACTCTCTTCAAACACACAGTATTAAGTACAGTCACTATGCTGTACATTACATAGCCAGGACTTACTTATTTTATAGCTGGAAGTTGGTATATTTTGACTCCTTTCACCCACTTTGCTCACACACACCACCACCACCCACTGGCAACCACAAGTCTGTTCTCTATATCTGTGAGTAAGGGTTTGTTTTTTGTTTTTTGTTTTTGTTTTTTTAAGATTCCACATACTAGTATAAGTGAGGTCATACAGTATTTGTGTTCCTCTGTCTGACTTATTTCACTTAGCCTAAGTTCCATCCATGTTGTCCCAAATGGCAGGATTTGCTGCTTTTTTATGGCTAACTAATATATAGCACTAGAGGCCCGGTGCATGAAATCCATGCACACTCGGGGAGGGGGTTGGAAAAGGACCCCTCAGCCTGGATTGTAAGAGGGTGCAGGCCAGGTGTAGGAGGGTGGCCAACTGGAGAGGGACCATGGGAGGGCTCCAGGGTGGTCCGGCCTGTCTCCATCAGTCCTGATCAGCCAGACCCCAGCAGCAAGCTAACCTACTGGTCAGAGCGCCTGCCCCCTGGTGGTCACATCAGTGTACATCATAGTGAGCAGTTGAGTACCTTTAGCATATCATTAGTATATTACACTTTGATTGGTTGAATGGCTGGCCGGACACTTAGCACATTAGGCTTTTATTATATAGGATCTTCTTTATCCATTCAGCTAATCACGAGCATTTAGATTGTTTCCATATCTTGGCTATGGTAAATAAGGCACCATGTTCATTGGGGTGCATATATCTTTTGGACTTGCTATTTCTGTTTTCTTCAGATAAATACACAGAAGTGGAATCGCTGGATTCAAGCTCTTATTAAATTCTCCCGATGATGTTTTTGCTTTAATGTAGCAGCTGCCAGTTATGAGCATTTCATATACGCCGAGTGCTTTCTATGCATCTAATCACATATGTTATGTGCCACACTTTGCGTGCATTCAGTCATTTAGTTCTCACAACAACTGAAGCAATAGGTCTGGCACCCCCATTTTATAGATGAGGATCCTGGGAGTTTCCATTCCTGCTGTGAGCCCAGGTTCACACAGGGGAAATGCAGGCAGTCTGACTCTGGAGCCTCAGCCCAATACTGGCTCCTCAGACTCCGGAACTTTCCTCGGCCACACTGGCTGTTAAGTAAGAGCCTACATCAAACCCCAGGCCGTCCGATTCCCCAGACCTGGCATTTTTACCATCACGCGGACATATAGGTTGTAAGGATGCAAACTACCAATCACAACCTCTATGTTCATTTCTGATGGTAGATTACATGTTTATCACAGAATTTAGGCTTGCCTAACAAAATTCTAGGGGTTTTCCTTTTTAATGGAAGACAAGGATCTAAAGAAAGATTAAAAAAAAAAAAGAGTCTGATCAGGAGAATGTCTTTGTACTTTCGAAGGTTTGACTTGGACCCAAAGCTGCTCTAACGGCTTCCTTTCCACGCTCACATACCGGGACGGATTTTAACTGTGTCCATTAGGGATGCAAGCTTCGGATGTGCACACAAGAGTGAATTCTGGTTTTACTTGAAAAAAGTCAGTGGGGATTTGGCTCTGAACAGGGAAAATGAGGTGTCCAGGGACTCACTTCTGACCTCGGTCACAACATTTCAGGGCGACCTCATCGAGGCCCCGCCTTGCCATCTGTAAAATGGGAGTAAGATGACTATCTCTGTGATCCAGCCCGCTCCTTTTGAAAACCCCTCCAGAACCTGAAAGTACCTGGCAGTTTCCTCTTTACCAGACTGGCGACGGGCGTCAGGCACACACAGGCCTTTAACAATCAGTTCTGAAGGTGATCCTTTGGCGGGAATTCGGACGTGGCCCAAGGGACCCCAAGTTTTTCTGTGCAGAAGGGCAGCCTATGAGCCTCCTCCTCTCCCCTTCTGCATCCCCTCCTCCTTCTTCTGAGAATCTGCCCTGGAGGTCAGAGGGGGAAAGCCGAACCCCAACATCCAGTCTGGCTCTCCCCTCCTCCCCTGGGCCCAGGGCAACATGGTCTCTTGCTCCCCCCTGGCTCTCCATCATCATCATCATCATCCGAAAGGCACTTCCTCGTGTGCAGGGCATGGCTGGCCTTTTACCAGGGGCCAGGGGAGCCGCAGGAGCCTGGAAAGATGCTGAGGGAGGGAATTGGGCCGCCAGCAGATGGAGAGGAGCGGAGCCTGGCCCCGCGCGGTCCCTCCCCACCACCCTCCCTCCCCCTGGGACCAGCCGCGCTGGCGGCGCTCCGGCTGCTGCAGCCCCGGCCCGCGCAGTCCCCGGCTCGCACAGCACAGCGCGGGTCGCCTGTCTGCAGAGCGGGCGCCGCCACACGCCCCGCGGCCCGCAGAGCCGCGCCGTCCCGGGCACCCGCGCCCCACACCGCCGCCGCCGCCGCGGACCTGGGACCTGGGACCTGGGACCTCGAACCCCGGACGCGCGCTTTGCCTTTCTGTATGTGCTTATTTCACGCTCTTGCCTTTTTTTCTCTCTCTCGCTGAGCAGCCCGCTGGTTACTTTCAGCCCCAGTGAACCCAAAGGGAAGCGAAGAGGGGACGCCCCGAGCCGGGTGAGGGGTCCCCCCCTCCCAGCCGCCTCTCCCAGGAGAGAGAGGTTCCCGGAGCGACTCCTGGTCTCCGACGCCGGCCCCTTTAAGAAGCCAAGTCCGTGCCGCCGCCGCCGCCGCCGCCGCTGCTGCTGTTTATATTGCAAATCCCCAGGAGCCCCATTAAAAAAAGAGAAAAAAAAAAGGAAAAAAATGGGGGTGGGGGGTACCGGGCAGCTGTCCCTTTAAATGTGATTTCCTCCTATTGTATTTGAATCGTGATCAGGAAAAGGAAATGAAACCAGAGACAGAGGGAAGCGGAGCGAAAATAGACCTTCCCGGGAGAGGGGGGGCCGGGGAGCGCGGCGCGGCCCCCCCCCCGCGCCCGGCCGCCGCCCCCGCCCTGCCCTCGGCGGCGAGCGGCGCGCCGCGCCCCGGGGGAAGGTGCGAGGGGCTCGGGGCGGCCGGGCGGGCGGGCGGGCGCGCACCCTCCCGCGGGCGGCGCGGAGCGAGCCGGAGCGGAGCGGAGCGGCGGCGGCGGCGGCCGGAGGCACCGGGATGGAAGGTTAAGTCCTGAGCAGCAGCAGCAGCAGCTGCAGCCGCGGCGCCAGGCTGCGCGCCCCGGTCCCCGCCTCGGCCGCGGCGCGCCGGCCGCGCGGTGACTCGCTCTCTCTCTCTGGCGTTTGAAGGGAGCGCGGCGACTGTCCTTGAGCGCGGAGGGGCGGGCTCGCCGGCCGAGCGCCCCGGCCAGAAGAGGCGCAGGAGCGGCGGCGGCGGCGCCCGAGCACCCGAGGGGGTCCGCGTCCCGGCCAGCAGCGGCCAGCACCGAGCCACAAAGGGGGCGCCCCCGCCGCCCGGCACGCCACCCCCGTCCCCCATGTCCTCGGCCATCGAGAGGAAGAGCCTGGACCCGTCTGAGTAAGTGGAGCGCCCCGGCCACCGGGGAGGCGGGGAGGCGGGGCGGCGGGGCGGCGGGGCGCGCGGGCGGGCGGCCGGCGCGGAGGCTCCAGGTGCGCGCCCGCCGCGTGCCCTCGGCCCCCGCCGCTCCGCTGCTCGGGGCTCCCCGGGCTCGCGGTGACCCTGGGGGGGCTGGGAAGGAGGCGGCGGCGGCGGGCGGGCGGGACCCGGGGTCCGTCTGGCGCCGGCGCGGGGCGCTGCCCTCTCCCCCGGAGGCTTTCCGGAGCCGCCGCGGCCAGAAAGTTTGCCCCGGAGCTGGCAGGTGCAGGGCGGGGGTCCGCGCCGTCTGCCCCTCTCGCTCCTGCCCGGTACCCCCTTCCTCTTTGTCCACTGGGTCCCGGAAAGGGGGACCTTCCAGGGGGGGGGCTGCCCCAGGGCCCGGCAGCCCGTCCGCAGGGCGAGCAGCCGCCCGCAGAGCCGGGGCCCGCGGGGGAGGAGGGGTGGGCGCCCCCCTCGGCGCGCGCCCTGCCTCCGGAGAGGCGGGGAGCCCTCCGAGGGGGGCCTGCGGACCTCGAAAGTTCGTGCACACTTGGTGGACGGGCGAATCTTTCGGGGATCGCAGGGATCCGGGGTCAGGGAGCCAGAGCGCTGTGGCCGCGGCTGCGCTCGGAGCCTCTTCCTGGGTGCGAGCGTCTCCGGGTCCCCAGCCCCGGTACCTGCAGCCCCGGAGACAGGGCGGTTTGAGACACCGTTTCCCACCCCCCCGTCAGCGGTCAGCGCAAATGCCCTTTTTTAAGATGCAGGAGCTGTCTGGTTTCGAGAATTTTTATTCCTTTGAAGTCCGCCGTCTCATCCTTTGAAGGGATTTGTGACACACACCAAAGGAGCCGGCTAATGACTTGTCCATGGGTGCTGCTTAAGAGGCACTTGTTTTGTTTTCTTTCCTCTTCCTGCTTTAAAAGAATTGTGCTTTCGCGATTGAAGTCTCCCCCTCTTGCCCTCCCTCTCCCCCACCTCCATTTCAGCCTTCGGTGGTGTTTATATACCTGGGTTTTACCCTCGCTTTCCAGCATAAAAGCTCAGCGTGTTCTCGTAAAACACAGGAAGTGCCACGATCCAATGAGAATATAAACATCACTGTTCAGGCTCCAAGGTTCAGGCACCAGCTTTCTATAGGGAGTTAAGGTTTGTTCTAACAACAACAACAAAAAACAACAGTTTCCTTGTATTCTCAGGGAAAAAGTAACATTCCTTTTCATACATATGCAGACACTTTATTTGTTTGTTTGTTTACAAACGTAGAATTCCAACTTAGCTCTGGGTTCTCCGAGGCTGGGCAAGACCACAGTGATGCCCCAAGAGCTGAATTGGATAAATTGGTGCCGAACGCGTTTCCATCAGCTGAAGGCAGCCACTCATCCTTTTATTAGAAGATAAATCTGGCGGTTTCAGTTCCCTGAAGGAAGTTTGCCCTTTTCAAAGTTTGTGGGTTTTTTCACTGAGATTAGGAAATTGAAACATTCTAACCTCATAACACAGCAGGCACCTCCTGAGGGGTGCTTACTCGATCCTGTGCCTCACCCTTTGCCCTAAGAAGAGGGGCGCTAAGGGGAAATGAGCCAGCTTATTGAGGAATGACTGCAGCATACCCCCCCCCCTCTCTCTCTCCCAGAAATGGTCAGGAAATGGTCCCAGAAATCCTGGGTGAGGTGCACGCAGGTGTAATATTCAGATAGGTCCTCGCAGGTTATACAATGTTCATTAGAAGGCGAACCCCGCACAGTTATTGGCTTGGAACACCCACCAAAGATAATATGGAATGGTCATTAAGGATAGAAAGATAGATATTAGCCAATAGCTGATCCTGGCCTTGCCTATCTCGGGCCATCGCAGTAGCTGTTTTGCTTACCATCTCCACTTGTAGACCACTCTCCTACCAGCCTCACGGTGTCCTTACTCAAAGCCAAGTTGGGTCAGGGTGACCATGATCGCCACGCGACGGAGGAAAACTTGCCCAGGCCTATGCAGCCAAAGCATCTAGACAGAAAGACGGCCGGAAGCCATGAACACAGGTTTTCTCTCTCCCGTGCCAGCCGGTGGCCCCAGCACCTCCCCGTGAGGAACAAGAGCAGTTCTTTTAACTCCAGCAGGTTCTGCACCAGCTACGTGCACATTCCCCTCCTTCATGGCTGGCTGGCAGCATCAGCACCGAGGCATCAGCGGTGCTGGGGTTCCCTGAGTGTTTCTGAAAGCCCCACGGAAGACCAGGGGCCGTGGACAGAGAAGAGATGCAGTTCTGAGTTGTGGACGCCCAGGAAAAGGCTGGGGACCTTCTTCTTCTTTTCCTTTCAGAAGGAAGAATGGGAAGCCTTATGTCTCGCCCCGCGGAAACAAAGGAAAACAAGTCAGGCTCCAGTGAACTCTTAAAACTCTTGTCAGGTCTTGAGCGTTGAGAAGGAAACTGGCCTGCGTTTCACATTGCCTTGTCCTCCAAGGACATAATCTCCTGAAGGATCTTGACACTCCATCCACAAAAGTGTGGGCTTGGTTTTAATGTTCCCACAGAGTCACCGGGAGGGGTGCACTTGACAGACAGAGCCCCCTGAAGGTGTCGCAGGGTGTCACCAACACTGTGGACCTGGGCCTCCTAGTCCCTAAGGGGAATGAGCGCTGAGCTCTGTAGGAAGAGGCCAATCAACACACAAGGTCACGGGGTAGGATAGTCCCGGTTAGGAGGTACAGATGGATACCCTTCAGGTACCCCAGGGTCCTTTCCCTTCGGGAATTTTCCAGTTGGAAGCAGGTCCATTCAAACAAAACAAAACAAAACAAAAAAACCATCATAGATACTTTAAATGGAGACTCGTGTTTGAGTAAGGTTCAAAGGGCACTTGCTAATTATGACAAATCAACAGGTATTGGGTCTTTCCTGTGTCCCATCCGGTGCTAGGATCATTTCTTCTCTTTATTGTCCTTTGGCAAATAATGTCACCTATTCTAAAATGTGAAAGCAGAGGTATTCAGGTTGGAGTGAAGCAGTCAGGAGCGGTGTGACTTTTTAATGAAAGAACGCGTACCGCCAGCTCGCTGTTAACAACCGCCTCGATGGAGATTTCAGAGTCTAATTGCCTACCACTCCCTTGAAAATAATTGTTGCCGGCTCCCCATTTTTTTTTTCTAAATCAACTTCACCCCAATCAGTCTTGCCAGTTGTAAAGAATTTCACGCGCAGGAAGGTCTATTTGATGTCTTTGTACGGTTAACAATGGCCCCAACACCTGGGATTGTTCTCCAAGGATGCGTTAGGTAAGGAGGGCTGGGATAAGGAATTGCTGCGACCAAATAAAATGAAATAATGAGACTTCCTATTACGTCCCGAGGGAATTTGTATCTTGAAAAGGAAAAGTAAAACGATTTTCGGTCACTTTCTTCCTCACCTCCGCTGTGGTGCAGTTGGGAAGGACCTGAGGTAGAGTGGCAGGTAGATTCTCTAGGAAATTGCAGGTTTGCAGCCTAATCAGCTGTCCCCGCAACAAGCAACTGTTCAGTCCCTCTGGGGTTCAGCAGTGCGCGGGGGTCCTGGAATGAGAGGAGGGAAAAGAAGGAGAAATGTGGAGAGAGGGGAGGAGAATAAGAGGGGGAAATAGGAAAGAGAAGGGGAACTGGGGGTGTGAGAATGGTGCTGGGCTGAGGGGGGGGTAGTACCACCTACAATTGCCTCGAGTGCCTCAATTAATTTAAGAGAAGAAGGGAGAGAGAGAGAGAGCGCGAGCGCTCAATGATGAGAGAGAATCACTGATTGGCTACCTCATGCTAACCCTACACTGGGGATTGAGCCCACCCCTGGGCATGTACCCTGACTGGGAATCGAACTGTGATCTCCTGATTCATAGGTTGACGCTCAACCACTGAGCCACGCCGGCTGGGCTGCATTTACTTCTTTAAAGGGTCTAGGATGTGAGCTCTAGCTCTCTCCTGTCCTAACCCAGGGCTGGCGGGGCCCCTCTGCCATCCAGCCTGCGAGCGGTTGTCCTGTGCTTTCTCTGTGTCACCCACAGACAGCTGAGCCGGGCTGCCTGTGTGCCCGCCCAGGGTGACTGCCGACCGGGGGCAAATAGTGAGCTCATCTCTAATGCTCGGCCTTCTTCCTAGGGAGCCCGTGGACGAGGTGCTGCAGATCCCGCCGTCGCTGCTGACATGTGGAGGCTGCCAGCAGAACATCGGGGACCGCTACTTCCTGAAGGCCATCGACCAGTACTGGCACGAGGACTGCCTCAGCTGCGACCTCTGCGGGTGCCGGCTGGGCGAGGTGGGCCGGCGCCTCTACTACAAGCTGGGCCGCAAGCTCTGCCGGAGGGACTATCTCAGGTACCTCCTCGCCACCCTCCGGGGGGTGGGGGGCGCCCTCGAAGGGAGGCCGGGCGTCCACAGACATCGGAGTCTGGGTCCATCTGCAGGGAGGCTGTCTCAGCGCCCCATGCTGAGAAGCAGTTGGCATTTCCTCCTGTTTGAGAAGCAGGTTTTCGTCCATTCCCGGGGGTGGGGGTGGGCGGGTGGGGGAGAGGCGGTAAAATACAAATAGTTTAAAGCAAGAGAAAGATGAACATACTTCGTAAGGGTGAGGGAGGGCTCTCTGGAGCTCATGTAATGCTTCAAAGCGTGCGCATACCTATCTGTTACAACTGTTCCTGTGTATGACTCCCAGATGAGGGGAGGAGAAGCTTAAAAATAGAAAGCTATGGGGCTCCAAGAATTTTATTTTAAAATATATTTTATTGATTTTTTACAGAGAGGAAGGGAGAGAGAGTTAGGAACATCAATGAAAGAGAGAGAGACATCGATCAGCTGCCTCCTGCACGTCCCCCACAGGGGATCTGCCCGCAACCAAGATACATGCCCTTGACCAGAATCGAACCTGGGACCCTTCAGTCTCTACCCACCGAGCCAAACCGGTTTTGGCAATGGTGCTCCAAGAATTTGTCACCCTAGGAAGGCCCTGCAGTCCGTTGTAGGTTTGAGCCTGGGCACCACTGCTTTCCAGCTCTGTGACTGGGACTAGTTTCTTAACCTTCCGAAGCCTCGATTTACTGATCTGTAAAACGGGGGTCATAGCAATACCTACTTCCAAGGAGGGGGTGAGGGTTAGACGGGGGAATACGCGCCAGGTGCCTGACGGGGGGCACAGATATCCAATAGAGCAGTGGTTCTCAACCCGTGGGTCGCGACCCCTTTGGGGGTCGAACGACCCTTTCACAGGGGTCGCCTAAGACCATCAGAAAACACATATTTCCCATGGTCTTAGGAACCAACACCAAGCTCCTCGGTGTAGCAATGTAGTTTACTGTTGTAATATGAAGACTGTTACCCATGCTACACCATGATTCAAGACAAAATATTTCATTTATTTGTAATTAGAAAGAAATATTTCACAATATATAATTACATATTGTTTTTTGTGATTAATCACTATGCTTTAATTATGTTCAATTTGTAACAATGAAAATACATCCTGCATATCAGATATTTACATTACAGTTCATAACAGTAGCAAAATTACAGTGATGAAGTAGCAACGGAAATAATTTTATGGTTGGGGGTCACCACCACATGAGGAGCTGTCTTAAAGGGTCCCGGCCTTAGGAAGGTTGAGAACCACTGCAATAGAGGTTAGCTGCTCTTGTCACTGACCCTCCTGACATTGCCATTAAGACTTCCCCTGCTGCCCTCACTGGGTTGCCTCAGTGGATAGAGCGTTGGCCTGCGGACACGGAAGGGTCCCTGGTTCGATTTCAGTCAAGGGCACATCAAGCCCGGAGTTGTGGGCTTGATCCCCAGTAGGGGGCGTACAGGAGGCAGCCGATCAATGATTCTCTCTCATCATTGATGTTTCTGTCTCTCTCTCTCCCTTCCTCTCTGAAATCAATACAAATACATATATAAAAAAAGATACATTATTATAAAAAAAAAAAGACCTCTGCCTAAAGAACAAAGAGCTGGGAGAATGGAGGGGCAAAGAGCACCCCTACAACACCCAGACCACCACCGAGGGCCTCTCGAGCGCTCCAGGTCATCTATACCATGGGCCGCGTGAGTCTTCCAGCACTCCGCGGAGTGCCTTTGCCCGGAAGGTTCTAGAATTTCCAGCTCCACATTATCTG
Organism: Lasiurus cinereus; assembly: GCA_011751065.1. NCBI lineage: Eukaryota > Metazoa > Chordata > Mammalia > Chiroptera > Vespertilionidae > Lasiurus > Lasiurus cinereus. Next base: position 4,004,270 of record JAAGEH010000043.1, on the reverse strand, counting down.
CTGTGGAGGGAACGCTCAGCCCTCTGTTGTCAGATGTGCTCAGCTGTGCAGCTGTCAGTCTTTTGCCCTCTTCCTGGGGCGGCGGGTCTGTGGAGCGTGCAGCCCTAATACGGAGGGCCACCCAACCCTGCGAAGCTTGGTTAGACTCCAGTGCCCGCGGCTGCCAGGCCGGCTCCTCCTCCCCCAGCCCACCCTGCCGAACCTCTGACACTAAGAAAAAAAATAATAATAAAAAAAAATTTGCAGGCGATTCCACGGTGAAGAAAGCTTATCTGCTTACCGAGAGCCTGACAGAATAAGCTTTCCCATCCCCCGCCTAAATTCCCGGATAAAGTCCTTGCCAATTGGGTGATTCAAAGGAAATAAGGAGGGTCTTCAACGATCATGATTATCTTTTTGTCCGTGTCTTAGAAGCTGCAAAAGGAAACAGAACCGGGATAAAGAGAGACCCGGTTTTGCTCGCTGCCAGTTTGCCAAGTCGATGCGGCAGGCAGGCGAGCAAATGATTCCCATCGGGGACCCCCCCCTCCGCCCCCCGACTACATCCCTGTCAAATCATTTGAATCTTATTAAATGAAGTGCCGGGAGAGTGAGGTCGGGAGAGCCGGGGCTTCTCCTATCTCTGCGGCTTTAGAGAATGTTCAAGAATAACCCCGCCGCTGCCTGGCCTTGTTAATCTTCTCCGTTTCGGAAAAAAAAAAAGGAGAGAAAGAAATAGTCGGGGAGAGGCCGGCGTTAATTAACTTGTGTCTTGGTGACATGAAATAATTCTTCTCCCGGCTCCCTTCCTGGGCAACATGTTAATTAACTGTGTTCGTGATACTGTTGCTACTCAAATGGGCAGGCAGGAGAAGGCTTACGACGTGACACCTCTTGACAAAGGAGAAAAATATGTCTTTTATTTTTATTTTTGCTTCCGGAGGGCCCTTTAAGCCGAGAACTTGTTGGTGAGGGATCTGTCCGTGTCGTAACAAGGGCACGCTGGAGGGACTCCGGGGGTCCTGGGATGGGGTTCAGTGCTTCCCACTGGGATAACGTCTCCTGAGGATCTCCAATGGCTGACTGGCCAGTTCCGGTGTTTTCCAGACATTTAGCCTCAGATATTCATGCGGCACCACGCAGGGCCTAACGCCTGCGCTGTGTGTTGTGTTGTGTTGTGTTGTGTTGTGATGTGTTGTGTTGTGTTGTGTTGTGTTGTTGGGATCCTAATAGTAGCTGTTAAGGTGAGAGCTGGCCCCCATTCCCTCTGGTCCCTTTTCACCAGTTTTTGTGTGCGGGGTGCCCACCCACCCCGTGGTTTCACTGTCCACAGCCCGCACCTCATCTGTTACAGCCAGAAGCATGCCCCTTCCCCCCAGACCCCCAGATCACCTGAACCCATGACCTGCTCCCTTGCCTGGAACCTGGGTGACCCGGAGACCTAACTTACACCTCGGAGTCCCCTGGCCGACGGGCCAGAGCGCCCCCTCCCCCAACATCCAGGGACGCGGCCCTTGATGCCGTGGTGCACGCCTTGCTCTCCTTCTGTCCAGTGTCCTCGCCTCCTGTCCGGTTTCCCGAGGACACACCCTCAGGACCCCCTCCCGTCGGGGTTGCCAGCTTGAGGCCCCGGTGCTCAGGGCCAGGGCGGAATGCTCACAGTAGACATCAAGTCCTGGGGAACTTTTTTTTTTTTAAATATATTTTACTAATTTTTTACAGAGAGAAAGGGAGAGGGATAGAGAGTCAGAAACATCATTGAGACAGAGACATCCATCAGCTGCCTCCTGCACACCCCCTACTGGGGATGTGCCCGCAACCAAGGTACATGCCCTTGACCGGAATCGAACCTGGGACCTTTCAGTCCGCAGGCCGACGCTCTATCCACTGAGCCGAACCGCTTTCGGCCTGGGGTACTTTCACTCTGAGCAGAACCTCCCAGGACCCGAGCAGCCCCTTCCAGCCCCTTCCAGCTTGCTGTCCAGCTTAAGCCGGCAGAAGCCGGGAGAGAGGAGTTCTGTGCTCCGGGCACCTGGCTGGTGAGAGACGATGCTAACTACACCTGAACCTGCCTCCCAAACGCTACTCCTTCGGCCTCCCCTTCATCAGCTGCCTGATGTGTCTTGTCATTTACCCCCGACTTCCCTTTAATAAACGCGGTCCTTCCTGAAGGGCCCCGCACCCCAGGCGGCTGGCTTCGGTTCACGCACGCTGCTTTGTGAGTCGTTGATCCCTGCTCGGGCCCCAACGCCACTTACTGAACAGCCAGGAAGCCAGAACCGCCTCTCCGCTCCGCGACCCCGAAGGTGGCGGCTCCCCGCCGCTCCGCCATCTGCTCCGCTGGGATAGAATGTTCTCCCCGGTAATGAGCTGGCTCCCAAGTGGTGGCCTGAAAACGCTCAGAGCTCTGCCACGCGGGAGACAGAGGGAAGCGAGCTGGCCCAGGCTCCGGCTGTGCGCTCTCTGCCCTCGGACCAGGGCTGCTGCGTCCCGTTAATTTCGCCCAAATGTTTCCCAATGTGCCAATTGCCCTGCCCTGCCCTACAGCCTCGCAGACTGAACCGAGGGATTCCCCGCGGTTCTGAAGTGAATAAGAGCTTCCAGTAAGAACAAGCCCTTCCCTCAAAGGGTCCTAAAGGTTTTCTGGGGAAAAGGACCTGCTAAATGCCACGTTATGGGGCATGTGTGAAAATGACTTCCCCGTGCACGACGGGTGCAGTTGGGAAGACCCGCGATGCTGACACAAGCTGTGTTGGCTGAGCCCTTGACCGTGGGTGCTCTGACATCCCCCCTCTGGTCCTCTGACAGCAGAGGGAGGTGTAGATGCTGTGCTCACTGCCCTGGCACGGCTCGCAGGAGCCAGAGGCTGCCCCAGAGGCACAGGTGCTCAGGGGGACTCCCGGACTGACTAGCTCTGGGTCTTCGGATGCCAATACTTGGGGTATTCATTTCACTCATTTATTTTTTTAAATATATTTTATTGATTTTTTTACAGAGAGGAAGGGAGAGGGATAGAGAGTTAGAAACATCAACGAGAGAGACATCGATCAGCTGCCTCCTGCACACCTCTCACTGGGGATGTACCCGCAACCAAGGGTACGTGCCCCTGACGGGAATCGAACCTGGGACCCTTCAGTCTACAGGCTGATGTTCTATTCACTGAGCCAAACCGGTTTCGGCCATTTCACTCTTGCTGGCTGCTTCCCTAACACCCAGAATCACCCGTAGGAGCTCATTGACACAGAGAATGCTGGGCCGCACCCCCACCAAAGAGTGTCTCAACCAGGGGAACCTGAGAATGAACATTGCTGGCCAGTTCCCAGGTGGGGCACATGCTGGTGGTGCCAGGACCAACCACACTTGGAGAACCACTGGCTCCACTGTGTGCACCTCCCACATTGTCACTGAAGAGTGCTTAACGTACTCAGCGATGGAGCTGGTGAAATACTCATTGACTGGCCTGCTGAGACTTAGGGGAGTCTTCATGTCAATGTCAGAGGAGAAGTTTCTCCCAAGATTCATGGCCACCGGGCAGCGAGGACCTGGCTTTGAGATCCTCCATTCAACGTAGAGAGAGGCTGTTTGTCCTCTAGGTCTCTGAGGCCGATGATTAGCTGGACCACGTGCTTTCTGTCCAAGCCCCTCTGTCTCCCAGAAGCTGGGGGCCCCGTGTACAGTCGTGTGGAGGTGGCCTTGGCAGCTTATGGAGTTAGGAGCTGTTGACATGATAGGATTTGAGAGGCTCTGAAAGATGCCCGTTTCATTATAGTCTCCGTCAGTCCTCTGTCAGCGGGTCCCCCAGGGATTTGCTCCATCTTCTCTTCAAAAATGCCAGTTCCCCCGGGAGGGGACATGGGAGACAGGCGTAACCTCTTAACTTAGGTCACTTCCGGGGAGTCTTTTCCACAGAGGAGGGCCCCGGGCAGCCTAGAGGCGTGGGGGCAGGGAAGGGAGTTTGGGGGGGGGGGTTGCTATAGGCAGGGAGAGAGCTCAGAAGAGGGACCCGTTATGCCAGACACAAATGCCACCGATTCTGGGGTCGTCCCAGAGAACCTTCCTCCTCGCAGGAGAGGCTACAGGAGCCGGTCATCTGTGTGAGCCCAGCGCCTCCCTGCTTCCTGACATCTTGGAACTTCCTCCTCCTCCTCGAGCCCTTCCTGCCAGTGTGTCTGCCAGTCTTCTCATATTTTTTTCTTTCTTTCTTTCTCTGCCCCCCCTTCCCCCTCCCCCCTCCCAGGCTTTTTGGCCAAGATGGTCTGTGTGCCTCCTGTGACAAGCGGATCCGTGCCTACGAGATGACGATGCGGGTGAAAGACAAGGTGTACCACCTGGAGTGCTTCAAGTGCGCCGCCTGCCAGAAGCACTTCTGCGTGGGCGACAGGTACCTGCTCATCAACTCCGACATCGTGTGCGAGCAGGACATCTACGAGTGGACTAAGATCAACGGCATGATCTAGGCGCCCCGGGAGGGGTTCCCCTCACGTCTCTGTCTCCAGGGGGGGGTCTCCACGCTGGGGATTGGAGGGCGGGGTGAGGCATTCCGTAGCAGGTGGCGGGCCCTCACTGGGCACGAGACACAGCATCCAAGTGACATCATGCAAAAAAAAAAAAAAAAAGAGAGAGAGAGAGAGACCTACATGTGACCAAATGCCCAGACTTCAAGGAGAAGGCAGGCACCATAGCCACAGCCTACCCGTAATAACTGACATGATGAGTGCAGGAAAGGAGCGATGGGGGAGGGGACAGCATTTGGGCCATCATGACGGGACCTTCCACCTACAGACAGGGAGCTGTGGGAAGACGCGCTATGACTCTGACCCTTGGCCACTGAAGATGCGCCATTGATTTCTTTACTTCCTGGCTTTCGCGTCAGCCCTGCTCCAATCACTGTCCTACACACACACACACACACACACACACACACACACACACACACACGAGCGGGACGGGAAAGCCGCTTTTCCCTCCGCCACCTTCCCGAGGCCTTAAGCTTTGGACCCAAGGGAAGCAGCACGGAGACACATTGCAGATGAGACTGGGAACCGCCGCTCTTACCCACACAACTACAGTGGTACCTCGAGATACGAGTGCCCCAACATACGAGCTTTTTGAGATACGAGCCGTCGAGCGAGCGATTTTTGCTTTGAAATACAAGCAACAGTTGAGATAGGAGTCATCGCGCGGATCGGCCGGCTGCACACGACCCACCAGTTTACCACGACTCGAGCATCTCATAGTTTCCCACGCCTCAAGATTACGGAACAAATTAAACTCGTATCTCGAGGTACCACTGTATTTAAAGCCACACGGAGGCACCCCTGGTGATAAGACACCTTCGTTTGGAGGGGAGGAGTCCCACAGATTGTTTCTATACAAATGTAAATCTAAGGAAAAAAAAAAACACAAAAAGTTGTGCAACTATTTTGTTATTTTAGATTATATCAAAGTATCTGTTGTGTGTCGTTAAAAAAAAACTAAAACACACACAACAACAACAAAACACCAAACCTCTGCAGACAATAAAAAGGACAGATGACGCCGTGGTGTTGTTTATTTGATAATGACCTCACAACCCGGGGATGGGGATGGCGGGGGAAATGGCCTATTATACGGTAAAAGGAGAAGTAAATAAGCCGTTTACTTTTAGGTCAGATAAAAAGTTCCGTTTTTTATTGCCCGGGCTAATACGAGGCGGGCCCATTTCTAGGTGACTGGCAATTACGTAACAGGTCATCCCGCGGCTCAGGGGGACGGGAGTAATTAAATCGTTATTGGAAGGCGCCCATCTCACCGCAGCATTTGTGTAACGGAAACGGGAGATCCTTGCCTGTGGGAAACCTGTAACCTAGAAAGGACACAAATACATAAAACAGATTCCCCTCGGGAGAGAAGGTAATTACCTCGTGTGAAATGTGGCAAAGATGCTGAGCTTGACACTTCGATTTTCCCAGACGTGTGTCTCGGGGTGTTTTATGACAAGTGGTTAAGAGGACCTCACTTGGAGGATTTAAAGCAGGCGCCTTCGTGGTGCGGGTTGGTTTTTTGCTTTTTGTTTTTTTCTCATTCACACTCTTCGGGTGTCTGGGAACTGATTCTGAGCGCCACCTGCTGGTCATCACCCCTCAAGACGGTCCTACCTAGATGGACCTTCTTTTCCATTGTTCAATAAAAAATCGGCAAGCGGTCGCGATATGTGTAGTGGTTAAGACATCAGAAACATGCACCTATTTCTAAGTTAATTAACTATGACATTTCTTTTTAGAACTCCCATCACTAAGGGTTATTTGATTTCTTCTAGAGGAGAAATAATGAAAGACGGCTCTCTCGGTCAGTAAAAGTGCTTGGGAAATCTGGCTGCGTAAGGCGGCCAATTTAAAATAAATCTTATTATATTGCATTTCGACTCAGGTGGCAGGGGGGCGCTGCCAGTGAGGGGAGGTTTGTTCTGAATCACCAAAGGGGCCCTCACCGGTGTGGCTTAGTTTGTTGAGCATCAGCCCTGTGCATCTGAGAGAGGTCATTAGTTCAATCCCCACTCAGGGCACGTGGTGGGATTTGGGGCTCAATCCCCAGTTGGGGATGCAGGAGGCAGCAATCCATGTTTCTCCCTCTCCCTCCCTCTCTCTCTAAAATGAATAAAAACATATTTAAAAAATAAGTCAATAAGGGGACGTGGTTCTTGAATGATCAGAATTCAATCCACTATTTTTAATTATACCGACATTAATTGTAATGACAATAGCAATAGGTTTCAGCTATGCAACTATTTTTATAAGCAGTATTAGGTGAAAATAAAAATATTCTCAACTTGGAAATGTAAACTTCATTCTCCATCCCCCTGACAGTATCACACACAGAAGATTGAAGAACTCAGCCAAACCCTAGCTGGTTTTGCTCAGTGGGTAGAGCGTCGGCCTGGGGACTGAAGGGTCCCAGGTTCCATTCCGGTCAAGGAGCGTGTAGGAGGCAGCTGATCCATGTTTCTAACTCTATCCCTCTCCCTTCCTCTCTGTGGAAAATCAATAAAATATATTAAAAATAAAAATAAAAAGTGCTATGGAAACACACAGCAGGGAACAATTAAATGGGCCCAGGGGGTGCTCTCTGGAATCAAGTGGAAATGACATTTGAAATGGCCCTGGACAGGGAAGAAGGTGACACTGGCAAGGGCAAAAACGCAGAGAGACCTTGACCTTCAGAGCAAGGTGTCAGGAGCCCAGGGTCTTCACGCTGACTGTGCTGGGACGGGGGGGTGGGGCTGGGGCTGAGCTTTGGTTGGAGAGGGGCCAGTGAGTAAGTCAATAGGGAAGATGAGTTTGTCACAAATCTAAGTCCACACCCAGGAATCTCTGAGGGGCAGAGAGAGGAAGCAAGGACGGTAAAAGATGGGCCCGGGACTTCTTTTGATGCCAGAAAGTCAGGACGTGTTCAAAGGAACAGTACAGGCATGACAAAGAAGCAGCTTGCAGGGGCTACCAATGGCCAACTCCTGAACAACGTGACCACTGAAATAATTAAGGACAATAATGAGCTGGAAACCACTGGGGTTGTAATTTGTGAGTTCATGCCAAACATAAATAAATGGAGCGAAGGGAGGGCTCTAGCTCACAGCAGAATCTTGAGCTCCAACTGGTAAACTGAAGAGCGTGTGAGAGTTAGAAAATCATTCTGCAACTCTCACAGCACGATGACAGGATCAAACAGGAATCATCAATAGCTGCTACATTGCTACAAAGAGAGAGCCGGAGACTTGGATGTTCTCAAAGTGCCTTCCTGGATGTTGCTTATTAGCTGCCAGGGGAGGGGGCAGTCATTCCACGGTGGGTAGCACCTTGAGAAGGTGGTCAGTGAGGGGCAGATGGGCACGGTGCGCCCCCAGATGTGGTAGCCTGCCAAGGACCCAGGACCCCGCTCTTTAGTATTCTGACAGCGTTGCGTGGCCGGAATCTAACTAGGAGACAAACGACATACAGACAAACTCAAAATCATGAGCTTCGTTCTTTAAGAGGCCGGGAGTGGACTCGATTGTTCAAAAAAGATGGGCTGTGTTCCAGATCAAAGAAAGCTGAGGAGACCGGACCATTAAGCCAACTCCTGGCTCTATGCTGGAAGTGGTGGGGGAGGTTGGGGGAGGGAGGGAGATTTCTTTGAAGGACATCCTTGGGTTCATTGATAAAAGTGGAATGTGGCCAAAACTGGTTTGGCTCAGTGGATAGAGCGTCGGCCTGCGGACTGGAAGGTCCCGGGTTCAATTCTGATCAAGGGCACATACCTTGGTTGCGGGCACATCCCCATTGGGGGTTGTGCAGGAGGCAGCTGATCGATGTCTCTCTCTCATCAATGTTTCTGACTCTCTCTCTCTCCTTTCCTCTCTGTGAAAAATCAATAATATATATATATTTTTAAAAAGTGCAATGTGAATGGGTAGATTTGTTCAAAGCACAGCTGATAAATTCTGTGGAGCTGATCCCTGCCCTGTGTTATCTGCAAACACGCACTGAAATATTTAGGAGTAAAAAGTCATGAGGCCCAGAGTGAGAAAAAAAATTCATGTGGGTGCTGGGTGTGTTTGTGGAGAAAGAGAGGTAATCGATGTCAAAGCAAATGCGGTAAAAATGTCATTAGGAGATTCTAGGTAAAGGACACATACGTGTGCTAGTTTTATTCTCGCAGTTTTCTGAAGTTTAAAACTATGTTCAAATAAAAAAGTTTGTTAAAAATTCAGGAATTTGATTATTTTTTCCCTTTTTTCATATGTTTTTTGTTGATTTTAGAGAGAGAGACATCAATGTCAGAGTGAAACGTGGATCAGCTGCCTCCTGCACACCCCCCTCCTGGGGATGGAGCCCACAACCCGGATATGTGCCCCGATCAGAAATTGAACCCATGACTTAGTACGTGGGACGATGCTCAACCAACTGAGCCATACTGGCCAGGGCTGGATTTGTTCTTGTTTTGGGTTTTCATTTCAATTAAGAGAAGAACAAGGAGATAGAGAGAGAGAAAATATACTTTCGAATGCAGTAATATACTACTATTCACTTCTCATCATTTCAATGCACTTTGACCTTGGAAATGAAGGTCGTGTGTCTCAAGCAGTTAAATCCCCCTCCAGATACACACACGCACATAGAGTGGTTAGGAATGTTCACTGCGTGCCAATGTCTGAAGCAGGTTCCTTTGAAACCTTATAAAACGAGCTAACTGCCAATTCTGCATTTCCCTTGTAATTAGGATCAAGATGTAATCATCCGGCGCTGAAATGTGCGTAGCAGAGGGCCGGGGACCGAAGCTATAATATTTTATGTCTTCTACCTAGATCTAAGAGTTGAGTTAAAAGATGTTTCAAAGCGCCAAAGGCATTTCCGTTCCCTACCAGTGGCTGTGTATAAATTCTCCCAGAAAAATCATCATTTCTCGGAGTTAATAGAATCTTTGAAGCTAAATCAAGTCAATTCCCATTGTCACATTGTAAAGCTTTTGAACTGAGCTCGCTGAATGATCCTGCTCGGCGGCCACCTTGAGGGTGGCTTTGTGGGGAGCCTAAGAAAGCCCTGGCAGCAGCCTCTGCGGACCCCAGTCCCCCCCGCACCCCCACTCTCTCTCATTACTTAATGAGCAGCTCCAGGCAAGTGCCCCCTTCACAGGCAGGAGGGACAACAGATATGCAGGCGATGTGGTAGCATAGAAAGGACATTAAAATGGACATGGGAATCTGATGTTAGGGGTGTCTTGAAGCAGACCCCAGTTTCCTCATTTGCACAGAATTCAAATCCTAATATAACCAGTGAAAGAAAAGGGCCCAAAGCATTTGCCAACCTGGAATCTTTCAATCGCACTTATTGGTACCTGACAAAATGAGAGGGGGTGGAATGTAGAGGAGCAGTTTTTATTTATTTTTATTTTTTTTATTATATCTTTATTATTCAGATTATTACATTTGTTTCTCTTTTCCCCCCTCCATAGCTCCCCTCCACCTGGCTCCCAACCCTCCCTCTGCCCTTAGCTCCCTCCCATTGATCTCATCCATAGGTGTATGATTTTTGTCCAGTCTCTCCCTGCACCCCCTCTCCCCTTTCCCCCTGAGAATTATCAGTCCACTTCCTTTCTGTGCTCCTGATTCTATTATATTCACCCGTTTCTTCTGTTGATCAAATTTTTAATTCATTTAATTTTTAGATTCACTTGTTGATAGATATGTATTTGTTGTTCATAATTTTTTTATCTTTTACCTTTTTCTTCTTCCTCTTCTTAAAGAGTACCTTTCAGCATTTCATATAATACTGGTTTGGAGTTGATGAACTCCTTTAGCTTTTTCTTATCTGTGAAGCTCTTTATCTGCCCTTCAATTCTGAATGATAGTTTTGCTGGGTAGAGTATTCTTGGTTGTAGGTTCTTGCTATTCATCACGTTGAATATTTCTTGCCACTCCCATCTGGCCTGCATAGTTTCTGTTGAGAAATCAGCTGACAATCATATGGGTGCTCCCTTGTAGGTAATTAACTGTTTTTCTCTGCTAGAAGAGCAGTTTTTAGAGACAAATAGGCTTGGGTCTAGTTCTAGTCAGTCTTCTCATCTGTAAAAATGCAGATAATAGCCGAAACCAGTTTGGCTCAGTGAATAAAGCATCAGCCTGCGGACTGAGGGGTCCCAGGTTCGATTCCGGTCAAGGGCATATGCCGTACCTTGGTTGCAGGCACATCCCCAATGGGGGGCGTGCAAGAGGCGGCTGATCGATGTCTCTCTCTCATTGATGTTTCTGACTCTCCCTCTCCCTTCCTCTCTGTAAAAAATCAATAAAATATATTTTTTTAAAATGCAGATAATAAAACTGACATACATTAGCATATTCTTGCCAAACATTATGGATAATCTATGTAAAGCAACAAGATCGGTTCCTGGCATTCATGATGCCGTAAATATGTGTTGAGCATCTTCTTCGGGCCAGGCACTGTTTGTGGCAATGGAGACACCGTGGTGAGCAAGACAGGCATGATTTCAGCTACGATGGCCCTGATATTCCCTTGGGAGGAAGCAGAAAATGAATGAGTATGTAAAGAAACGGACATGTTTATTTTAATGATGAATGAATGAAGATACAGAGTGCTGTTTTCGTTCTAGAATTGGGGGTGGTCAGGGAAGGCTTGGTGAGCAATGACTTTGAGCTAGGCCCAGAGGAGATGAAGCATCCCGCCAGGTACACATTTGGGAGCGGAGGGCAGGTACAGAGGTCATCAGCGACTTGGGGAGTTCACAGAACTCCCAGATGTCCCGGAGGAGCCGGAGAAGACTAGCCACCCCAAGGCCAGATCATGCAGGATCTTGTAGGTGTAGAGACGAGCTCAGATTTTTTTTTAAAATATATTTTATTGACTTTTTACAGAAAGGAAGAGAGAGGGATAGAAAGTCAGAAACATCGATGAGAGACATCGATCAGCTGCCTCCTGCACGGCCCCCACTGGGGATGTGCCCGCAAGCAAGGTACATGCCCCCGACCGGAATCGAACCCGGGACCCTTCAGTCCGCAGGCCGACGCTCTATCCATTGAGCCAAACGGGTCTCGGCACGAGCTCATATTTTATTCCAGATGGGATGGCAAGCATTTGGAATCTTTTAAGCAGGAGGGTGACATATTACTCTGATTTGCGTTGTAAAAGATTGTCCTGCAAGGAAACATGGAGCAGACTGACAGCTGTCAGAGGGGGAGGAAGTTGGGGGACTAGACAAAAGAAGGTGAAAGGATTAAGCGAGCAACATAAACAGCATGAATCATATTTTTTTAATTGATAAAATGCACTTCATCAAAATTTTAAAATGTTTGTCTTTCAAATTTTGTCTTTCAAATAAAATGAAAAAGGAGCCAAAACCGGTTTGGCTCAGTGGATAGAGCATCGGCCTGCGGACTGAAGGGTCCCAGGTTCGATTCAGGTCAAGGGTACGTACCTTGATTGCGGGCACATCCCCAGTAGGGGGAGTGCAGGAGGCAGCTGATCGATGTTTCTGACTCTCTGTCCCTCTCTCTCTTCTTCTCTGTAAAAAAATCAACAAAATATATTAAAGAAAAAAAAGAACTCTTACAGCTCAACAACAAAAGACAACTCAACTAAAAGGCATAAAAGATCTGAATAGACATTTGGCACTGAAGAAGGTATGCAAACGAAAGACTCCTCAGCAATAAGAAGAAATACACCCACTGACACATGCAAGATGAATGGATCTCGAAAGCATTGCACGACGTGAAAGAAGCCAGATACAAAAGACTTCCGCTCACACAAAGTTCTAAAAAAGGGAAACGTACAGCGACAAAATCAAAACAAAACAGGAGCTGGAGTGTGTGGGGCAGGTGGGCAGGCGAGGAGCGTGGGCAGGGAGTGGTGTACGAGAGCCTTTGGGGGCGATGTACATGTCCCATTTCATGATGGTGGCCGCAGTTACCTGAGTGTACATTTGTTAACGTGTTGAAGCGAACGCTTAAAATTGGTGCATTGGATCATATGTAAATTATGCCTCAGTAAAACATTTTTTTAAAACTGAACATGGTCTCTTGTTGGACAGGACTAGAAATATATATATCGGTACAGATTCCTGTGCCCTTTGACCATGCACAATACACAATACGTAATCACAATACACAACAGCTGTGTGACATGGAGATAATGACGGAATATTCCAGGTGGTTGTGGGGAGCACATTAAATGATGTACGGAAAGCAGTTTGAATGGTGCCTGACATGGAATTCAATCACCAGCTCAGAGACACTTTCTAAGCCTCTTGTCTTATTCGGACTCACTCAACAGCTTTCTCCACAGCCTCAGCCTTCTGCTCAGCCTCCTCCTCAGCCTCAGCCTCCTCCTCAGCCTCCTCCTCAGCCTCAGCCTTCTGCTCAGCCTCCTCCTCAGCCTCAGCCTCCTCCTCAGCCTCCTCCTCAGCCTCAGCCTTCTGCTCAGCCTCCTCCTCAGCCTCAGCCTCAGCCTCCTCCTCCGCCTCAGCCTCCTCCTCAGCCTCAGCCTCCTCCTCAGCCTCAGCCTCCTCCTCAGCCTCCTCCTCAGCCTCAGCCTTCTGCTCAGCCTCCTCCTCAGCCTCAGCCTCCTCCTCAGCCTCCTCCTCAGCCTCAGCCTCCTCCTCCGCCACAGCCTCCTCCTCAGCCTCAGCCTCCTCCTCAGCCTCAGCCTCCTCCTCAGCCTTCACCGCTCACTCCACAAGCTTCTACGAGGGCTTGTTCCCGGTGGTTTTCCTACAGTGAGAGTTGCTCCTGAGAGTGTCTAGTACCCAGGTAATTTTATTTTAAAATGTCAAAATTACATTGTGTGTGCCGAGACCGGTGTGGCTCAGTGGATAGAGCGTCGGCCTGCGGTTCGATTCCAGTTGGGAGCATGTACCTTGCTTGCAGGCACATCTCCAGTGCAGGGCGTGCAGGAGGCGGCTGATCGATGTTTCTCTCTCATTGATGTTTCTGACTTTCTATCCCTCTCCCTTCCTCTCTGTGAAAAATCAATAAAATATATTTTTAAAAAAATTACACTGTGTATTATAGTTTAATCCCACATGAGTTTGGTTAGTATGAGTCACCCACCCCTCCCCCCCTGTCCCCTCACCTCTAGGACACAGATAGGATCATCCGTCTAGACTTGGAAGGCCTAGGAGTGAATGAAGGGGTCACCAATGAGTGGATGCCCTGGCACCTCGGTTGGACCATCATGCTTTAATGGTAACTCAAGATGGTGGCAATAAATGCCGGAGAGGAGATCCCGTGTGCTGTGCCCTCCTGTCTTTAAAAATAGTTGTGGGTCCAAGAAGTATAGTTTACCTTGTTTGACGGGGGGCATAGTGAGGGAGGGACTAATGAAATGTGATTTCATGCTCTTGGAATAGGCATAACTCTGGCTTATTCGGTGTGGCTATTCTTGTTTTTTTAAATGATATTCGTTTTGTTGTTGTTGTTCTATGGGGAATTCCTGACCTTGACCTAAAATAGACTCGGTGGTTGGATTCTCATTCCCAGAAAGAGCAAGTAGCAAAGAAATGATAAATTCCCTTCTAGTGCTTCCTCGTTATTTCCTCATCCTGGGAGGAAGCTGCTGGCAGCAGGTGTTGATCATACAGACCCAACTGTAACCGATAACGCACTGTAAGTACATCCGGGTTCCCAGGCCCAATAGCTGCAAAGGAAGCAATTGCCAGAGAGGAAGGAATTGTGGCCCAAATGTTGGCTAGTGTAATGCCAACTCTGCAACCATGGGACCCGCATGGACCCAGGACCACACTCCTGGATAGTTTTCATGAACTTAAACCACTACCACTGCTGAGTTTATCTCTGCTCCTTGGACCTTGGCTTAATGTCCCTGTGTGACCCTAAGATCATGAACCCAGGAGAAAGGCTGGATTTGGGGATATATTACTGATGGCTTTTTATTTATTCATTACCCCTTTCTGACCGTCTTTCCCATGGATTTCGGTGACAGAAACAAAATGCATCTGAAATCATTTCTTAAAGTTGCAAAATTGGAATCCTTTCTACCGACCCGCTTCCTGGGGTTACAGTGAGAGTAAATAACGCATTAGAACAGCCCGTGACCCCTAGTAAGCGCTATGTGAACGGTGGCGATGATTGCTTCCGTGTTCACACTCTGAGAACGAACCCCTCGATTCAGAACGAGCCAAAATAGTAGATTTGCCAACCTTACCTTAAAGGTGTGTGATTTTTGTAGGAAACGTGGCATCAAGATGCTTGGGACTTCAGTCAATGCCACTCTTTGTGTACATTATTATCACACGAGATCATAGCATCAGGGAGCTGGGACCTCGAGGGAAAGACCAACACTTCGCTTTCCTCGATGCAGCAAAGGGGACCCCAAGAAAGAAGCCACAATAGCAGCCCTGCGATCGTGACCAGCAGCCCCCAGTCCCTGCCCAGGCCTCTTCAGAATGCTCTGGGGTGGCTAACAAAGCGCCTCCTTTATAAAGTGCTTCAGAACAGCCAAACCCCGACCAGAGGCCACATGAGCACTGTCCTAGGTCAAGGCAGGTCTGAGTCTGCCCACCTGTTCCCCTCACGGCAAGGACAGCCAGCACCAGCAGAGGCCTGGGGATGGGCCAGAGAAGAGGACCCCGCTCCCCAGACCCCCTGCTCTTACTGACGGACGCCTCCCGGCTCGGATACCTGGGAAAACGGTACTGCGTGCAGCCAACAAAGACACACTGAAAAGGAGAAGCAGCCCGTGATGCTACGCGTTGCACGGCCACCGATATCCAGATGTGCTCTCCTGAGCTGTCTCTAATGCCAGCATCCTTTTTTTTAAAATATATTTTTTATTGATTTTTTTACAGAGAGGAATAGAAAGTTAGAAACACAGATGAGAGAGAGACGTTGATCAGCTGCCTCCTGCACGCCCCCTACTGGGGATGTGCTCGAAACCAAGATTCATGCTCTTGATGGGAACCCAACCTGGGACCTTTCAGTCCCCAGGCGACTCTCTATCCACTGAGCCAAACCGGTTTTGGCTGCATCCTTTTTTTTTAAAAGAAGCCTATCCGTTTCAGCCCAGGTTTTTATTTCACTTTCCCCGTTCCTCACTGCCTGGACTCATGGAAACACACACACACACACACACACACACACACACAGAATCAGCAGCTCCATTGCTTTTTAATTTAATGCCCTGGATCAGAGCGACACAGCGAGGCAGGAGAGCGATGTCGCGGGAATGGTGGGTAGACTGCGCTTCCCAGGAACCCCGGTTGCTCTGCCGTGGCTCTCCCAAGACCCTGCTCCCCATTGTCGCTGCAGATTATTGGAATTCCGCGCGCATCACCAGCACACGAAGGGCCCCTGCCAATCTGCTCGGCTCGACTGCAGGAGCGCTCCAGGAAGCATCACTCATTTATACGACGCCCACTCCCTCCCGCTGTAGATCCAGCGCACAGTTCGGCCTGCAGGTGCGGCCTGCAGCTTAGCTCTCTCATCCTGCACCCCAGGACCCCCAGCTCCTTCCCAGAAACACGGGCAGCAAATCCCCGGCTGGTATCCCAGCGCCCGGGAGCTTCTGTGCCTGCAGATGGAGCCGGGGCTGCCAGAGGCGACCTGCAGCCAGGGATCTGCTTCAGACCAGCCTGGGGGTAAGAGCCTGGAAGCACAGCCCCCCGCCCCTGCCAGGTCCCCCCACATTTGCAGACCGCTGAAGTCTGGGTAAAATGCACATCTGTCCTACACTAGGGAAGCAGCTGATAATGCTGATAATGGCCCACCTTCTGTTGGATAGGGATGGGGGGAAGGAAAGCATTAGCAAGGGAGTTTGGGGAGATTTTTTTTTTTTAATGACCTACGAAAAAGTCTCACAACATAAATAGAAAAATAAATGTATAATCCCAAATCTTATGTCTATGTTTTATCTATGCATGTGAGTATGCAAACACATACATGTTTAACAGAAGAAAACACGTTAAAATGAACAGTGATCCTTTTGATTTTTTCTTTTTTTTTAAAAAAATATTTTATTGATTTTTTTTACAGAGAGGAAGGGAGAGGGATAGAGTTAGAAACATTGATCAGCTGCCTTCTGCACGCCCCCTACTGGGGATGTGCCCACAATCAAGGTACATGTTCTTGACTGGAATCGAACCCGGGACCCTTCAGTCCGCAGGCCGTCACTCTATCCACTGAGCCAACCCGGTCTCAGCTGATTTTTTCTTTATCTCTTTATCTATATTTTGTAAAAACAAACAGGTGTTATTTTTAAAATATATTTTTATTGATTTTTTACAGAGAGGAAGGGAGAGGGATAGAGAGTTAGAAACATCGATGAGAGAGACATCGATCAGCCGCCTCCTGCACGCCCCCTACTGGGAATGTGCCCGCAACCAGGATACATGCCCTTGACTGGAATAGAACCTGGGACCTTTCAGTCCGCAGGCCGACGCTCTATCCACTGAGCCAAACCAGTTTCGGCCAGGTGTTATTTTTATATCCAGGAAAGTAAATGCTGTTTAGAAAGAAAACTTCCAGCAAGCGTGTATTTTTAAAGAAAAGGACTATTTTCAAAAGGTTCACTACACCTCACCCAAAAAGCCCCCATTCTGAAAGGGGGCTCCTTCCCGCTGCCCCCTTGAGGCTGCCACTAGGGGGTCCTCTAAGCACAAGTCTGGGGTCCAGTGAGGAGCTGGACCATCAGCGGCCATATCAGTAGAGAGAGAGAGAGAGAGAGAGAGAGAGAGAGAGAGAGAGAGAGAGGGCCAGAGAGAGAGATTGACCCCCTGCTCCACTGATTTATGCTTTCATTGGTTGAGTCTTACATGTGCCCTGACCAGGGATCGAACTCACAACCTTGGTGTAATCAGGACGATGCGCCAACCCACAGAGGTATGCAGCCAGGGAGAACTCTCTCCAGAGAGACGCAGAGAAAATCGCGAAGGCGGGAGCAGAGGGGGGAGAGGCAGAGGGAAAGGATGAGCCAGTTAGAGGCTGGAGGTAAACTGCTGAGAAGAAACGCAGGACTTGGCCGCTGGAGCTGCCAGGGCCCTGGACGCGCGTTTGGGTTCCAGGGTTCTCTGCCTCGCAGAGCCCTCATCTCTATTTTCCCCACGAGCCTGGGTGGCTGTTCCTGGGGGTCTCGGAGCGAGAACGATGGCCAAGAACCGTGTTTCCCGCAGCACCAGGGGAATCCTCAAAACCATCTCTGTGGGGTCAGGCTGTACTTTGATCCTTCTAATCACCCACGGTAGGGACCTCAGGCTATCGGAGCCCTGAAAACGGGCTCCTTCGCGGGTATTTCCACATGGGAAGAGTTGGGGTCAATGTCAAGTAACAGCGATATGTTTATTAGCAACAACATCCTTTCATTGTGGCCATAAATCCATTTTTCCTGAAAGATTTATGTAGCCCATTACAGGCTGTCAAGGGAAGAATATACACTGACTTCTGGTTCCCATCTAATTTTGCTTATCGCACTAATTTTACCTTCATTCCAAATTAGTCCTGAGCAGTGCATTTTTTTCTTTATTTATTTTCCCCCTTCCTCTGACCTCTCCCCATCCCCCTAGGTATGCCACCTTGACCTTCCTCACCTTTAAGCTCCAAGGGCCCTTCCTTTGCCTTTATAACTTGTTTCCTCAGTCCATTCCCTCCTCGAATTACTTGTTCCACCTCTGTGATTTTATAAGTAAACTAGAAGCCCGATGCATGCAGATTCATGCAGGAATGGGCCTTCCTTTCCCTGGCTGCTGGCACTGCCTTTGCTCCGGCCCAGAGCCCCATTTCTGCCTTCTCCCGCTGCCTAGAGGCCCAGACCAGCTGGGGCAATGCAGAACACCTGTGTCATCACCATGGCAACAACGCAAACATCCTGCCTCCTCCCGGCCCCTCGGCACCTGTGTATGCAAATCAACCCGCCATCTTTATTGGGTTAATTTGCATACTCACTCCCGATTGGCTGGTGGGTGCTGCAAAGGTGCAGCCATTTGCATCTGACTCTTTTATTAGTGAGGATGTTCTCTTACAGTTGGAGTATTGCCTCTGAATTCTTCCCTCGCCAGAACTCAAGTACCGAGGCTCCTGAACCCAGGTCCGGCCTGACCACACCCGTCTAACACCTGGTGCCCTTCATGTCACTGCCAGCATTTCCCCATCTTCAAACAGTAAAATGGAGAGTTTTAGAGGTAGAGAGGACCCCAGAGATGATCTTGCCCAATATCCTTATTTTCCAGATAAAAAACTAACACTCAGCCGAGACCGGTTTGGTTCAGTGGATAGAGCGTCGGCTTGCGGACTGAAAGGTCCCAGGTTCGATTCCGGTTGGGGGCATGTACCTTGCTTGCGGGCACATCTCCATGGTGGGGCGTGCAGGAGGCGGCTGATCGATGTCTCTCTCTCATCGATGTTTCTGACTTTCTATCTCTCTCCATTCCTCTCTGTAAAAAATCAATAAAATATATTAAAAACAAAAAACAAAAAAAAACTAACACTCAGAAATCAAATGAAGAGATTAAAGATGGAAGTGGAGCAGGCGCCAGCTACATTCATCACCTCTTAAGAACAAACTGGAATTACAAGCAAAAAATAAAAATAAAAAAATAGAGCAACTACAGTGGTACCTCGAGTGCCCTAACATACGAGATTTTTGAGATACGAGCCCTCGAGTGAGCGATTTTTGCTTTGAAATACGAGCAACATTTGAGATAGGAGTAATCTCGTGGATCGACTCGCTGCACACGACCCACCAGTTTACCGAGACTTGAGTGTCTCATAGTTTCCCACGCCTCAAGGTTACGGAACGAATTAAACTCGTATCTCGAGGTGCCACTGTAATCTGAATCGCCAACGAAGACTAGCCGAAGAGGAGCCGCATAGCAAGGATTTACAGATGAAGGGTTTACCAGAGGCTGGGGGGGGGGAGGGTAAAGGGGGCTGGCCCTGCTTCCACAGGTGGCAGCTGAGATTCGGAGGGAGACCTCACCCTAAGAAGAGAGAGGGCTCGTCTGCAGGCTGGGTTCCCGGCCCGCTGAGCAGCGCTTCTTAAAGAGCGTATTTCAAAGGCGGGCCTGCTCTGGGCTCACGTTTTAGGACTCACGTTTGTGTTCCCATCATCAGCAGGCACGGCAGCCTCCCTCTCATCACGTTTCAGTAGCAAAATGGCATCTACTCAATTTCCCCATCTCAGATTCAACGGTGATCTTAAACTTTATGGCCCATAAATGCGTTTTCAATATACTCTGCCACTTGGTTAAAGCAAAAAAGAGTTGTTATATAATTTCTTAGATGATATAAAAAATTCAGTGCTGGCAAAATAGATGTTTGCTGCACCGTTCAATGCCTAATATAAAGAAGATGCACAACGAATTTTTTTTTAAATATATATTTTATTGATTTTTTTACAGAGAGAAAGGGAGAGAGATAGAGAGCTAGAAACATCAATGAGAGAGAAACATCCATCAGCCACCTCCTGCACACCCCCTACTGGAGATGTGCCCGCAACCAAGGTACATGCCCCTGACCAGAATCAAACCTGGGACCCTTCAGTCCTCAGGCCCACGCTCTATCCACTGAGCCGAATTTTCTTTTTTGAGGATCTGTGGCAATCCATTCTGTTCTCTACACTGACTTCCGGCCTTGCCCTATCCAGTTTCTTCAGATTCCGTGTTTGTAAGTAGGCTCCTGAAAATGCACACACCCTTTCTTTTGTTTTGCCGTCTGCTGGATCACCCCTTTTGTCCAAATGGCCACATCTGAAATGTTTACTTTTTTGGAAATCCACAAACCTAATAACTTCCAAATGGCTTATGCCAGGAGTTGACGACCCACCGACCACAGGTCTGTTGCTGGCTTTGAGGAGCAAAAGCCGAACAAAACATGCGAAACCTCGTAAGACACGTTGCTGCCATCTGCAGGGCAATTGTGATAAATGTACCATCACCCACCTCTGCGATACCCGATAGCAATAGGCATGCCAATGGGCAAGAACAGTGCCCTTCGCCCTTTGCCCTTCGCCCCTCGCCCCTCCATAGGAGCACGGGCGCCGTGCCCAAGCGAAATAGTCAGCCCCAGCTGCCCAGCTGCCACCCCTGGGGAACTGGCTGGTGCCATGGGAAACAGGTAGGCGACAGGCCTTTAGCCACGAGGTTTTGTTCTTTAAAACTACAGACCTCACGCCGAAACCGGTTTGGCTCAGTGGAGAGAGCGTCGGCCAGCGGACCGAAAGGTCCCAGGTTCGATTTTGGTCAAGGGCATGTACCTTGGTGGCGGGCACATCTCCAGTAGGGGGCGTGCAGGAGGCAGCTGATAGATGTCTCTCCCTCATCAATGTTTCTCTCTATCCCTCTTCCTTCCTCTCTGTGAAAAATCACTAAAATGTTTTTTTTTAATAAAAATAAAAAAATAAATAAAACCATAGATCTCAGTGTGGACTCTGGCAGATTGAGTGTCCACAGGGACAAACAGGCTTTGGCTGACGTGCGAGTCCCTTCAGGGCAAGACGTGACAAGATGAACAGCTGGCGAACGAGGCACGTCTGTAAGGTCCCCAGGGGAGGGGCCGGGCTCTGGACCACCTGAGGCTGGAGTTGGCACCTTCTCACACCGACCAAGGGGGTGACGGCTGTTGTTGGAAGCGGCCGGCAGATTCCCGGCTCCCTGATGCTCCGCAGCCCTGGGAACCCCAGGTCCACAGGTGCTGGCACCGGAGGGTCTGCAGGAAGATGCCGTGCAGGAGCTGGGGTTCCTGGCCCCAGGGGGGTCTGCAGGAAGATCCAGTGCAGAGCTGGGGGCCCTGGTGAGGAGGGAGAGGCAGAGATGGCAGGAAGACTAGGGCCTGGATTGGTCCTGAGAGGCAGGACACAGGGCGGGGTGCACGCAGCCCCTCCTCGGGGTTCCTTCCGAATGTCCCGAGGAGAAAAGGCAGGTAGGGGGGCAGGAAAGCCAGACTTCTCTGCAGGAGGCTGGCCTGTCCGCGTGGCCCTGTCCCTGGGCCTTTGGGCCAATCCCCTCCTCTTCGGGCCCGTCACCAGGGGCCTTTGCCACCCGTTCTAGAAGCTTCTGTGGCCGTTTTCTCCAGCTCCCTGCTTTCGGAGAGCCCACTGCTTGCCCAAAGCTCCCAGGACCCTGGGAGAGGCAGGGACCCGGGAAACACAGCAGAGGCTCCCAGGATGCTGTGAGCATCGAGCGGGGGAGAGCATGAGCCTACCCTCAGCCCTGGCCAGACCTGCCCCTCAGGTCACAGGGCCTGAGTTTCCATAGCGATGTGACCAGGCGAAGATGCTGATCTGAACCTGCTGCCTCTCTCCCAGCTGCTCCAAAAGACAGGGGTGGGGGAGAGGGCTGGGGTGGGGGTGAGGGCGGACAGTCCCAAGGTGAAGAATGTGGGGTGTGGGTGGGAGTGAGTGAGTGGCAGGCAGCTGGCCCATTTCCCCTCCCCCTCTCTGGAGTGACTTCCACACCTTTTCCTCTCCCCTCACAGCTCCCACAGCCCGGGCTCCTGGTCCTGATCAGACAGACAGAGCCAGGGCCTCCTCAGCGGCTGCAGGGCTTCCGGTAGACAGGGAGACAGACAGACAGACAGACCGCCCTGATTCCACCAGTGGCCGGTATCCCACTAAGCACCCGGCCACCCCCCTTCCGGGTCCAGGACATCCCTCCTGCCGCTGACCTCCATCCACCATGTCCTTCTTTTCCCTCTCCATGGATTGTTTTCCTTTTCTTTCTTCTTTTTAAATATCTTTTATTGATTTTTTACAGAAAAGAAGGGAGAGAGATAGTTAGAAACATCGATCAGCTAGCTGCCTCCTGTACGCCCCCCCACTGGGGATGTGCCCGAAACCAAAGCACATGCCCTTGACCGGAATTGAACCCGGGATCCTTCAGTCCGCAGGCTGACGCTCTATCCACCGAGCCAAACTGGTTTCAGCACGATGTATTGTTTTCCAATGAAAAAACCCTGGCACTTCCATTGAAAAACAATAGCCCTTATGCCTGTCTTATTCTCATGAAGTCTATTCAATCTACACGTTCGTCAATCGACTTCACTGCTGCATGTTTACATCGTCTTCCAGTCCGGCAGGTTGCATTCTTCAGCTTCGTGCCTTTGGAAAAATCGTTCGGCTGTTCCACGGCCTTGGAATTCCTACATCAGTTTTAGCATCAGCTCGTCGACTTCGGGAGCAAAAACAAGGCCGCTGGGACCTGCGAACGAAGGCACCCACTGGCGGCTTCCGGCTCCCCAGAGCGCACAAACAAGGTGATGTCAGCGAAGCTGTCAACCCGCTGACTCTGCTCAAACGGATCCTTCACTGGAGTGGCTCCCCTGCCCATGGCAGGGCTGGTGTGCCCACCTCCTCCTACTGCCCCCCGGGTCCGAGAGCAGCTTACCTCTGGCACCTCTTTTTTTTTTTTTTTAATATATTTTTATTGATTTTTTACAGAGAGAAAGGGAGAGGGATAGAGAGTTAGAAACATCGATCAGCTGCCTCCTGCATGCCCCCTACTGGGGATGTGCCCACAACCAAGGTACATGCCCTTGACTGAAATCAAACCTGGGACCTTTCAGTTCCTAGGCCGACTCTCTAACCACTGAGCAAACCGGTTTCAGCTGGCACCTCTTTAGGGAAAAGGGTTAGGTGATTCCTAAAAGCCTTTACAGTTTTCAGGACTTAATGTTCTCCGTGAGCGGTTCTCAACTCCGTGTACCCGAGAAACTTCAAAGACTAGCAACACCTGTGCCCTATTCCCAGGCACAGAAGCTGCAATTGACTTGAGGTGCAGGCCAATTATAGAACATCAGCTCCTCTCCCCTTCCCCCCCCCCCCCCCGCCCCTGGTTTTACAAAAGGTCATCAGATGATTCTAATGTGCGGATGAGGCTGGGAACCCAAGATCCGTTGGGGAGTGGGGGGAGCTGCAGATTTAAAAGGACCTGGTCCTGGTCAGACAGACAAAGCTACGGTCTCGTGCTGTCCCCTGGTGGTCAGATTGCGCACTGCAGGCAGCTTTCCGCCTCTAAGTGTTTCAACCTGGGGCAGGAATGTTTAATTAAGGTCAAGCAGAGAAGAGGAAGAGGAAGGGTAGAAAAGAGGAAGCAAGGAGGAGAAGACCTGGCTTCTCCATGACCCAAGGGTGAACAGACTCACAGGCATTTCCCTCCCCACTTCCCCCTACAACAGGGGTCGGCAAACTCATTAGTCCACAGAGCCAAATATCAACAGTATAACAATTGAAATTTCTTTTGAGAGCTGAATTTTTTAAACTTCTTCTAATGCCACTTCTTCAAAATAGACTCGCCCAGGCCGTGGTATTTTGTGGAAGAGCCACACTCAAGGGGCCAAAAAGCCAGCTGCATGTGGCTCTCGAGCCGAAGTTTGCCGACCACGGCCCTAGGACAAATGAAATTCCCAAAGACTGAATCCTGGGGGCAGTCACATATACAGTGTATCTGCGTTAATCATGAAAAATCTCCCTCTGGGTCCACACCCTAGACCCTGTAAGGGGGATCCAGAAGGAAAAATGCTTAGAGGAATCCTTTTTTTCTTCTGTAAGCCAAATGGGAGATTTGAGGGGATGTATAATATTTCTCTCTTTTTCGTGTTTAGCGTGGCTAGAGAACAGTCTGGTTCCTGAGTAGGGGCAGCTGGGGATTGAGAAAATTAAAGCAACAGATACAGAGATGGAAGGAAAAAGCTGGTGCCAGATGGGACCACTGTCCTCTGACAGGGACAGGGACAGGGACAGGGACAGGGACCCTGAGCCAATACAGAGTGTTTATTTTACACAGCAAAAAAAAAAAAAAAAAAGGAAATTTTACTAAAAGTCAAGACAAAGATTATGTGCATTCTTGGGTGGGCCAGAGTCAAATCCTATTCATTTCTGGTGCTTGGCTGAATTTAAATAACAAAACCCAATCCCTAGCACCGGGGCTGAAGGTCAAGCTGACAACACTCCTGCCTTTTGGCAAAGTGTGTTTTCAGGACGTGGCTTTGCCAATGCCACTGGATTCAGCTGACAATCATTAAAGAAATGCTCTGGTGCCTTCCCAGGCGCTCTCTACAGGGATGAGATCATCTAGATAAAGGTCTGGAAAACGAGTCTCCATGTAGCTTTGTTTGTTTTCTGGTCACTGTAATGTTGGGCAAGAAGATCATTTCTCTGAGCATCAGGGACCACTGGCCATCTCACAGCACTATTCTGAACACCAGAGTGTTTGTGGACAAATACTCTGTCAGGTCCTGGCACTGGCACAGACTCCAGACTGTCCAAACTCCAGGCCTATTTGATGTGGTAGAGGCCAGGGTAGCTCCCTCAGTTGCAATTCTTCTTCTTCTTCTTCTTCTTCTTCTTCTTATTATTATTATTATTAATGTATTACATGTATACATATCTTCCCATTTCCCCTCCCCCCAATCCCATGCATGCCCTCACCCCTCAGTGTCTTGTGTCCATTGGTTATGCTTATATGCATGCATACAAGTCCTTTGGTTGATCTCTTCTTTACCCCACCTCTCCTTAACCTTCCTGCTGTAATTTGACAGTCTGTTTGATGCTTTACTGCCTCTGTATCTATCTTCCTGTTCATCAGTGTATAATGTTCTTTATTATCCATTAGTGAGTGAGATGATGTGGTATTTTTCTTTTATTGACTGGCTTATTTCGCTGAGCATAATGCTCTCCAGTTCCATCCAGGTAGCTGCAAATGGTAAGAATCCCTTCTTTTTTATGGCAGCAGAGTATTCCATCGTGTAGATGTACCAGAGTTTTCTGATCCACTCATCTGCTTCGGTTGCAATTCTGGTCCCGCCTTTACTGCTTCTTTGCGTGGACCTGGCTCATGGAGCATGCTAGATAAAAAGGCTAGGACCTCACCATCACCGCTGTTATCTCCACATCACCCCTGTGGGGGTGGGTCCAGTCCTTGGCCATTTCCCCGCCTCCTTATGGGCCTGCGTGGATCTCCCCTATCACCCGCTTCTCCCTGGGCGGGAAACAAGTCGTTTCTGAACTTCCGCAACTCAGCATGGAACTTCCGATCTAGATTATAAAGCACCTGCCTGGTCTCTTCCAGTCTCGTCCGATTACCAAGAATGCTTTTCAGGTTTTTCTTCTCAGATGAATGTAAAATGTTAAAAAATAAATAAAAATAAATAAACAAAACGTCAAGGGGAGGGAACCGTGTTACTGGAGCTGGAGGGCACAGCATGGCCAAGCCCAGCTGGTGGGGATGAGACACCCCAAGGTCTCTTTTCTGCCCCTTCCCCAGTCTCCTCCAATGGCTGCCCTCTGGTGGTCAGATGGCGCACTGCAGGCAGCTTTCCGCATCCGAGTGTCTCAGCCTGGGGCAGGAGTATTTCTTTAAGATCAAGCAGAGAAGAGGAAGAGGAAGGGCGGAAAAGAGGAAGGAAGGAGGAGGAGATCTGGCTTCTGCATGACCCAAGGCTGAACCACCGGAAGCCAAGTGACAGGGGAACCAAATGAAGGAGCTCCCGTCTCCCGGGGCCCAGGGCAGAGCTAGGACATAGACTGAGCTTTCCCTTCCTGCTGGAGAGTGCTCGCACCCCAGCACACCCCGCAAATAGCCCAGCTTTAGCCCCTCCCTGTCCCCCCGCAAACCTGCGTGCCAAGTGTCCCTCGTCCAGCCCTGCCCATGTCCTCCATGTACGACAGGAAGGACAGTGGACAGACTGGCCTGTTCAATCCTCAACAGGACACGGGGAGACTCGGACACCCGTGGCTTCCCTGGCCCTCCAGGCTACTGAATTGGTGGGGGGCCCCCCACCCCGGTGTGTCAGTGTCTGGACCTGAACGTCAGCCTCCAGGGATACTTTCCATGTATCCAACTGGCAGCTCTACTGGCCTGGCATCCAAGAAGGCTCATCTCCATGGCACAGCCTGCCAGGAAACACGAAGCGCGTTCCAAACAAAACAACAGACCTGTGTGTAGCAAATTAATGGAATATTTAACGACTCACCTCAGGAGCAGGGCACCGAGTCCCAGAACCTGGTTTGAGTAACTAGGAACTGTCCCTTTAAATCCCCTATCCCTGCCAAAGCCAGTCTGGCTCAGTGGATAGAGCGTGGGCCTGCGAGCTGCAAGGTCCCAGGTTCGATTCCGGTCAAGGTTCAGGGTGCACAGGAGGCGACTGATCGATGTTTCTCTCTCATCGATGTTTCTAACTCTCTATCTCTCTCCCTTCCTCTCTGTAAAAAAGTCAATAAAACATATTAAATCCCCTATCCCTTCCAGGCCTCGGATGAGCCGCAGGTGGGTCTGTGCGTGTGCTCCCCAGGACCAGCAAAATCCAGCCCAGAGCTTTGCACCCACCCAGCAGCCTGCCTGCCCTTCTGAGCTGCAGCGACAGCCCCTAATCCTCTGGCTCCCAGGAATTTCATCCTCCTCCCTGCTTTCCGCCACAAAGCAGAAGCATCCCCTGCATTTCCCGGGACTCCACAGGGGCAGTGTTGAGGCCCTGGGTTCTTTCTTTTGGGTGACACACTTGTAGGGGGGATTTGGTGTCTGGCCGTCCCACCCCCTCAGGTCCTGGGCTCTCTCACCACCGGAGAGCCACCCATTCCCCACCCCCACCCCCAAATCTCCTGGGAATGTCTCTTGCCCCCAGGAGGCCCAATTAGACAAGGCCATTTCCCCAAACAGTATGAGACAAACTGGAGTGTGAGCTTCATGCATCCACTAGCACCACCCATGCCATTGGGTGTAAATACAAAAATGTTGGGGTGGGAGGAGGGGGGCTGCAAGCAGAGGAGGAGGAGAGTGCACCTGGGCCCCCTCCCCCTCACCTCACTCCCCATCCAGTGCCCTCCCCCCCACCCTGGGAGTTGTGCCTCCTCCTCGGGCAGAAGACTGAACACATCCCGGAAAGAGCTCAGGAGAAAGGGACCCTAAATAAAGGCTTTTACCTGTGGGGTGGGGCACAGCCAGGCCGCCCTCGAGCTGGAGCCCCCAGACCTCAGCATCTGGGGCCGGCCTGCCTGTCCTGCCTCCCAGCAAACTCGGGGCTGCCGGGGCGGCTCCTGGCTAAATCCGGAAAATGAGGGGGGGAATGAGGCTGGAGGGCCATCTGGACTTGTCTCTCCCCCCCAGGCAACAATGTATCTCTCAGCTCTAAAGAGCCATTGCATCAAAGCAGAAGCCGCACTGATTCCTTACCACCCCGAGTCCAGACCCTTGGGATAAGGTATGAATCCATGTCTGAGCACTAGCTGGTGACAACCTTGTAGCTGAGGAAGCTACAGTATAACCACCTAGAGATAGCGCACATTAGCCAGCCCTAGCCGGTTTGGCTCAGTGGATAGAGCATTGGCCTGCAGGCTGAAGAATCCCAGGTTCAATTCTGGTCAACACTATTAGCCAGCCCTAGCCGGTTTAGCTCAGTGGATAGAGCATAGGCCTGCGAACTGAAGAATCCCAGGTTCAATTCCGGTCAAGGTCACGTACCTGGGTTGCAGGCTCCTCCCCAGCCCGGGCCCTGGTTGGGGCACCTGTAGGAGGCAGCCAGTGGGTGTTTTTCTCTCACTCACCTTGAGATTTCTCTGTCTGTCTTTCCCTCTCTCTTCCACTCTCTCTGAAAATCAATGGGGGAAAAAATCCTTGGGTGAGGATTAAAAAAGAACTATTAGCCATATTCCAAGGTGACACGGGGGTTCTGAAGAGAACACGGAAGTGTATTTATTTCTGAGGCATTATCCATCCCTGTTCCTGAGAGGAGAGAGAACCCTTTTTAAAAAAAATCGCCACATACGGCCAAAACCGGTTTGGCTCAGTGGAAAGAGCATCGGTCTGTGGACTGAGGGGTCCCGGGTTCGATTCCAGTCAAGGGCATGTAACTTGGTTGCGGGCATGTTCCCAGTAGGGGGTGTGCAAGAGGCAGCTGATGGATGTTTCTAACCCTATCCCTCTCCCTTTCTCTCTGTAAAAAAAAATTAATTAAAAAGAATTGCCACATACGGACTCTTCTTTCGGAACCTTGTGCCTTTCTGATCTCCCACGGGACTAGACATGGCGAGCAAACACTGTGTTAATGCGGTCCTTCTGTGCTCTTTAGAGGTGACTTCCAACGAGCAGACCAGAAGGCACTGCTTCCCACCAGGCACCCAGACTCTGGAGCCCTCGACCCAAACCTTAGGCAGAGGCCCCGAAGAGCTAAGTCCTGGCTCCTCCTTCCTCCCCCGCACCCCCTCTTTCCAGCCATTACTGGGGATAGGGAGGTGGAGGGGCCATGGGAGACCACAGCCCAGCAGAGGGCCCACCAGCACCCCTCCTCCACCCCTCCACCCGCTTCACGACGGAGCGGGGGTGGGGACCACCTCCCCAGGAGGCAATGGGCTGTTGCAGAGGGGCCGGCAATCAATGGCACGTGCCAAGGAGGGAAGGGGCAGAGGCTGGCACCCTGGGCCAGAGGGGCTCGGGAGGATGGCAGGAGCCCCGGGTCCGGCCACCTGGAGGAAGCCAGCCCGCCGCCCCAGTGTCCGTTCCGGCCTTCGGGGGAGGGGACGGGAGATGGCCATTTGAGAAGATAAAAACAGCCGAAACCGGTGTGGCTCAGTGGATAGAGCGTCTGCCTGTGGACTGAAAGGTCCCAGGTTCGATTCTGGTCAAGGGCATGTACCTTGGTTGCAGGCACATCCCCAGTAGGGGGCGTGCAGGAGGCAGCTGACTGATGTTTCTAACTATCTCTCTCCCTTCCTCTCTGTAAAAAAAATCAATATATGGAAAAAAAAGAAGAAGATAAAAACATGTCCTTAGATGCACAGTTTTTCTTTTGGCCGTAGGCTCCCATGTGGCTTGCACAGCACTGTGGGGTCCTGGGTGATTTTATTCCATTTGATTAGGATTTTGTGCCTGATGGATTTTTAAAAGCATTCAATTTGATTTTTTTTAATTGCATTAAGATATTGTGTATCTTTATTATTGAGCGTTTGGGGCACTCCCGCCCCCTTACATGCTGTGCTGCAGGAAGTGTCTCTCGCCGCACCTTAATCCTGACCCTGAGGGTAGGGGAACTTCGCAACTTCCGTTTTCTCTTTAGGTCACAACTGGACCCGGTCCAGAGGGAAGGAGGCAGCAGTAAGAGAGCAGAAGCAAAGGCTTTCGGATTAAAACAATAGAGTAGCTCTGACCGGTTTGGCTCAGTGGATAGAGCGTCGGCCTGCGGACTGAAGGGTTCCAGGTTCCATTCCGGTCAAGGGCATGTACCTTGGTTGTGGACACATCCCCAGTAGGGGGCGTGCAAGAGGCGCCTAATCAATGTTTCTGTCTCACCATTTCTGTCTCACCGATGTTTCTAACTCTCTATGCCTCTTCCTTTCTCTCTGTAAAAAAAAAAAAAATCAATAAAATATATTAAAAAAAATAAAGCAAGTAGAGTAGCCCATCGGAGAGAGAAGCAGAGATAAACATGAATGAGGAGCAAATGCCTTTAGAAAACTATATGTGTGCATGTGTCTCTTTTCCCTGTAAGCAGCAAGGACTGTCTTCACTCATCCAACTCCAAATTTAAACTTTCTACTTGTTAAATGTGAGGCCAGGCCGTGGGGTCACAGGGATGGAAAAGACTTGCGAGGTGAGTCTGGTGAGAGAGACGAGCAGAGAGCAGCTGGCTTCAGTCCAGTGCTGAACATGCTTTAAACACCGCCAGGAACAGCTTGCAAGTCCAGAGATGTAAGCAGCGGGGTCTGTGTTGGGTTTTGGCTGGGAGCATCTCGTGTGTCTCCGAGGGGCTTTAGAGCATGGAGGTGATGGAGTGTCCCCATGGCAATGCCCCTGCCATGGAAAGAGTTGTCTTACTCACATTTCCCCGGAGAAGGGGCACAACCAGGTCCCGCAGGGCCACGGTGGAGCATCAGGCCTTGGTCAGGAGGCAGAGTGGGAGCCAGGGGGAATTTCAGGCCGGAGCCTTTACTGGGATCTGCCCTGGGAAGGCAGGACAGAGCGAACAGTTTGGAATGGTCTAGTTGGAAGAATGCCTGTGGGTTTGGGGGTGCAGGGGGGGCCTTCCAGTGGCCCGGTGCCTGGCCCTGGGAGGATTGAGAGCAGGGAAGTGTTAGCTGGGTGTGTGAGTGGTAGATAAGGCGGCGTTTGCTGCATGTAAGAGGTATACTCCCAAGTAAGTCGCTTGGTGTCTTTAGGAATTAGCTAGCCCTAGCAGGAAAGTCTATTCCCGGTCAGCACCATGTTTAGGATGTCACAATCATAAGACACCGCAAATAAACATGATTAATATCCTGTGGAGGGGAGGAGGGGCAGGTAATTAATATTAGACAAAATCATAAAGCATTCATGATTTGGTGAGTGGAAGAAATGGAGTGGGATTATTTTTTGGGGGGCGAGGGTCGTGGAAGTTGGGAGGATCATTTCCCTTTTCCAAATAATTGGGAGGATACTTTACCCAGCATCTGGAAAAATTTGGAAGACTCAGTGATGTATGTATGTATGTATGTATGGGCTTGCAAAATGAACATTTATTGGATCTCTAGCTTCATTGCCATCCATAAGCCACCTGTTTTTTAGAGTAACCAGGCTTTAGAGTTAGGCATTCCTAACCAGGCCACCATCCCACTTCTGCTAAAGCACGTGACCTGTGTGAAGTAGGGGTCTGACTGCAGCCCCCACAGCCCTTACAGCTCCCTGCCTGCGGAAAAGCAAAGAAAAACGAGAACCCAGGTAAGATAAATGATGTACTCTCAGCTCACAATCCACCCTTCTCCCTCTCCCACTCCCGCTTTCATACCACCGTGGCAAAGCTGACCCTGCTCAGTTACGCCCCAGGGGTGTGTGTGTGTGTGTGTGTGTGTGTGTGTGTGTGTGTGTGTGTGATGGGATGGGGGAGGTTCCTCTCACTCTTTACCATCTGGGTGCTTAACCCTCCAAGATTAGACCTTGGCAAAAAACAAAACACAAATCCATGGACTATAGGCTCCGCATTGCTCCGATTGCCGTAAAATAACCACGGCGACCAAGCGCCAGCGGCTGAGCCTCAGATTCAGTCCCGGTACACCCTTGACTTGGGGTTAAAATCGTGCCCTCCGTGCACACGGCCCCGTGTGGGAAGGGAGCTGCTGACTCCTGCCCCTGCTTAGCGGGACGGGCTGGGAGCCCCCTAGCTCTCTGCAGGGGACACGCGGATCGAGGAAGGTGGAAGCGGGGACAGGAAGGGTTTCCAGGTCGGAAACCGCAGAGAGGCAATGGATTTGGAGGCGGAGGGCGGAGAGGCTTTTCAGCGTGAGATCTGGGGCGACGCTGTGCGGAGACGAGGTGTGAAATTTCGCAGGAGGGACTGCAGGCTGCACAGTCGGGATCGAAGGCTGGAAGGGGGCCGGGCCGGGCCAGATTGCAGACCCGAAGGGGACGGGAGCGACCGGCGAGCTCAGGCGCTGCAGAGCTCGCGCCCGCGGGCAGAGCCGGCGCCCCGGACGCAGAGGCAGCCTACGGCGCGGGCGCCGGCCGGAGGGGCGGTGGGCGGGGCCTTCCCTGGGACCGCCCCCCCCTCTACGGCCCGCCCACTGGGCGGGGCCAGCCCGGCAGTTACATAACAAACCGGAGTGAGTCGCTGAGGAGCGGCGCCCGGGCCGGCGGCGGGGGCGGGGCCTGGCCGGGGCTGGGCGGGGCCAGGCCTGCACCGGGCCAGGCAAGATGGCGGCCGTGGAGCCGGAGTCCGCGCCTCTGACCCTAGAATCGCTGCCCACCGACCCCCTGCTCCTGATCTTATCTTTCCTGGACTACCGGGACCTGATCAAGTAATGGGGCGGCGCGCGGTGCGGGGGCGGGGTCCCGGGGGCGGGGTCCCGGGGGCGGCGAGGCTGGAGGGTCGGGGGGCCCGGACCTGGCGGGAACCAGAGGTGATGCGGGGCCGCCCTCCTGCAGAGCCACCGTCCACGGGGCCGGGGGGTGAGACCGGGGCACCGTCAGGAGGTCTTCTCCCCGGGACCCAGACCCCAGGAGCGACGGCAGCCCGGTCCCCCGCAGGCCTGGAGGAGGCTCATTTCCGGGGCGAGGGAGGTACTGCTTCCCTCTGCCGCCCCCCCCCCCAAGACCCCTGCACCCCCTCCTGCACCCCCCCGGCCTGCACCCGCTGTGCCCAGCCCCGGGCGCTGGGGAAAGACCCTTTCTGGCCCGAGCGCTCCTCTCCGCAGCGGCCCCGGCCTCGGCACGCAGGGCGCGAAGGGAGCCGGGCGACCCCCGCGGCGCAGGTGCGACTCCCGCGCCCCCGGGTACCTGGCGGGGCGCGGCGCCCTCGAGGGGCTCCTCCGCGGCCGGGGCCGCCGCGCTTCCCGCCGCCCTGCGCGCCGTGGCGGGTGGCACGGGGGGTGCGTTGTGGTGGTGCCGCCGACCGTCCTCCCGGGGGTGCGACGCCCGTGACCGCTCTCTGCCCTGGAGTACGCGCTGCGTTGCCCGGATTACGAGCACCGGCTCCCAAAATAGCCGCCGCTGGCCGGCCGGGCGGGCGGCGCGGTGCAAGGCCCCGGACCTCCCTGCAGCGCCCGCTCGCTCCCGACTGTCTGGGCTGCTGGAAGAAATGGCGCTGTTTACGCTCTTGACAGCTGGTGGCATGGCTCTTAGCTTTTTTTTTGGGGCGCTGCCACCTCGAGGGATGAGGAGGCGAAGTCGCCCTCTGAAGGATGGGTAGGCGAGATTCAGGGTTTTTGGTGTTTTTGGGGGGGTTTTTTTTTGGATTAACTATTTTTTTGGTGTTTTTTTGGGGGGGTTTTTTTTGGATTGACTATTGGATTTGAACCGTGTGATGATGGTGCCCGGTGTTAGCAGGGATCCTTTCCGAAAGAGAGCCTTTTTTGGAGCGACTGGCAGCTGTTGGTTGGTCTCGCTGAGTAGGGACAGAGGGGTACCTCCGAGTGTCTGGCTGTATGTCGTACCTGCAACACTTTTTTTTTCCTGAAAACACATTTTTGTCTGCAGGCTGCCACTAAAGCAGAGATAAAGTTTATCTTTTCTCGGGGAAAGGCTGATCCAGCTGCAGACAGTCTTCATCTGAAATAGGCTGTGGCCGTAGCCTCTTAGACATCGAAGACAGACAGACTCACATCCTTAGGATCTGTGGACCACATTGGTGCAGGGTGAACTTTCTCAGGCAGAGCTTGCTGTCATTCTTCTTAGAAATTGAGACGCCTCTTGTCTGCAGACTATACTCTTAAGTTTCTGGGAGCATTTAAGACGCTCAGCATTTGGCTTAGCGCACCGTAGCCAAATCAGACTTTTGCCAGCAGACTGCAGGCTGGTGGTCTGTGGCTTCAGCTCTTGACCTTGCCCGAAATGCCTTGTCTCCCTCTTCCCTTCCTGGCAAGGTGAAATGTATTTAAGACCCCCTCACGTGGTTCCTTTCTCTTAACTTTTTTTCTCTGTTTATTTGCCAGGCCAGTAAATGTAAAGACTGTCTTGTTTATCTTTGGAATCATCATATATTCAAAGATTTTTTTTTTAATGCCTGTTGTGTGCCAGTTTGTTTAAATGTCTTGGATACAATAGTGAGGAAGACAGACAAGGCCCCTCTCATGAAGCTTACAGTCTAGGGCAGTGGTCGGCAAACTCATTAGTCCACAGAGCCAAATAGCAACAGGACAACGATTGAAATTTCTTTTGAGAGCCCAAAACCGACTTCTGCGCATGGGCCACGAAGTTTACATCACATTGTACGTGCGTGCTCTCACATGGTATTTTGTGGAAGAGCCACACTCAAGGGGCCAAAGAGCCACATGTGGCTCGCGAGCCGCAGTTTGCCGACCACTGGTCTGGTGGGAAAGATGGAAAACAAACAAATGCAACTACAAGAGATACTAAGTGCCGTGAAGGAAATAAATCAACAACTCTGTTAGGGAATGGGAGGGAGAGACAGTTCACGTGGGAAGGGGCCACCTTATATGAAGGTGGCCGTAGAGCAGTCCTGGCAGAGGGAGCCGTGTGCTCAGAAGCTGACTGGACAGCGGCGTGGCCTGGTGGAGGAGCTAGACGGCTGGGGTTGCAGGAGGTAGGGAGTGACTCAGGCAGAAGAAGCTGGGGAGCTCATGCAGGACCTGGGAGCCCAGGTGAGGAGCTCAGATTGTATTTTAAATGCTGTAGGTAGAAATCCAAGTCGTAACCAGATGTGACCGGATCCCTCCATAAATGTTTATGAAAGTGAGCGGAGCTGAATGCCGTATTTGGGTCTTGGAGAGAAAAAGAATGTGTGCATAACTTCTCATAAGGTATTGGCTCATGAGTCATGGAGGCTGAGAAGTCTTCCCGTCTGCCACCTGCAAGCTGGAGACTCAGGGAAGCTGGTGGTATAATTTCCAGGGCCGAGAGTGGAGAGCCTCTGGTGTGGGTGCCAGCTGGGTCGGAGAGCCTCCGCACCAGGGATGCCAAAGGACAGAGAAGATCCCTGGCTCTCAGCTCACGCTGTCCGTCAGAGAGCAGGTCTAACCGTCCCCTGCCTTTTTGTTCCGGTCAGGCCCACACTGGATTGGGCGGTGTCCACTCACATTGGGGAAGGTCGTCTGGCTTACTCAGTCTATCAGTTCAAACACTAATCTTTTCCAGAAACATCCATACAGGCACAATGCAGAAGTAATGTTTGACGCGCTAATTAGGCCTCCTTGGGCCCAAGCAAGTTTGACAACTAGCATGAACCAAAATCATTGAGTTTTAGCCACAGAAAAGTTTCCAGTGTACTGCAGCTTCTGTCCTACACTATATTTCTTTTAAGAAAAATACAGCCCAACTTTGTCAAGGGTCCTGCTCATTGCTGAGCTCTGAAGTTTTTGGTCCATATTGCTGAACTGGATTAGATTGGATTGGATTCGTTCATTAGGGTCATTGTATAATAGCAACCGCATAGTTTGAATCTCCTTCTCATTCCAGGATGATTTATTATGTACCAGTCATTCTTAACCCTCAGTGTGTATCAGAATTACATGGGGGCACTTTTTAAACATACATGGGCCTGAGGTAAAGATCTTGCCCCAAGCAAACTGAGTCGGAATCTCTAGAAAATAGTTCTCATCCTTGCTGTGCATCAGAATAACCTTTGGTGCTTGTTTCAGAGATTCCTTTATGTTGTTTAATTCTTGAGACAGAGGAGGAGAAGGATGAAGAAAAGAGGACTCTGAATTGCAAAACTGGACAGATTCAGTGTTTACAAATGTTCATTTGGGCATCTTGTGAGCTTGGCAGAAAAGGGTGAGATTGAATTTTGTATAAAGTCTGAAAATTGAGGAAAAGTTTTTAACATGGCCTTGATAAATCCCATGTGATTTAAGAGTCCATTAATTAGTTAGCCATGGCCCAAGTGAGGTCTTTGAATACTATTTTCTATAACTTATGATTCCTCTTCTGAAAAGATAGAAATCCATTTTCTTAATCTTAGGTTCATTTTTTTTGCAAATTAAATATGTCGTGTTGGATTTACAGCATAGGAACAATGTATTAGGATATAGTATAGCACTGGCCGGTATGGCTTAAAGACATATTTTTAAAAAGAATACAATATAGAATATAATATGTAGTGAGGAATTTATTTGTTTCTAACATTCCATGCTTTTGAGCAGTTGATACTAACTTGAATAGCTATGGCTATTGAAATAGAATTGTTATGGTGGTGACACTTTATAGACGGGCTCTCCAATAGTTGGTAGAGTTAAAAAGTGGTTTTTAGCTGCCATATTTATTTCTTTTAAGAAAAATTAGAACAAAACTAAGTCTTATGTATTAATATAAAAGGTCTCACAGATCTTAAAAAATACACACATTGAATAACACTCTTCCTGTGTGCAGAAATGATTATTGTAGCAGGAGTGAAGGAAGGCTCTTTGATTTGAAATAACTCTAGTGATTTATATATTTTGTAGATTTCCATAAGAAAATTACTATAGTAGAGATTTGGGGGTTTATTTGGGAACTCAAATAGTTAAGATTTCAGTACTCAAAAGATCATTATACTAGCTAACGCATTAACAGATTTTGAAAATATTGTTTTGTAAATATCAGGGTAACTAGTGGAAATTGAGAAAAGCAAAAGGAATAGAATAAATCTTAACATTGAATATTTTCATCTTGATTTTTAAATTGTTTTCTTTTTTCTTTTTCTTTTTCTTTTTTTTTTATACTAACCATGAATCTGGCCACTGTCAGTTGTTGCTACGTCAGTCGAAGACTTAGCCAGCTATCAAGTCATGATCCTCTGTGGAGAAGACATTGCAAAAAATACTGGCTGATATCTGAGTGAGTATTCAGGAAATCCGTATTCTTGAAACTTGGCCCCGGCTTCTGTAACGCCAGACTATCCGGGTTCTCCTCTCTGACCCCTCTCTCTGTCTCCTTTGGTGGCACCTCTGCCTGCCACCAAGTGCTGGTGTTCTCCCAGTCCCTGTCCTTGGCTCCTGCTCTCTTCCCTCGGAACTCCCCGGCATGCACTGTGGCGGTTTACAATGTCTGCTGTGTGCTGCTCACTCCCAGCCCTGGATGGCGTCCCTGCCATTCCCACTGGGCTCCAGACTTATTGCGTAACCCCCCACTGAACCTCTCCACTGGAGGACCCACAAGGGTCAGGAACCCAGTAAATATTAATAGATTTGACAGAACAACAGTGTAGCTAACAGAAGGTGGGAGTGGGGAAAAGTGAGAGAGGGTAGGATTGCTACCATCTTTTTCTTAGATTGAGGGGAATTGGGTAGTGACTGAAGTTGTAAAGCAAGAAGTTGAGGTTTCAGTGCATTATTGAAAATTGCAGGCTACTCAGTAGAACTGAATATTAATAACAGCTATGAAACATTGGGAGAAGGCAGAATAGAGAGAATGTTAAGTATTGCTGTATCCTGATCTTTTTTTATTGGTTTTGTTTTGTTTGTGTTCATCCTCACCCGAGGATATTTTTCCATTGATTTTTGAGAGAGAGTGGAAGAGAGGAGGAGAGACAGAAACATCAGTGTGGAAACACACATCAGTTGGTTGCCACCCACACACACCCTGCCCGGGGTCTGGGGATCGAGCCTGCAACCAAGGTATGGGACCTAAACCTGCAGGCTGAGGGCCAACACACTATCCACTGAGCCAGACCATCTAGGGCTCTGCTGATCTTTTACTTTAGGGTATCAATAGATAGATGTGAAATTGGTAAAGCAAGAATTAGAAGCACAGACATTTAAAATTACCGAGTAACTTCCAGAAATAACTAAAGTTTCCTTTGAGAGGTTGGGCTTCATAAGTTCTTTGGTACTTTTTTTGGTTTTGATAAATATGAATGGATATATTATTTATACTAATAAACAAATACTATCCCCCTCTCAAAAAAACAACAACAACACACACACAACAACAACAAATCAAACAAATCCTGAATTGTCCTTTTCTCCATCTTTGAACCTGATCATCCTTCATTCCTGGTCTTTGGGCAGCACCATCCATCCACTTGAGCTTCTAAGGCCAAACCAGGAATCATCCGTATCTCTCCTCTCTCCTCTTCCTTCCTGTCTTCCTCCTTCCTTCCTTCCTTCCTCTCTCCATCCCTCTCTCTCTCTATTCTTTCAATTACTAAGCCCTTCTGCTTTTAGCCTCCACATTTCTTGAATCTTTCTACTCGTTTCATCTAGCTACCGGTTTGAGTTCAGTTCATCATCTCTTACTGGGATTACTGCCAAACCCTCCTGACTCATCTCTGAGCCTCTAGTTTACCTCCCTCCCACACCTAGCCACAATTGTCTTTGAACTACCTTGTTAAAAGCTTTCAGTGGTTCTACATTTCCTGCAAGATATTAGCATATTGCCTTAAGGCCTTTGTGGCTGTCTTATCTTGTATCACCTCTGCCTGATATTATTCCTTCTCCCTGGTAAGACTGCATTTTTGTGGGCAAAAAGTACGCCTTACTTTTATTGTCCTCAAGTGGCTAAGTAAACATTCAATACATATTGGTGGAATTTTATCAGCTCTGAATGTTGAATTATGTGATTACTATTATGTTATATGATTCTCTGGCTGATCAAGTGTAGATAAATTAGATTAATATTATTGTACCATTAAATTCCAAATATTTTCTAAAATTGAACAACTACTGTTGGCCCTTGAACAGCTTGGGTTTGAACTACATGCATCCATTTATCTACAGATTTTTTTCAATAACTACTGTAAATTTGTTTTCCTTATGATTTTCTTAACATATTATTTTTCCTAGCTTACATATTATAAGAATATAGTATATAGGCCTGACTGGTTTGGCTCAGTAGATAGAGTGTCCACCTGCAGACTGAAGGGTCCCAGGTTCAATTCCGGTCAAGGGCATGTATGTTGATTGTGGGTACAACCCCAGTGGGGGGTGTGCAGGAGGCAGCTGATCAATGTTTCTCTCTTAACGATGTTTCTAACTCTCTACCCCTCTCCCTTCCTCTCTGTAAAAAATCAGTAAAATATACTTAAAAAAAAACTGCCGTTGACTTGAATCCTTACTGATAACATAAACAGTTGATTAACATTATTTTATATATTATATGTATTATATACTATATTCTTTTTTATTCTTTTTTATTTTTATTTTACAGAGAGGAAGTGAGAGGGATAGAAAGTCAGAAACATCCATGAGAGACATCGATCAGCTGCCTCCTGCACGCCCCCTACTGGAGATGTGTCCGCAGTCAAGATACATGCCCTTGACTGAAATTGAACCCGGGACCACCCCCCCAAGTCTGCAGGCTGACGCTCCATCCACTGAGCCAAACCGGCCAGGGCAATAGTAGTTATTAGTTAAGCTATACTCTAATTTTTAAAAAAAATATATTTTTATTGGTTTTAGAGAGAGGGGAAGGGAGAGGGAAAGAGAAACATCGATGTGAGAAACGTCCATTGGCTTCCTCAAGCCCGCAACTTGGGCATATGCCCTGACCGGGAATCAAACCAGCAACCTTTCTGTGCCCCAGACAATGCCCAACCACACCAACCAGGGCTTTCCTTGGATCTTTTTGTCTGGGACACAGATCAGGGAGGGCTGCATTCCTAACTCCTGCATTGTTCAAGGTCAACTGTACACACACCTTTATAATTTTATAATTGGTATGCTTTTAGAAGTAATTGAGATTCACACTCCAGATTTTCTTCACATATTTTCCTGAAACTAGAAAGTTTAGAAAACAGGTCAGTAGAAAGTAAGAAATAAGTGATTCATACCCACCACGCCTGTTGTTAAATTTTTTGGTGTCACTATTTGCCAGTCTTCATTTGTAGCTAAAATAAATGAAAAGGAAGGCAAAAGTGACCAAAAATTCCCAATGAAGTTTGTTGGTAAATGTCTAGAACATGTACTAATTTTAGTTCAAAGGATTTCAAATCGCTTTTTTGTCATCTGTTTAGGGAAGAGAAAACACAGAAGAATCAGTGCTGGAAGTCTCTCTTCATTGATACTTACTCTGATGTAGGAAGATACATTGACCATTATGCTGCTATTAGAAAGGCCTGGGATGATCTCAAGAGATACTTGGAGCCCAGATGTCCTCGGATGGTTTTGTCTCTTAAAGGTATGGTGGGCTACCCAAGATGCTGAGTAAGTTGTTTGCCGTCACAAAATAAAAGGCAGAACCAGGATTTCAATATCAGGCTGATTTTGGAACTATGGTCTTAGCAGTTGAAGGCAGAAAGGACCTATTCATCCTGTTATTTACAATGTCTTAGGACCTTGGAGAGCTCATCCAGTATTAGGACATTTGGCATGTGAGAATGTAGACATTTCTCCTTTCAGGTACAGAGTTACCAAGAAACTAGGATACAGAGTAGCTTCTTTTTTTCACTCTATTTGGTATTCTGAGGCCTCCCTGCTCACTGCTCTGTATCTGGTGACTGGAAGGGAGGTTGTTGTCAGAGAATTCCTTGACAGTCCTGTCTTACTCGCAGGTGTCAGTCCTCGGGGGGCTTTGCCATGAGTTGGAATAGGATAAAGGCTCTTTGAGATCTAGAATGCAAGGGCTTCTAGGAATGCCAGGTCTCTGAGTTTTAGGACTAAGTCAGGAACCTCTTCCTCCCCTAAGTGGTCATCATCCCTGACTCATTTTCAAGGCACCTAGAAAAGAAACTTGGAAAGCAGATAAGTATTGGGCTTGGGGAAATTTTTCTAAGTTTCTTGAAATTATGATACATTCATATAGGGTGTCCCAAAAAATGTGTACACACACTTTAAATAATTATAAAGCCAGCGTTTATTAAAAGCTATTTCCTGCCAAAACTGGTTTGGCTCAGTGGATAGAGTGTGGGCGTGCGGACTGAAAGGTCCCAGGTTCGATTCCGGTCAAGGGCATGTACCTTGGTTGCGGGCACATCCCCAGTGGGGTGTGTGCAGGAGGCGGCTGGTTGATGTCTCTCTCTCTCATCGATGTTTCTAACTCTATCCCTCTCCCTTCCTCTCTGTAAAAATTCAATAAAATATATTTAAAAAAAAAAAAGCTATTTCCTTTTCAGAATTGAGCTCTCAGCTGTTAAGTATATATGCATTTTGTGGGGACACCCTGTATATCTTTTATTAACCCATCTAATGGTATATATCATGTATCTTCAAATTTCATACTTACCTTACATGTTGGCTTAAATTTTTAGAGCTGGAGGGATTTTAGAGATCACTTAGGCCAGGGGTTAGCCAAGTTTTATTAAAATGACCAGATAGTAAATATTTTCGGCTTTGAGGGACAGGCAGCTGGTGTCTTGTTTTAACTATTGAACTCTCGCTGCTGTCGCAGAAGGCAGCATAGGCATTACATAAACAACGGGGTGGCACTTTGCCAAGAAAACTTCGTTCGCAGGATCAGGCGGCCGGCCAGGGTTTGGCCTGCAGCCTGGAGGTTTGTACCAGTCTCCTGATTTATACCAGGCTCTCGCTTACAGGTGAAGCGACGGGCTCAGAGAGTTTAGGTGACTTCTGCAAGGTCACAGAATAGTAAGTGGCAGAACTCTCATCTAGGTTTCTTGGCTAGTAACTTTTTTTTTTTCTCATCTAGTAACTTCTTCACGGTCTCCTCATACCAGCAAGCTCGGGGGCAGGGAAGGTAAATGAGCGTTTATGGAGAGCCAGTAAAGCATGGCACCAAGCACTTGGGGCTTCTTTAATGCTCACTGCAGTCCTCTCAGGGAGGTTTAGCTCCATTACCCAGGCAAGGATCGGATGAAGGAGATGCACTAACTTGCCGCAGTCAGCACAGAGCTGAGCGGTCACCTGGTCTGACTCCCGGGTCCGCGTGTCGCAGCTGCCTCTCTGACCCTGATTTCACTGTCTTGTAAGCAAATATATTTCTTTATATTTTTCTTTTACCATTTTGTTTGTTTGATTGGTTTTGGCTTTTAAACAATTTCTTTCTCTCTAGCTGTCTCTTTTTTAAGAAATTCGTAGTTTCTTAATATTGTATGGTCCAGGCAGTTATTCAGTTTGTTTGTACTAAACTTTTTAAAATAAAGTTTCTGTTTTGGAGTAATTTGAAATTACAGGAAAATTGCAAAAAACAAACAAACAAAAAAACAGTACGGAGAACTCTTGTATACTCTTTCCCCAGTTTCAGTTTCCCCTGATGTATTGCCTTGTGAGATATTTGTCAAAGCTAAAGTCTTCACTGGAAAATTATTATTAACTAAACTCCAGACTTTATTCAGATTCCACTAGCTTTTCCAATAATGTCCTTTTCAATTCCTGTATCCCACCCAGAATACCATACTGCGTGTGGTTATGTCTTCTTAGTGTCATTGGCCTTGGCAGTTTCTCAGTTTTTCCTTGTCTTTCATGACCATGATGGTTTGAAGGAGTACTGGTAAGGTGTTTTGTAGAATGGCCCTCATACTGACTTTGTTGGAAGTATTACTCATGACTAGACTGGAGTGATGGGTTTTCAGAAGTTACTGCAGAAGCTTAGGTATGCGGGCACGTCATCACTTACCTGTGGGGATGTGACATTCTCATGCTCTCACTAGTGGTGTAACTAGCCTCCAGGAACATGCACAGATCGTAAGTGCACAACCCAGTGAATTACCACAATGTGAACACACCCATTGTAGCCCCCTACAGGTCAAGACATAGAATAATCTGTACCTAGAACCCTCCCTCTTTCTCAGGGGTAACTCTCTCCTCATTGCTATTAGCACTGAGTAATTTTCTTTTTGAACTTTATGTAAATTGTATGATTAAGTATTATTTTGTGTGAATTATTTCCTTTTTTTTTTTTTGTAAAATTCAACTGTGCTGTCTCTAACAGTAGTTTGTTCATTCTTGTTGGGATAGAGTACTCCATTGTTTGAGCAGACCACAGTTTATAGGTTTATTCTCTTGATGGACATTTGGGTGACTTCTAGTTTTTGGCTAGTACCAATAATGCAGTGTAAAAGAATTATAAATAATACAAATGTAAATCATTTTTTATGTACATAGGAGCTTATTTCTGTCAGGTAAAAAATACCTGGGATTGAGTTTACTGGGTTGTAGAGTGTGCTTATATTAAACTTCAAAAAATATTTGTAGTAGCTGCCTCTCTAAACCTTGATTTCACTGTCTTGTAAGCAAATATATTTCTTTTTCTTTTTCTCTTGTTAATTTTTCAAAGGAGTTCTACCACTTTACATTCTTGCCAGCGCTTTAATATTGTCATTCTTTATATTTTAACCTTTCTAATGGGCGGGTAGTGATGGTTTTAATTTGCATTTCCTTGAGTATGTACAGTAACAACAATTTTATTTCTAGCTTTCCAATCCTTAGGTGTTATATATTTCTTTCTCTTGCCTTATGGCATTGCCTGGGGCCTTATTAAACCGTGTAGGGCCTTCAGTGCAATATTGGAAAGATATGATGATGTAAGTGTCCTTATCTTTCTGTTTGCAAAGAGAAAGCTTGTGACATTTCTCTGATGATGTTTGCTCTAGGTTTTTTGTACATGTTCTTTTTCAGACTGAAGCAAGTTCCTTCTGATAGTAGTTAAAGGAGAGTTTTTGTTTGTTTTTGATAATTGAATTTTTATTAAATGTCTTCCAGTCTTGTGATTATCATGATCTTTCTACTTCATTCTGTTAAGGCACTGAATTAATTACATTGCTTGATTTTTCTGAATGTTAAACCATTACTCAAATAAACTTACTTCGGCTGTAATGTATTATCCCTTTTCTGTATTGTTCGATTTGATTGGCTAGTATTTGACTGGGGTTCTTACAGATATGTTCATGAGAGAGTTTGGCCTGTAATTTCCCTTTCATAAATGTCCTTGTCAAGTTTGGGTATTAAGATGATACTGGCCTTGTTTGTGGCCTCTTTTTCTGTTTCCTGGAAGAGTTTATGTAAGCTTGATCTTATTTCCTGTGTAAATAATTAGTAGCATGCACGGATGAAGCCACTCAATCCTGGAGCTTTCATTGTAGGGAGGGTTTAAACGAAGGATTGACTTTCTTTATTAGAAATAGTACTACTCAGATTTTTTGCTTATTCTCAGTCAGTTTTGACAAGTTGTGTTTTTCTAGGCAATTGTCCACTTTATTTACATTTTAAATTGCCATAAAGTTTTCCATGGGACCCTCTTACCTTTGTAAAGCTTGTTGGAGGGGTAGTGATTTCACTTTTCCATTTCTGGACTTATATGCGCTTCCTCTCTGTTCCTCTTGCTCAGTCTTGCTAGGAAGGGGTTAATCAATTTTAATAGTCTTTTCAAAGAACTGGCATCTGCCTTTGCCAATTCATTTCTTATTTCATTAATTTCTCTGATGTCTTTGAGTGTACTGTCACTTTTTTCCTGATTTGAGATGATGTAGATAATAACTTTTCAGTTTTTCTTCTTTTTTTCAAGTGTTTTTAAGGCTATCAATTTTCCTGTGAACATAGTTTTAGCCTCCTATCACAAGTTTTAATATGTTGTATTTTCATTAACATGCAGTTCAAAATATTTTCTGATTTTTTCCTTGACCCGTGGGTTATATAGAAATATATGGTTTGATTTCCAAACATGTGGTGCTTTTTTAGTAGTTTTTTTAATATAATTTTTTTGATTCCACTGTTATTAGGGAATATACTCTATGACTCTAGTCATTTGAAATTTGTTCTCTGGCCCAGTGTATAATATAT
The DNA here is from genome assembly GCA_011751065.1 of Lasiurus cinereus. Classification (NCBI taxonomy): domain Eukaryota; kingdom Metazoa; phylum Chordata; class Mammalia; order Chiroptera; family Vespertilionidae; genus Lasiurus; species Lasiurus cinereus. Next base: position 3,959,763 of record JAAGEH010000043.1, on the reverse strand, counting down.
CTTGGTAAATGTTGAAAAGAGCATATATTTTACCATTGATATACACGTATCAATACATATCTATATATATAAAAGCCTAAGTGACCGGAATGACTGGTCACTATGATGCACACTGACCACCAGGGGGCAGATACTCAACACAGGAGCTGCACCCTCAGAGTTAATGCGTTTCCACCACCAACCTCCCCCAGCTGGCCAACCTCCCATGGTCCCTCCCCCTCAGCTGGCCCCCAGGCTGGGACGGGGAACCAGGGATGGGTGGTGGCGGACTTGGCTTCTTTCCCAGGAGGTCCAAGGGCCAGCTCCCTCCTCAGGGCCAATGGCCAACCTCCCATGTCCCATCCCTCCCCCTGGCCGGCCGGCGCCGATTGGCCCATTGCCCACCACAGTGGCAGCCTGGCAGTGAGGGAAGGAGAAGGGGACAAGGTGGGGAACCATGTGGTGGTGTGGCTCCGACAGTGGCAGCGTCAGCATCTGGTGCTTGTTCCTTCCACACCTGGCCCAGCGACTGTAGCCTCCTCTCCAACACGGCCCTGATCAGCCTGACCCTCATCAGCTTGGCCCCGATCAGCCTGATCACTGGCCAAGCTTAGGCACCCCATCTGTGCATGAATTTCATGCACTGGGCCTCTAGAGTGCGTGTGTGTGTGTGTGTGTGTGTGTGTGTGTGTGTGTGTGTGTAAATTTACATATATACATAAAATTAGGCAAAACTTGTTCATCTGGTACTCTTGTTTATTTGGGGGGCTACTTGTTTTATTAATTACTAACAGAGGTGTGTTGAAATTTTTCACTGCGGTAGGTGGAGTTCTGAGAGAATTCCCAAGATTCCCATAGTCACTGTTAGATGCATGGTATAAAGTCCCCTGGTGTGTGAGTAGACTGTGGATATAATTTATTTCAGCTCTGTGGTTGGTCACGTTATAAGACAAAGATGAGAGGGTTTTGCAGATATAATGAAAGCCCCAGATTTGATGATTTGAGGAAATTATCCCGAGTGGACCTGACCTAATCAGGTAAGTCCTAACAGAAACTGGGCCCTTTTGGAGTCAGAGAGATTTGGACCATGGCTGTTCCTCCTGTGGCCTTCAAAACCAAACTGGCATGCTGTGGAGAGGCCAGTGGTGGGGACTGGCAGGCGGCTCTTTGGAGCTGAGGCCTCAGCTACACTGCAAGGACTGAATTGTGCCAGGAACCGTGAGCTTGGAAGGGGACCCCAAGCATGAGATGCATAAGATGAGACAGCAGCCCCCGTGGACCCCATTGTTTCAGCCTTGTGGGACCTGAGCAGAGGACCCAGTTCAGTCACCCCAGATTTCTGACCTACAGAAACTGTGAGATAATAAAGAAGTGTTTTAAGCTGCTAATATGGTGACTCTAGAAAACAAATACGCCTGCTATGATTATAGATGTATCTTTTTCCACTTTTGTTCTTCATTTTAAAAATTATATTTTGAAGCTGTGTTATTAGGTACACAAAATTAGAATTATAGTATTTATGTAGTGAATTGAACCTTTTTGCCATTATAAAAAGTCCTCCATTACCTCTAATAATGCTATTCACTTTAAATTTTAGTTTGTGTGATTTTAGTGGAGTCATTCTAGCTTTCTTTTCTCTATCTACATCTTTAAGATGTGCCTCTTATTTTATATTCATCTTTGTTTTTATCTGCTGTCAATCTGTCTTTTAATTAGATTATTTACCCCATATTTAATGTGACTACTAATATATTTGAATTTAAATATACTGCTTCTACGTATATGTTTTTTTATTTGTGTCATCTGGGTAGGTGTTTCTATTTTGCATTCTTCTTATTTTTATTCTGCACTCCCGCTTTTGATTTAATTAAAGTTTGTTTTAAACTAGTATGTTTACCATTTTCTGGACAACGAATCTTAAAATATTTTAACTCCAGTTACCTTTGTGTTATGGTTTTTGTGATTTTAATTGTAGTATATTTTATAACCCTGGAAATGTTGTTATTATTTTATTCACTTAATATTATCTTAGATTTATCTTTTCTGTTGCCTTTTATTGTTCCTGCACCTTCATGCTTTCCAACTGGGATAATTTTTCTTCTGCTCGAGAATTCCTTTGTTTTTGTGTGTTTTTTAATGAGGGGCCGCTACTGCTACATTTTTTCAGATCTTTTTGGGCCTAAAAAAGTATTTATTTCATCTTCACTCTTGATGTATATATCCACTGGAGGTAGAATTCTTGTCAGTAGTTAGTTTGTTTGTTTTAGCACTTAGAAGGTGCCATTCTTCTGGCTTCTGTTTCTGTTGAGAATTTTGGGGTCAGTCTTTTTTTTTTTTTAAATATATTTTATTGATTTTTTTACAGAGAGGAAGGGAGAGAGATAGAAAGTCAGAAACATCGATGAGAGAGAGACATCGATCAGCCGCCTCCTGCACGCCCCACAGTGGAGATGTGCCCGCAAGCAAGGTACATGCCCTTGACCGGAATCGAACCTGGGACCTTTCAGTACGCAGGCCGACGCTCTATCCACTGAGCCACACCGGTCTCGGCTTGTGGTCAGTCTTATTGTTCCTTTGAAGGTTCCTTCTGTGGCTTTTCCCCTTCTCTAGCTGCTTTGAAAATCTCTGTCTTTGATTTTCCAGTTTTCCAGTTGTGTGTCTAGATATGCTTTTCTTTGCAATTATTCTCCATGGAGTCCATAGTGCTTCTTGAACCTGTGCTTTGCTGTTTTTGTCAATTTGGGAAAGTCCTCCCGGTCCTGTGATCTGTTGAAAGCATTGCTCAATCGCTCAGCCGCTCAGCCTCCTGTTTGCTTTCAGAGTTGGCAGGTGCCTCCAAGACAAGGACACTCCTTCGGAGGCGTGGCTGCCCCTCAGTTTCTCTCTGCTGGACCCTCACCCGGCCCTGTCCACTGTCTGGGGGTTTTCCAAAAGCCTTGACACCAGTTTTGTGGTTGTCAGTCTTCCCAGTTCCTCAGCAAGAGGTTTGATCCACAACCTGGAGGACCACGGCTGAAAGTGAACCTCTTTTCTTGGTGGTTGTGATTACAATACTTCCTGCTTTTTAAAATTAGAATATGTGGCCGGCTTGCCAGTGTGCAAAATTGAAGTTAACGGCCGCCTCACAGCATGAACGTACACCAAAGTTCAGTAAGAGGTTCCTTTAAGACTCTATTATTATTTTAGAGAACTGGAGATGGTTTGTGATGAGAAGTGAGGTTATGTTAGATTAGGAAAAATGAGATATGCCCTAATGTTTGCATTGTAATGTGAAAGTTATTGTGGATTTCCATTGGCGCGTGTGCCTTTCCATATTTTACCGAGTGCCAGTTTCCCTGCTGAATTTGCTTGCCCAGGGCTTCAAACGTCAGCCAATCTAAAGTGATCAGTTTCTCTGAATTTTCAGTTCGTTTCCCTATATTTCAGCAATGCATTTCGGGCAGAACTCACTGGCCCTAAGATTGTTCCACTGGCTAGCAGGAAGACTGTACTTCATCTTAGATCTAAGGCTTATTGTTTCTTCTTCGTAATTTGCCTTTTTGTGCATTTGCAGAGGGCGCTCGAGAGGAAGACCTGGATGCCGTGGAAGCTCAGATCGGCTGCAAACTGCCCGATGATTACCGCTGCTCGTATCGGATCCACAACGGGCAGAAGTTGGTGGTTCCTGGGTAAGACGCTCGCTGTTTTGGTTATTTTTAATGATACAACTTATAAGCAAACTGTGGTTGTAGTTGCTCTTAGTAGGTTAAAGTAGTATAGGAGTTCCCTTTTCTTCCTTGTAGCAATCCATAAGGCAGTCTACAGCTTGAATTTGATTTTACCAAAATATATGTGTCTCATGAAAACCTTATTTCTGTCAACGCCTCCTTAGAATGAAATGAAATCTGGTTGGGTGTGGGGCAGTGCAGCATAAGGGAAATGCATGTGGAAGTACATTTTTAAAAATATATATTTTATTGATTTTTCACAGAGAGGAAGGGAGAGGAAGAGAGAATTAGAAACATCGATGAGAGAGAGACATTGATCAGCTCCCTCCTGCACACCCCCCACTGGGGATGTGCCTGCAATCAAGGTACATGCCCTTGACCGGAATGGAACCTGGGACCCTTGTGTCCGCAGGCCGACACTCTATCCACTGAGCCAAACTGGTTAGGGCTGGAGGTACATTTTAACTGAAACTGTTCAGCACCTTCAAGTGTTTATCATGTTTACAGCCAGAGCCTTTGTTTTGGAGAGCCTGGCGCAAATTCTGTGTACCATACATGTAAAAATAATAATTTGTTCAGAACTGCATGTACTAAACTAAAAAATACATAATTTTGCCCTATTCAAGCATGGCCTATAATTAAATGGCTTATTTTAAACTTCTAAAAGATGAAGTATTCATTGTGGAACCTTTCGGGGAAAAACAGACCACGTAGTTAGTACCTGTCAAAGTCACTCGCAGTTTTAAAAACTGTATGCTTTGAACCGGTTTACTCCTTTTGTTTTTGTTTTTTTATGAAATTAAGCCACTTCAGAGACATTGCATTTGTGCAAAGCCAGTAAGAATTCAGGGAGAACTTTGCATTGTTCTTATTGGAACATGATGCCTCTGTGTGTGAAGAATCATATGAGGCTCTGTTTCCATTTCAGGTCTGAATACTACCTTGCAATCTCAGTATGACCACCTCCCATCCCTGTACTCACTCCCTGTACTCGCTCATCGAGTACATTTCTGAAATATGGGCAGTTAGGACTAGCTAACCCTAAGTTATTGGCTTTTTTTTATCTATTCTGTTTTCCTGACCAACTGAAATTTGACAAAATTGAAAAACTGTCACACTTCAAGAGCATAGCCTATGGTTAGAGAATTTTATGGAAGGAGTCGCCCAGAAGTGACATAACAAAAAGGTCATGCATTTCAACACAGGATTTCTAGCTATCCACTGCCCAGCGGTGGGATGTGGGATAGGAGTCCCATTAAGGATCCACACCTGTGCTATTCTCATGCTCATGCAGTGAGACGAATGTAGATCCCATGCATTCCAAGTTCATGAAAATTTGGTCAAGGTTGAGGCCGGTTAACATTTATACTGCCTAGCAGGATAGAATAAACTAAAGGTTGTAACAGCATAAAGGTATCAGAGAATTTATTCCTTGAAACATTAAATTAGTCATACACATATATATAACAAAGTATCAGCAAATCAATTTATAATGGCAAGATAGGTTTCTTAATGCAATAAAACCATTTTTCTT
>JAAGEH010000043.1:3910060-3954533 GCA_011751065.1 Lasiurus cinereus | reverse complement strand
ACCATTTTTCTTTTTGTAAAGCTGACACACATTTTAGACATTTAGGCTTTTAATTTAAATCCATCTTTCCACTCAAGAGTTTGGCTGTAATATATAAATTAGTGTTTTGGGGCATTTCCAGTTTAGAATCGACATGTTAGTTCTTATAAAGTTGTCAGTGTGAAATCATTATTCATTAAGAAGATGAAGCACAGATGTTTGTTTGGCAACTGATTAAACCTTTGAGTCTCTTCTCAGATTGTTGGGAAGCATGGCGCTGTCCAATCACTATCGTTCGGAGGACTTGTTAGACGTGGATACGGCTGCTGGCGGCTTTCAGCAGAGACAGGGCCTGAAATACTGCCTCCCTCTCACTTTCTGCATCCACACTGGTCTGAGCCAGTACATAGCAGTGGAAGCTGCAGAGGGCCGGAACAAGAATGAAGTTTTCTACCAATGCCCGGTAAGTAGGAATTGTGCTTACGTGTGGCTTTAAGGTGTGTTCTGATGAGCGTATAACTGCGAGCATTAGGAATGTTCAGGGTTGGTGAATGGGTATGGGGCGTTATGCAATTTAAATATAGACCCACCTAAGCAGACACAGAGGCATGGAATGCCAAAGGAAAATGTTACCAGTGGACAAACATTGCAAACTGTGGTCCATGCAGACACAGAGCTGTGACTTGTGTGAAGGCATTTTAAGTTTAAGGCAAATTAATGAGCTTTTTGTTGAAGTAATGCATCATAATATACATTTCTGACTTTAAAAATTTAGCTTCTGACCATCATTTTATCTAAGTGCAGTAGGAACTTTTTAAACTCTTCAGTTGTTGAAAAATGAAGATTCTTTTTAGACAACTTTTATTATGACTTTAGTATTTTATTTCTTCAGTTTTCAGTAATTTATTAGTAACAACTTCTGCATTCATTTTTCCCTAGCTGTGAACTTTTAACTTAAAAGAGAAATTGAAAATAGGAAATACTCTTCATCTGAGATATGTGACTCCATAAAACATTTAAAATATTTTAAGAGCCTTTATATCTTTTAATTTTTTCTAAGCATTTTCACATCTTTTATCTCATTTTTGACTTGTGACCTCTATAGGGTTATAGAATAATTGATCTCTTTATTTATAGAGAAAAGTGACTAATCTAGAATTCTTCAGGTTTCTTTCTTTTTTTTTTTTAATATATTTTATTGATTTGTTTTACAGAGAGGAAGGGAGAGAGGTAGAAAGTCAGAAACATCGATGAGAGAGAGACATCGATCAGCCGCCTCCTGCACGCCCCACAGTGGAGATGTGCCCGAAAGCAAGGTACATGCCCCCAACTGGAATCGAACCCGGGACCTTTCAGTCCACAAGCTGACGCTCTATCCACTGAGCCAAACCGGTCTTGGCTTCTTCAGGTTTCTTGATTGAATCTAAAGCCTTTTCTGCTAGGATAATTAGCTGTATTTCTTAACTTTAACTTCCTAATTCTTTTCCTGAAGGACAGTTTTTTGTTTTTTGTTTTGGTTCATTGTCAGTTTTAACAGTATATACGCATTTAACTGGAATTTATAGAAAGAACTTAAATATAGAAATCATAAAGCAGGAGCTGACAAATGTGAGGAATGTCCAAGAATTGGTTAGAGTAATTAGGTTATTTTATATCTGTTTTTGCCTTTTCTTCAGAGAAGAATACAAATAATAAACAATGGAAAAATTAAGAAAATGTATTTTTCTTATTCTCTTTTTTCCTTCTTTCTTTCTCAGAACCTAGTTAATATAAGGTGATTCCTCTGGCCTTGGACTCTATGGGGAATACAGACATATCTCATTTTTTGTTTTGTTTGTTTTTAATAAAAAATGTGAATTTATTTAAAACAAAACAAAAGACATGATGGAGAGTATTTTTCTTAATTAAAATATTCTTTTTCTTGCCTAGGACCAAATGGCTCGGAACCCAGCTGCTATTGACATGTTTATCATAGGTAGGAGAAAAGAAAATTTTATTTTTTCCTCTTTCCTCCTTTCAAAAATATTAAATTGGTAGACATTTTTTAGTTACTTAGCCAGTTGACAATTTTATACTTGTATTTCTTAAGGCTTGCTGGTTTAAAAAGGCACTCATTAGAATAGCCCTTATACTTTATTTGAATTTGGTTTCTATTTGGAAAAAAGCCATGCCCTGTACAATCTTGTGCTCTAGAACTCTGCTATGGAACACTAAAATGTATAGAATATGAGTAAGTATATAGTTCCCTTACATGCACATGGTATTTTTCATCACTCATATTAATACATAATTAGAGATATTGATATATAAAATTACTTTGTACTTTTTTTTTTGAATGTTGCATTTTTTTTTTTAAGATTTTTAAAATTGTTTTTTAGAGGGAGAGAGAGGGAGAGAGAAACATCAATGTGAGAGTAAAATATCTATGGGCTGCCTCCTCCTCGCCCCTTACTGGGAATCAAGCCCACAACCTAGGCCTGTGCCCTGACTGGGAATCAAACTGGCAGCCTTTTGGTGCCTGGGATGGTATCACTGAGCTACTTGGGCCAGGACAGTGCTTTCTTTGGTGCTGATGCTATAGTAAAATGCTGATAAATCACACTGGATACCTCCAAACAGCAGTCTTTGAAAACCAGTATAAGCTGGGCTTCATGGACTCCTTGGCACAAGTAGTTTTCTAGGCCTTAACGGGGTATTTCTCAAAGGACTGGAGAACAATTTAATTTGTATGCAAGTGCTAGTCACCTCTTTGCTATTCAGTTAGTCTGTTTTGCTTAGATTTTGCTCACTTAAGAGAAGCTTGCCAACCGTCTGCTCAGCTTTTAAAGGTGTTCCTGGCACATGTCAAACATCCCCAGAGAGTCAGAGACTCGTAGTAAAAGGGCCTTGCAAGCTCAGGCATCTGTGTTTAATTAGTTCTTCTCATTGGAAGCTTGAACAGAGTCTAGACTGGCATATTCTAGATTTTGTGGCACACTTCACAATTTCAAGCCCTCACTCCTACGCAGTGAGTTATAAAAAGCTTTGGCACTTAGTGTCTGGCTGTCAGCTCGCCCTGACTCACGCCGTCTGTGGTTTCCAAGCGAAGTACTTGCTGTGTTTTGCTCCTGCTCGTTGCCCTCTTTGGCATCTTCGCATAGCACGTACTCTCAGAGGTGGGGATCAAGCTAGAGTGAGTGGTACTGCTGAGTTTGTACCCTAATGAGCCCTAAGTAAGCTGCCTGCTGGGCTCCTGGGGTTTCTTGCTCTCAGTGTGGTGCTGGTCTGACATGGTCTGGAGCAGAATACACAGGTCTGATAATACCATTCTGATAGTCGGGATTCTCCGGGAATGGGGGAGCAGAGCGAAAGATTTGGGATGAGATGGGAAGTTCGTGCTGGGAGGGAAGAGGAGAAAGCAGTTTCCTTTCGGGTGCCTTGATAACGCCCCAGTGCTACCGAAGAAACTCCAAGATGCAGGCTTCCTCTGGAAGGTAAACTACGTTTGAACATAGAGATTGCGTCTTGGGTCAAGTAGGTTTGACTTTCTTGGGATTTTAGTAAAATATAAGATGGAATCTCCTGGTGCTCAGGGCATTTTTTAAAAATATAGGACTCTTCATGAATTTGCGCATCATCCTTGCACAGGGGCCATGCTAATCTCTGTATTATTCCAGTTTTAGGGTATGTGTGCCGGAGTGAGCACTTCAGGGCATTATTAATAGATATTTAAGAAAAGTGGATTCTGTGTGCAGTTCAAATAAGTTTAGTAGTAAGGACTACATAGGAAACTGTCCTCATTTTAAAGAACACACTTTGTTCTCATATGTATTACAATAAATTTATACACCATGTCAATTTCTTTTTTATGTAAGCCATGACATACGAAAAATGACTTTAAAACTCTACAGGGAAGTTACTAGTTCTCATGACATAAAATTGTACCTTCTTTGAAGTATTATGCCTTTGTTAATATCAGTAAATAAGGCTTCTTAATATCTTGCTCCAAGTAAACAGGTGATCAGTGCTCATTTTGAATACAATAACATTTAATAAATAGGGAGTTAGATGGGCCATTTATAGACAGTAAGAACCAACTATTGTGGTGTACTTTCTCTTAGTTGATGCCTTTAAAATTTTAAAGCTGTGTACCCTCAGACCCAAGCCTCAATTGTATCTTCCATCACTGTCAAAGGAGAATATAAGTAAATGCTGTAAATTTAGCATCTGACATTTAGCATGGGGGAGTATAGGAACTGGGTGGATAAAAATAAGATTTCAGAGAAATGCATTGGGCATCCATCACTGGCTAAGGGACTGACGTACACTGGTCACTGAGATGTGTTAACAATAAAGGGATGAGAAAGTTATGTTTATTACCTACAGGGGGCAGGCATAATTTATGTAAAGGCTTGTTACTGACCCAATCACTAGATCACAGATGTTCCATCATTCTTTCCGCTTCGAGCTGCTCACTGAGAATATGGAGGACCGCTGTGCGTTGACTCTGTAGTAGTGCATCTAAACTACTCGGGATGGTCTGATCCCATAACTTCTGTCAGATGGCCAGACTGTATGTCCCTGAAGCCGGGCTATTCCCTGATGGTTTGAGGACAGGTGCTAATACTGTGCCTGTAGTATCTTCCTGGATGTAGCCATATCTTCTTCGTTCAAGGAATTACAGAAAACTTTCCATTCCTGTACCAGAACAAAGTAGAGTTTAGGAATCTGTTATTTAATTATATGTAAGTGTGAAAAGTACTTTGAAGTTAGCTGGAGGATTCCCTAGCAAGGTTGTTAGGAAGAAGAGGGATAGAATTGAGACTAGAAGTTGTCCTAATAAAGGACTAGAGCAGCAGTTCTCAACCTGTGAGTCTTGATCCCTTTAGGGGTCAAACGACCCTTTCACAGGGGTCGCCTAAGACTATTGGAAAATACCTATTTCCCATGGTCTTAGGAACCAACACACCGCTCCTCGGTGTAGCAAAATGTAGCAATGTAGTTTACTGTTGTCATATTAAGACTGTTAACCATGCTACACCACGATTCAAGACAAAATTTCATTTTTTTTGTAATTAGAAATAAATATTTCACAATATATAATTACATATTGTTTTTGTGATTAATCCCTATGCTTTAATTATGTTCAATTTATAACAATGAAAATACATCCTGCATATTAGATATTTACATTACAGTTCATAACAGTAGCAAAATTACAGTTATGAAGTAGCAACGAAAATAATTTTATGGTTGGGGGTCACCACAACATGAGGAATTGTATTAAAGGGTCGCGGCATTAGGAAGGTTGAGAACCACTGGACTAGCGGAATTGTATCTATAAATGTTCCTGGGTTTGACATCACACCTTACACAAAGAGAAATTACAATTGTCTCCTCGATTCCTGCATGGCTTTTACAAAAACTATTTGTCCTTCCCCCCTTTTCTGGTTTGCAGGTGCTACTTTTACTGACTGGTTTACTTCTTATGTCAACAGTGTTGTGTCAGGTGGCTTCCCTATCATCAGAGACCAAATTTTCAGGTATTTCACTCGGGGCTTTTGGGAATGGAGTGATTGTAACAAACAAACATCATCGGTTCCACATCATAAGATGAGGTTTCCCAGGAAGGTTAATAACTGAACCTCTCATCATCATAAATCTATTTTATTCTCGTTTTAAGGCCAAAACATCCAAACACTTGAACAGCCAGTATTTTTCTTATTTTGAAGAATCAAAAGAAAAAACTGATTTGATATAAAAGTTATGAATTTATAGTAGTTATATAGTTTCTTTTAGAAAAAAAGCTGTTTGCCAATTAGTAGATTTTTAGTATGAGTAGCAAATATTATCTATAAATGGAACATCCAGGTATTATAGATAGTATTAGAGGTAATATTGGTTTACAGTAGCCTGATTGGCAGAAATGATACACTAAGTATACATTAGAGGCCCCTCTAATAATATGCTAACACATTTTTATGATCAGAATCACTATTTGCAGGTATAGCTGGGTTTTCAGATGGTCTCCTGAATTTCCTCAGCTCTGAAAACAGAGAGAGACTCTTTTTAGTTTCCAAGTAAATTACTTTACCTCCACCATCGCTGATCCGGAGTCTTCAAAGCTTTCTGGTTTGCTTATAATTTCTAGTTTTCTTCTAAGCTTAATAGGACTACGCCTTTACAATCTCCAATGTGGTTTAAATGTTCAGTCCTAAAGTGAAGTCTAAGCTCTTTTGCATTGTATCTTTAAACCTTTTATCGTCTGGAATCGAGGCCAGTTGACTAAAAAGTGTTTAATTTTTTTATTTACCTAGATATGTTCACGATCCGGAGTGTGTAGCAACAACCGGAGATATTACAGTTTCAGTTTCCACGTCGTTTCTGCCAGAACTTAGCTCCGTACACCCACCCCACTATTTCTTCACGTACCGAATCAGGTGAGACTGTTCAATGGGGTCACCTTCCAGTTAGGAGTGGGACATGGCCTCTGGAAGTGTTGTTATTGCCCAATTTGATGAAAGATATAAAACACATTTGAAAGGCAGCTGCTTGCTGATACAGAGGATGGTGGATAGCAAAGTTCTCTACAGTATAGATAGGTTTTCCCTGCTTTTACTTCCATTTGTACTTATGGATGCTGAATTGTCTCTGGGCCATAAGGTTTTGTTCTCCAGTGTCTTCTGGGGTATTTTCTGGTTTAGGAACAAGTTGGTCTTTTTAAAAATGAGATCCATTGTCTTCATTCTTTTTTTTTTTTCTTAGTATATTTTATTGATTTTTTACAGAGAGGAAAGGAGAGAGATAGAAAGTCAGAAACATCGATGAGAGAGAGACATCGATCAGCCGCCTCCTGCACGCCCCAAGTGGAGATGTACCTGCAAGCAAGGTACATGCCCCCAATCGGAATCGAACCTGGGACCTTTCAGTCCGCAGACCGACACTCTATCCACTGAGCCAAACCGGTCTCGGCCAAGCTGGTCTTTTTTAGTAGAATCACCCCAGTGTGGCAGGAAGAGCTGATGTGTGGGTTAGTCCTCCCACAAGCACTGTAAACTCTGCTCCATGTACCTGGATGTGCTCAGTGACCAGAGAATCTACATCTGCACCCTTAAATTCAGCGCCACTTCTGCATTTCTAAGCATGTGTCGCAAAATTCAGCATTTCTTGACCATGAGCCCTGTGTCCAGACTGGGCACACCTACCAGCTCCACCATTGTAATGGCAGAACGACACACATTGCCTCTGTAGAGTGACATTCTTTAGATACTTGGTGGCCTTTAAGATACCCATACCTTTGGTGGCATGAGCAGTTTCATGTGTATTGTTAAAACGAACACAAAGATTTTAACCTCTTGATTTGCATGATTCTGTGGGGTTTTCTAAGTCAAGTGAATAATTAACTATTTTCAAAGGTCACTTCAGGCTGTTTATGTGAAGAGTGAGTACAATATAGTTTATAAAATACCTTGAGTTTATATTAACCCCTAACTTGTTTCTTGTAAATACAAGTATTGCGCCAGGTACTTTTCAAGGTGGACCACTAGGTTGTAATCATATGGAAAGGTCAGAATTAGAGTTGTAATGTTTTCACTTTTTCTTTTTAAATTTTCTTTTTTTAAAAATAATATATATTTTATTGATTTTTTTTACAGAGAGGAAGGGAGAGGGATAGAGAGTCAGAAACATCGATGAGGGAGAGACATCGATCAGCTGCCTCCTGCGCGCCCCCCACTGGGGATGTGCCAGCAACCAAGGTACATGCCCTTGACCGGAATCGAGCCCGGAACCTTTCAGTCCGCAGGCCGACGCTCTATCCACTGAGCCAAACCGGTTTTGGCTAGAGTTGTAATGTTTTCAGAAAGCTATCACATTGCCCAAGATAGTATCATGCTTTTTAAACTTAATCTGGTCTGTGTACATTCAGTTAAAAGTCTAGTACATATTTATCGAGTCCTGCCTGGATATCAAACAGGGTGTTCAGCCCCGGATTTGGTGAAATAAAAAACAAATATTAAATTCACTTTCATTAGAAGTACTCTCTGCTGTGACATGAAGACACTCATTGATCCAAGGGACTAAGAATACTTGGTCTTTCGATATACTTTTATATACTTGATGATGTTATATAGAAGAAGGTATGCTTACCAGGAGCATCGTAGAATTGTAGTATTGTGGGTAGCCTTTGACGTGTCTAGTTACATATGCACAGATGTTTGTTGTTTAATGTAGAGCTTGCCTAGGACTGAGCCATGCTTCATTAATGAGACCTCCATATGCTGATAGGGTACTCAGAATGAAAGCGAGAGACAGCAGAGTCCCGGAGGAAGGGGGGAAATAAGAGGATTGGGAAGCAGACTCAAGGTGATCCCAGTAACGGTAGTGACAGTTTGCTCTGAGCTTTGTAGAAGCTAATGGAAAAAAGGAAGGTGGGTTGCATAGCCTTTTAGGGAATAAAAGCTTGTCGGTTTTTTAGAACAGAAGTTTTTCATGGCACCGTATTCTAGAAAGTGTTTCCCATACTGATCTTCATTTGAACAACAAGAGTGTAGTAAGCACGGCGTTTGTGAGTTTTTATGTTGCCCTTTCTATCGCTGATCCTCACTGAAACCAGATGCGGGAGTTGCATGAAAGCATTCCCAGGAGAGAGTTAGCCAGTCAGGCCAAAATCTTTGAGAACTTCCGGAGATAGATGATGAACACAGACTTTGGGGTGTGTTTCTTAACTTCCTGTGGAAATTCTCTTTAGGTTCCGAACCCAAATGTTGTAGCTCTTAAACAAAAGAAACAAACAAACAAAAAAGGCCTGATTAGTGTCTGTACCACCCATTTCCTTCTCCAGGATTGAAATGTCCAAGGATGCCCTTCCTGAGAAGGCTTGCCAGTTGGACAGTCGCTATTGGAGAATAACAAATGCTAAAGGTGATGTAGAAGAAGTTCAAGGCCCTGGAGTAGTTGGTATGTAATGCCGGATTTGGTGTACACAGCAGTTGCATCTAAGACCTTGTGCAGAGCACATATGTGGCACAGCTTAGAAACACATGATGTAGTTGGTGGATATGACTGCATCTTTTTAATAGCTGTGTTACAGTGTGAAAGGAGTCAGAATCTGGGTTCTAACGACAGTATTTTGCTTCATTAATATAATGTATGAATGTCATTAGTCTATCAGTTTAGAATCTTAAACAGAACTTTGCTAAAATTGTAGCACAGGGATTGAGTTTACATTCTGTGAATCACCTGGGTTCCTTGCTTTTCCTTCTTAAGTTCTTTTCTTTCCCACTGAATCATTATTCATTGTAATATTCTGTAGGCAGAGAGCAGAAACAGAAAATTCATTTTATACTTGTCATCTTTTGAAATTTAGGGGAGAAGTGTTAAAATTAATAACAGCTCTTTTTGTTTGTGGATTTCAATCATCTCTAGCTTGATTTCCAATGGCATTATAATTACGTTAAGTTTCCGAACCCTTAGATTCTTCAGATTTTGTATTGTGCTTCAGAAAAAGAACATTATTTAAGCTATGCACTTCTGTTATCAGACCTAAGCATGTACCGTATTCAGTTTAGATGAAAGTTGTTCTAATTTATTGCCATGAATAAAATCGGGTTCTGCATGTTTGCTTAAGGAATTTTTCCTGAATTGATTTGGGGATCTAGTGCTAAAAAATTTAATAAAACCTGTATTTCTTTTTCAATAAATGTGGTCCCTTGGAATAAGAACTCTCCCTTGTGACTGCCATTTTGTCTGGGCTAAATGCTTAAGCTGCATGCTCAGAATTTTATGGTTTAGCCTGTTGCTACTTTTAAACATTTAGATTATCCTTATCACTGTTTAAACTAGTGTCTGTGACACTTATTACCCATATCTTAAAGATGGTGTCTAAAATGTATCAAAGCATTTTGAAAAAGAAAATAATTCCTTTTTTATTTTGCTTTATTCCCTAGAATTCTCCAACCCCACCCACACACCACTATAGAGAATTAGGATTACCAAAAAAGCCAAAATGCTCATAATCCCATCACTATTAACATTTTGTTATATTTCTTTTAGATTTTGTTTGTAACTGTGCATTTACTTTAACGTACTTTACATAATCCCATAGAGGACCTATCTCATTTGCTGTGATGGAGAACTAGATTTTATGCTTTAACTAACTGTTACTATTTCCTCTGCAGGTGAATTTCCCATCATCAGCCCTGGCCGGGTATACGAATACACAAGTTGTACCACATTCTCTACAACATCGGGATATATGGAAGGATATTATACTTTCCACTTTCTTTACTTTAAAGACAAGATCTTTAATGTCGCCATTCCCCGGTTCCATATGGCATGTCCGACATTCAGGGTGTCTATAGCTCGATTGGTAGGTTAAATTTTCCTCTGGTGCTGATTTACATAACTTTTTAGAATTGACTCCACAGAGGGCCTTGGTTGATTAGTCAGACAAAGAGTTTATAAATTACGTTCCAGAAACCTTAGGAATTTTGAGGGAAGTACCTTGGGGTGGGTGGGGGATGTGAACATGTGAGGGGGAGGCAGACAGGAAGTATGCGAGGCTCTGTACTCTTCAGTCCAGAAACTCTGCTGTCGCCTGGTTTTGTCTGTTAGTTTGTTTTTAATAGCTTTATTTTTTAGAGCAGTTTTAGGTTCACGGAAAAATTGAGCAGAAGGTACAGAAATGTCCCACATACCCCCTGTCCCATAACAGTATTTCCCATCAGAGCGGTGTCAGTGTCACAACCATGGATCTTACACTGACACATCATTGTCACCCGAAGTCCACACGTTACATAGGATTCCCTCTTCTTGTTGTATATCCTGTGGGCTTGGACAGATGTATAATGACATGAGTCTACCATTAGTACTCGAGAGAGTAATTATTCATTTTAAACATGTCTGTTGCCTAATGAGAAACACACTAGACTAGTGAAGATCTGCTTTCTTTCATTTCATTAAGACAGGGAAAACAATTTTCTTACCGTGTTTTTGCTAAAACTCCCATTTTGTAAAATAACACAAATATCCTACAGAAATTATTAATGGGTAGACTTGTACATTTAGTAGTCTCTCTTTGGGATCATTTCCTAAGTCAACGAGGTATATTTTTTAAATCTCATTTGGAGGCTTACCTTAAGGCAGGCTTAGCAGTAACCCCAATCTTACGGGCTATAAAATGATCAGAGACAACCAGGAGGCTCTGGTTATACAACAGGAATAAAATGTGAATGACATGCCCAGAATGTGATGGAGTTGTAGGCATCAAACGTTCACCAAAACCCTCTGGCTCCTGCTGTGTCTTGAGGGGAGGCTTTACCATGAGTCTGGGAAGACGGACATGATACGAAGCTGCCCCAGAGTTGACACATTCACGACTCCAGTTTGTAGAAAGAAGGATGATGGTGAGACGTAGGCCATGAGACTTGTGGTGTGTCTGTGGAGACGACCTACAGGCTGGGTTGGGAGGTGAACGCTACCTCCCCTCCCAGTGGAGGAGTGCTGTCTACTGTCTATTTTCCAGTCTAGGAGTTCGCTGCTCACGGCAGTCTTCCATTTTGACCAGCCCACGTTCTGGATGAGATTGTTCTTGTCCTTACATGTTTGATATGATTTATCAGTGAAGTCATCTGGGGCTGGAATTTGCTTTGTGCAAAAGTTTTAAAATATGAATTTCTTTCATCGCATTGCCTGTCTCTTGTCCACTGTGGTTCATTTGTGTCTTTTAAGGAATTTTGTCCATTTTGTCTACATGCTGAATTAATTGGCTTTAAGTGACCTACAATATTGATGATCCTTTTGATGGCTGGAACAGATATAGTCGTATGTCCTCTTTTGTTCTTCATATTGGACATTTGTATCGTTTGTTCATTAGTTTAGCTAGGGGGTTGTCACTTTTATTGATTACTTGAACAATTTTTTACTTCACTGATTTTCTCTATTGTTTACTCATTTTTATTTTCATCAATTTCCCCCCCTAGCTTCTTTTTTTTATTATTTAATATATTTTATTAATTTTTTTATAGAGAGGAAGGGAGAGGGATAGAGAGTTAGAAACATCGATGAGAGAGAGACATCAATCAGCTGCCTCCTGTATGCACTTACTGGGGATGTGCCCGCAACCAAGATATATCCCCTTGACCGGAATCAAACCTGGGACCTTTCAGTCCATAGGCCCACGCTTTATCCACTGAGCCAAACCAGTTTTGGCCTCCCCCTAGCTTCTTAAGGTAGAAGTTTAAATTATTGATTTTGGACCTTCTCTGTAGGCATTGTTTTAGCTACATTTTATAAATTCTGACATTATGTTTTCATTAACATTTGGTTCAAAATATTCTCAGATTTTTCTTGTAATTTAGTTTTAATCAATGACTTTTCTAGAAATGTGTTAATTTCCAAATATTTGGAGATTTTTCAGATATCTTTGGGTTGCTGATTTCTAAGTTTGTTATGTTTAGAGAACTCATGGTGTATAATTTCAATTCTTTTAAATGTTTTATGGCCCAGAATTATGGTCTATCTTGGTAAATACTTATGTATTTGAAAAGGATGTATATTCTGTTATTTTGGAGAATATTATTCTATAAATGACAGGTTGAACTGGTTGATTGTTTTTCAAGTCTTTTATATATTTCTTTTTTTTGTCTTTATTCTCCGAGAGATGATTGTTATAATCTCCAATTATAATTAAGTTTTGTCTACTTCCCTTTAATCCTATCAGATTTGCTTCATGTATTTTGAAGCTCTATAATTATGTGCAAATATACTTAGGATTGTGCCATCTTTTTAATGAAGTGCTTATTTTATTGTTATAAAATCTTTATCTATCTCTGAAAATGCTCCTGTCCTAAAGTGGCTACTATTTCTGACATAAAATGGAGAGTGCTGAGATTTATTGAGACAGGCAGTTATTATTGGGTCAACTTGATCCTGTTGAGGCTTTTTAAAATGTTTGTAAGGGTGTGTATAAAGTAGTCTTTACTTAAGGACAGTCATTTCAAACTTCTCAGTCTCATGACCCCCTTAAGCTTTGAAAAGTTATTGGAGAGTCCTCAAAAAATTAAAAATGGAACTATACCATATGACCCAGCAATTCCAAGGAAATAAAAGACACTAATTAAAAAATATATATATGCACCCTTATGTTCATTGCAGTGTAATTTTTAATAGCCAAGCTATAGAAGCAATCTAGGTGTCATAGATGAACAGATAAAGAATATGTGTGTGTATGTGTGTATACATACACATGCTAGAGGTCCGGTGCACAAAATTCACACACTACGGGGGGTGTCCCTCAGCCTGGCCTGTGCTATCTAGGAGTCCAGAAACCCTTGGGGGATGTCCGACTGATGACTTAGGCCCAATCCGGAGTGGGCCTAAGTCATCAGTCGGACATCCTTAGCGCTGCCGCAGATGTGAGAGCGGCTCCTGCCACTGCCACTGCGCTCACCAGCTGTGAGCTGGCTTCTGGCTGAGCGACGCTCCGCCTGTGGGAGCGCACTGACCACCAGGGGGCAGCTCCTGCATTGAGCGTCTGCTCTTTGGTGGTCAGTGTGCATCATAGCAACTGGTCATTCTGTCGTTTGGTTGATTTGCATATTAGCCTTTTATTGTATAGTATTACTCCGAAAAAAAAAAAGAATGAGATCTTGCCATTTGCAACAACATGGATGGACCTAGAGGGTATTATGTTGAGTGAAATAAGTCAGGCAGAGAAAGACAAATGCCATGTAATTCCACTTATATGTGGAATCTAAAAACCAAACAAATGAACAAATAAAACTAAACACAAACTCATAAATACACAGTGGCCAGAGGGGTGAGGGATGGAAGAATGAGCAAAAAGATGAAGTGATTAAGAAGTACAGACTACCAGTTATAAAAAAAGTCACAAGTGCAGCATAGAGAATATAGTCAATTTTGTAATAACTATGTATGATGATAAATGGTTACTAGACTTACCGTGATGGTCACTTCATAATGTGTGTGTATGTGTGTGTGTATATATATATATATGTCTAATCACATTGTTGTATACCTGAAGCTAATATAATATGTATGTCATCTATAATTAAAACAAAATTACGAGGACTCCAAAGAACTCTTGCTTATGTGGGTTATATTGATATTTATCATGTTAGAAATTAAAACTGAGAAGTTTTATAATATTTACATACTCCTTTTTGAAAGTTTACAATTTTTAAATTTATAATTTAAAATTACAATAATAAACTCATTACATGTTCAACCCTCTCTTAACTATGTTCTTACTTATTTAGAGTTTTAGTGTCTTTCCAACAACAAATAATAGTATAAAATTTTTATCTGCCTTGCGGAAAATGTTTTTTTCTATCAGGGATGAGAAAACAATAAAAAGGAATGAAAATTCTGGACTTATTTTCTAATCAACACGAAGAGGCTGTGGGGAGGGTGATACTTATGTTTACCTTTCCTGTTTAAATATTCATTTTCTTTTTTAAAATATTTTTTATTGACTTTTAGAGAGAGAGAAATATCGATGTGAGAGCAAAGCTTTGATTGGCTGCCCCCTGCAGACCCCCTACCAGGGATCGAGCCCACAACCTGGGCATGTGCCCTGACCAGAAGTCGAACCAGCAACCTTTTGGTGTGCAGGATGTCGCCCAGCTAACTGATCCACACCGGCCAGGGCGAATATTAGTTTTCTAGATACGGAAATTGAGTTCTCCTTCTGCGTCCTTTAACAATATGATTTTTGGGGGGACTTACTCTTCTCTTTTGCTTTATATTCTGAATGCCAGTTTAAAATATACTTTTACTTGGGTCTTTTCTTGGTCTGGGGCAGTGGTCGGCAAACTCATTAGTCAACAGAGCCAGATATCAACAGTAGGATTGAAATTTCTTTTGAGAGACAAATTTTTTAAACAAACTTCTTCCAACGCCACTTTTTTTATTTTTACTTTATTGATTTTTTTACAGAGAGGAAGGGAGAGAGATAGAAACATCGATGAGAGAGAGACATCGATCAGCCACCTCCTGCACACCTCCTACTGGGGATGTGCCCGCAACCAAAGTGCATGCCCTTGACCGGAATTGAACCTGGGACCTTTCAGTCCTTAGGCCGACACTCTATCCACTGAGCCAAACCGGTTTTGGCTAACGCCACTTCTTTAGACTTGCCCAGAGCTTGGTATTTTGTGGAAGAGCCACACTCAAGGGATGTGGATTTTGGTCCCTTGAGTGTGGCTCTTCCACAAAATACCACGTGCGGGCGCTCACATACAGTGTGATTGAAACTTTGTGGCCCATGCACAGAAGTTGGTTTTCAGCTCTGAAAAGAAATTTCAGTCGTTGTGCTGTTGATATTTGGCTCTGCTGACTAATGAGTTTGCCAACCACTGGATTAAGGTGGTGGTGGTTTGTTTTTAGACACTTTGGAGGTGCCTACTGCTGATTTATTTTCTTTTTTGTCTGTGCGTTCCCCTTCCCATCTGCTGTTTGTGCGTGTACCATTTTATTTGTGATCGTCAGCCATCTTCGTCTTTAGGCACATCCATTCCTGTAACAGTTTTTACTTTCTTCTTCATTAAGATAATTAATAACCATACTACCTGACTTTATTGTTTCATAATTTTTTAATTCTTTCCTCCTTCCCTGGTCCCTTTTTTCCCCTCTTCCCAAGTCCCTTGGGCACCTGCGGTTGGATTTCAGAGTCTTCATTCCCTAGATTTAAAAAAGCATCCAGAGATTAAAATAATGATTATCTTATATCATATTTACATATCTTTGATTGTTGTTGCTTGTGTGATAATAAATCCCAGTGACTATTCCTTTGACAAATCCTAAAAGACAATACCTTTCTCCCACATTAATTAGTTTGTTCACTCCACAAACATTTACTGAGTTCCTACCAGGCGCTGGGGGAAATGCAGTGAACCAACCATACAATGAAAATCTCTGCCTTGGAATTCACTTTCTACTTAGAATAGAAGAAGGTTAGCCAATAAACACCATGTGCTTGGGTCAAGTCAAAACATGGGCGCTGGAGAATAATCAGAATAAAGGGGAGAAGGGGTGTCCCGTTGAGTTGTATAACAAAGGTGTATCAAGAAAGGCTTCTGTGGCGTTTGAGTTGAGACTGGGAAGAAGTAGAAGGAGCCCTTGGAAGTAGGGGTGAAGGGTGCTCCAAGCTAAAGAACAGCAAGTGCAGAAGCCCCGACCCCCGGATGTGCCTGGTGTGTCTGAAGGACTGACTGCCAGGCGGCCTGTGCACCGGAGGGAGGGAGACCCGGCGTGGATGGGGATGAGATCAGAAGGGCAGAGGGGCTGCTGCATCATGAAGTGTCCTAACAGCCTGGGTGGGAGGACTGTGGCCGACGCCACATCCAAAGTTTTCCAGCTCGTCCCACATGACCAGCTGGGATCTCCTTGCTGTTCAGGATTCTGTTCGCCAGAGCGGCTCCTCTCAGAGGGTCTTCAAACGGGTGAGAGGAAGTGGACAGCAGAATGAGTCCTGATGGACAGAGGGGGCGCTGCTTCAGAGGAAGCTTGCAGGTGATGCTCAGATGTGGCCTAGTTACCGCCATCACGGCCCTGTGCTGAGAGCCTCTGACGAGTTAAGTTAAAAGGAGAAGCTACCAGTGGTGGTTGAATGGAAATGATGTGTCTTTATAGTAGGAACTCCAATAGAAATCACAGACCTCTTGTTCACAGTACATAGAAAGTACCAGTAGAGGTCATGTCATACCTTGTTAATATTTTCACATCTTTTCTGTAAGCATACAGATTAAACATTGTTACTTAAGCCCCTCATAGGATAAAGTCAGTCAAATTTTATTTTGAGGTGTTAGGAGTGGCCTGTTTGCTACATTATATCTGAATAACAGCTACCATTTAAAAATAAGTACTATATTGCCGAAACCGGTTTGCCTCAGTGGATAGAGCGTCGGTCTGTGGACTGAAGGGTCCCAGGTTCGATTCTGGTCAAGGGCATGTACCTTGGTTGCGGGCACATCCCCAGTGGGGGGTATGCAGGAGGCAGCTGATCGATGTCTCTCTCTTATCGATGTTTCTAACTCTGTTCCTTTTCCTTCCTCTCTGTAAAAAAATCAATAAAATATATTAAAACATAAATAAAAATAAGTACTATATTAATGAAATATATTTACCATGAAAACCACACTGAGCGTTTGAAAACCTGTAATAGGATGCACACCAGAATCGGTATGTGCATGATGGAAAAGCACTGTTCAAGCCGATACAGATTCCTATTTGGCATGTCTGGTTGTTCAGAGTCTAGATAAAGGAGCTATTTGCATTAAATAAATATGAAAAAACTGATGGAAGTTCTTATCAAAAGACTGTCTTCTCTTTCAAGGAACTGGGTCCTGATGAGTATGAGGAGATGGAAGATGCGGAAGAGGAGGAAGAAGACGGCGATGACTCTGCAGACATGGAGGAATCTGAGGAGGATGAGGAGGAGGCGAGGCCCAGGAGACTGTTCGATGTCCCCATTCGCAGACGCCGCTACTCTCGCCTCTTTTAGCAGAACTCCGCTAATGGGAGCACTGGAGCGACTCCAGCCTGTCCGACAGATTGCTCAATAATGTACATAACGAAATTGTTCTCAGCATATAGCCAGAAAACTAGCATGAAATTCTGTTCCAGGCCCTGGGCTCTATGCAACTGATTCTTAATTAGCAATTGGATTGTCTGGGTTTACTTTATGTTTTGGGGATAGAGGAAGAAGTGAAATATCTCTCTCTCTCCTCTCTGTCTCTCTTTCTTCTAGAACTCAATGGGGGAATAGTTCTCTAAGTAAGGAATGGCTATCTCTTTGTGTAAACATATTTTATACTTCTAAAACTGTGGAAGTGGGAAGGAATTGCTTTGAAGATTTAAATACCTGCCCAAGGATAAAAAAACTGTGACCGAAAAATTCTCTGAAATGATTTCTTGCAGTTGTGAGTTATTTAGAAATGAACCTAATTTGTAATTAGGCTAATCCACTTAGCGGTTCCTCTATATTTTGTACTCACAAGGAACTAATTGACTAAATAGCTTGACTGCTGGTTGTTTTGTCCTTTCTTAGACAATCTGCCCTTGAATTTAACATTTTTATTACTGTAACCTTGAATTTCAAGTCTTTATCACTATAACCTTGACTTTGAATTTAGTCTCCCAACTCTCCCACCCTTGAATTTAAAACCTCCAACACCGCAACCTGGAATCTAATTTAAAATCATCAACATGAATAACTTTTCTCGTATTGTTCACCGATGCATTATTTTTTGAAACGTAGAGTATGTGTTGTGTTTATTAACAAGAAGTTCTTCACACCGTCTCATGTAGTCTACATTTGTAAATACCGCTCCTGTTTTGTTTCTCCTTTATACAGTTGACTGTCTAACTTTGTGATAAGTGACATGAATTTTATGTTGAGATGAAGTATGTTTTTCTGAGACATGAATTTTTTTTTGTAATTATATAATAGGAAGTTTGGAATGAAGTTCTCCAAGTGTCAAAAACTCCCATTTTGAAAACAAATTTCGCTTCTGATGCTGTATTTGTATCATTGCCTGTTTTCCCTAAACTAATGTCGGTAACTTTGATTTGTAAGATGGAAGAGGAGATGCAAACTGTTGGCCTATTGCTAGGGGTACATTCACAGTCACTTCCTGGCTGTGCCCTGTCAGGCGCCCCACTTTCCACTTTTTTGGAGTATTATCTGGTTACTACATCCTTCTATTATGTCTATCTCTTCTTTTTAATCAACCCAGTGATTTTTTAAGTTTTATTTTTATTGTTGACGCTATCACAGATGTCTCTATCCTCCCACACTCCCTACCCCCCAGCCCCCATTCCTTCCGGCCATCACCGAACTATGGGCTGTGCCTTTGGGTTACGCATGCGTGTTGTTTGGCTGATCCCTTTCCCTTCTTTCATCCAGTCCCCTCGCCACCACCCCTCGCACCGCTATCAGTCTCATGTAGCCACGCCTCTGTTTCTATTTTGTTCGCCAAGTTCGTTTTGTTCATGAGATTCCACATGCAAGTGAGATCACATGGTATTTTAAACTGTCCTGCTAAAGCAAGAATTTAAATCTAGTGAATGTCGGGAGTTAGAGCTGGCCCCTGGATCCCTTGCCTTGGGTGTGCTTCCATTTTCTGGGTGACCTCTCCTTTCAGTCCCCAGAGCCCTCAGAAGGCCCAACTCTCCCTGCGAGTCCACCAATCCTTGCTTCCCAGAATGCTCTGGGCTTGGTATCCTCTCCTCAAAACCCACCTTCTCTTAGTTGAATGAGTGACCTCTAGTTCATACTAAGGTATTTAATACCAAGCTCAGCTTTTTTATTTCATTGGCAAAAACACGTCCTCACACACAAATGGGATCTCGTCGTTGGTCAGACTTGTGATGAAAGCCATCTTTATCCCTGGCTCTGCGTTCACTGGAGAACACCTATCGATTGGTGTCACGCTTCAGGCATCAGGATGGAAGGGGTACCTACCAGCTTAAAACAGCTTAGGGGGTTTTTCCTCCTTGAGGAGTCAGAGGTAACAATCCAGGGCTGATAGGGTGGCCTAAGGGTGTCAACATTCCAGATCCCTTCCGTTTTTCTGTTCTGCCATCCTTAGCGCAAGACTCACCTTGAAGGACACCTCCTGGTTGCAAAATAGTAGCTGCGATTATATTGTGTTCCAGGAAGGATGATAAGACAAAAATTTTAATATCACGACTAAAGAGGTAAAGCAGCAAGTCTCCAGCACGATGGCTAGAGAAGGGGCGAGGCTGCAGGAATGAGTAGGCCGCATGGAGACCTACTTGTCCTGGCCCGAGTAAGGGGTCTGACTTCAGGCAGCGCAGGAGGCGTGAAGAGGCTGTGAAATGGAGATAAATAACTAAATGGTGAAACAGATTGGTGAGTTGATGAGATGCGAGGGGGAAGGAGAAATCAAAGTTGATTCCCAGCTTTCTGGCTTCATTTACTGGCAGCTGGGAGGACAGAGAACAGTGGAACATGGGCAATGAGTTCAGATTTGGACACATTGGAGTTCAGGCTGGCTGTGCCACATGCAGGCGGAGATGCCCAGTGGTCAGCTGGATATGAATATGAAGACTGAGAGAGGGGCAGGACTGGAGAATAAACAATAGCAAACCAGCTGCAAACAAAGTGGGTGCACTGGAGTCTCCCAGGGAGCACGAGGAGCAACGATTCCGCCCCATTCCGGGAACAGATGATGTGTGGGTCGTGGGAAAGAATCGCAGGCTAAAAGGTCAAGGAACTGGGAACAGAATCAGGAGAGATTGGCATCTCAGAATGCGGAGTTTCAAAGAGGGACCAGCTGCGGGAAAGCACATCGGAGAATGCATCTGAAGAGCCTTGTAAACAAGCTCTTATCGGAAATGCATACTCAGCTGCTGTGAGCAGAGCCAAATGGGGCTCATTTCCTGACATCTCTAAGCCATCCGAGGATAGGATCACGTCACCATCAATTATGATCTGCCCTGCCTGCATTTTACCTTGGCCTTCCCCTCCCCATTCAGCATGAGCAGCCAGGAGATGCAGTTACTTGCTTACCTAGAGAGTGTCTCGCAGGCCCTGACAGGTTAACGACTTTTTGTTTCTCTCCCTCTCCCGCCCCCACTCCCAAATGACACTCATACTGATTTCAGAGAGGAAAGGAGAGGGAGAAGGCGAGAAAAACATTACTGAGGAGAGAGAATCATTGATGGGCTGCCTCCTGCATGTGCCCTGTTGGAGATGGAGCCGTGAGCCGGGCCCAAGCCCTGAGCAGAATCCATCCGTGACCTCCTGGTTCCTAGATGGAGGCTCAACCAGCAAGCCACGCCGGCCTGGGCCAATGTGAGCACTGAAGGCCGTAACAGAGTTTTATCTGCCTCTGGCCCTGGCCGCGGGTCTTCTCTGAACCTAAAGGCCAGTGGCCGCCCGAGGTACCGGGACGCCTGCGGTGCCCCCAGCGGCCTGGAGCCTGCAGCCTGCGCTGGTCCTGCTGGTAACCTGGCCTCCCGGGCGCGGGCGCGCAGGGCGGGGCGGGGCCGGAGCCTGGGAGGGGCGGGGCGGGGCCGGAGCCTGGGAGGGGCGGGGCCACGGGAGGAGGCGGGGCCGTGGGCGCCCCGTATAAAAGCGGCCCCTGCGCACAGCCTGCGCGGCGCTGGAAGCGGGACTGTGCGTGCGCTGGAAGGTAAGACCTGGAGCGGACCGAACCCCGCGTGGAGCTCGGCGGGCACATGCGCTCCCGGGCAGCTGGGCCCCAATCGCCCCCCGCAGGCCGTGCCTCCGCGCCTTGGAGGCGGCCCAGCTGTCCCCCAAACCCCGGGGCCGCGTGTCCTGCCGAGGCCTGCCCTTCCCGGACCCGAGGCGCCGGACGGCGCGCTTGCAGCTCCCCGAGAGCCCGGAAGAGCCCGGCTTTCCCTGTTTCCGACAGAGAAAAAGGGGGGCGCGCGCGGGCACTCTTTCCGAAGCGCCCCAGGTCCCGCGGGCCGCGCGCTCTGTCCCCGCGGGAGTGCTTTCCTCGAGCCCTGCCCGCGGAAGGGAAGGGAGCCCCGCCGCTGAGGGAGAAGCAGTCGCGCCCGGAACGAGCGGACGCCGCTCCGGAGCGGTCAGACCGCTGCTCAGCGGCCGGCAGGGAATACAACTTACTATTATATTCCACTTCAGCACGCCGGCCGCGCCGCACGCCCGGCGTCTGAAGGCCGGGTGGGAGCGAGGTTCTGTTTTGTGGTTTTGTGGTTTTTTATCGTTGTTTTCCCTGTTCCCGATGGAGGGCGTGTTTTCCGGGGCTGCGCTCTCGCCGGGATCGGGCAGCGACTTTTAAAGAGACGCTGCGTCGTGCGCGGCGTGGGTTGGAAGGAGAAGCGGTTCTGGAAGGGCCCTGGGAAAGGCCCCCCATATCCCATTCCTCCGACACGCGGGAACCTTGGGGTGAAAAAAAAAAAGGCTCCCCCGCGGGCGCCACCCCCGCCCGGCGCCGGCCGGCTGCGCGCGGGGGTTGGCGGCTCCGGCCCCCCGGCCCCCAGCCGGTCCCGGGCTCCTGGCCCCGGCTCCGGGGAGGGCAGGGCGAGGGCGAGGAGCAGACCTTTAAGGAAAGTGCGAATTGGTTCTCGGGGAAGCAGGCGTTTGTTCTTCCCCTGGCACCTCCTTTGGTTGGTTCTCTGTGCGAGCCAGCCCGCAGCCTTGGCCCCCGCCGGCGCCTTAGCCGCCTGACCCGGCCTTCAGAGCCCGCGGTGACGGCGCCCTCCAGTTCGTTAGTGGGAAAAAGGAAAGACAGAAACACCAAGACTTAGATTTCCCCGCGTGTGTGTGTGTGTGTGTGTTTGTGCATATGGGTGTGTGTGTGTATGGGTATGTGTGTGTGTTTGTGTGTTTGTGTATGGGTGTGTGTTTGTGTGTGTGTATGGGTGTGTGTGTGTATGTATGGGGTGTGTGTGTGTGTGTGTGTATATGGGTGTGTGTGTATGGGTATGTGTGTGTGTTTGTGTGTTTGTGTATGGGGGTGTGTTTGTGTGTGTATGGGTGTGTGTGTGTGAATGGGTGTGTGTGTGTGTGTATGGGTATGTGTGTGTGTGTGAATGGGTGTGTGTTTGTGTACGGGTGTGTGTTTGTGTGTGTATGGGTGTGTGTGTGAGTGTATGGGTATGTGTGTATGGGTGTGTGTGTGAATGGGTGTGTGTGTTTGTGTATGGGTGTGTGTTTGTGTGTGTATGGGTGTGTGTGTGAGTGTATGGGTGTGTGTGTTTACTATTATATTAAAATGTATTGCCAAACCTTTGTGCACATGCACGCGTCACACTGGGCCCCGCTGTTGACTGGTGGGATAATCCTGAGTGAACTACCTACTGTCATTTTCTTGCCAGTAAAACCGCAGCGCTGACTTTATTCGCTGTTACAAGGACTAAATGAGACAATCATGGGAAGGTTCCGTTTGGCAGGGATACGTGGGGCCCAAATGTGGCTGTTAATAGAGTTCAGGTGCCCATGTTCCCCACTGGGGACAGTTGACTCCCAGTTCCCCAAGGCAGGCACACAGCTCAGAATGCTAACCGAGGGCGGTGACAGTGTTTCCCCAAATGTGGGGAAACGTATGACCCCCCCAAAAGCAGATAGGACGCTGCCTTCCTGTGGGCCACACACGCTGGAGATTTGTGGCTTCCGTGTCTTCCAAGTAGACACAGGAGATTGTAAGAAAACATCCCATTAGGCTGAGCGACTGGGAAGATAAAAGCCCAGCTAGAATGGATGGTAGCAGGGGACGGCGGTTATGTAACGGAGTTCATCTTTAACAGCTCCAAGTACAACCTCTTAAAAGGATCACATTAAAAATTCTGCGCCAGCCCTTGAACCTCAGCCCAGACGTTCGCGAACAAAGCCAAGCCCAGAGGTGCTGGAGTATTTTCTAAAGAAGATGCTCTTTTGCCTGCCCCCCACAGCTTTGTGAAATACCTTTATTAAATGACTGCGAAATATCGTCATTAAGTAGCTGGCTCTGCGGTTATAATCTCCAAGAGCGGGGCCGTGAGGAGACTCTGTAATCAGAGGCCTCCTGGAAAGTCCTGGAACCCCTTTCCGCGGAGGCCCTGCTCACAGAAGCTTCAGGTCTGTGGAATCCAGGGAGGTCTGGGGCGGTTGACTCTGGCCGCAGGTCCTCAGAGTGGGAGGGGCCGTTCATTATGATGTGGCTTTTTGTTTGTCTCTCCGCACTGAGGTGGCAGACCTCCAAGCCCTTGACACTGCTGGTCACCAGGTATTGTTAAAAGCAAGTTGTGAGTTACCAGACCCTGGTGAATAGAAGAGGGATCCACCCAACTGTGGGTTTGCAACTCAGCCGTTGCCTTGGGACAGGTAACTTCATCCCTCTGGGCCTCCATTAGTGAAACTAGAAAGTAAGAACTTTGGGATTTATCTCTGAGGACTCGTCTAGTCTTAAAAGTTCATCAGCTTTTTAATTTTATTGGTTTTTTACAGAGAGGAAGGGAGAGGGATAGAGAAATAGAAACATCAATGAGAGAGAGAGACATCGATCAGCTGCCTCCTGCATGCCCCTCACTGGGGATGTGCCCACAACCAAGGTACATGCCCTTGACTGGAATCGAACCTGGGACCCTTCC
Organism: Lasiurus cinereus; assembly: GCA_011751065.1. Classification (NCBI taxonomy): domain Eukaryota; kingdom Metazoa; phylum Chordata; class Mammalia; order Chiroptera; family Vespertilionidae; genus Lasiurus; species Lasiurus cinereus. The sequence goes on along the minus strand of JAAGEH010000043.1, from coordinate 3,930,470 downwards.
ATCCATAGGCCGACACCCTATCTACTGAGCCAAACCGGTTTCAGCTTCATCAGCTTTTGAGGCCCCAGGTTCTCAGGAACAGTAACTATATACTCTTGGGTAGGGGTCGGCAAACTCATTCGTCCACAGAGCAACAGGACAACGATTGAAATTTCTTTTGAGAGCCAATTTTTTTAAGCTTCAACTTCTTCTAACGCCACTTCTTCAAAATAGACTCGCCCAGGCCGTGGTATTTTGTGGGACAGCCACACTCAAGGGGCCAAAGAGCCTCATGTGGCTCTCGAGCCGCAGTTTGCTGACCACAGCTCTTGGGCATCTGTGAATCTCTTCCCCGCTGGCCTCAGTTTAGCAAATTTATTTGGGAAGCCGAATTCACAAGCAGTCTCCCCGCTAGAGAGTCACTGGAGAAGCACTCACACCTGGTCTTAAATGTTGTTCTGCTGTGTACCAGTGTTGAGGTGCGTGTATTTGTTTAAAATTGGGGCTGAAGCAAATCACTACAAACTTAGCAGCTTAACACAGAAGTATTACTCTTACTTATGAAACTGTAACACAGAAGTATTACTCTCACTTATGAACCTCAGTAGGTTCAAGTCCAGGTGGAGGCTTTGTGGGAAAATCTGGTTCCTTCTTTCCAGTATGCACAGTCCTTGTGGTTGGAGGACTGAAGTCTCATTTCCTAGCTGTCGGTTGAGGACAGTTCTCAGCCTCTAGGTTTCTCTTGCCTCAGCTGTGGCCCCCTTCCTCTTTCTTAAAATTCAGTAGTAGGTGAAATCCATCTCCCTTTGAAGCTCTGGCCTCTTCGGTTTTCCCATCTCTCTGAGACTGCTGCCTTCCTCTTCCTCTTAAATGAAGTCACCCAGCTTATTTTATACATTAGAATCCCAGGAGGGGACAGAGGGTGGAATCCATGATTCATTGGTGGTAGTTTAGGGAGGTGAGAGGAAGCAAAGCTGATTTACGTTGGTGGGTTGAGGATGGTTAATAATTGACATTTACAGCACACACAGATGGTATGCAGGGAACAAAATAACCGTGAGGCATGGCTCTGGTGTGGTGGGTATGCCCTAAGGGTCTGGCAAAGGAGAATACTCAGAAATTCCAAAGCTATGTTATGTTAGATACAAAAACAAAAACAAAAACCCCCCACACAAAACAACAGCAAAACAAGATAGGTTCCCTTAAGGCAGTGGTTCTCCACCTTTTTAATGGCGCGACCCTTTAACACAGCTCCTCATGTGGTGGTGACCCCCAGCCATAACATTATTTTCGTTGCTACTTCACTGTAATTTTGCTACTGTTAGTGAATCGTCATGTAAACATCTGTGTTTTCTGAGGGTCTTAGGCGACCCACGGGTTGAGAACTGCTGCTGTGGAGCCCAAGAACCACCCCTTCCCCCCCTCCTCTCCCCCCTCCCCCTCCCCTCCCCCGCTTCCCCACCGGACCTTCTAATTCCTGGTTTCTGGGATAACCATTGTAGTCAGTCATTTGCTGGTTCATGACCCTTCTTTGTGTCCTTCCTTCCAGATTCATACACAATGGGAAGCAAAGGAGGGGTCGCCCTGCTCGGGCTCCTGGTCATCCTTTCTGTCCTCTATGATTCAGGTGAGTGGTCCCCAGGGACATGGATCGCCGCCGTCTGGGCCCCCTGGCCACACGCTTGCTTTTCCTTGGGCCCCAGGAGACCGAGCTGCTGCCGCGGGCCTCGGCCTGGCGTTGGTGGCTTGGCCTTCCCGTGTTACGGGTCTGGGCTCGCGTGCCAGCTCCTTCCTGTGTTACAGGCTTGCCCGCCGCCGAGCGCCTTCCCAAGTTACAGCCATTCTGGGTTACAGCTGCTTTGGGGGTGGGGGAGGTCGGAGGGGTACACTCGGCAGCTTAAGTTTCACCCTCTCCCCACAAGCTGCTGGGACACCGTGGGCCCATCATTTAGAGTGCTGTGCTCTGTCCTTCTGCCCTGACCATGAAGAGGATGGTACTCGTAGGAGCAGCTCATGCTTCTAGCATTTATGTGCCGGTCGCTGTTCTGAACTCTTCACGGTATTTACTTATTCAATCCGCACGCCAGCCCTGCCCTGTGAGGCCCCCGGGTCTCAGTGTCCGTGGTAATCGCTGCAAGCACCTCTGAGGGAAAGCCGACCTTGAGTTCCACCTGCTGCCAGAGAGTCCAGTTTCTCCCCGAATCAGTCTGGGTTCCCAGAAACGCCCGGAACTGGAGTTCAGTGCAGTCGGGAGCTTTTGGCTCCCTCCCTCTGCCTCCTGCAGCTCCTCTGAGTCTCAGTGTGCTTTTCTCTTTCCTTCTCGTTGTAGAATTTCCCCTCAGCCAGCCCTCCTGTGGTTCTGGATGGTGTCCGTTCTGTCTTTAGCTGTAGTTTTGAAATGGTTGTGCGAGGCAGCAGTTTAGGTGTTTCCGTATGCCGCCATCTTGGTGTCTCCCCAGACCATCTGCTCTGAACTCCTTCACCGCCCTGCCCCCTCCCTGGTTCTGGGAGGTATTGGTGCGTTTCTGAGTCTTGGCCTCCGTTACACTGGAAACACCAGTGTGACTCGCTCTGCTTCATCGTAAGGATCAGGTTTTTCGTTTTCTGCCTGTGTCAGAGTGGCACTGCCCGCGTGTGGGGGAGGGGACAGAGAAGGAAATAGCAGTGCAGTGAACAGAAGGAAAAAGGTATTTGCCAGGCTGGGGCATGTCTCCCATGCTAGTCGCTTTGGTGGCTACCCTGTATTGAATGCCTCTTACCTAGTAGGGACTGAGCCACGCCCACTCTTATTGCATCCTTCCAGCCATCCCGAGAAGGGTTAATGTTGTTAAACCCATTTTATAGTTTGAAGCTGAAGCGCAGAAGAAACCAGCCCCAGGACACATTTGAATGTGCTCTCCCTTTGCAGGGGGAGGGGAAGGAGGGCAAGAGAAGCGATGGCTCATCTCCTTCCCTTCTCTCCTCCCACCTCTGCTGCTTCTAGCCAGGGGATGTTGTAATGTGGCTCATCTACATTTCAACGATACACTGCCTTCTGGATGCCTCTAGCCCAGTCTGGATGCCTCTAGCCCAGCGGTTCTCAACCTGTGGGTCGCGACCCCTTTGGGGGGGGGGTCGAACGACCCTTTCACAGGGGTCGCCTAAGACCATCGGAAAATGCAGATATTTACATCACGATGCATAATAGTAGCAACATTTCATGGCTGGGGTCACCACCCCATGAGGAACTGTATGCAAGGGTCGCGGCCTTAGGAAGGCTGAGAACCACTGCTCTAGCCAGTGTGGTTAGAATAGCCTGGTCACGCCCCATTTCCAAAGTCTGTTGGTGGCACAGGCCTGGGTCTGGGGCCACCAGCTGTCCTGTGACAGTTCCCTCGTCCGAGAGTCGGCATCTGGAGCAGATCCTTCTACCCAGGCTTAGTGGAAAGATCAAAACAGGGGACCGCTGACTTTTTGCTGGTCCCTGACCTGGCTCTCCCCCATAATCTGTGCCCTTTCCTTCGCTTTCCCACTCAGGATGATTAGGAGCTGGACACGGTTAGACGCAGCTGCGGTTTCAGCACCCGCAGCCGTGGTGTGAGGCCCGCTCTCTCACTCAGCAGCTGTGCGAACCGGGGCACGTTAGTTAACGCCTTGGTCTTAGCGATCCCCGAGCCTGCCTCTGACCACAGGTCTCTGAACCCCAGAGCCCGCCTCTGACCACAGGTCTCTGAATCCCAGAGCCTGCCTCTGACCACAGCTCTCTGAACCCCAGAGCCTGCCTCTGACCACAGGTCTTTGAACCCCAGAGCCCGCCTCTGACCACAGGTCTCTGAACCCCAGAGCCTGCCTCTGACCACAGGTCTCTGAACCCCAGAGCCTGCCTCTGACCACAGGTCTCTGAACCCCAGAGCCTGCCTCTGACCACAGGTCTCTGAACGCTGAGCTGCGCACGTAGGTGCCCACATGTGTGAACACGGAACGGATGTGTGAGCTCCGAGCACGTCCGCCCCACTGAAGTGCCAAGCGTGAGCTTCCCTCCTCTGTCTCAAGGACGGTCAAGAAGGCAAATGAGCCGAAACCGGTTTGGCTCAGTGGATAGAGCATCAGCCTGCGGACTGAAAGGTCCCAGGTTGGATTCCGGTCAAGGGCATGTACCTTGGTGGCGGTCACATTCCCAGTAGGAGGTGTGCAGGAGGCGGCTGATCGATGTCTCTCTCTCATCGATGTTTCCAACTCTCTATCCCTCTCCCTTCTTCTCTGTGAAAAATCAATAAAATATATATATAAAAAAAAAAAAAAGGCAAATGCACGCGAGCTCCAGCCAGGAGAAAATTCGAGGCCCTGGGCAACCGAAGAGCCGGGCTGGACCAATCCCTCCCTCTTCCATTCTTCCCGCTCCCACGTGTGCACACATCAGGAGCAGAGCAGAAAAAAACAGCCTCTTGTCCCTTCTCCTGGTGGCGCCCGCTCAGCAGACATGACAAACGCTTCCTGGGGCGCAGAGGCAGAGTGGGGTAACGGAGCCCTGGCCCGGGCGGGGCAGAGGCCAGTGGGAGGAGGAAGGTCATCCTCTCTAGTTAGAGGAGGGCGTGTCCGCGTGAATCCGGAGCATCCTTGCAACTGTTCTCCGCCTCTCCCCGTGACAGACTGTGAAAGAGGAACTGCTTTTTCTTGCCACCGTTGGTAGGAGGAGGAGGAAAGATAACCCAGCAAAGCCTGAGGTCGAGCCAGCAGGGAGGAACCCTAAGAACAGGTACAGGAGCAGAAGTGATTTTCACATCAGAACCCAAGGCAGTTCGCCGGTTCTCGTGTCCGGGTGCCCCTGCTGACGCCTGGGGGTCCCTCCCGCCCGGGTTTCGGGTGTTCTCTCTCCCTTGATCATGTGTGCTGCTGGCGGCGGGTCAGCCGCCGAGCAGGGAGCCGCTTCAGGGAGGGCACTGACCCAGAGGCCGTCATCCATCTCTGTGCGGGCCACAGAGCAAATGGTGAGGTTTTGCAGGCCCAGAGACAAACCCAAGGCTTTTGTGTCGGCTTTTCTAGAAGGAACGAGAGGGAGCAAAGGAATACAGATTTCCAGGGGACAGAGTTTGACGTGTCTCCATTGAGTACAGTTACAGTGGTACCTCGAGATATGAGTTTAATTCTTTCCGTAACCTTGAGGCGTGGGAAACTATGAGATGCTCGAGTCTCGGTAAACTGGTGGGTCGTGTGCAGCTGGCCGATCCGCATGATGACTCCTATCTCAAATGTTGCTTGTATTTCAAAGCAAAAATCGCTCGCTCGACAGCTCGTATCTCAAAAATCTCGTATGTTAGGGCACTCGTATCTCGAGGTACCGCTGTATTTGTCATACAGATCCACCAGTGGGAAGAATGGAGCTCTTGGGGGGAGAATAACATTTTGCTTACCTGGGCTTCAGAAAGGGGTGTGCCCTCATCCAGTTTGTGGCCAGTATTCACCTGTTGGTGCTGATTTGTAATGAGGGTTCTGTGGTTCCTCTTCGAACATGTCTTCTCACCCAGGGAGCTACCACCAAGTACTGATTACTGGCCCACGGGAGTGTGACTTCATGGAGCATGTTTGTTGCGGGGAAGGCGTTTAGAGAATTTTGTTAGTTTGTTCAGCTTCCAGTTGAGATGCTTACCTAGAGCAGGTGTTTGGGTTTTTAAAGACGGAAATTTCCTCTGCCTTTGTATCAGGGTCCACAAACGGTGGCTAGAATTGCAGTTTGGCCAGCCGGGGACAAGGGGGTCTCTGGCCTGAGGCAGTACTCGGCACCCCTAGTCCTTGTCTGGCTTATGGGAATAAATTCCAACAAGGGACCGCAACAGCAAAAGCAGACAAGTATGTGTTGGTAGGAAAGGGATACACTCAGAGAGGACCTGAGCGGGCAGGTGAGCCAGCTGAGACCAAACCGAGTGCCCCTGATATTGGGGGGCTTGGAGGATGTATACCCCTAGATTGGCATGCCCCTAGGCCAGGAGTCGTCACACCCTCCCTCATATCTCAAAAAAAAAAATGTATCTTTAAGCTATAAGGCTCCTTCATCTAAGTTGGGGTGGGGAACCTTTTTCTGCTGAGGGCCATCTGGATATTTATAACATCATTCGCTTAATAGAAGTCACTTAATGTAACTTTATGTTGCTATGAAAGAAGCGCCTAGATGTATTGAATTTTTAAAAAAATTATTGATTTTCTACAGAGAGGAAGGGAGAGGAATAGAGAGTTTGATGAGTTAGAAACATCAATGAGAGAGAAACATCGCTCAGCTGCCTCCTGCACACCCCCAACTGGGGATGTGCCCACAACCAAGGTACCTGCCCTTGACTGGAATCAAACCTAGGACCCTTCAGTCCGCAGGCTGACGCTCTATCCACTGAGCCAAACCGGTCAGGGCATGTATTGAATTTTGGGCCTCACTGTGGTTGCCTCGGCAGGGCCGGACCACATGCTTCTCGTGCCTCGTGGTCTGCGGCCAGAGGTCCCCACCTCCGATCTAGGTCTAAGCCACGGTTTGGCTCGCATGCTGGAGGGGCTCTGCGTCTTTCCAGCTCACACCGGGCCTTGCGGCCTCCATTGTCCGTTTCCGGTTTGTTACATCGCACCCTGATTTCCTCTAAGCCCCAGCTTAGAGCTCGGAGGTCCGCTGCCTCTCCCAGCCTCCCCAGCCCTGCCTTCCTCTCTGCCTTCTCTAACAGTCTGAGCGTGGAGAAATCTACCTGGGAAAGCAAGCCTGCTGCCCTCTGCCCCGTCGCCATGGAGATGGTGGGCTTGCTTCTGCAGCCTGGAGGGCAAGTCAGTGCTGGTCTCCCAGATTCTGACGGTTTTTCTTCCCGATTCTAGGTCAGAGCCTGCGGTGCTACACCTGTCTCAACCCAGGGGGTGCGTGCAAGGACGTCACCAACTGCTCCGTTAATTTTGATGCCTGTCTCTTCGTCAAAGCCGGTAAGAGCTGCCCCCTCCCCGCTCTCTCCTCAGGGTAATGGGATGATGGGAACCTGGAGAAAATATTGGGCCCCTCTACCCTCATGAGACTTGCGTTCAACAAGTACCAGGTACCATTTCATAGCATCAGCCACATGTAGCACTGAGCACTCCTCGTGTGTTTATAATGGAATGCTTCTCATCTACCACTCAGGGTGATGTTTTGTTTGTTTGTTTTAATATATTTTTTATTGATTTTTTACAGAGAGGAAGGGAGAGGGATAGAGAATTAGAAACATCAATGAGAGAGAAACATGGATCAGCTGCCTCTTGCACACCCCCTACTGGGGATGTGCCTGCAACCAAGGTACATGCCCTTGACCAGAATTGAACCAGGGATCTTTCAGTCTGCAGGCTGACGTTCTATCCACTGAGCCAAACCGGTTTCAGCAAGGGTGATGTTTTTTATTCTCAGTGGGCAAACGAGGAAACAGAGGCTCAGCTGAAGCAACAGAGCAAGGACAAGTAACCAACCCGGGATGTGACTGTGGGAATCCATCTGTCCCAGTGCTTATTCTCTTAACAGCCATGCGGGCTGCCTCCCGGTCTTTTAAGAGCCTCCTGTGTGTCAGAGTCTGAGCAAGTGGCTAGGAATGCAAAGCGGGAGACAGGAGATGAGGTTATGGCAGAGGCCTCTTTATTAGCCGCGTCAGAAATGTGAAAGGGGAAACGTGTTCCTGAGTGTGACAAAGGCAGGTACCACCCAAGGTTGGCGGCCTCAGAGAGCGGCACGCTCAGGGAAACGAGGGTGGAGACCGCTAAGACTGCATTTCCCGTATCGGGCAGGCTCCGGAATTCTGTCTCCATAGATCCTGTTCAAATAGGGTCTAGGAAGTGGTGGGCAGAGGAAAGAAACCAGCTACGGCGTGCCCTCTTCTGCTCTTGGTGGATGTGGTTCTGGGTTGAGTCTGTGTGTGGAAATGATCCTGGCGAGGAACGATTCTGTCTGGGTCTCCTTAGTTAGGTGACGTGCGCCGGTTGTATATGAGCACAGAGACCTGGTTGTTTCTGCCTCTTTTTTTAGAAAATATATCTTATTGATTTTTCACAGAGAGGAAGGGAGAGGGACAGAGTTAGAAACATCGATGAGAGAGAAACATCGATCAGCTGCCTCCTGCACACTCCCCACTGGGTATGTGTCTGCAACCAAGGTACATGCCCTTGACCGGCCAAACCGGTCAGGGTTCTGCCTCTTTTTTGTTTATAAAAGGTGTGTGTTCCATGGTAGAGGGGAGGAGGAGCCGGGAAGAGGGAAGTAGACTAGAGCCAAAATATTTTTTCCAGCTCTCAAATCCCATAGTTTATCTCAATTATTAGTCTTTAATTTTTTCCAATTTTATTAAAGTAAAAATTGGGTTTATTTAAGGTGGACAAGGTGCTGATTGGATGTACATATACCTTATGAAATGGTGACCACAGTCAACCTCATGAACACATCCATCATCACACAGATACTCCTCTGTGTGATGGAGAGCACTGGAGATCTGTTCTCTTAACAAACTTCAAGTATACAATACAATACAGTATGATTCACTGTAGTCCCCACGCTGTACCCAAGAGCTTACTCATCTTAGAATGACTTGTCAAGCTTTGAAAATGCTTAATGTAAACAATGAGGCACACTTCCCAGACTAGGCCAGAGTCCAGAACTCTGACTTCACCGAATGCTGGCCAGGGAGGGGAACAAGAGGCACCTGCTCCCATCCATTGCTGGTGGAGATGGAAAATAGTGCAGTCTGGTCGTTTCTTCAAGACACCAAACACACTGTCACCATATGAGTCAAAAGTCGTGTTCCTCACGAACGAGTTGAAAGCATACACGCCCACCTTGACCTGTGTACAGATGGTAGGTTTTATTTATGAGGGCCCAAACGGAGCAACCAGGATGGCCTTCCGTAGGTGAATGAATAAATAAACGGGCACATCCAGACAGCAGACTAAAGAGAAATGAGCCATCAAGCCATAAAGCCATAAAAGGCGTGAAGGGAACTAAAATACACTGGAATTTTCCTAAGTATTTTCCTTTCCTGAGAAGGCTGCATCCCACGTCATCCCCACAATAGGACGTTGTAGAGAAGGTAAAATTACGGGACAGTAAACAGTCAGTGGTTGCCTGGGGTTACCTGAAAAAAGGGAGGGGTGATGAAGGAGAGCACAGAATTTTCAGGGCGATGAGACTGCTCTCTGATACTCTTAATGGTGGAGACATGTCACACATATGTCAAACCCCTTAGAATGTGCAAAACCCAGAGTGGACCCAAGTGTACACTGTGGACTCTGGGTGATAATGAGAGTCCCTGTAGGTTCAGCTGTTGGAAAAAGTGTACCACTTGGGTGTGGAATGTTCATGGGGTGGGAGGATGTTTGGAGCGGGGGTGCCAGGGGGCTCTGTGGGAACTCTGTACCTTCTGCGCAATTTGCTGTGACTCTAAAACTCCTCGAGGATGAGTCAGTTTTTTAAGAAGGATAACCTGAATCTTAATTTTTTTCTTCTTCGCATGCACCTAAGTCCCCTTACTTAAGCCAGGCCTCTTGGAATAGATTCTGACCTCACCGCCAGGCAGATACTAACAGAGCATCTAAATCCCCTCCGGCTCTGGAGAGGCGGGGCGCTCTCATAAACACAGGCAGAGGCCAGGCACTGCATTAGAGGAGGCATTTAATTACTGTAGCCACCCCTCCCCCCCGCTGTAAAACGGGAATGCCTGTCTCCTGAGGTCAGCACACTGAGCGGAGAGGAGGGGTGTCACAGGGCCGTGCAGATCCCGTCCCGGAGAGAGGCAGGTATTGGGTGTTCCCTGAAGCGCTATTGCCTGGCATCCTGGCCGGGTCCGGGACGTGCCAGCCGTGGACTCGGAGTCCAGCAGGAGTGTCTGATGTCGGTGTCAAGTGCTCATTCCCGTAATGGCCCGCCGGATTCGGGCACGCGGGGACGGTGGCGCGCTGTCGCTCGGGGAAGGCCGGCTCAAGCCAAATCTCCAAATAGTGGGGCGGTGTGCCAGGCGGGGCGAGGAAACCTCGAACCTCCCAGGGCAGCGGTTCTCAACCTGTGGGTCGCCGCCCCTTTAGGGGTCGAACGACCCTTTCACAAGGTCGCTTAAGACTATCAGAAAACACAGATATTTACATTGATTCATAACAGTAGCAAAATGACAGTTATGAAGTAGCAATGAAGATAATTTTATGGTTGGGGTCACCACAACATGAGGAAGTGTATTAATAGGAAGGTTGAGAACCACTGTCCCAGTGAGTTGGATATACCCCGCTTTTATTTGCGTGATTCTGACAGTGGCTTTGGAGAGAGACGAACTCTCAGAAGGTTAGGATGCCAATAAGATCACTCAAGCCAAGTGCTTGGCTCGCTGCGGGACACTCGGTCCGGGGCTCGCCGGTAGCAATGATTAATACATGGCTCTCTGTCCTCCCCACCCTGGAGGCTCCCTCATTAACATTCTCCTGGCGTTGATGCGTCCCCGGTTCCCTGCCTGACTACGGTTGCAGCAGTACCGGGTCCAGTCCACCAGCGTCCTGTAGCGCAGTTAGAACACGCTTACCTCCCCAGGATGCCGGCATGGAGCCTCTGCCGCACTCACTCACGCTTCACGGTGGGCCTCTCGGGTGGTAAGCCGCCTGTGAAGAATGGCCAGGCCGAAGCCGGTTTGGCTCAGTGGATAGAGCGTCCGTCTGCAGACTGAAAGGTCCCAGGTTCCATTCTGGTCATGTGTCATGTAACTTGGTTGTGGGCACATCCCCAGTGGGGGGCGTGCAGGAGGCAGCTGGTCGATGTCTCTCTCTCATCGATGGTTCCAACTCTCTCTCCCTCTCCCTTCCTCTCTCTGAAAAATCAATTAAAAAAAAAAAAAGGCCAGGACCGAGTTGGGTGGGGTGTAGTTCAGCGAGTCACCAGGGTGGGGCAAGGGGAGTTTATCAGGACTTGGCACCTGCCTGCCCGGCTGCAGACGGTAGGGAGAGTGCTCCACACAGTAGCACTGGCAGCTGTCTCTCCAGCCCTTGTCCCGAAGCCACACAATTCCTTTTCCTTCTGTGTGCCCTGGTGCCTTTGGGGCTGCTGGCTCTTTGCTGTAGCTTGGGGTGAATGTTCGCGAGCGAGGGAATCTGTGTGTGGGCCCTTTAAGAGGGTGCTGGGGTGGCCAGCAGCCCTCCATCCACTAGATGGAATCCCAGCTGATCTGGACAGCCAGCTGTGGTGGAGATTCCCCAGCATTGGTGCTGCAGGTTGGGGGACCTGGTGTGGGGCGGGGACCCCTCTTCCCTCGTGGGGTACCTCTGCAGCCAAGCGATTCCTCCTGATTCTCAGTTTGGGCTGCATGTGGCTGCTGCTCTGTATCCTTAGTCACAGGCGCTCCATTCACTGGTCTTCAGCCAGCTCTCCAGGGGGTGAGTGCTGTCCTTTGGGGGTAATTTTGATATGGTCATGGGAAGAAGCAAGCACAGCATTTATCTACTCCATCATAGAGACCGGAATTTCCCATTGTAGTTTTGATTTGTATTTTCCTGATGACTCATGCATTGGCCATTTGTATATCATCTTTGGAGAAATATCCACATCCTTTGCCCATTTTTTAATTGGGTCATTTGTATTTTTATTGTTTTATATATTCGGACTAGCCTCTTATGTCAGATAGGATTTGCATGCCTTTTACCCTCTTTTGTGTATTTCTTGATAGTGTTCTTTGAAGCATTAACGTTCTTAATTTTGATGAAGTTCAATTTATCTGTTTTCCTGCATGTTTTTAAAACTGAGGCTCTTCCACATCAACACCTACAGGCGTTTGCCATTACCATCCATATGGCTCTCATCGTATGGAGCTCTACAACGATGTCTTCAGACACTTCTTTTACTAATGGGCTGGTTTTATAGTTTACTAGAGGCCCAGAGCACAAAATTTATGCATGCGGGGGTGGGGGGAGGTCCCTCAGCCTGGCCTGCATTCTCTCGCAGTCTGGGAGCCCTTGGGGGATGTCCGACTGATGGACTGATGGCTTAGGCCCGCTCCCCAGAGGAACATCCTTAGCGCTGCTGCGGAGGCGGGAGAGACCACCACCACCACCACCACCACCACCACCACCACCACCACCACCTCACTTGCCAGCCGTGAGCCCAGCCCGGCTTCTGGCTGAGCAGTGCTCTCCCCGTGAGATCGGGCCAAAACTGGCTCTCTGTCATCCCCCGAGGAGTCCCAGATTGTGAGAGGACACAGGCCAGGCCGAGGGACCCCAGGGGTACACAGTGGAAGCCAGGGAGAAATGTGGGAGGTTGGCCAGCCGGGGAGGGGCCATGGGGTGCTCCAGGGCATGTCTGGTTCTTCTCCCTCAGTCCTGATCAGCTGCACCCCAGCAGCAAGCTAACCTACCAGTTGGAGCATCTGCCCCCTGGTGGTCAGTGCATATCATAGCGAGCAGTTGAGTGCCTTAGCACATCATTAGCATATTACCCTTTGATTCGTTGAATAGCCAACCTGTCAACTGCACACTTAGCATATTAGGCTTTTATTATATAGGAGGATTGCTGTTGCAGATATTACTGCAATGACCATTTGGGGGCATATAAACTTTTTTTTTTTTTTTTTTTTTTACAAGTAATGTCAGTAAAATCTAGAAGTGGAATTGCTGGATCATGTTGTGGGCATGTGTTTAAAAATCTTGGGAAGTGTCTTAAAACATCAGTTGCCTCCCCTCCACACACAATCCTACTGGCTCTGGTGAGACTTTGGTTTTAGGGGAAAGTTCCATTGAGAGCCGTATCATCACTTTAACTTAATTCTTCCTCTTTGCAACCCAACTGGGATGCCCATTCTTGCCCACATGTCTCTCCTGCTACAAGGTCAGTTCTATATCAAAGGCAGATATAGAACTTTACCTCCTTGTTTGCTTACCCTGGTGTGTGTTTCTCCCACAGAGACACGGACGTACTACCAGTGCTGGAAGTTTGAAAACTGCAACTACAACTACCTCTCCAAAAACTTAGGCGAGAAGACTCTGCAGTACGAATGCTGCCAGAAGGACCTGTGTAACAAAAGCAACAGTGGCGCGAGCATAACGGGGACCCTCGCTCTGCTGGTGACTCCACTGCTCGCGGCGTTCTGGAGACTTCTTTAAATCAATACCAGGAGAGATTCCCCTCACTCCCCGCTTCCGTGTATTCCTTCTTTCCCGTGCTGCCACCAAAGCTTTCTATTTTCTTACCGGATCCTGTTGGGAAAGACCAAAACTAGCTTGAGCAACTTGGATAAAGAGAGAGCGAGAGCCGGAACACCAGTCCCGCTGGCAGAGAAGGCCCCTCCCTCTGAGGGAAGAGGGTTAGGAGTAAAGCATGTGCCGTGTTAGCCGGGTTAGTTGCGTGCTGCTTCCTTTGCTCGTTGCAGAATAGCTTGGCTAGGTTTGCTGCAGTCAGCACATTTCCCTGCGTGTTCCTTGGATGTAGTTACTGCCATGATCAGTGCTTTTGTGGGGGTGGTGGTAGCAGGGGGGTGGTTTAGAGCAGAGGGGTTCTTTTCACCAATCTCTTTCACGGGATGCTTTCCTCCCCTCCTGGGATGGCCCCTGTGTTGCCATGTAGGCATGATCAATGTTCCAGATGTGGGCTGTCAGGGGCAACGAGATTCTAAACGGGAATGACTGCTGTAGTCTCAACTAGAAGGTGTCTGGCGGAGTAGGAGAGGTACCAGTGGCTGAGATCAGAATTTTCTTCTCTTCCTAAATTTTCTATGGGCTTTGCTGTCCTTCCCTAAAAACAACGTGAACAATGAATGGTGTGTTAAGACGATTCCCCTCCCCCTTTCATTGGAATGACGGCAGATTTTCGCTTTGTCACACAGTTCCCGACTAAATATTTGGACTCTCTTTGCTACAGGTGATGGACAGTCTCGTGTGCTTATTCTGAGTATTACCTGTGGGAATACCGTTATATGTATGTGCATTGTAAGAAGGGAAGGGTGTGTTAAGACGATTCCCCTCCCCCTTTCATCTGAGTGATGACAGATTTTCACTTTGTCACACAGTTCAAGACTAAATATTTGGACATGCTTTGCTATAAGGGATTTACCGTATCGCATGCTTACCTTGAGTATTCTCAGGGGAATACCCGTATATGTGTGTGTGTGTTTTGTAAAAATGCACTGGGAAGATGTCATCACGAGCAGCAACGGGCCCACAGGGATGTCCTACCTGCTGACCTCCAGCCTGTGGACTCCGAGCTGCCTTGCTGTGCACAGATCATGTGATGGTCATGCGTAAGGGCCGTCGGCATCCTCACGAATGTCAAGACTCGGAGAGGCTCTGCCAGTTTCCTAAAGAGAGAGAGCCCTTGTCAGGAGGGCAAAGTTTTGCCTTCTTTGCATGTGTGGGTGCTGGTGGGTAATTCTCAAGATCTGGGAGACTTAATAACACTTACATTCTTAAACCTGTATATTCAGCTAGTGCTCCTGCGGCCTCTGCCCGCCCCGATCAGTCTGGCACTATCTTCTAGAGATAAGTCAATAATCTGCTTTTAACAGCATGGCGCGACTCGCCGATGCCAGTGAGATTTCTTAACACTTAAAAAAAAAAAAAAAGGCCTTGATGATGTAATCTGCGAGATAAAGCGGAACGAATGATGCCTTTTTGAAAATCAAATATAATCGCATGCATGCGTGTGGTCATTGGGCCTGGAAGGGTGGCAGCGCATGCCACATGCCCAATGCCAGGGGAGCGTGTGGGCGGTGCCAGTTGTCTCCTGTTGATGCCACTGACGAATAAAGATTTCCCCATCCAAACCTGGCGTCCCCTGTGCTCTGTGTTCCCTGCTGGCTCCGTGCTTTTCCTTACATCCTCTTTCCTTCTGGCCTAAGACAAGATGGTAGTTGTGACTCTTTACTTAACAGGACTTTTTCTGCCCAAGGAAGGCCTGGGCCTGCCACAGCCACGGCGTAGAGGATTATTCGCCATAAAACGGGTCTTTGTCTGCACTAAACTGACATTTTGGAGTAAAAGAAATGGGTGGGTCTATGTGGGTCCGTGGTAGGTGAGGATGTCCTTTTCCCAGCAGCTGTCTGGGTCCAGAGCCTCTGGGATGGGGGGGAAGAAAGGGGCAAACAGTATGCACCCTGCAGAGGGTGGGTGCACTGAACTGGGGGTCGAGGTCCTGGGATTGTGGAGTGGGGAGCTGCTTTCCTTTGACGCGCTTTCCTAGGCATGCTGCCATCCCCATCTTCGTTATATTGGCTACAGGCAAGTGAGCCAGCCCACATGTTGGGCCTGTATACTCAGCTAGTGCACATGCTAGTAAACTCACCCTGCTCGGTCTGGCGATTGGTTTGGAAATAACGCACCTTATTTTCCGGCGTGTAAGACGACTTTTTAACCCAGAAAAACCTCAAAAGTTGGAGGTCATCTTACACGCCAGGTGTCATCTTCTAGGGCAAGTATATCCCAAACTCTGTATTTTAACTGGAAAAGTTGGGGGTCGTCTTATACACCAGTCGTCTTATACGCCGGAAAATACGGGTATAGACATTGTGGATAGAGTAGCTTTGAGATTTTTTTTTTGAATTTCGAGTTACAATAAGGTCTCTCTGCAATGGACCTTTGCTTACATGCAGGACAGGGGCAGCACGGTGGTAAAGGCCCGTGTCCGTGGCCCGCTCCCTGACATGCGCCTCCCCACTCTGCCTCTGTGTCAGCAGCGGTCACAATGGCACCTGCCACAGTGGACACGGGCCTTTTAGCCACGTGGCCTCTGTTCCCCTCCCTTCCGATAACCGCCATTATCTGCGGGGGAATCGCTTCCACCTGGAGGTGCAGTCTTGGGGGGACTTCTCATGAAGGTGGTCCAGGCTCCCATCGCCGGAAGCTGGGCAAGATCTCTGCAATTTCCGTCTTGCGTGAAGTTAGACAAGGACTGAAGGTATTTGGGGTGAAAGCTGTGAGTCTCAGGAAGGCCCGGTTCACAGGCAACTCAGTAGCTGAATCAGAGGCGGGTCCTCTTGCAAACGAAGGAAGACAGCGCCTGGCCTGGGTTCAGTGCTCAACCCCATGGCGGGGGGTGCGTGGCATCTTCTCGGTCTCTCCCTCCTGATCACAGAGTGACTGCAGACTGCCAGGTCCAAGGCCGGAAGAGCAGATGAAGGGGAAGCTTCAGTCGTTCCTGTCCCTCTTCTCAGGGAAGTAAAATTTCCCCGGAAAGCTTCCAGCTGTTTTCTGATCAGACCTTCCGGCCGGAAATGCCCCCTGGCCACCCCCTGGCTGAAAGGGAGGCTGGCAGAGCTGTTAGTGTTTCCAGCCTCTCTGTCATCGGAAGGCCGAAGGGAAAAGGGTTGAAACTTGTCAGTGAGGACAGCCAGCCGACTGGAGAGGCCGCTGGTTCCTTCCTGCTCCCTAGATTCCTAACGTTGCCCTGGTCTCTGAACCCTCAAACCCGGATTCTCTTTTTTAAATGAATATCTTTCTATTGATTTCAGAGAGGAAGGGAGAGGGAACATCAATGATGAGAGAGACTGATCAGCCACCTCCTGCATGCCCCCTACTGCAGATCGGGCCTGCGGTGGGGCATGTGCCCTGCCCTGAATGGAAACTGGGACCGCCTTTCACTGGTCGCTGCTCAACCCCTGAGCCACGCCGGCCGAGCTCAAAACCCAGTTCTTAAGCTTTCAGTTCCACAAACTCATTGCCTAAAATCTCTGTTATCAGCCTCTTGGGAGCAGAAACATTCTGACCGACCGACCTTCGAAGTGTTCCTGCCAGGATAACTGAGAGCAAGTGTAAGTGAAGAATCAGCTGCAGCTACTTACCCAGGATTGCACAGCTCGTGATGCGGGTGGGAGACCTACACTCCCCTCTCCATCCCCCGCTGCCTGGCGGGTTCCGGTCATTAACAGATGTGCTGACTCTGCGGTGCCTGGGAAACATCGGCCAAGGGAGATGGGAAGAAGGGCGGGCTGCGTGTGTGTTTTTTTGTTTGTTTGTTTAGAAAAGTTCTTGAAACAGTGGGTGTGTGAAGGAAAGGGGAAATGAGCCATCAGCTCCTGACCACCACAATGGCGGATTCAGAGAGGAATAAAGAACTGCGGGTGCTCCTCAAATAGCCGACCCTTGAGCTGTGACACAAACAGCTTCCAGTCAGAACCCGCCCTCTGCCAGCCCATGCCAGTCATCCGGGGTGGGGGTGGGGGTGGAGGGGACTGGTGGGAGGCGGTAGGAGGGAACAGCTGGGGCCAGCCCAGCGGTTTGGAATTCCAGGCCTGGTGCTAACCAGCCGCAGGGCCTCGGGCAAGTTACTCAACCTTTCGTGCCTCCGAAAGTGGGGGAAACAGCCACTGCTCAGCTTCCTTGGAATGAGCAGACCGGTTAGGACAAGTGCCTGCTCGCGGCAGGCAGCGTTTAATGTCACTGTCCTCGCAGGGCAGCGGGTAATCCGCTTCCAGCTGTAGGCCTTGCTAAATTATCTGGAGAGGGTTCAGCGGTCAGGGAGAGACACCCCCTCCCCTGCTCCACTGTCCCCATCAATTTGCCAGCGCTTAATGGTGAATCAAGGAGTCCACAGAAGACTCTTTACTAATAATAATCACAGTCTCCTACTATGTGTCCCAGGAGCACCTACTCTGCGTCCCAGGTTTTGCTGATACATATTTTCACCCCAGGCCTCAACTTTGGGTGGCAGATCTCGCCTTCATTTTATAGCTCAGAAAACAGATCCCAAGAGCTGACACGACTTTCCCCGAGTCCCAAAGAGTCCTGGGTTCAAACATGACTGGTCTTCGAATGTTTAGGCTGCTGTAAAGAGAATCCCATAGCCTGGGCGGCTTAAGCAAGAGACATTTATTTCTCACGGGTCTGGTGACTGAGAACTCCAAGACCAAGGTTTCAGCAGATTCGGTGCCTGGTGAGAACCCAGGTCCTGGTTCATGGGTGCCCTCACATGGTAGAAGTGGCAAGGGAGCGCTCTGAAGTCTCTCTAAAAAGAGCACTAATCCATTCCTCAGGGCTCTGTCCTCCTGACTTAATCACCTCCCAAAGGCCCCACCTCCTAATACCATCTCCCTGAGGCTGGGGTTTTCAATATAAGAACGGAGGGGAGAGGGAGGGGGTAGGTCACGGCCAATTGTGACATCCCCTTAAAGAGGCAGAGAATCTGGTTAAGGTGTGATGGCTGGCATTCTGTCCAGATGCAGAGCTAAGGTGACGGAGAGGAAGTGAGGCTTCCTCTAGAGGGGAGCAGGTGGAGCCAAACCCAAGTCCATATGCCCAGGCCACAGTAACACCAACCAGCACAGCAGTGAGTATGCGACAAGGAAAGCGATTATCTTTGATAGCCAGCCAACCGAGGAAACTGGGGTTTGAACGCCCAAATTCGTCTCCGCAAGAGGACAAAGACGACGAGGGTTTGAAGAGGGACTTTACTAGTACAAGCGAAGAGAGAGGAACAAAGTGATCCTAAGCCTAATAAACAATGGAATATTACTAGGCTGTTAGAAAAGATGAAATACTGTCATTTGCAATCACACGGATGGATCTTGAGACAGTCGTGCTAAGCGAAATAAGTCAGATGGAAAAAGTCACTCACGGGTGGGATAGAAAAAGCAACAAATGATCCAACAATCGGGAGGCAGACAGAGACAGAGAGGGTCAGCTGAGAATGGCTGTCAGAGCCAACCCACGTCCCTGCCAAATTTCTCGGTGCTGCGGGAGGTTCGGGGAAAGGACCCGGGAGGGATTGTAATCAATCTGAACGGAGAGTGACTTCAATGACCCAAACACACTCATTATCAGAAACCAACAGGCAGCCAACTGCCCACTGGAAGGAAATCCTGCTGAACCTGCCCACACGGCCCAGCCCTTCCCTTGGTACCTTGCAAGAGAAGCACCAGATCCTCCTGGTGGAGCAGCCAGCGTTAGTCACACGGAGGGGAGGCAAGTTTCCACGGAAAGGCCTGGCCTACACATGATCTAACGGTCATTCCTGTGCAGGAATAAAGACGGGAGGGGCCAGTTTAGGCTGCCGGCCAGGCAAGATCTGAGTCAGTACCAGCTGTGCGTGTGTGTGTGTGTGTGTGTGTAGGGAGTGGTGGGCAGCAAAGGGAGTCAGATATCCAGGCTGGATGTCTGTGGGCAAGTTGTTTGACATTTAGGAGAAACAGGCCGCCTGCTACAGTTGCTTGTGATGACCAGGCAGAAAGGCGTGTGTGAAGCACTTGTAAGCTTAGAAACTCTCCAAACACCGGTTTTGCTGATACATATTTTCACCCAGGCCTCCACTTTGGGTGGCAGATCTCGCCTTCATTTTATAGCTCAGAAAACAGATCCCAAGAGCTGACACGACTTTCCCGGAGTCACAAAGAGTCCTGGGTTCAAACATGACTTTGGTCTTCGTTCGAATGTTCGGGCTGCTGTAACGAGAATCCCATAGCCTGGGCGGCTTGTGGGACACTGAGCAGCTTTTTCTGCCCACACCAGCCCATCCGGCCCCAGGAGCCACAGTGCTGAGCACATAATTGGACCCAATAAGTATTGGGGAGCTTTTAAAACCAGGGTTACAGCCTGGCCAGTGTGACTCAGTGCTGAGCATGGACCTATGGACCGGGAGGTCATGGTTGGATTCCCAATGTGGGGGGTGTGGGAGGCAGCTGATCAGTGATTCTCATCATTGATGTTTCTCTCTCTCTCTCTCCTCCCCTCTCCTCTCTGAAATCAATAAAAATATTTTTAAAAATTAAAAAAACAACCAGTATTAAGGGATCAGAATACACCCCCCCCCCAATATGCCATTTGGGCAGAGGGAGTGTGTTAAATGGAAGGTCACTGAGAAACAGAAGCCTCGGCCTAAAAGCACAGCATTTTTTCTTCTTCCCATAAACGGAGAGGAAAAGGGAGGAATGTCTTCTCGCGCTCTGGCCAGCTCTCCCCGCGGTGCTTTTGTTTGATGTCAGCATTGGCTGTGGTAGCTCCGGAGCGAGCGGGGCTGTGGAATTTAGGGGGCGTGGGGAGAGGGGAGGGGCGGGAGCAGAAACCAGGGGGCGGGGCCGGGCATTAGGGCGCCCCACCGCCGCCGCCCGCGCCTCTCTCTCTCTCTCTCTCTCTCTCTCTCTCTCACTCCAGGGGCGCGGCCTGCCACCGGCCGGTGGGCGGGGCCACACCCGTGGGCGTGGCCAACCGGGCCCGAGAGCCCCGCTTGTTGGGGGCGGGGCTCGGGCGAGGGGGCGGGGCCGCGCTCCCTCGGGGCGGGGCCTGCGGACCCTCAGAACCCGGCCGCTCGGGGCGAGGCGGGCGCGGGTCTCCCGGCGCGGGGTTCCTCCCACGCAGCCTCCCATTCAAAAGATGCCGAAGGGGCGGCGCGGCCGCCAGAGCCCCACGATGAGCCAGCGGCCGGCCCCGCCCCTCTACTTCCCGTCCCTCTACGACCGCGGCATCTCCACGTCCCCGCTCAGCGACTTCAACATCTGGAAGAAGCTCTTCGTGCCGCTCAAGGCGG
>JAAGEH010000043.1:3723300-3909660 GCA_011751065.1 Lasiurus cinereus | reverse complement strand
CCCCTATGAGCCGCTGCGCTTCTTCTACTCGCCGCCAACGCCGGGGCCCGAGGCGGCCGCCTCGCCGCTGCCCCCCGGCGGCGCCGCGGCCCCCCGGCTCGTGTCCGCCTCCCACCCCGAGGAGCTGTGCGAACTGGAGATCCGCATTAAGGAGCTGGAGCTGCTCACCATCACCGGCGACGGCTTCGACTCCCAGCGCTGTGCGTGACCGCCCTTAGGCCGCCTGCACACCCTCCGGGGCTCCCCGTCCCCGCCCCCCAGGTCCCCCCCAAACGTGGCCTCAGGCTCCGACTCCAGCACCCAGGTGTCCCAGGTTTCAGGCTGATCCCCCAGACCCCAGATTTCCATCCCCCCATCCTGGATTTCAACCGACGTTTCTTCTCAAACGCCATCCGGAGCCCCCACACCTGGAACTGCAGCCACCACAAACCTTACGCCTCTTGCACAGTCACACAACCACCCCTGCAGCTCCGCCCGCCACAGGCAGCCCCCCTTTCTCTAGAATATTTACCTTCCACTGGGATCCTCGGGGCGGGAGGTGGGGGAAGTAGGGGAGGGTCGGTTGGAGTGTCTGTAGGGGGCAGGTGGGAAGTGCAAGACCCGGGGGGCCCAAGGACAGTGCTGGATGAGAGCTTCCCTGTGACACGACCAGCTTCCCCTGCCCCCACCCCCCTTTTAGCAGCCTCGCCAGGGTCCTGGACTCTGCCATCTGATCTTAGGTGTGAAGTCTCAGGCAGCGGTTCTCAACCTGTGGGTCGCGACCCCTTCACAGGGGTCGCCTAAGACCATGGAAAATGCAGATATTTACATCACGATGCATCACAGTAGCAAAATTTCATGGTTGGGGGTCACCACCCCATGAGGAACTGTATGCAAGGGTCACGGCCTTAGGAAGGTTGAGAACCACTGGTCTCAGGGATCTTACTTAAGCAGAGAGACCAGGCGTGCTGAGGGGGAGTGGGGGTGGAGATTCCTGGAGCATGCCAGCTGACTGCGGGAGAGTGAACGCACACAAAGTCCAGTTCTCCTCCCAGAGGGCCCTGCTCTGTGGAATATTCAGCAGCCACAGGCTGCTCTGCAGACTTGGTTTTTCCAAAGGCCAGCACTTAACCACTGAAGGCGAGCGGAGGGTTCTCGAAAGACCAGCCCCATTATTCTATAAAATGCCCCCCTCCCCCGACACACACACAGGGAAGGGGGTATGCAATAACCCCAATGTTTAGGTCCATGAGGCAGCGGGTCTTTAGAACCAATTCCTAGAAAACTTGGGCTGTGTCTAAGTCCTGTATGTCTCAACGACCTGTTCTCCACTTGTACGTGTTTTGGATCCTGATGGTTTGGGGGCTCCTGCAGGGAGCACAGATTCCCCCCTATCCTGGATAATATAAGGTGCATTAGCAGCCTTAGAAAGAAAGCCCCTCTCTCTTCGAAAGCTAAGTGCCTCTCGCTCTCCCGCAGACAAGTTCCTGAAGGCGCTGAAGGACGAGAAGCTGCAGGGACTGAAGGCCCGGCCCCCCGGAAAGAAGTCGGCCTCTTTCTCCTGAGGAGCCGCCCCGGCTCCGGCGCCGCGTGGCCACCTCCTCCGGTGTTAGTGCTTAGATAATGTGTCCCGTTTGTTGTCATTTCAAAAATGTTATTTTCTGTTCTGGATTCACTGCTGTCCTTGTTCTCCCAGCATGCGGTCCATCTCTCGCCCGGTGTGTCTCCTCTCTGCGCTGTGGCTGGGGAGCTTTCTCGCGGGCTCTGGAAGCCTCTGCCCTGCTGGCATTCAGGGGCTCCCAGCACCAGGGGAGGGGACTCCCAACACTGCAAAGTCGGAGGGAATTGGGGGAAAACCAAGGGCAATATTCGAGTATATTTGGTTCTGCTGCTGTGTCCCTACTCAGAGGGGCTCTGGAATAATGAGTGGATTTGTTTGTGTTCCCACAGCTTTTGTCCTGGGAAGGATTTCATGTTTTAGTGGTTTTTGGACCACAAAACTTTTTAAAAAATATATATATGTTATTGATTTTTTACAGAGAAGAAGGGAGAGGGATAGTTAGAAACATCGATGAGAGACAGACATTAATCAGCTGCCTCTTGCACGCCCCCTACTGGGGATGTGCCCACAACTAAAGTACATGCCCTTGACCGGAATCAAACCTGGAACCTTTCAGTCCGCAGGCTGACGCTCTATCCACTGAGCCAAACCGATTTCGGCAAAACTTTTTTTTTTTTATAAATATATTTTATTGACTTTTTACAGAGAGGAAGGGAGAGGCATAGAGAGTTAAAAACATCAATCAGCTGCCTCCTGCACACCTCCTATTGGAGATGTGCCTGCAACCAAGCTACATGACCTTGACTGGAATCGAACCTGGGACCCTTCAGTCCGCAGGCCGACGCTCTATCCACTGAGCCAAGCCAGTTAGGGCCACAAAACTTTTTGATGAGCTGATCAAAGCCAAGGTCCTCTCTAGAAATTAATATATTTAAGACGTAGATGAGAGCTGATTCTGTGCCAGGCACCCTCCAGGGCTCTTGCGATCAGAGATGGGGAGACACAGTTACTGTTCTAAACAGGTAAATCATAACATGGTGTCATAGGTGATAAAACACTAAGGTCGGGGGAGAGTAGGGTAAGGAGGGTCAGGAGGTCCGCAGAAAGCAGGGTAGAATTTCAGCTATGGGTTCCTGAAGCGTCATGTGTCAGCAAGGTTTGCAGGTGGTTGAGGGTGATGGCCACGTGGCATCCCGGGAATGTTCCAGCAGAAGGGCCAGTGCAAAGGCCGAAGTGGGAGCATGCTGGGATGTGTGAGGTCTACAAAAGCCCAGGTGGCAGAGAAACACAATTCGCCACCTTACGTTGAGGAGGAGTGAGAAGAGCGAGGAAGGGTTGCTTGCAGAGAGGGTCCATTCCTGTGGGGCCTTCGGGCCATGGTAGGGACTCCGGGTTTGACTCCACGTGGGAGGGGGAGTGGGTAGAGGATTTTCAGCCAGTGAGAGACAGGTCTGATCGCGCTGCTGGGTTGAGAACAGACTCTAAGGAAGGAAGCAGTTTTTAAAAAATATATATTTTATTGATTTTTTACAGAGAGGAAGGGAGAGGGATAGAGTTAGAAACATCGATGAGAGAGAAACATCAATCAGCTGCCTCCTGCACGCCGCCTACTGGGGATGTGCCCGCAACCAAGGTACATGCCCTTGATCGGAATTGAACCTGGGACCTTTCAGTCCTCAGGCCAATGCTCTATCCACTGAGCCAAACCGGTTAGGGCAGGAAGGAAGCAGTTTGGGCTGCAGGAATGAGTAATCCAGCTGAGTGAAAGTGACCGGGCGGCCTCAACTTCCCTTCCCCCTTCGCTCGGGGAGAGGTGTGTGTGGGGCACCTGCTGCCACCCCAGCCCCGCCCCCACTTGCCAGGTGCTGTCTCCGGTGAGGAATAAACGGGAGGAGTGAGAGCTCCATGACATGAGCACGGAAATAAAATCATTTTATAAAACAAACCTCCAATCAAACATAACATTTTTTAAAAATAAACTTTTATTGATTTCAGAGGAGAGGGGAGAGGGAGAGAAACATCAATGATGAGAGAGAATCATGGATCGGCTGCCTCCTGCACACCCCACATGAGGGATGTGCCCTGACTGGAATCGAACCCTTACCTCCTGGCTCATAGGTTGACACTCAGCCACTGAGCCACGCCATCTGGGCCCAAGTGTAACATTTTGATACTTAGCATCTGAATGTCCTGCCAGCAGCCGCTGTAGGTGGGAGGCAGAGAACTTGTGAAGTTTGGGCCGCTTGCAAAAGGAGAAGGTAGAGGAGGTGGCCAATGAGTCAGATGTCTTAGACGTGCCAGGACGTTGTCCTTGCATGGACCAGAGGGACCGGCTAGAGATGGCCAAAGAAATGGTTCATCTCTATTAACGGAGGTCCCCGCCGTGCACTGAGGGTGCAGACACGGGGGGCAGGGCAATGCGGTGGTGGGAGCCCTGGAGATTGCATACACGTGACCCAAGCCTGCAGCGTCCTCCAGGTGCTCGTGTCCTGGGACCCCCGGATGTGAGTGCGGAGCCAGGTGCAACCCTGCAAAAGGCAGCGCCGCCCGTGACCTGGGGGCGGTGGTTAACCAGCCGCAGCTGCGGCGGCCCAGCCGGGCGGCGGGCACAGTGGCAGGCGAAAGCGCTGACTCCTGAACCAGCACCGCATTCAAAGGCTTCCAAACAGTTCAGGCCGAATCAAGGCAGCCGGCCGCCCCGCCGAGTCTGCAGCTTCTGCTGTGCTCAGGGGGCTCCAGGCTCTGCCGCCCCTCCTCAGGAAGAAGCCAGTCTTTTTTTTTTTTTAATATATTTTATTGATTTTTTACAGAGAGGAAGGGAGAGGGACAGAGAGAAACATCCATGAGAGAGAGACATCGATCAGCCGCCTCCTGCACACCCCCCACTGGGGATGTGTCCGCAACCAAGGTACATGCCCTTGACCAGAATCCAACCTGGGACCTTTCAGTCCACAGGCCGACGCTCTATCCACTGAGCCAAACCAGTTTCGGCAAGAAGCCAGAGTCTGGCTGGCCAGGCTGGATGTTGTTAGAGGGCATTGCGTTCTCCCAGAAAACTTCAGCTGGCCAGGCCAGTGAGGGTGGGCAGAGAATCTTAATGGGAATAAACCAGGCGCCAGGAAAAGCCAGTACCTATATCCAGCGGGTCTGGGTTCCCATTTCCTCCCCAGAGTCCCAGTGGCCTCCACTCCTTCCCCCTACCCCTCATGCTCATAAGATTGGGCACCCCCTGTGCTGGGCACAGCGGAGGCCTGGGCATGAACAACCTCACTGAATCCTCAGCAGCACCTTGGAAGTTGGTTTGCCCTGTTTACAAATGAGGGGACAGAGGTGCCAGGAGATGAAGGGGCTTGCCCACAGACACACAGCTGGGGACAGGCAGAGCCCGGCCTGGAATTGGGGGGGCGGGGGGGGGCGGCCACGTTCGCCCAGGCTCTCTCGCTGGGTGAGGCACAGATTCGGGGGATGCCCAGGTGAGCCTGGGCGAGAAGCACCTGGCTGGATGCTGCAAGGGCATGGTTTTGGGGTGGGCTGGGTTGTCTCCCACAACTTGGCAAGTGAGCATGGGGCTGGCAGTATGATGGTATCACAGCCGAGGCCCCAGGAATGCCCACACCCAACCTATCACCCGTCCCCTCATCCGTGGCTTTGGTCGCAGGTCCTGTTATCAGGACAGTGGGAGGCGGGTCATGTGATGGTCAGCCCCTCCCAAACAAAATGAAATAGCAGAGGCTGCTCCCCCAAGAAAAGGATGATTGACAGATGGGAGCCAGAAGGGTCCCCGTGGAGAGAACATCACAGGCGGGAATAACGGATGAACGCAGGGGCTGCCGCCAGCCTGAACGGCTCCTGAGAGCCCGAGGTTAAATTTTCATGAAACCTGTGAGCCGGCTGTTAAATGCTGCCATTATTCAGAACTACACTATGTCAACTTACCATTAAGCTCTACTTCAAACTAAGGTAACAGATACTCAAAATCCATCACATCGCAAGCATTTGGCTACATTTTACAATGACGTGTTCTGGAGATTATTTCTCTGGGTATCTGTCCGGTGGGGGGCTAGGGTGCATTCCTTCCTCCTAATGTCATGCTGGTGACCAGAAACTGGCAGAAATGGGAGTTTTCATGCCCTGAGCTTGACAAATGTCCAAATTAACGTTGGTTGTTAACCATTGACTAGTGCTCCGCCAGATAAACAGGAAATAAAAGTACCGCTTTGCTTACACCTGAACTAAAGGCTGCTTCGGAGCCTCACATGCTGAGCTGAGGGCATAAAGGGCAGCTCCGGCTGCCTCTAGCTCTCATGCCCACTCAGGTCCACACCTGGCCAAGGAGGGGACGCACCTGCAGGTCTGCTCAGGGAGGCTGGCTTCCCCTGGTACCGGCTGGCAGGGCGCACAGGTGGACGGGCTTTGAGGGTGGAGCAGGCCTGCCCACGGGTGAAGCAGGGCCCGAGGAATGTCCTGGACTCTGACCAATCAGATGAGCCACATCCACCTGGGGGAATGAGGGTAGAGGGAGGGCAGAGGTAACAGCCGGCAGGGGTAGGCCTGAGGTCCTTGTGAGTCAGGATGCCATCTCCCAAGTGATCTTTCCCAGGAAGGACAAGTGACATTGTGCCTTTAAAGCTGATTTATGTGTGAGCAAGCACAAAGCTTACAAAGCTGCCAGCTGGGGAGCGGAGGGGGGAGGGAAGGGGTCCCGAAAAGGGTTGCCAATGAGGCTCCTGGGCCTGGGGCTACACATCTGCTAACCAACAAGCCCCCCGTGGTTCTCAAGGCCCCTCGCTTCCTTCTGCCTTGTTCTTCCTCCGGCCGTCTAGCTAAGGCACTCTGCCCCTCCCCCGTTCCTGTCATTTCCCCGTTGGCTATCTTTCTTCTTAGAACTCTGAGAACAACCTATTGTAGCCCAGACGGTTGGCCTTTGAGGTTTGGGCAAGCTGCCTGTTTGTTCTTTTTCATCTGAAGCGGTTGGCTCGTTCTTTTCTACCTGAGCCCTGTCCTTTTCTGTCTCGCTGTCTCTCGCTTCTCTCACTTCCTCTCCCGGGGCCACGGTGTGGGCCGCGTGGATGATGAAACGGATAGCACAGGTGGCCAGCTGTCTGCAGCAGGATCCTTTCATCGAAGACCTGCTGGTCCCAGACAAACAGAAATGGCAGGCGCGATGGGAAACCCTCCAACGACCTTATCCCAGTAATCTGTGCCCCACGCGGTGGCCAGGGGGGGTCAGGCAGGCCCCAGTGCCAGCAGTGGCCTGGCTCCTTGGAGAACGAGGAAGAGAGAGCTGGTCACCCCTTCCGGGCTTTCTGTCTCTGTGGGGGGAACGCCAGAGGCTGTCTCACGGAACACGGCCCCTTTCCTTTCCACGATTTTGTCACCGACCAGACACGCAACCTTGGGAACCTTATCTAACCGCTCTGAGCCTGCTTCCGAGTCTGACACCTGGGGACACTGCTCTCACAGGATGGTGGGGTGGGGCCCCACAAAGTGGTGAGAAGGCTAACCCCCATTTTGTAAAAACTACCGTCAGGAATGCTCTTCTGTTTTTCTTAGACGGCTTCCTATTCTAAAAAACAAAACAAAACCAAACAAGCCTGGCTTTCTAGCCTCCCTGAGCCCGCTTGAATAACGAGGAGGAGAACCCCAGCTGTCTGACCTCGTAGGCCAGAGACTAGATGTGCCCATCATTTCAATGCCAGGCCCGGTGCCTTTTTAATTGGCTAGAAATATGTTGTTTTCAAGGCCAGCGGCGAGATAACCACCAAGTGCACAGGAGGCTGGCTCCTTCATAGAAAGAAAAGTTCTGCTTGCAGCTTCGCTTAGCATCTGAACTCATTTTCTCCAAGCTGCCGCGGTGAGTAAGTGTGACCCCAAACCCTCCGGCATGGCTTGATTGTTTCAACAGCGGCAGCTGTGAACGCCGCCCCCCCCCCCCAGAGAATCAGCATCAGGATTACTTCCAGGGTGTTGAGGACACAGCCCTCCCCGTGGAGCTCTGGGGCTGGAGGGGTGGAGCCCGTAGGCTTGGAGCTGGAGGGAGGCCCCATCTGCAGGTGGGGAGCAGCCTGGGATTTGCAGAGCCCCAGAGGGACCCGGGGGGCTGGGAGGCAGTGACTCTTTGCTGGGGGGGGGGCAGCCACACGTCTCCCAGGCAGCGTCACGTCGCCCGCAGCCCACGGGCCAGGCCAAGGCTCCACCTCCCCGTCGCCGGTGCCCCAAAGAGGGCGGTAGTCACCACCCCGTCCTTTCGCCCCGTCCACGCCAGAGCGTCGGCACATCCCACAAGGCATCTGGGCAGCGAGGGCGGGAAAGTGAGCAGAGAGAAAGGCACAAGGACATTTCTCGATGACACAGCCCGTTGGGAGGAAAACACAGGTCAAACCTTCTTCTTATATCACACGAGTGGCCCCAGCAGGTTCTGTGGCCACAAGCTCAGAAATGAACGCGCCAGAAACCAAACAGGAGGCCTCTGGCCCTTTGGACGGAAAGAAGCCGCTGGACAGCCCGGCTCCCACCAGCTTCCTCGGAGAGGAGCGGGGACCGGCTTTCCTGGCCGACACGTCTGTCCCTGCCTGGGACAGGTGGCCGGGGTCCACCTGGAATTGTAGCCCCACTGGGGGCACCGGGAGCCGGGGAGCAACTACAGACAAACACACCACATGTCGCCTCCTGGGCCTCATGCCCATGGGCACCAGGGCCTGCAAGCCGCCAGCAGCCCGGCAGCTGCCCTCTCACCCCTTTCTTGCTACATTCACCTGGTGCACCCCACGCCCTCTCTCGTTTCCCCCCCCCCCTTCGGCTTCCGCACAACGTAGCCACCGGGTGACTCATGGGAACCACGTTCCTTTCCAGAACAAACTCTTCCCGGGCCCAGGTCCTCCGAGAAGAATGGGGTGACTCACCCGGCCGGCTTCCAAGTTGGCGGGAGGCGGGGAGGGAGCAGCAGAGGTCACAGAATCGGCCGATGGTTCCACGGGGCCGGAGGGACGTCTCTTCCGAAAGGAGGGAAAGATGCGGAGTCTGTCCGGATGCAGCACAAACACCTGTCCCCGACCTAGTGCTCACACAGGAGGCCCGCGGTCCTGTGCGCCTCTGTTCGTCCACTTATCCATCCCCTGGTTTTCAACAAAAGCCGGGTCCAAACTTCTCCGGCCCCTTAACTCACGTCGAACGAGCACGGTGACGCCCCTGCGCGGGGCTGGGGGTGGGGTTAGGAAGTAAACGGGATCATGAGCGTCAGGTGCTCAGCTCACCACCTGACCCACGCAGATGCTCACCGTCATTCGCCCCTCAGCACAGATCTGCATCCAGCTTTCTGGTCCTGAACAAAACGCTCCTGTCTCTCTCTCTCCCGTCTCTCTCGTGGTGGGATCCACCAGGTGGCAGCAAGGATGTAGCGTGGGATGAAGCATCTCTCCCCTCGCCCCCTCTCCCCCGGGGCCCCTTCCCAGTCCTCCCACATCCAAGGCTGACATTATCAGCTTGTTCCGCATTATCTTCCCGGAGAAAATCCAATTTAGAAACCTTCTGGGAAGAGGGGACACGGCGGTGATGAACGGCCTTCGTGCAAGATAAACACAAGCGCAGCCCCGCCTTCCCAGGGGCTGCAGGTGGCGGCCCTCGGGGAGCCGAGGCGTCTCAGAGCCGGGAAAATCCCCGAACCCGTTTCCAGGTGAACATTCCAGCTCCCGGGAGCGAGCCAGCGGGGCTGAACGCAGGATACTGTTTGTGTTGGCCGGCTTGGCCTGCGGTAACAAAACACCGCCGACTGCGTGGCTTCGACCAAGGACAGTCACCCCTCAGGCCCAGGTGAAGGCGCTGGCCCGTTCAGCTCCTGGGGCAGCTCTCTTCCTGGTTTGCAGATGGCTGCCTTCTCGCTCTGTCCTCAGGGGGCAGGGCCCGAGTGAGGGGTCTCTTCCTCTTCTTGTCAGGACATTCAGCCTTATGACTTCATCTACACCTACCACCTGAATCTCAATGCGCTGGGGATGAAGGCTTCAAGGTGGCAGGGTGGGGATAGAGGAAGAGACAGTTTGGTCCATGGTATTATTTACAATGAATTACAATGAATTACTACTTGTTCCTTTATTTTAAAAATATATATTTTATTTATTTTTTACAGAGAGGAAGGGAGAAGGGTGGAGAGTTAGAAACATCCATGAGAGAGAGACACAGATTAGCTGCCTCCTGCACGCCCCCTACTGGGGATGTGCCTGCAACCAAGTACATGCCCTTGACCGGAATCAAACCTTGGACCTTTCAGTCCGCAGGCTGACGCTCTATCCACTGAAACAAACCAGTTTGGGCTTCCTCTTCATCTTTATTTCCTAGTCTTCAGGCTACTTTCACTCCCTCCTCTTGCCACTATTACCCAACCAGTTCTCCTCGACATTTCCAATCAATTCAGCCCACAGCCCAGTCCAGGGAGCAGGAGGGTTTATTCCTGACCCTCTCAGAAAGAAGCGAGGAGCCAAAACCGGTTTGGCTCAGTGGATAGAGCATGGGCCTGCGGACTGAAAGGTTCCAGGTTCGATTCCGGTCAGGGGCATGTATCTTGGTTGCGGGCGAAACCCCAGTAGGGGGCGTGCAAGAGGCGGCTGATCAATGTCTCTTTCTCATCGATGTTTCTAACTCTCTATCCCTCTTCCTTCCTCTCTGTGAAAAATCAATCAAATATATTAAAAAAGAAAAGAAAAAGAAAAGCGGGAGAGGGCTTGCTGTAGAGTGTTTGTAAAATCTACAGTAGCGGCCAGCAATGGCCTGGGCCTTCATGTTCACTCACCACTCACGACTCACCCAGAGCAACGTCCAATTCTGCAAGCTCCCTTCATGGTAAATGCCCTACATACTAGTAAGCGCATGTCTTACACTGGGAATCGAGCCTGCAACTGGGCATGGGCCCTGACTGGGAATCAAGCCAGGACCTCCTGGGTCTTAGGTCGATGCTCAACCACTGAGCCACACGGGCCGGGCAAAAAGCCAGCTCTTTAACAAGCTCAGTGAAAGCCCATTGGAGTCCAGAGCCAGCTGGGAGAGCCCATTCCAGAGACCAGGTAGCCAGCAGTGCTTCCACCTGCAGGCGTTGGCCAGGGCTCTGTGCTTGGAGGAGAGGTTGGTGGTGCCACTGTTATGCCAACAGAACTTTATTTTGGGTCCAAGGCGTCAGCTGGCTTCTCCATAAATGTGGGTTTGTCCATGTGCAAACACAGGCACTGAAACGTGAAGACAAAGTACCCAATTGTGCAAACCGGTATTTGTCATGAGCGCACCTCCCAAAGCAATGAGGTGTCCAGCTAGCCATCCGTGCACCTGTTGCAGGTCATGGGCCAGCGACCTCACCCTCACTAATGCTCCTATGCTTGGTCCACACGCCTTCTCAGGCACACTCTCTCTGACCTCCAGGCGCCAGCAGAGCCCCCGAGTCGGATGCCTGACGTTTACAGAGTTGTCCTTTGGAATACTTTGCCCTGCTGCTTCTGGCCGGACCCAGCAAGGAGAGGCTGGGTTTGCCATGTCTTTTCCACCTTCCTGGGTCTGTGTCCGTCTGCCGCTCCTGGGACTGCAGTGGGCATCAGCACTTCCTCTCACTGGATCATTTCTTTTCTTTTTTAAAATATATTTTATTGATTTTTTTACAGAGAGGAAGGAGAGGGATAGTTAGAAACATTGATCAGCTGCTTCTTGCACGCCCCCTACTGGGGATGTGCCCGCAACCAAAGTACATGCCCTTGACCGGAATGGAACCCAGGACCCCACAGTCCGCAGGCCCACGCTCTATCCACTGAGCCAAACCGGTTTTGGCATGATCATTTAATTTGTCCTGAAAAGTAAGAGCAGCCAGGGTCCAGGAGGAAAGGAAAAGAGAGTGGAGGAGCAGGGGACCCTCCGTTCCGGGGCCCACTGGCTTGTTCTCTGCAATGATACCTCACCAAAGCGTTTTGTGGGGACTCCAAGTTTAGTTCTCACCTCTGCAATGAGACCGGCTTTTGGGGGTGTTCCTTTGCACACCTGTGAGCCCTCTTTGCAGAGGGTCAGAGGCGGACAAAATCCCTCCTTCGGTCTCTAGGAGATTCCGGAAGTGCTTGCAGAGAGCACTTCAGTAGATTAAGCTCCCATGACACACTGCACTGCTGCCCCAGCTGCCAGGTCTCAACGGGGCCAGAAAGCCCCAGGGGCGGCTCTCAGTCAGGGCACAGGGCCTCCTGAGAACACTGAGTTGGTTTTTATTTGTCAACTAGAGGCCCGATGCACAAAATTTGTGCAGGAGGCAGCCTTCCTTCCCCTGGCTGCCAGCACTGACTTCCTTCTGGTACCCAGGGCCTGGGCTGTCCTCTGTCACCGGGGACCCAGCTTCCCTCCGGCCGCTGGCAGGCACCTCAGACCCAGGCTTCCCTGCTTCGTCCGGAAGGTCGTCCAGTCTAATTAGCATATTACGCTATTATTATTATCGATTTTTGTTACAGGAGACAGGCCCTCTTTTCTGTACGCAGAATCTCCTTGGCCTCAAGGCTACTTCTTACTCAATATTCTGCTTTCCTAGGTTTTTGCTTTGAATACGGCCCATCATGGCCTCTTGGCGTCCTGACCATTCAGAGTTCCTATTGCTAAGAGACTCTGTTTCTTGGTATTTCCTGCAGAGAATCCTGCTGGCCCAGGCCCACGTGCGGAGCCGGTTTTTGCGGCTGCTCAGCCTATGAATGCGTGTAGCTCTTGGGTTGGGTGTCTCTCTTGTCCACGCAGCTTAGGCCAGAGGCTGAGCATGGAGCCTAACACGTGGTCTCCGGAACGGGCTGAACATTGGGCAGGCATGGTGAATGCTGGGAGCAGCACTGGGTGGGAGGGGCAGGTGGTCTTGGGAGTTTGTGTCCATACCATGTCACCCCTGGATTTCCTGGGAGCCACTCGCCTGGATGGGACTTCTTTCTGTTCTGAGAAAGGCATGTGAACTGGCATCGGCTCTTTGGCCCCAACAACGCAGCCATGGAAAATCTGCCTGCTTCTCTGGGACCTGCGATGGCCCATGGATTATGCCTCAGGCTGGGGCAGCCTCAGAGGCCACACACGGTCTGCCACACCTGTATGTGTCCTGAAGGAGGTTCCATCTCACCATGGGGCCGTGGCAGAATGAGAAGCAGGCAGGTTTGGGGGAGGAAAGCCTTTGCCATTTTATTTCACAATAAAAAATTCTGACAGCGTAAGAACACGCTGTTCCCGGCAGCGGCCAAGGATACACAAAGTTCATTAGAAAGCAAGTCCTTAAACGGCAACAGGCTGCCGCCAGAGCGCCTGTGCAGTACCTGTGTTTGCACACCAGGGTGTTGGTAAGGAATCGAGGTCTGGGTTACACACTCTTCAAATCCCTAACAGCGGCAACAGCCGCAAAATACACTCTAGGAGAGGCTGCCTTTGGTGGGCACAAACACTTAGGAAAACGTCTTTGTGTTTTCTTTTTTAATGTTGTAGAATATAAAAATTGTATAGAACATGTGACAAATTGGTTCTGTGAATGGAAGACGCTGGCATGTTTTGCTTGATAAAACTGAATTAGGAAGCTAATACTTTAGTAAGAATACACTTTTCAAAGCATTTCCCACATATAATAGGTCACACGTTCCTCACCAACACCACCAGAGAAAGGAAGTGTTGATGCAGTTATACCCATTTCACAGGTAAGGAAACGGAAGCTGGTTTATAGTGAGATAGCCAAGGCCTTGACCATTTATTACACCTTTTTCCAAGTCCCCAGACGAATGATAAGCCTTCTTTCATTTTGTGTGTGGGTTGAGGGTGAGTTTAGATGCCAGAGACTAAAGCCAACAGCAGTTAGCATATATAATGCAGAGAGAATCACTGGAAGGCCAATGGACTTTGATATTCAGCAGGGCTGAAAATCATCATAATATTTTCAGATGCATGGCAATTCTCTAACCTGATAATCCTTTTTACTGTTTACCAAACTTTACCTTTGATATGCCGGTATGCATTGCTAAAGGACTAATGTGTATTCAAGTAAATAAAAAGTGGATCAAGCCATAAGTTGGTGTGTCTCTTCAAAAAAGAGGCTCCCTCCTGACCCCCCAATACCTTCTAAATTCATATTTCTTGCAGAGCGTTTTCCTTTGTGCACTGGCCCCTCCTTCAGATCCTGAACCCTGCCACAAAGGTGGCGGCATTTAGACATCAGTACAGATGAGGGAACACAAGGTGAGGCCACAGTCTGGTCAAGGTCAGAGAATAAAAATAGTTAATTTCTAGATTTCATTACATAATGGCTTTCACTGAAGTATGGGAGACAAATTCTGCCATTTCCGAATTTCCCCTTTTTCTGAAACCTTGCATAATCAAAGCAACTTAATATCCTCTAAAAGAATTTGCTTCTAGCACTACTCATTCTATTTTGTAAACAGTCCTTTTCGCACTTAACACAGGCTAGAATTCTGTAAATGTTCACCTGGAGAAATCAAGAGACCTATCAATTCTTGGGAACACTAATTTATTATATTTGGAAGGGCAGAGCCACAAGAATATCAGTATCCTTTGAAACCAATTTTGTTCCCAAAGACACTGCTGAGGGGCTCAGGGATTGTCTCATCTATGTAAGTGTGTGGCCGTGAGCCATGTTAATAGCACCTGAGCTGAGGGGATGCATTTCGATTTACAAGTATTTATTGTCTGCTGAGCAAGACAGTGTGCTCACTGGGCCTGGGTCAGAAATCACTTCCGAGGCCCAGCAGCAGTATCAATAGCACTGTGGACGACTGGGAGGTAGTTGGGATGGGGCCAGCCAGTCCGCCAAGGTTTCAAGCTCATGCATTCTCACTGATGTACATACACATCAAGGATGCCTTCTCCTCTCTGTGGCAATATCTGCAGTGACTTCTCACCTGCTGGCTGGCATCCTAGTTCCTCTGGTCAATTCCAGTCGGTAGCAAGTTCCTTTTCAAGGTCCTGTCCACTCATACTCCCTCTTTGGGTACTAGCTCCCACAAAAGCCCTCATTGGAGGGCTGACCCAAGGGACCAGGATCGCATCACATGACTGCCTCCTGTGGTAGCTGGTTGGATCGACACCTGACCCAAGGAGAGTCCAAATTCCTTTCTGGTGTGTGGCCGAAGGAATGGATTAAGTTTAACTTCTGTTCTCACATTTTAAGATAATATCTGTTATTTTATTTATTAAACACGGAGTACCTGTGTGCTGTGTAGGGGGGAAAAAAAAAGCAGCTTATTTATCTGTAATCGACATTTAAATCCTTGATCCATTTCCCAAATTTCTGCCTGCCAGAGAAGCATTTCCTTTAGTCGGGTATTTAAATCCCTTCCCACCTCCATCTGCATTCTCAGAAGTCTTTGTTGTTTTTTTAAAATCACAAATCTAACAATATTCTATCCATTCTTCCATCAAGATTGCTCAGAAATTACATGTCCTTCTGTTAAATTCCTAAATTAACAAATGTACCATACCATTTGTCTTGGATCCAGAGAATTGAGTCTTACATAATCCAGTCTGATTTGGTCAGCTCAGGCTGCCATAACTAAGTACCACAGACTGGGTGGCATATAGACAACAGAAACGTACTTCTCACAGTTCTGGAGGCTGCGAGTTCAGACCAGGGTGCCAGCATGGTAGGCTTTTGTTGGAGACTCTTCTGGGTTGCAGACTGCCAGCTGATTATTTTATCCTCACAGGCAGAAAAGAGGGCATCCCTTTTACAAGGGAACTAATCCCATTCACGTGGGCTCCACCCTCATGACCTAAGTACCTCTTAAGGCCCCACCTCCTAATACCATCACACTGGGGGTTAGAATTTCAACATATGAATTGGGTGGGGAGGGGAGAGCACAAACATTCTGTCCATTGGACACCAGGGATGAGGCAATTCCTGCTCCAGGAACACTGCCATCTCAGATCCCAGGTACCAGGACACGCAACAGACGTTCAGACATTTTCCTGAACCTCGGGATTGCCTCCCCAATGCAGGGCATGGAATCTGCTGCCTCCTAGTGACACGCTGTCATGGCCCCTCTGGCTGCCAGTTTGGGTCCATGGCATGGAGAGGAATACACCCACAGTTGAGAACACCATTTCCTTGGCAGCGTTCTCTAGAAAAAGCCCAAACGCATTGCTTTTCAGACTGCAGGAAACGCACGTCAAAACGAGTTCCAAAAAAAAAAAATGTTAATATGCTACAAAGGCATTGTTCTTTATACAACTCTGAAGTTCTTTATACATTCCATCATCTTTTTTTTTTTTTCCGTCACAGGAACATAGGGAATGCCTCAGGTGACCCTTGTGTACTTTTTAAACCTCCTAGCATAGTTCAAGAAACCACAGACAAGCATGCAGGCAGCATGGTGAAATGGGAAGCAAGTTGGGTCATGAATCAGCAGGCTGGGGCCGGAGCCCGGGTCAGGTCACTCCACTTCTCAAGACTCCGCTTCCTTCTCCAAGGTCACCACCGTCTTGTGGCTTCTCCAACTGTCTGGGGGGGTCACGAGGACCACAAAGCCTCTGGGCTCTCGTGGAAACTCTACGTTCACTTCCACGAGGCACTTCTGAACATTCGCCTTTTCTCCGAGCCAGCTTCCCAGGTATCTGTCCCAGCCAGGAGGTCAGAGGACTCTTCAGAGAAGGGACCCCGTCTTAGTCACAGGATACCAAACCAGGGTGGCTGTCAGCCAGGAACAGACTGACCTCTTTCCAATGTAAGGTTTTCCTCCCGTGTACTTTCTTAAACCGCTGGTGTCTAGTTTAAGGGAGGGTTGATGAAGCAGGCTGCGTGTTCAGCTGCCTCAGCTGACTAACTCAGTTTTCCACGGGTTCTGTAAAGACTGTAGTGATTTCTCCTTCTCTTAGCGAGCTGGGGCCGCAGGCTCGTTCTCTGCAAGTTACTGGCACATCCACAGCTCAGACACTGTCTCGGAAGCATGTGCATATATTTTAATTACACTAAGGTCTTAAAAACTTCATTTCCACATAGAACATTTCCAGGCATTTACCAAGCAGACAGAGTACCAGGCTGATGGCATTGCACTGACGAAATATTAATATTATTGATAAGGCGGGACAATGCGGCTGACTCTATCCGACTCATACCATTTGCATGAAAAAGGCTGAGTTTCTTTGGCTCTTTGTTCATTCAAGTGCATTGAGGACCAACTTAGACAGACGTAGGCGTCGTGTTAACCTGTCGATAAAATCTTACACTGTCCATAGTGTTTTGCAAGCTGATTTGGGTTTTGGCTTACAACAACTAGCCATTGGTAGAAATATACCATATATATACACATGGAAATTACAAAAATACATTTTATTTATAGCTGATTTTTTTTTTTTTAAGTAACAAAAAGCTAACACTAGGAAAGATCAACCAGCATACCAAAAGACACTACCTCACATCATCTAAACAAGAGGCCTGTCCGGGGCTTCCCTGACATGCCATCTCCGGAACATTCCAGAAGGAGCCACTGGCCATCGGGAAATAAAAACCGCTTCTCTGAAAAGTCTGTGCTTTGACAGTCGAACCTCCCCTTCTCACCAGTCCCACGCCTACTCTTCTCTCACCTCTTAGCTGGCCGCCTTCTCTCGGTAAAAGACCAAAGAAACTCGTGAGGAGGATGGAAAGATGGGCTCAGGGGATGGATGCAGCTGAAGCGAGGTGGATTTGGGGTGAAGGTAGGACAGGCCCTCGTGCTCCAACGGACGCCAAGGGAGCCCTCAATGTGGGGGAAGGGACCCTCGTTTTCTCCCCGAGGCCACATGCATGAAGTCAGCAGCTGGTGGGCTTTATGCTGACCGTGTGGCAGGCTGACCGTGTGGCAGGCTGACCGTGTGGCAGGCTGACCGTGTGGCAGGCAACTGGGGGCTGGGAGATGCTGCCCATCCAGAGCTCTGGAGGCCGACTCGCCATGGCGGGGGTGGGGGTGGGGGGTGGGAGGGGGAGGGTGCAAGTCACCTCCCCCTCCACAAGGCCAGCAGCCCGGCCCTTTCCGCGAAGGTCCTCCGGTGTCCATTCACCACAGAGGGCGGGGGAAGGAGGGCCTGGCCACCTCCATACACTGTGAAAAATGTTATTTACATTTACACGTAAATCACCAGAGTTTCTACATTCAGAAGCTTCTATGGACAGAGGCTGCAGGCTGGGGAGACAGACCCACGCTTCCTGCTTCGAGCAGGCCTCCACGACTAGTTCCTTTTGTGTCACTTGGCAGACGTCACTGTTGGGAAGACAGAGATGTTTCTCAGAAAAGTCCACGAGGCATCTCTTATCCCAGAAGAGAGAAACGCTTCCTTCCCAGGCCACCTCCACGGCAGAGCACAGAAAACGGTCCCCCAGGAACCGTGTTCCGTTGGTAGCACCCTAAAAGCTCTCAGCACCGCCGCTCTTTCAGGTGGATCCCAGCGCACAGGGTACTCCGGTTCCCAAAGAACCACCCCTTTTCAAACACCTGTCATCGCCAGCCACCGTTCCCTCTCATCGCCTCTCTTTCCTGGCCTCGGCTGAGTGGGGGGCGGGGGAGAGGTTCAGCCGCGGATAGCACTGGTCTTCATCCCATGCACCTGACTTTGAACAGGAATCTCTTACAAGAAAGGGACTCGGGTTTCTTGGCTGAAGTCAGTGCCTCCCTTCCAGACAGGAGGTCATTTTAAACAAGTTACAGCCACCGCTGAATGAGAGAGGACAGTCCGATGCGTCATCACCCGCCTGCTTTGCCTTGAATACAGAAACGGTTAACATGCAGGAGTCACCCAAGATAGAGCGATGGCCCCCACCTTCTGGTGACGTATTGAAGTGCGGCATTGGACGGGGTTCTGTAGCTTAGTTAGTGTCTCTCCTGACGAAGGCTCCGTGGAGAAATACACTGGCAGCTTGAATATAACAGATTATCAAGCGTGCGGTCCCAAGCAGGGACCTCGTGACATACAATCAGTGGAAGAGGCCGGGAATCCAGTCGTTCAAGAGTTTCCTCTGTCTCCCAACAGCCCCACGGTTCCCCAGAAACTAAGGATGAGGAAGAGTCACCCCTGTCCCTGCCTCGAGTCCCCATGCATTAGGTCGAGAAGCCCGAAGACGCTTTCCTCCGAGTCCGGAAGCCCCCGGGGCTGAGGCCTTAGACCTGGAACTCAAACATGTCCGTCTGCTTCTTGGCCAGCTTGGCCACCTCCTCCCGGATGGCCTTCACCAGGGCCGCCGTGGAGATGTTGGTCAGCGGGGTGTCGGGAGGCTCGTTCTCCGCCAGGCTCTGCTGGGAGGCCGCCGTGGAGGGCACGGGGCCCTGCTCCAAGCTGGGGTGCATGCCGGCCGGCTGGCTGTACTGCCGAGGGATCCTGGAGGGCGAGTTCTGCTGGTAGCGTGACCGGGGGTACGCCTCGATGTACCCTGGGAGGGGGACCTGCAGAGGATGGTGGGAGACAGAGGAGGGGCCGGGGATTAGGAAGGGGCGGGTCATAGGAGGCACCTGACACGGAGGCAGGAGGGAAGAAATGAGGAAGACGACGGAGGCCACGTACCAGGGGACAGATACAAAACCCAGAGTCAGATTGGTTTGAACGTAGGCCATTTGGATATTCTCACTGGATATGCTGGTGGGGACATACCTGTGCCTGCATATGAATCCACGTGGCTAGCTTTTTAATATACGCAGAATCCAGCAAACAGAAGCGTTATCATCCAAAAATTACAGTTCTTGGGAGGTATCCGATGGGGGAAAGAATCCTACAAGCCACCAGGACCTTCCTACGGATGCCATTTTAGTATTGCGAGGGATAACAATGATGCTGAGTCATTGGCTGAAGACAAATTCAAGTAAGCTCCTCTCTTAAAGAGGAAGGCGGAAGGATAGAATTCCTTCCAGAATTTTAAATATGCAAGATGGCAGATGTTTTAAAACATCTTAGAAATTCAAGGGGCCAGCTTTGATCACCGGGAAAATTCATACACGTAGAATAACTTCAGCCCTGGTGATGTCACTTAGATCAGACATCGCTATAATAAGAATAGACACTGACCGTGAGGGTGAGCTGAATGTGTCAGGGTGGAAAGCACGCACCGCAGGAGTGACCGGGGCCTGGGGTGTCAACATGAATGCTGAGACCAAACCCTAAAGTGACATTCAGTACTGGGTGCCTGCAGGATCAGCCCGGAGAGCCAGTCTTCCTTCCTTCCTCCCTCCTTCCCTCCCTCCCTCCCTCTCTCTCTCTTTCTTTTTTAAAATATATTTTATTGATTTTTTACAGAGAGGAAGGGAGAGAGAGTTAGAAACATCGATGAGAAAGAAACATCCATCAGCTGCCTCCTGCACACTCCCTACTAGGGATGTGACCGCAACCAAGGTACATGCCCCTGACCGGAATTGAACCTGGGGCCCTTGAGTCTGCAGGCCAACGTTCTAGCCACTGAGACAAACTGTTAGGGCTCTTGCTTTTTTTAAAATTTAAATTGAGACAGTCTTTCTCATCCATGTTGGATGGACTTACACAAAGGGGGCTCCCCACGCTCAGGGCCATCCATGTGCTGCTTTTTTCCCCACTTGGGTTTATTTTGTTCGTGTTCTCCACTAAGCAGACCTTGACAGTGGCCCAGAGGCGGGTCTGGGTGCAGATATTGGTGCCACAATGCCTAGTTGTCCTGAAGAAAGAAACCAGCCATGCAGGAAGCTTTAGGAGGCACATGAGTTTCTAACACTTCATTTTCTGCTATTTCACCTAAAAATGTTTACAGAGTTTTTAAAGGAACATCTTTAAAAACCCTTTGGAGCCAGACAGAGGCAGGTTTGAATCCTGGCCCTAGCACCTTACAAATGCTGGGAGGCTTTGGATTAGGCCTCCATTTTCCTTGTCATCGAAATGGGAGCATCCTGGGACCAATAGCCCCTACCTGATTGGATGGCTGTGAGGACTGGATAAGACCAGATAAATAAAATACCTAACATGGTGTCTAGCACAGAGGACAGACCCCCCCACCCCCAGTGGCAAGCATTACAAACATTTCTTTGACTCAGGAAGATGTAGCACCTGGCAGGTCCCAAGTTCCTCTGTCCAAGGCCAGCCCCTCCTACCACGTCCCCTTTAACACGGCTGCTCAGTGGAGGGAGGAGTGAGATAACCTCTCAACCTTGTCCCCCCCTCTCCCCGCTCTGCTCCCCGAAGTGTGTGGTCAGGCAGGTAACGCCGTGGGGAAGCAGCAAGGGTCTCACCGAATCGGCCCACTGGCTGGGGAGCTCACTCTCTCCGGCGTAGGACATCCAGGCCTGGCTCCGGTAGGACGAGGGGGGCGTCGGGATGAAGTAGCCGGTGAAGCCCGGTCTGTTGGCGGCTGGGATGGCGAACACTGCGGGCACCGTATTGCCTGGCGTGGAGGAGA
Organism: Lasiurus cinereus; assembly: GCA_011751065.1. Classification (NCBI taxonomy): domain Eukaryota; kingdom Metazoa; phylum Chordata; class Mammalia; order Chiroptera; family Vespertilionidae; genus Lasiurus; species Lasiurus cinereus. The sequence continues at coordinate 3,888,757 of JAAGEH010000043.1, read as the reverse complement.
GGGTTGGGAGAGATCAGGCCAGCCCCCCACCTGCTCAGCTGACGTTTGCACAAGTTGAGGAAGCTGGGAAACGGGGGCTGGGGGGGAAGGGGTGTCTGGCATTGGGGGAGGTGGTCATGGGGAGCAGCAGAACTCCACCTGGAGCCTCAGCCTGGTCCACTGCCCAGTCAGCATGGAAGGCCTGATCTGGGGGGTGGGGGTGCAGGGAGAGTAAATGCGGGAATAAGGACACATATGTAACATCTTCATCAATAAAGAAATTAAAAAAAAAAAAAGGCCTGATCTGCCGACTCAGCCTGTCTTTCTAGAGAAATGTTCGCTCACTCCCCTGGCTGAGCCCTCATCGCTTCCCCCACCCCCAGCCCAACCCCTCAGACCTGCTGAGCAGAGGCAAGGGCACCTCCGTGTCCAGGTGTCGCCCTCCCAGAAGGAAGGGCATTTTTAAAGAGCCAAGAAAAGAAACCCACAGCAATGGGCATGGCAAAGGCTTTCATAAGCCCTGATAACGGGGGGCTGGCAGGGTTAGCCCAGGGTAAGGTGTGAATCAACACAGCGCCATTCAGGGCACACACAGACCTCATGTTCCTTTCAACACTGGGGGCAATAACAAAACACCGGACGCAGCTATAATGTCCCTCCCTAAGGGGAAGGATCAGCTGTGACCGACCCAGTATGAGCAGAGCACGTGGCAGTTTAAAGGCATGAACCAGATCTATGTGCATCCAGCCGCCTGGAGGCGAGGGAGGCCAAGTCATTGCACAGAGGGCCAGAGGAGATCAGCCGGAGAGCGCTGATGGAGATGTCAAATAGGTCAAGTGATTTCCAATCGGTCCGCCGCTACACACGGGTGGCGGTCAGAATGTTTAAAACATGGCACACCTGACTTTTTAGTCAGGAGCACGGACCTCTTCTCCCTTAGATCAGTGGTTCTCAACCTGTGGGTCGCGACCCCTTTGGGGGTCGAACGACCCTTTCACAAGGGTCGCCTAAGACCATGGGAGAATGCAGATATTTACATCACGATGCATCACAGTAGCAAAATTTCATGGTTGGGGGTCACCACCACATGAGGAACTGTATGCAAGGGTCGCGGCCTTAGGAAGGTTGAGAACCACTGCCTTAGGTGGTCAAATGAAAAAAATGACAAGAGCCAACTCAAACATAGCTGTCTGGAGCGAATGAATCAAAATCAGCAAAACACGTTTCTCTGGGGTGCTGCAGAATTTTAGTCATTAGTCCGTGTGCGCCAGGAGATGCAGAAGTTGGAAATCGCTGAGATGTACTGTTACATGCGTACCTATGTAGCAAAAGGTTAACGCCCAGGTTCTAAGGACTATGGTTACCTCTGGGGAGAAGGGAATTTAGGTGGAGAGGGATCGGTGTTGTCTGTAATGCTTTTAAAAGCCTATCGTTTTTGTTTTTTTTAAATGGAAATCTGGCAACATGTTAACATACACCCTGACCGAAACATAGCTTAATATTTCGTCAGATTTCAGATATTTTTGACAAATAAAAGGAGTAGCTCTTGGATTCCTGAGGGTGGCAGGTAGATGGCAGAGTGTGGATGTCAGGGTGTGTGTGTGTGTGTGTGTGTGTGTGAGAGTGAGAGGTTCGGACCAGGGTCCATGCAGGCTTTTCTTCTCTCGCCCACCTGAGTAATTTAAAGCTGACTGGTCCAGCTGCGCCACGGACACGGGGCCTCTGGACACCTGCGTGAAGGAGGCGCCGTCATGCAGATGGGCCGGCTCGGGCCCAGAGGCCTCGGCCATCCTGGTCTTGCTGCCAACGTCGGAGGTGGACCTGGGTGGGCAGAGGGGCTACGTTAGCCGCTTCTGGACCATCGCTGGCTGGCCAGTCCCCTTGAGGAGCCGCAGCAGCCTCTGATCCCCATGAGGATTTTCCCCCCAAATAACAAAGGGGGCCAACATGCCCAGACCAGTAACAGTCATCGTGGTGGCCCAAGCTGGAGACATTTTTGTTTTTATTTTAAATATATTTGTATTGATTTCAGAGAGGAAGGGAGAGGGAGAGAGAGAAACATCCATGATGAAAGAGAATCATTGATCAGCCGCCTCCTGCATGCCCCACACTGGGGATCCAGCCCACAACCTGAGCATGTGTCCCAATCAGAAATCAAACCATGACCTTCTCGTTCCTAGGTCAAAGCTCAACCACTGAACCATACTGGCTGGGCGCTGGAGACATTATTAGATATTCAAGGTCAGTAGCCACTTTGAGGGTGGCTCTTGCGTCTCTGGGGAGTTCAGTGCTTAATTTCTACATAAAATGAAACCAAGCAATTAGCGCTGAGTATTGTCCAAATGAAAGGTGGTGACATCATCGACAGCCAATGAGGAGGCTCCATCCGAAGAGTGAGGGTGTTCCCCCCTCCTGAGACCAGGATGGGTGACTCAGAAGGCTCTGAGGCTAGTTGCTGGCAGGAATAAGATGCCCCAGGCTCTGGGAAGCTGCAGGCACAGGAGCCCAGCACTGGGGCACTTCCTGGGCATTCTGAGTAAGAACACCCTTTTTCCTGTCCCCGGCAAGCCAAGGATCAGGGTCCCTTTAACACACCCTATGTCCCCCAAGTGCTCAGACAGCCAGAGAGCCGCCTGGGCCCGTGGCCTCTCTCATGGTTAGAAAGGGTGAGCCTCGCCCATGGCTATCGGGTGCTGTGGCTACAGAGACTCCAGGCCGCCCTCTCGTTAACATGGCAGGGAGGCAGAGGAAGCCAGAGCAGGTGACAGGCTCCCAGCCCGCAGGCCCCCCTCTACGCAGAGACCGAAATCTTGGGGTTTGCAGAGTGGGTGGTGACCTCCCCTTGGGCAAGGATGGCAGACAGCGCAGAAGGACACGGGAGGAGACGGGCGGTGGAGAGAAGAGATGAGATAGATGCTGGGTTTGGACACACCTCCCACAGAGGGTGGCTGCGACGCTCCTCCCAGCCGAACCCTGGGGAGTACCCTGTTTCCCAGAAAGTAAGACATCCCCCGAAAATAAGACCTACTTCCAGTTTTGCCTCTCGCTGTAATATAAGGCATCTCCCCGAAAATAAGACCTCCCCGGAATAGAAGGCCCGGTTGCGTTGCGGCCCATCAGGGAGCTGGTTTGTGATGATAACTACTGCTTTACCCTATACAGGTAATAAATTTCCTTTTTTTTTGTTCAACAATAAATGTGTGCCGTATTCTTCTTCATGGAAAAATAAGACATCCCCTGAAAATAAGACCTAGTGCATCTTTGGGAGCAAAACTTAACAGAAGACACTGTCTTATTTTCGGGGAAACAGGGTAACTGAGGGAGGGTGGCTGCTGGAGGCTCAGCAGTGTGGGGTGGGTCTCCCTTTCTTTCTCAATCCCTCCCTCCTGCTCTGGCCGGCTCTCTCCCTCCCCTCCCCGCGGCCTCCCTCATACTGGCCCCAGCATCTGCTCTTCCTTCAGAAAACCCTTCCTGGGAACGCCTGCCCCAGGCACTTGGTGTCCTTGGAGGAGTCCCGGCGCCTCTGAGAACAGAGAGGGGACTGCTCTCACTTTACAGATCAGGAACCAGGGACCAGAGGGGCGAAGCAACTGGCCTGGAGTCGCCCAGCAGGTGACGGGCAAGTCAGATGGAACCTGGGCTGCGGCTTCTCACCCGACCCTGAGCTCGGCTGGGGCCACGGGGTGGGGTCTGCACAGAGCTGGGGATTCTAAACCGCTGGCTGGGGTTGAGGGCAGGGTTGTTTCTGAGAAAAAGCTATTTTTCTTTACCGTTTTCACGAAATTCACACCTGTGGTTCACACTGGTGTGTGTGGGGAGGCGAGGGTCGGAAGGCCAGGGCCGGGCCCAAACATACGTTCTCCCAGCCCCAGACATGAGGAGGATTTCGACCTCCCCCAGTGCTCACGGCCTTTGTGTTTCTTGTTTATCTTTATTAAAAACTGGTGCACGCCGAAACCGGTTTGGCTCAGTGGATGGAGCGTCAGCCTGTGGACTGAAGGGTCCCAGGTTCGATTCTGGGCAAGGGCATGTACCTTTGGTTGCGGGCACATCCCCAGTGGCGGGTGTGCAGGAGGCAGCTGATCGATGTTTCTAACTCTCTATCTCTCTTCCTTCTTCTCTGTAAGATATCAATAAAATACATTTTTATAAAAAATAAAAATAAAAACAGGTGCTGCCCTGGCTGGGTTGGATGAGTGGTTAGAGTGTTAGCCCTCAGACTGAAGGGGCGCTCGATTCCCAGTCAGGGGCATGTACCCGAGTTACAAGTTCAATTCCCAGCTCTGGTCGGGGAGTGCAGGAGGCAACCAATCGATGTGTCTCTCTCTCATCGATATTTCTCTCTCTCTCCCTTTCACTCTCTCTAAAGATCAATGGAAAAAAATACCCTTGAGGGAGGATAGGAAAACAGTAACAACAAGAACATGTGCTTTGTATATCACAGAGCAAAGTGTATGTGCTCACAGTGGACATATCTGAGTTTGTGTGCTTTCAGCCTCTTCCTCTTGGAAGTCATGAACTGGGGTGAGCACTGAGATGCACTGTTCCCTGGCCTCTTGGACACCCCCCGCCCCCCAAGAACAAAGGGGTGTGCATAGATGGCAAGAGGCAATTAGATGAGAGGCACCTGTTGTGGTGGCCCCCGCTGGGGTAATTTTTACATGTTCGAGATCAGAGACGAAGCTTTTGGGGCCTGGGCAATGACACTGGGTTTCCCCAATTGTGGGTTCTCCGGGACTTTCTATTTTACAATGACAGGAAAGCGGGTTAGGCCTCTCTGTCCCCCCCGTCCTTCATGGTACTCGGGTGACCCAGACACATGGCTGTCTGTGTGGGGGAGGCACCAGAATGGGACACGGCATGAAGGAAGTCTGTCTGGTTGGGGTACACAGGTCCACATCCTTCCCAAATATTAATAACAAAGTCGACACAGGAAAGCTTTACCTCCTGAGAGAAGCGACTGCTACAGGGCCAGTCCGGGGAGGCACAGGCGGAGGCGGGGAGCCCATGACCATTTCAGGAAGCTGGGAGAACCTGTAGGCCTGTGAAAGAGACAAGCAAATAGGAGATCTGTTAAAACCCAGGGTCAGCCAACACAGAGATCCTTCCTATTTAAAATGGAAGCCAACTTTGGAGGGGCAGGCTTTTCTTCCTTCCTCAAACGTCCCCCTTAAGATACTCCTTACAGTGTTCCCCAGACCCCTCTTCTATCTCATCTCCTATTCCCGTCCCCTTTGCTTAGGCCACTGCGGTCACAGAGTCCTTCAACTGTTCTTTGCAAAGGTGTTCTTGGCAATTGAATACTCCCGGTTCTTTCCCGCGTGGGCTTTTGTACATGCTGCTCCTTCTCCCCGGTGGGCCATAATGTTGCTTGTTTATTTATTATCTGCCACCAACCTAGGCTGTAACGAGGGCAGGAACTTTGTTGCCAGCTGGCTCCTTGAGCCTAGAACAACGCCTGGTATAGTAAAGACAATCCATCAATATTAGATGCAGGGGCCACTGATTGCATTTCGCTTGCTCACTCATGGAAATGAGTTTGAATCGGGGAAAGCAATGGGCTTGGAATCAGGAGGGATGGGCTGAGGGCCTAGTTTGCTGATGAATAGACTTTATGTCCCTGAGCAAGTCAGGTGACCTCTTTGGGCCTCAGTGTCCTCTTTTGGAATGGAAACAAGACGCCTTGCTCAGAGAGGTACTGTGGAAATCAGGCCAGTGAATGTATGTGTGAAGTGTTTTGCAATCTGTAAAGCACTATTCAAAGATAAATGATTGGAACTGTCACAAAAGTGAAGACTTTATTTTATTTTTTAAAAATATATTTTATTGATTTTTTACAGAGAGGAAGGGAAAGGGATAGAGACATCGATGATAGAGACATCAATCAGCTGCCTCCTGCATGCCCCACATTGGAGATGTGCCCACAACCAAGGTACATGCCCTTGACCGGAATCGAACCTGGGAAAGTCTGCAGGCCGACGCTCTATCCACTGAGCCAAACCGGTTTTGGCAAAAGTGAAGACTTTAATCAACACTTGAGGGGATGAGAGGACAACGGTCGGCGATAGGATCAGAGAGCCAGGGCACAGTCTTATTAGCAAGAGCAAATCTAGAAATGCTCTCTGGGGAGACAGAGCTTCACTGTGCTTCTCATTCATCTTTTTCTGTAGGTACCGTGGCCTGCCAGATCGCTCGATGACCAGATGACAAGATTAAACTGAAGGCATCAGGACCAAAAGCAGCAGCAGAGGGAAACTGAATGGGTCTCCTCCCCTCAGCATTATGGCAGACTGCATAATCATTAAGGCCAACCCCCTACATAACAACCCGATGCTGGATAAAACATACCTTGGAAGCACAGTGGCAAATGCAAGATGTAAGAGGAATCTCAAGGACTCCACTCCACCTTGCATTTTTGCTTACTACTCACTATTTCCAGTTCTGGTTTCAGCTCATGGTTCTATTTTAGTTTGCTGAGGTGTGTGTGTGTGTGTGTGTGTGTGTGCACGCGCGCGCGCGCACGCGTGTGTGTGTGTGTGTGTGTCGGCAAGGGAGGTGGGAGGGTGTACACTGGTGAATTTGGCTCTTCACCTGCACGATGACAGCGTGGAGACTTCTCTGAAACCTCAAGTTTTGCTGAGAATTTAAAAATCATTGTCCTAGATGTCCTTCCCACTTTGCATTCTATTATTATCGACTAGAGGCCCGGTGCACAAAATTCATGCATGGGGGTCCTTCAGCCCAACCTGCGACCCTCTACAATCCAGAAGTTCTCAGGGGATGTCCTACTGATGGCTTAGGCCCACTCCCCTGGTTCTCTGCTCTCTGTGGGGTCTGGGGGTGGGAGGAAGCCCCCATACCCTGCAGTGTGCTCTGTCTGCCAGGCCTGGGGACTTCGCTGACACCGACACACTAAGGGAGCCCCCACGCTCTGCTGTCCGGGCTCTGTCTGCCATGTCTGGGGGTGGATCCAGCCTTGCCTCTTGGTCCCCACGAACCCTGGTGGGGCTGACAGGCTCAGACACTGCAGTAGCCGTGGAGTGGGGAGTCTGGATCCGCCCCCTCCTGTGGTGGATCCAGCCTCACTGCTCCTATGGACAGGCCGGACACTCCCGGACACTCCAGCAGCGGGGCTGAGGGGACTGGGGGCCGCCATCTTTGTTGTGGAGTGACAAAGGTATAGTGGTCGGCAAACTGCGGCTCGAAAGCCACAGGCGGCACGAGAGCTGCGGTTTGCCGCTCTGTTGACTAATGAGTTTGCCGACCACTGTACTAGTATAATTATATCTCCATTTCAAAGGCTGTTTGAAAGACTCATTTCACATCTTATAGTAGGTACTCGGTAGGAGATATTCCCTTCCTTCTGAGACATTTTTTTAAAATATATTTTTAAGGAAGACATGTTTTCCTTTTAAAATATATTTTTAAAAAATATATATATTTTTAAAATGTATTTTTACTGATTTCAGAGAGGAAGGAAGAGGGACAGAGAGATAGAAACATCCATGATGAGAGAGTATCATGGATTGGCTGCCTCCTGCAAGTCCCCCACTGGGGATCGAGCCCACAACCCAATCATGTGCCCTTGACTGGAATCGAACCTGGGACCTTTCAGTTCTCAGGCTGACGCTCTACCCACCGAGCCAAACTGGCTAAGGCTGAGACAGGATATTTTGATATAGTAATTGTAGCAACTAAGGTCCTCCCCGCCTCCACAGACACACAGTTCTTGAATCCAGGGCATTCTACCTTCCTGCCATTGGTTTTAAGGTTCACCCTATTTATTAAGCTTTTCTCTCTGAAACCCAGATCTCTGCATGGACTCCCAGAATCTGGTCTCCAGCCAAAGAGGTCCCGCTGTTCTTGAGAATCATCTTTAGACCTAAGTGCAGCTTCTCTGGAACTCTGAGTTGGGGCACCCAGAGCATGCACTGAAAGGAATTTCATAGAAGAAGATGGCATCTCAGAACTGTCGGGGGAAAGGGCTAGAACTGGTAGGACCCACTGAGAAGGAGAGGATATTTTTTATATTAATAACTAGCATTTATTGAGTAATTCAATATGCTAGGGGCCACGTAAAGCACTTTTAATTAATATCGGCAAATGACTATTGGACGCTGACTAGGTGCCAGGACTGTGCTAAGCGTGGCACCTGGGTTTCATCCTTCCTGCAGCCCTCTTGTCCTCACCAGTTTATGACTGAGGAATCTGAGGCTCAGAGCTGTGGTCACTGGCTAAGGTCGTTCAGCTGGAGAGTGCCATTCTACTCTGGCCTGGGGGCAAAATCCTGGCACATGGATGAACCAATGAAACGGAAGTCAGTGTGAGTCACTATAGAACGGATACAGGTAAGTTTTCTCAGGGGAAAACTTAAGAGGTAGTATATCCAGGGTGGGGCAAAAGTAAGTTTACGGTTGTTTTATGAAAAGTAATACAATCATGAATAAATAGTAAGACAAGAATTAACTGTGTTTTGAGTACTCACAACCTTAAGCCTACTTTCCCCCGCCTTGTGTGTGATAAGATTACGGTGTTTTCTGAATCTCAGGGAGGAGATTCATTCTTCCCCCATAAAAGTCAGTACTAATTTAATGCTCAATTAGTAGAAAACTGTTAGAGAGTGGGAATTTTTGAGCATGCCCCATTCCAGAGAGGCGTGGACTATCCCCCAGATAGAGTTGTCAGTGCTGACATCAGGCCAGGCCTTGAGATACAGTCTCATGGCCCCTTCCCAACATGTCGGCCGTCTTTTACAGAACACTGTCAGCTTTCTGAAGAACAAGATGACCCTGTAAATAACATGGTTGTCAATTCTGACTTTGCTTGGAAAAAACTGTTTTGTCTTGGGTTGTTCGCTCTGCAAAAACAGGATGTGGTAAATGTACTTAAAAGTGGTCCTACACAAAGGGTCGAGGCTGCTCTCTGGACTCCCTGCATGGAGAAAGGCAGAGCAGTCGCTGGCCAGCTCAATAAATCCTTGCTTGCTTATTACCAACTTAGCAGCCTCTGTGGTCATTTGCAACTGGTCACTCGCATTCGCCCCATAACAAAAACTATAATGACTACCATGGGAAAATATATCAAGGTGACAGGTTTGTAAGGCTCAGTGAGAATTTTCTAAATTTTCTGAAGAGAGGACTGGGATTCTAGATTGATGAGACCTGGGCCAGTGGTGGCTCCAGAGTTGCAGTCACTCTTCCGGAAGGCAGCGCTTCTTGACCATCGCCAGCAAGGTCCCCTGACTGCAGAGACGAAGTCGTATTCCTGAGATCTGGACATTCCCTTAAGCCCTGTTTTAGCTTAAAATTTGTATAAAAATGTTGCATCACTCCACCCATCTCTCAGAAAATGGGGAAAAAAAGATGTCCCGTGCTCGTCCTGCTTCCTTTTTGACCACACTCTCTGGATTTGCATACTGCAGCCTCAGAAAGCTGCCTTTGACACCTACCAGTTCTTCTGATAATGTCTCACTTTGTCCAGCTTGGCTTTTACTAAGGAAAAGACCCTGTGGACCCGCAAACAAGTATTCTGGCCACCTGGCCATCTGGCCTCTCCTTGCAGGTGTGTGAATAAATAATTGTTCTGCGCTTACTCAGCATGAGTCAGAGTCCCCAGATCCGGCCACACTGGAACAAATGGACAAAACAGAAATTCCGTACCTGCTGACTTCAGGTCAAGGCCCTGCAATGATGATGGCCTCACCCAAGCCTAGCCTCAGAGGTTCAGTTTCATATAAATGTTAGTTTCTCCTGCTAATGCTTAATCAACAGGGAAAGGCCAGGCTAGAGAATGACATGCTAGGAATGACAATGCTAGCATGTGGGATGCTATCACAAGGCTCTACAAGTCCACAGGCTACAGAAAGTGAGAGAAATGATATGAATGGCAATGTCACCCAGCACCACGCAGAAAAACACGGTGGTTAAGAATATGGGCTCTGGTGCCATACTGCCTGGCCTTGGGCCTTGGCTCTGCCCCTTTCCGCCTATGTGATTTGAACAAACTGTGTAATCTCAGTTTCTTCATCTGTAAAATAGGAATAAAACCAGTACCTGTGTCAGAGGCTTGTAGTAAGAACGAAATAAATGCACTAGCATATACATGACACCTAGATCAGTACCTCGCAACAGTGAAACACAACAAATGTTGTCATATCACTATGACAATTTATAAACTCTATTAATGAGAAATCCTTGGGGATAGGCCATGAAATATTATAAAGGTGAAATCTATACATATACAAGGCATTGTCTATTATGGTATATGGCTTATAAAACTAAGTCTTTTTAAAAAAATAAAAAGATATATGTAGATACCATGATAATAAACACAATGCAAACTAATTAAAACCGTTGTTTATTTATGGACGCTCTGGTCATTGGGTGCTTTCTCAGCTACCCAAGTGCAGTTACCACTAAATGAAATAAACATGACTGACACCTCTATAGCATTTACTGTGGCCTACATTCTCCCGGTATCTGGCATATATCCACTGGTTTACTCTTCACAGTAACCCTAGGAAGTAGGTTATTTTAAATTGCTGATCTCATCTGTAGAGAATTTAAGTGATATCCCCAGGTGACAAAGCCAGTGAGTGGCAGGGCTGGGATTCAGAGTCTAGCCCCCTGCCTCCAGAGCGTCTGCTCTGACCCACCAGGCTACATGGACCCCTAACCAGCAGCTCTGCTATGCATTTTGACGTTGAAAATGGGTCCTCACACTTGGAAATGTAGGAAACCATCATGAGGTCAGCCCTTCACAGGAGGGATGACAGCAAAGGAAATTCTTCCCGCAGTGAATTACTGTTGGAAGAAGGGCGTGTGTCCAGAGGACTCACAGGCTGAGGCCTGGATCATGGGTGGAGGACAGAAGGAGAGAGCCCAGCAGAGTCCCACCTCCAAATTCCAAGGTGACTTTTCACCAGACACCCACCACAGAGACCCCTGTGGGAACACTCTGGGCAGGACTGACCTGGTAATAGCCGGCTGGCAGGCTGTCTGACTTACCGGCCGGGGCAGGCTGTACTGGTACATCTCCGGGCGGTAGGTCGGCACCCACTGCACCCCAGCTCTGGGCCGCGTCATGGTCCCCGGGGCGCTGGTCACCACCTCCGAGTAGGGCAGGTGCTGCGTGGAGCCGTAGGCCTCCGGGTGCCGGCTCTGGCCCGCGTGGCCCGCGGACGCCAGGCTGAAGGCCTCCTCCAGCAGCATGTGCATCTGCTGGCGGACCTCGTCGATGGAGGGCTGGGAGCTGAGCGTGGACGTCTCCGAGTGGCCCTTCACTTGCCGGGACCTGCCGTAGGCCCGCGGCTCGTTGACTCTGTCAATGTTGGTTTCCTCTATGATTTCCGGCTCGGTCTGTGGGGTCAAACAAACGCCCGGGGATTTGTTAGTTCACTTTCCTTGCCATGAATGCTGCCTGCAATGGGCTCTCGACTGTCCGGCTTGGCCTGGTGCTATCAGGCATGCGTGCCCTGGCCAGAGATCATGTGATGGGGAGTCAACTATCATGGCATCGGTAAGGCCACACTCAGCTACCCCTGTGCACCCCCCTTATCCAGAGCTCGAGCAGTGCCACAGAGTTACCAATGGGCATAGGACCAGGAGAAATGGCTTTTCATTGACGACATGAGTGGTCTTCTCTAAAACCTTTTAGAGACATTCTCTGCCCTCTGTGCTGTTAGGTACGAGAATCTAGAGCAGTGGTTCTCAACCTTCCTAAGGCCGAGACCCTTGCATACAGTTCCTCATGGGGTGGTGACCCCCAACCATGAAATCTTGCTACTGTTATGCATCGTGATGTAAATACCTGCGTTTTCCGACGGTCTTAGGCAACCCCTGTGAAAGGGTCATTCGACCCCCAAAGGGGTCTCGACCCACAGGTTGAGAACCACTGATCTAGAGCATTCTGCAGTCTCTACTCTTGATTCTAGACTCTGTCTCAATGGCCCTGGGTCCAGACATTGGTTAGCAGATTGCTGGTTGCCTGATGCCCATTTCAGAAAGAATAACAAACCTGCCTCTATATCACTGAGCAAGGTGTGCACACGGAATCAGAAGCTGTGTGGGCAGAACACAGCATCTGTACCTCAGCAAACCCACTCAGAGATCCTGATGCCTGGCCAAGTTTGAGAATGTTCTCCCGCCTTTCTCCAGGGAACCTTTCCTTGAGGGAGTAGCCATGACATCTACATGGGCAGAGAGCTAGGACTTTATCAGCTTCCAGAGCAGGCTGCATGGGCTGTCTTGTGCTTGCCTGTCAATGAATGTTTATTTTAATGGTTGATTTTTATTTAATGGTCAATTTTTTTTACAGAGAGAGAAGGGAGGGAGGAAGAGACAGACAGACATCAATTTTTGTTGTTTCCCCAGAGAGCCCAAGCCTGGCCAACCTGTAAAGAGCACCTCCTGTTATTCTCCACCACCTGCCTGGCTTTATGCTCCTCCCTGGCATTTCTGACATTGCCCAATGTTTATTGTCCACATGTTTATTCTCTGTATCCTTACTGCAACATAAATTCCATGTAGACAGGGACTTTGTCATGTTTCCTGTTGTATCTCAGAATGGAAAATACTAGAATTCAAAGAAATCAGCCAATCAATGGTTTTCTCTCATCATTGGTGCTTCTCTCTCTCTCTTTCTGAAATCAATAAAAATGTTTAAAAAAATACAGCCTGGAGAATTTCTGCTCAAAAGTCTTCATCAGTAAAAGAAATTTGTATATGTCTAAAATGAATGAGACAATTTTATTTAAAACTAGAGGCCTGGTGCACAAATTTGTGCACCAGTGGGGTTCCCTCAGCCTGGCCTGGGGGATCGGGCAGAAACCAGCTCTCCAACATCCCCTGAGGGGTCCTGGATTGCCAGAGGGTGCAGGCCAGGCCAGGGATCCCACGGTGCATGATTGGGGCTGGGGAGGGATACAGGAGGTTGGCCAGCTGGGGAGGGACTGCAGGAGGGTTCCCGGGCATGTCCAGCCCGTGTCACTCAGTCCCAATCTGCCGGACCCCAGCAGCAACTAACCTACGGGTCAACTGTCTGCCCTGGTGGTCTGTGCACATCATAGCAAGCGGTTGAGTGGCCTCAGCATATCACACTTTTATTGGTTGAACAGATGACCAGATACTTAGCATATTAGGCTTTTATTACATAGGATGGAATTGAAGAGGAAGAATGAAGGACTCTTGAAGCCATATACAGTGGTACCTCGAGATACGAGTGCCCTAACATACGAGATTTTTGAGATATGAGCCATTGAGCGAGCGATTTTTGCTTTGAAATACGAGCAACATTTGAGATAGGAGTAATCTCTCGGATCGGCTGGCTGCACACGACCCATCAGTTTACCGTGACTCGAGTGTCTCATAGTTTCCCATTCTAGAATTTCTTTTTTAAAAAAAAATATATTTTATTGATTTTTCACAGAGAGGAAGGGAGAGGGATAGAGAGTTAGAAACATCGATGAGAGAGAAACATCGATCAGCCGCCGCCTGCACAACCTCTACTGGGGATGTGCCCACAACCAAGATACGTGCCCTTGTATCTTGACCGAAATCGAACCTGGGACCTTTCAGTCCACAGACCGATGCTATATCCACTGAGCCAAATCAGTTTCGGCTGTTCTAGAATTTCTTGAGTTATGAGCTCCAAAGTGGATCGATGTCTTACACAGCCCACCTTTCTGGGATACACACGAGTGTGCAGTATCATGTGGCCTCCCCCAGGCACTTCATCTCTGGAGCACAAGAATTTGAAGGCTCTCTCCAAAATGTGCCTCAAGGCAGTGATTTTCCGCTCAGCGTCAACCACGGTTTCACCAGCGAGGAGAACGGATTCTGAACGAACCCCACCACTGCACAGCAAAGGCCATGTAGGGGTTTCCGAGGGATAGATTTCTGGCCCATCTGGCCATGATGGATGGCGCTGGCTCCCAGCCCATTTTTCTCCCCATCCAAGAAGGTCCTCGGAGCAACAGACAGGGCTGCTTCTCCGCCTTCAATGCCCGCTTGGGCCGCTCAACAGCCTCCCGGCAAATGCCGCCCATCACCGCGGAAGCAGACACATATTTACCACGCTGCTTGTGGAAACCGAGCCGCAGGGAGTTTCCGCCTCCTCTGTGGGGAGAGGGGCTCTCAGGGCGTGGGGCTCCCCCCCGAGCCTGCATCTCAAAGCTTCTCTGACAAGAAAGGGAAACTGCTTCTCAGAACAGGGAGGGGGATCCACACAAGGATGTGATGACTTCCCTTCTGCCACAGATGGAGTTTTAAAAACTCTCCGAGCCGAAGCTGGTGTGGCTCAGTGGATAGAGCGGCGGCCTGTGGACTGAAGGGTCCCGGGTTCGATTCCAGTCAAGGGCATGTACATTGTTGCGGGCGCATCCCCAGTGGGGGGCGTGCAGGAGGCCGCTGATCGGTGTCTCGCTCTCATCGATGTTTCTGACATTCTATCCCTCTCCCTACCTCTCTGTAAAAAGATCAATAAAACAAAACAAAACAAAACAAAACAAAATAACTCCGAAAATCTTCTCCTTTCACTCAGATTGCTTTCCAAAGGATGACCCGCACCCACTTTGGAGCTGGAAGGACGTGCAATCAACATTCTGTTTCTGCACCGCAGGCGAGTGGAAATGACATTACAGGGTCTCTCGTAGGTTTCTAAGCGGAGGGGCACTTTTTGCCACGCTGACATGATGGGGGTGGACGGTCCCGAGTAAAAGAACGTGTCTCCGTGTCCTTGGCAAGTGGACAGGTCTCAGCCTGACTCACTGCTCCCACGGCACCCCTTCTCCGTCCTCTCATCTTTCCCCCTCACCCTGCCGCCTGCACAGAGCATGGAACTCAGTTACCAAGCCAGTCACAAGGTCCCATTTAACTGAAGTTACAGCGACGGGCTGCCCTGCGTGACCTCAGCGATCACCTTTGGACGTGCGGCCAGGGTGGGGGCCGTGGGGAGAAGGTCTCGGCGCCTTTCACAGAGCCCCTCCGTAACCCCATCATGCTGGAGAAAGGCGCCGTTTGAGAAATATGACCCTCTCTTCGGCGTGCGACCAAATTCCTCTCTGTCCTGAGATGTCTAAAGTGTGAGAACGGAAAGGAAACGGAAAAAAGCGCATCCCTCTCTCTCCCCGCCATGGATGCTGCTAGCCAGAGTTGTGACAGCTGATTTCATTGTCACCGGGACCCTATCTGCAGGTGCCATTTGTAGCTCCGCTCCATAGATGGAGATGCGGAGCGCAGAAGGTGAAGTCACCAGCCCGAATTCACACCGCTCCACGGAGCTGGGACTTGGACCCGGCCCAGCTCTGGAGGCCTCAAGCAGAGCCGAACACAGCAATTCGGTGAACACTGAGCATCATCCCTGAGCCACAGCCAATTAATTAAAAAAATGCCTTTTAGAAAGGAACCAGCCTGAGAGCAAACACAAAAGAGCGGATTCTCTCCTGGGCAGCTATTTTGCTTCTTGGCTTTGAGGTGAGTCATCACCTGCTTCTCCTCCCTCCTCTTAGCGGAGGGGGCACTGCAGGTGGCTGCAGACAGAGGGTCAATCTTTTTTTAATTTTTTAAAAAATATATTTTATTTATTTTTTTTACAGAGAGGAAGGGAGAGGGATAGGGAGTTAGAAACATTGAAGAGAGGAACATCGATTAGCTGCCTCCTGCACGCCCTCTACTGGGGATGTGCCTGCAACCAAGGTATATGTCCTTGACCGGAATCGAACCTGGGATCCTTCAGTCCCCAGGCTGACGCTCTATCCACTGAGCCAAGCCGATTAGGACAGAGGATCAATCTGGAGAGTCAACACTGCTCCATAACCAAACAGCCTCTCCTATCGCCAACTTACTCCGGCTTCTTCTCCTTTTGGAAAAATCCACAGACACACAGAACCGCTCTCTGTCATTCCATCGGCCTCTGAAACACAATCTCTAACGTCAGCCAGATCTCCTCCCGGAAATAGTGGCCAATGGCCCGTCCACCATGCTGATCCTCCCCTTTACAGAGGGAGCGACGACCCAAGCTGAGGGGCTGAAATGGAGGGAGGACCGACAGGAAGGATTATGTGGTTTTGCCCCTTAAAAAGCCCAACCATCAATATTCTTCCAGTACAGGGCCCTGTGGATGGCCTCCACATCCATCCTCTCTTCTCCCTGGGTCTCGGGGGCTCTCAGCCGGCCCAGCTCCATTGGGGAGGTCTGAGTGAGTTAAATCCATCTGGGTAGACTCCTCCCCTCACCCTCACTGCTACCGTTATTGATACAGGGCTGGACCCGTGACCTGCAGCGGCTCAGTTAGAGCAAAACCCATAGACCTTGTTGCACATTTGGGAGGAGAAATTCTCTTCTTGCGCTGGTCAAAGCAGGATGGAGAGGCGGAGGCCGAGGCTGTGCAGCCACTTCCCACCAGAGATAAAGCCCACATATGCGGATAAAGCCAACTTGCAGATAAAGCCCACATACGCGGATAAAGACAACGTGCAGATAAAGCCCACATACGAGGATAAAGCCAACCAGCAGATAAAGCCCACATACGCAGATAAAGCCAACCTGTAGATAAAGCCCACATACTCAGATAAAGACAACGCGCAGATAAAGCCCACGTAGGCGGAGGAGAGTGCGGCCTGAGGCAGAGAAATGGACTGGAGCCCCAACCACACCGTGCCCGGAGTCACCGTACCCAACACATTCCCTTCACGACTTAGGAGAGTTCGAGTTGGTGAGCTTTCTGTTCTGTTAGCCAAAGCATCCCCACCAAGAAGCACGCTTTAGACTTCACTTTAAACAGCAGTCACTCCCTTTTGTCTATCCTCTTCATCGGCCGGTCCACGCACATGTTTACGCAGTTCAACGTTAGAAACCTGCCCCCGCTTTTTCAGGTCTCGGCTCAGGAGTCGCCTCTTCTGGTCGCCACATGTGTGTTCATGTGCTCAGCAGAGAGAGACACTGCGTCCCCCACGCGCCAGCTCCTCTTCCGGTGCCGAGGTTTCCAGCAAGAATAAAACGTGATTCCTGTCTCAGAGGAGTGCGATGGGGAGTAATGTACAGGAACCTGCCTCCCGCTGGCAGGCCGGGAGTTAGAGCGTTGAGTGGAGTGCGTCCCAGGTGCCACGGGAACACAGAAGACAGGCACCAAAGTGAGACCTATAGGGATAAGGCGTCGGGAAAGCTTGTGGGGGAGATAATGTTCAACCGAGTTTGTTTGTTTTTTAAATATATTTTATTGATTTTTCACAGAGAGGAAGGGAGAGGGACAAAGCTAGAAACATCGATGAGAGAGAAACATCGATCAGCTGCCTCCTGCACAACCCCTTCTGGGGATGTGCCCGCAACCAAGGTACATGCCCTTGACCGGAATCGAACCTGGGACCTTTCTTATTTTCTTTTTTTAAAATATATTTTATTGATTTTTTACAGAGAGCAAGGGAAATTTATAGAGAATTAGAAACATTGATGAGATAGAGACATTGATCAGCTGCCTCCTGCTCGACCCCTACTGGGAATGCGCCTACAACCAAGGTACATGTCCTTGACCAGAATCGAACCTGGGACCTTTCAATCCTCAGGCCGATGCTCTATCCACTGAGCCAAACTGGTTTCGGCTCAACCGAGTTCTGAAAGCAGTGTCTGGACCGGCGGTTCTCACCTGGGACAGGCGTTTGCCCAGGGTCCATCCGGTAAGGTCTGCACACATTTTGGGTCACATGGGGAGGTGCCACGGACATCTAGTGGTTAGAAGCCAGAGATGCTGCTAAACATCCCATGATGCACAGAGCGGCTCTCCAGACCGAGAGTCACCAGCCCCCGATATCAATAGCGCTGAGGCTGAGGAACCGTGTCCTGCCCGGAGCAGGTTGGAAGGGATGTTCAGAGCAGAGAGGGATGAGCATGTGCAAAGACACATACACAGAGAGGGGGCACCGCACGACGAATCTGGGAAGGGAACATGGGGCTGGAGCCAAAGGTGGGGAGCTTTGGCTAGAAGGGCAGGCCCAGGGAACCGGCGGAGGCTGTGGGACAGACAGGACTCCCTGCTCCCACCCAAGGTCACTGCCCCAGCAGAGTGAGTGTGTGTGTGTGTGTGTGTGTGTGTGTGTGTGTGTGTGTGAGAGTGTGTGTGCCTGTCTGTCTGTGAAAGCACCTTGGACAAGCCCTAGAGCTAATCCATCTTTCTCTTCTCCACAGAGCCTCCCACGGGTAGTACATGTGGGGCTTAGATGCTAATGCGAGCAGAGAGGGAAATATCATGCATAGTAAAACCTTTGAAAACCCTTAAATGGGCCACATAGTACACACACATGGCTCACGTATACACACAATGCACCTGGCCTTATAAAGAAATATGCAAAAAAAATAACCTGCAATGTACACTATGAACAGAATATATGCAATGTTTTTGTATGCAATATTTAAATTAGCCTTTTCCTTTGTCTTTCAGGGCCTATGCTGTTGAGTTTTCCTATGTTCAGCGCAGATAGGACGCGATGATTCCATTGCACTCAACACAGGTTTGCATTCCCAAGGGCGGGGGGGTTCTCATTGGCCTGCGGGCCTCTGGCTCCTGCAGGGGTTTGGGGGCCACCTGTGGGCCAAGGAGAACCAGGGTGAGGGACTGGTGCAGAGAGGACGCTGTGCTGTGCTGCCAGGACCGGAGAGCGCACCCCGCCAGCTCCGGGCACACGGCCAGCTGCTCAGCGATCGGCTGGGAGTTGACCTTGTTACTCAGGACAACTGTGCAGGTCCGTGCAGCTCCTGAGCTCCCCAGGGGTGAGCTGAGACCTTGTGGCCTCTGTGCACAACCCGGCTTAGAACTCTGCCCAGTCCTGCTCCTTCCCCTCTCCTGCAGGTGTTCATCCCAAGAGCATGCTGGGGTCCGTGGCCTGCAATAAGCGGCCACACTGGTCAAGAGGGGGGATGGGTAAAGATTGGAGCATCCGGATCCCAGGGAATCAGAACGAGCAGGCAGATGGCACTGCGCACTCACGACAGAAGGAAGCTGCTTATCTCCTGCCCAGTGGGAAACTGCCCGCATGGGGGGCGGTCCTGGCCTACGGGGAAGGCCTGGCTCTGAGTGAGGCCACCCGGCGGGCCATCCTGAAACCTGGCTGCTCCCTCCTAAGCCTGCCTCCTCCCTCCCTCCACCCCCTGCCCCCCATCTGCCAAGGGGCCTCCTCCATCTTTGTGGGGTTAACGAGTATCTCTCTGGGCAGCCACCAGCCAGGTGGATACTGCCTCCACCCAAAGAGCCTCTTAAAGGCCCCCTTCACCACCAAACGCCTCCACCTCTGCCCCAGGCTCAGATGATCACGCATTTCCTTTGGAGGAAAAGCCCCTGTTAAAATACAGTGCACTATACGTTAACCTTAGATAACAGACGAAGCCAGGGCCGTGGATAGCTGAGACCAGCTGGCAAAGGCGGGATAAAGAAATCGGAGGCTGAGGTGGGAGACACACACAACAGGGTTCTAGGTGGGGTGCTGAGGGATGACAGTGGGGGAAGTGGGGTCAAGAGCACCAGGCTCTGAGGGCAGCAGCAGGTTGGGGCGAAGGACAAGGCCTCCAAATCCAACCACGTGCCTCTCCAGGAAACGAGAAGCTGATGGGGCTTTGTACCGGGACGAGCCGCCAGGACACTCCTGAGCTTCGCCCAGGCCTCCCACCCTCAGGCCGAAGCAGTAAGATGCCACGAGGGGGTGAGCAGGAGAGTCCTGTTAACGATGGGATTTTCAAATGTATCTAGAAGGCCCCAGACTTGCTATATAGGGTGGGAGAGAGGGGAGGGGAGGGCAGAGGGAGGGAGGAACTTTCCAGATCCTATTGCATCCCCTTGCAAACGGAACCCATCAACACAACTGCTCCGATTCCTTGGCCTCCTTCCACTGCTCGCCTGGGTCAAAGGGCAACGAGCTGCACTGTCAGCCAGAGAGGGCAGCAAGGCTAACACCCATCGCACACAGCACAATGCACCCACCTCAGACCCTAAAACGTGGGCACTGGGTGGAGGGCGTTCAGAAGGATGGGGCCTGCGTGCTGAGCGGCGCTTTCAGCTTCCTCTTCGCTCTGCTTTCCTCCACCGATCCCCCAGCTGCTTCCGCCCCATCCTGTGGCCCCATCCCCTTTGCGTGGCCTGGGCTGCGGACAGTGGACGGCACTTGGAACCTCTGTGCAGCGTGCGCTCTTGCTGGCGGTTAAGCTACGTGCGTGTCAGGCCCTCCCTGAGCATCTCGTGATGACAGGCACTAGCGTGCAGTCTGGGCTGAGGGCGTGAGGCAGCCCCAGCTTTCTGCTCCCCGTCAGATCCAGGGCCGCCACTTTCCCCTCTTCCTGCTTCAGCCAGGGGCAGCAGCCCCTCCTCAGGAATGTTCTGGAACAATGCTCCAGCCCTCCCACGACTCGAGGAGCGCCCAATTCTTCATCGTCATGTTTTGTCTAGTTAAATGGCTTCTGTTTTCTGCAGCTGAACCTTTTTGTGTAGATGCACACGAACTTCTCAGATGGAAAAGCAGCTGGCGTTCCCGAACATTTCTAACCATTCCCCTGAAAGAACGTCTCTGAATGAGACCCAATGACTGGTTGCCATGACAGAGCCTTCAATATCCCTTCTGAGATGCATTGATAAATCCATCATCCTTCCTTTTTTAAAATTTAAAAAAAATATTTTTTATTGATTTTTTACAGAGAGGAAAGGAGAGGGATAGAGAGAAACATCGATCAGCTGCCTCCTGCACGCCCCCTACTGGGGATGTGCCTGCAACCAAGATACATGCCCTTGACCAGAACCGAACCTGGGACCTTTCAGTCCGCAGGCCGATGCTCTATCCACTGAGCCAAACCGGGTTCAGCCATCATCCTTCTTAATGTTTTCCACCCAATGCCCACTTGTTAGGGTCTGAGCTTGCCATTCTGCCTCGAATGCTCTCTGAACGCCTCTGGGGCGTGGAACCCAGAGAAACCCAAGGGCAGTAGCTTTCAAAGGTCTCGTTCATTTGCAAAGCTGGAATCCAGACAGTCCGCTCGGTCTCCTTCACAGCCAAGGCACCTAGCAGAGCCCATGCCTGTAACAGATTTTTAAACTCCACACACAGACCCAGGGTGATTTTTATTTCTGGGGAATGACTGGATTATTACTTGCCCTTTGGAAGCCAAGTCTGATTCACTAGCCACAGGCAGAAGTTATTATTTATTAATTCAGCCAACGGGGGTGGGGAGAGGGGAGAATCACTTGGGTTTTTATTCTACCCCAGAATTCACATTTGGGCCATTTTCTTTTCCTCGCTGCTTCATTGTTTTCCCTGACTTTCCTTTGGAAGATAACATTTAAAGAAATAATTTGAAACACAGATTTCTTTTTTGCTTTTAACTATTAGGCTGACATGATCTCTTGTACCCGTTTTATGAGCCGGGAGGAATTCATTTCAGGGCCAAAATTTAATTTGAGGAGATGGTATGGCCGTCTAGGAGCGATCAGTTTGGGACGACTTTCTAAAATCCTGCATTCTTCTCAAGGCGGTGCTTCTTCCTAGAAAATCACTGCCCGAATGAGCCACAGGTGCGGCCAGGAGCTTGCTACCTCCCTTCGTTGTTAGCGTGACTAGGAGGCTGAAAATTCTTGCAGCCAAAACCGGTTTGGCTCAGTGGACAGAGCGTCAGCCTATGGACTGAAAGGTCCCGGGTTCAATTCCGGTCAGGAGCATGTGCCTTTTTTGCGGTCACATCCCCAGTGGGGGGCATGCAGGAGGCGGCTGATCGAAGTCTCTCTCTCATGGATGTTTCTAACTCTCTATCCCTCACCCTTCCTCTCTGTAAAAAATCAATAAAATATATTTTTTTTAAAAAAGGAAGAAAAGAAAATTCTTGCAAAACACACCGATTCCCAAAGCCCGGGAGCCAGGAGGTACTCCTGCACCAGCCGGAAGGGGAGCGAGCCCATGGAAAAGCCTGGAACAGCCCAGGCCTCCACCCGTCCTGGCGCTCAGATTGCGGGTGGCACATGTGTTTGTTTGTTTGTTTGCTTTGTCTATGCAGGCTTTTCTGTTGGGACTCTACAGTCGTCAACTTTGGGAAAATTCACAATGAGATCAACCTCCCGGGGCTTTTGTTCCTACCGCGCCAAGGAGCAGGTCCCCTGGCGTTTCCCCATCCGGCAGAAATGGCCGGACATTCTGGCCCGCCTCCAGGTTCCCCGGTGCCGGTAGGAAGACTGACACGCTTCCAACTGAATGACCTGCTCACTGCTGGGCGGAGGGATTCTTTTGCCAGGAGTGCCTTGCCTTTTTGTGGAAAATCAGGAGCTCAGAAAAATGAATGCAGTGTTGAAAATGACGATTCTCCTTTTTCTATTTTATCTGCTGGTCCGTTTTTTTGCTTGTGTGAGTTGTCCATGCAAGAATTCTCTTGAGACGTGACATGGAGCCTCTTCGAGAGATTTGGAAATAGAGAACATCTTCTAGTATTATGTTAGCTGAGGACAGAAGTTTAGTAGGGTGGGTGTAGATAGAAGTCGTACTGCATGGTGATTAAGGACAAATTATGTGACTACCCTGTGCCTTGGTTTTCCCATCTGGACAATGGGCATAATGAGAGGACCCAGTTGTTTTTTTGTTATTTTTATTTTATTTTTTTCTCCAGAGGACCCAGATGACTTTGCAAATTCAATCAGATCATGCACATGGAAAGACGGGTACAGGGGCCGGTCTACAGGGTGCGGTCAGTGAGTGATAGCCACTTTTCATATGATTAGAATCAAAAACATGAGAGGAGATATAGGAGGCAATTTCTCTCTCAGAGTCAACAGTCCATATTCCTAAAAATGGTCCCCTCGATGATCAGTTTCTCTTAAGGAAATGTATTTGCTTGTTATTTCCGAGATCATGGGCACACTTCAAAGAAATGTGTATTTAAAAAAAGTTGATTAGTGTCTTCCTAATGTAATCTATGATTGGAATATTTAGACATGGTTGTGAGGGGTGAGCAACCTCCTTTTAAAAATCATCTCTCTCCTCCCAGTAATTTTCTCACACGACACTCCAAAAGTACTCCAGAAGTGAGTAGTCTCGCGCATGGTGCCGTGATTAAAAAATCATGCAAATATTCTCTTTTCAAAATACGGAAATCCCTGGCCTATTTCCTCAACTAGTAAAATGTATGTGTCTAGAATCTCACAAGAAACCTATAAACACTAATCTTGAGATAACTTAAGAATCCTGTCATCCCTCAGAGATGCCCTCGCAAAAGACAAAGCTCCCCCAACTACAAGCAGCCAGAAAGAGCAGGCCCTGTTGGGAGGGAGATTAGCAGGAAAAGTCTAATGCCCAATATTCAACCACATGACTATTCAATTGATGAC
The DNA here is from genome assembly GCA_011751065.1 of Lasiurus cinereus. Taxonomy (NCBI): domain Eukaryota; kingdom Metazoa; phylum Chordata; class Mammalia; order Chiroptera; family Vespertilionidae; genus Lasiurus; species Lasiurus cinereus. The sequence goes on along the minus strand of JAAGEH010000043.1, from coordinate 3,865,441 downwards.
CGAGTTTGGTATAAGAAATACTTTTATGAGGAGAAAAATTCATGCTGAACACTTTAGTCTGGAGGAGAAAAAGTGATCTGCCCAGAGCAGCTAGAATTTAAAAAAAACGAAACTATCCAACTGTCTTATATTAAAAAAGGACAAAGAAACAAGCGAGAAGGATATCAACACCAACACAAACATTGGAGTTTAAATATAAGGCAGGTCATTAGAAATTCAAATTAGGTAGGCTATCTCTGATTTGAATGGGACCGTTAAAAAACTCCATTTTTAGCTACTGTAGAAAACAGTGACCAATCCTGAGGGGTGGGGGGAGGGGAGAGGGGAATATATATTCTTGCCATTAAATTAGTATGGCATATTTAAGGAATCAAGTGTCATTTTCAAATGACAACCTCACCAATTATGACGAAGCTTTATCCAGACATTATTTCAATCGTAGCTCGATTGCAGCAAACTTTTTATTTGTAAGAAGAGAAGCACTTTAGGAGAATGGGAAAGAAACGCTTTTCATAAGACCTAAGAGTATAGTCAAGACCATTTGAAATTCCAGGGCTGGGTGAAGCTTTCTGAGTATCTCAGCCGGGTATTGTTCATGTGAGCGCACTTCGACGGATGTAATGACATGTGACAGGAGGCACCCCATCATAACTGATCATCTGGGGAAGTTCGATGGGATTAACAGAATTTTTGCGGTTTGGAGACACCACTGCACGTCACATATACTTATCACATGAAATCACCAAAACTCTCTGTCCATACCTCCCCGTGTCCATGGTAAACTGAGAAGCTATGCAATCAACACATCCAACTCCTCAGCGTTGCTGTGGTCAAATGAGTTCTACCCCGTGGCCACAGTTCTGAGTTTCTAAGAACAGAGTTTTTAGACTCTCCGAGTTTAAGGCCAACACTGTATATTTTTCTAAATGACTGCATTTGGAAATCGAGACCCTGGTACCAACCATTTCTTCCTCTGGCAATTCCAAATAGCCTTACTTTTTGCAAATAGGTAATAGGAACCAATAAAACAGAAAATATGTCACTGTGTTTTTAAGATCCACAGCTCTACATACACTGACACATATGGGATGCTCTATGCCTTTTGCTTTCCGGGAGAGAAAAGCTGGACCCAACAGAGACTCACATCGTAGCCGCTGTTCCGGATCCCTCGCCGGGGTCGCTCCCGAGTCACCAGAAGGTCCATCTCTGTTTCCCCCGGACTTGGGCTGTTCAGAGACTGCCGGCTTCGGTAGACAGAGTTCTTCGTCTGTTGCCTGTAGAAAATCCAACAACTGTTATGATGCAGCAAATGCCCCGACAGATGGAATTCTCCACTCATCCCAGATCCAGGCAGCCAGTGGAGGGTTTGGTTGGCTTCGCCTCACAAAGCTCAGAACTGAAGGTATTTGCTCCCCAGCCACCAGGGGCCATAGAAATAGTGGAATAAAGTTGTTTTTTTGTTTTTATTTTTTTGTTTTTCTTTTCTCCAGATGTTATGACCATTTGGCTGAATTGTAAATACTCTTTCATCTGGTAACTACAATCCCTGGCAACACCGCGGCCTCGTCTAAAATCTTGCTGATGGCCAGGCCACAGGCTTGCTTTCCCTGGACCCTTTAAAAGAGCTAACACTGGAAGAACACACTTGCTTCTGCTGACCGCTGACTCAGCGGCCTCCTGTTCCCGTTAATCTCTCTGATTCTGCAGGCTGGGCTCCATGATGTGTGAGTAAACCCTGAGGCGAGTGGGATGCTTAATACGGCCACGTCGATAGATTTTCTTTTCTACCTTCACCACAGCGGTTTCTCCTCCAGCCTAAGGAGGTAATTTGGGGCTCCTCCATCTCATTGGTCCATCCGTCCATCCATATCTAATATTTACTGAGTACCTACTATGTTCCTGTCACCATGAAAGATGATGAAGATCCACAGTGAGCAAGACAGGGCTTACATTCTAGTGAGAGAGGCAGATAAACCACAAGATAATAATCAGAGTGGCACGTGCTCTCTGAAGAGTGTCAGCTCCTTGTGTAAGAAAAACAAGGAGCCGAAACCGGTTTGGCTCAGTGGATAGAGCGTCGGCCTGCAGACTGAAAGGTCCCAGGTTTGATTCCGGTCAAGGGCATGTACTTTGGTTGCGGGCACATCCCCAATAGGGGGCGTGGAGGAGGCAGCTGATCGATGTTTCTCTCTCATCAATGTTTCTAACTCTCTATCCCTCTCCTTTCCTCTCTGTAAAAAATCAATAAAATATATTTAAAAAGAAAAACAAGGAGATGTGAGGCACAACAAAACAGTTGTGGGGAGGTAAAGTATGGCATAGGGAACATAGTCGATGATAATAATGATAATAATAATAATAATAATAATAATAATAATAATAACTGTGTATGGCAGCAGCTAGGTGCTGGAAATACCAGCGGGGACACGTATAAAGCATATGATTGTCTAACCACTATGCTGTCTGCCTGAAACTACTGCAAAATAATATCGAGTAAACTGTCATTAAGAACAATTTTAAAAGCCAAAATAAAAACATACACAAACACCTATTCATCTAGACTTCAAAAATGTGATACTCACTTCAATAGCTGGTAGCTCAATTCTGCACACGTTTCCATAAACACTGCCTTTATAATTATTCAGTGTACTAGTAAGTATACATTTTCCGGGGGCACCCTATATATGTGATATTCATGTGTGTGTGTTTAAACAACGATAAAGTATAGGACTGTTGGCAATAAAAGCCTTATAATAAAGTTCAGAAAAAAACAAAAAAAAAAAAACAAGGGGTGTGACCGAGAGTGAAGAGGATGGGGCGACTTTAGATAGGAGGGTCAGGGAAGGCCTTTCGGGAGAGGTGACAGTTCAGCTAAGACCTATAGGCAGCCACCCACCCACCTGGGCACCAAGCACGTCGGTCCCAGGGGGCAGCCGGGTCAGAGGCCCCACTCGGATCCCCCTGAGAAAGTCCAACATTTGCCACCACTGTCCTGTTTCCAATTGTCACGAGGGGACTTTGTGAAGAGGGGGGAAAACAACAGCCACAACTGAGGGCTGTGGGTTGGCTCTGCTTTTTCCACAGGAAGGAACACAAGTGGGGAGGGAGGCCCAGTGGGGACGGGCGACTGTCACGTGACCCTTTGAGTGGCAAAAGCACCAACTTCCTTCTCCTGCAACAAGGAGTTTCCCTCTGCTCATAACGGCATTTCAGAGCATCTGTCTGTCTTGAGAGAACTCCCCAGACACCCCCTATTTTATGTCTTGATTCTCACATGCTAGCTGTTCACGGGCTGAAAGTAAAAGAGTTGCTTTATTTGTTCTCAGAGGCTTTGTGGGAAACCAGAAATCTGGCACGTATACGCGCCTTTTCAAGATCACACCCCGGTCCCCTAGAACAGACAGAGGACTCCCCAAAGCAAAACACTACCCTTGCAATTAGCCCAGGGAATGAAACAGACACCACAGACCTCCTCCTCACTGCGAGGGCTTACACCCATTTAGAGAGCACCTGTGATCTCTGCTTGTCTGTGCTCCGATGCTGTTCTCGGTGGCATTCACTTACTCCAGGAGTTGGCACGAGAATCGGGCTGTATAATCACAGCGTCACACCCCTGTGGCCACAGTGATGGGTCGGAGGGAGTTGGTCCGAGGATACTGAATCTCAGGGCTTTTGCTAGATCTGCCAGGGAATGGGCATTCTCTTGGCACTGAGGTCTCTAAGAAGCCAGACCCTAAGCCTACAGCTGTCCGAGCAGGAGCCAGCCAAGAGTGAAGAGAGAGCAAGATACATCTGGGTGACATCATATGACCCCTGGGATCCAGCCACACCGGAAGCCTTGACCTTTCAATCATGTCCCATAAAAAATTCCCTTGTATTTGACCTGTTTGTGCTGGATCTCCATCGCTTGCGACCCAAAGAATCCTGACTAATGGAAGAGGGTCGAGCCGGCTGTAATAAAACGTGCCCTGGAGTTGTCTGCCACGAGAGGCTTCCTTTAGGATGGAGCACAGCTTTGTCAAACAGAATCGGTCCTGCGTGATTTAAGAGAGACCCCAGGGAACTCTCTTCCTTGATCTACTTACAGACCTTTTTTTTTTAAAGTAGATTTCACAGCTGCCCTGAGACTGCCAATTAGCTCATTTAGAAAGGATTTCCTAATAAGGGTGGCTGGGAATAAAAGCCTAGGATTAGTAAAGTGGTTATTTTGGAAGCATTAGAAATGCAGAGTGAGATTGCGGAAGCCCTTTCAAGAACCAGGAGTGTGGGTGAGAGCTTAACTGCGGTGGTGCACGCCGGCTGCTTTTAGGGTACACAGCTTCTGGGCTGCGGTTTAGTGTGGACCGCAACTGAGCAGACCATCGGTGTGCGAGCAGCTACTTGGAAAAAATGAGGCTCCGAGGTAGAGAGATTCCTTATTTTAACCAAGTAGAGTTCCCAGAGGTGTATTAATTTCTTGTTGTTATTTTGCTATAGTCTTTGAAAGTCAATAAATTTGGAAACTTGCAAATTTGAGAGGTACGTTTTTCTTGCCTCTGAAAATATAACTGGGTAGATAATGATCCATTTTGTTTGGATTTTTTTAGGAGCTTTTAAATCCTACTGTAATTTAAGAAAGCAGTTCCTAAACTATGTTCTCTAGAAAATGTGGTACACGTATACCATGGGATATTACTCAACATTCAAAGAATGAAACCTTACCATATTAATATCCTCTAGCCTGGATGGATCTAGAGGGTATTATACTAAGTGAAATAAGTCAGATAGAGAAAGACAAATCCATATGATTTAACATAGAGGTGAGTCTAAAAAACAGAATAAACGAACAATCACAACAGACTCATAGATACGGAGAACAGACTGATGGTTGCCAGATGGGTGTGGAGGATGGAGTGAAAAAGGTGAAAGGGTCAAGAAGTAAAAATTGCTGAAACCGGTTTGGCTCAGTGGATAGAGCATCGGTCTGCGGATTGAAAGGTCCCAGGTTCGATTCCGGTCAAGGGCATGTATCTCGGTTGCGGGCACATCCCCATTGGGGGGTGTGCACAAAGCAGCTGATCGATGTTTCTCTCTCATCGATGTTTCTAACTCTCTATCCCTCTCCCTTCCTCTCAGTAAAAAATCAATAAAAAATATATTTAAAAAAAGAAGTAAAAATTGGTAATTGTGAAATAGTCACAGGGATATAAAGTATAGCATGGGAAATACAGTCAATAAATATTGGAATAAATAGGTGCCAGATGGGTAGTAGACTGATCAGGGGGATCGCTTCGCATAAGTTATATAAATGCCTAGTCACTAGGCTGAACATCTGAAACGAATGTAATACTGAATGCCAGCTATAATTGTAAAATTTAAAAAAAAATAAAGCTTCAACGGAAAGTTTCATTATTTTCCCAAATAGCTTTCAAGTTAAGTTCTCATTTGCACATGGTTTGATTCCTTTTCTGAGTGTCAGCAGGAAACCCAGAGAAAACAACCTCCCGCTCTGTCAATAAAAGACTGCTGAACTGAGCTGAAACCGGTTTGGCTCAGTGGATAGAGAGCGTCAGTCTGCGGACTGAAGGGTCCCAGGTTCGATTCCGGGCAAAGGCATGGACGTTGGTTTCGGGCACATCCCCAGTAGGGGGCGTGCAGGAGGCAGCTGATCGATGTCTCTCTCTCATTGATGTTTCTGACTTTCTATCCCTCTCCCTTCCTCTCTGTAAAAAAATAAAAGACTGCTGAACTGAAAGGTCTCAACGTGCAAAGTAAACGCTAAAGCAGCCCCTCGCCTCCCCATAAAACCCGTGTCTTCTCTTCTTTCTCCAGCTATCCACACAGTGACACCAGCATTGTGTCCCCATGTCGTAGTGTCATTTCACATCAGTAGCTTGCCATCCCTACCGAGCCTGATGAGAGGCATGTTACACGGAGCTCTGGGTGAAAAATCCCTCTTTTGTTGAAAACAAATTCTGTCAATTCCATTCACAAAGTTTAGCCTCGCCTCTCAGCTTGATGTCGTGTCTTCCACCCTAGCCTATCCGCTTTTAATAAACACCCACTCAGGCAAGAACGGCCCTGTCCCACCCAGACTGGGAAGAGTGTGTCTGCCAAGGTTGGGGGGTGGGGGGTGGGTCCGACTTTGGCATGCTCTCAGCCCAGGGGCTGTCCCCAAGGAGAATGTGTATTTGGGGAGCCCTGGTCTCAAATCACGAAAGCGTGTTTCTGAAGAAGTGCTTTGGGGTGGGGAGGGATAGAAGAAAGGTGGGCGTGCACAGCTTTGCTAGAACCTCTATTTCTTTTTCTTTTTTTATATATTTTTATTGATTTTTTACAGAGAGGAAGGGAGAGGGATAGAGAGTTGGAAACATCGATGAGAGAGAAACAATCAAATCAGCTGCCTCCTGCACGCCCCCCACAGGGGATGTGCCGCAACCAAGGTACGTGCCCTTGACCGGAATTGAACCTGGAACCTTTCAGTCGGCAGGCTGATGCTCTATCCACTGAGCCAAACCGGTTTCGGCAGAACCTCTATTTCTTTACGCAGCAGGGGAGACCACTCTCTGCTTAGCTGGCAACAAAACTTGGAAGGATGGTAATTCAAACCAGTGGGCCTAACCTTCCCTTGGGAGGGCCGGTCAGTCCCCCGATAGACTGTTACAGCACCTCCCATTTCAACTCCATCACACTTGTGAGTAATAAACTTCTGAGATTGGTTATCATACTCCCCCGATTCGGCCCTGAAGAGCAGCAATTGGGCTGTCCTGTCTGCCATACAATGTTGAATGAGTGGAATGGATGGTTGAATGAATGAGTGAGAAAAAGCAACATGCCTGTGACAGTCTTCAGCATCTTGCGTGGTGGCTAATACATAGCAGGTGCCAACAAATGTCAAATACATGGACAAATCTATGAATTAAAGAGATGAATCCAGCATTAAGCTCCGCGTAGCTTCGTGGTAAATACTTACTGCAGCGGAATGAAAAGATGAGGCATGAATTTTGCTTTTCTTATGCAAGAGCCTCTAAAATAATTGGAAAAAAAAATACCACATCCCTTGAGCCGGAAGTTGCATAACCTGGTACGTGATAATTATATCTTCACCCAGCTCTGAAGCAACAGCTAACGTTTGAAAATATCGTTAAGCGAAAGGACAATTATGGTTGTTTGCCCAAGTATTTGCGGCTTCAATTTTATTCCCTTCCGGACTCATTAGGGAGCACGTGCTCACACAAAAGAGGACGGTCTGGCTCAGTGGCCTTCAAACATGACAGTCCTAAGCTAACAGATCAAGGGACCAGGACTGCATGGCCCAAGGCACCCTCTACCCCTCATCCCACCCCTGGCACGGCGACCTTCGAATCCTTCCCTACAGACCGCACCTGTTTTTAGACTCCGCGAATGGGCCACAGAGTTCTGGGTCTGGGTCCAGCACATGCTCCATTTCCTTTTGGGGTTTCTCGTACATCTTCTTTCTTTCCGTCTGCGCCTTGTTCGCCTCCGCTGCAGGGAAGTCATAGTAGCCCTTCCTCTTGGCTTTGAGGCGCAGCTTGTTCCGATAGTGTTCGATGTCTGACTTCTGCTTCAGGGCCTTGTTCACCTGGGGAGAGAGGCAGTCTCGAGTCCACACGTGACCTTGCACAGGGGAGGGTCACAGCTCCAGAAGTAATGCCAGGCTTTGTGTCCTGGCCTGCGAGCCAGCCAGACCAACGGCGATCCCTTCCAAGACCAGCTCACAACAGCGGGCCACAGGCCACATGGAGCCTGCCTGCACCTCTGTCGCCTGAAACCTCTCACCAAAGCCTCCTTCTCCCTAATCTACCTGAGTCCACTCTTTCAGCTTTGTGGTGTGGTCCCCCCTGCAGGAGAGCCTCTGGCTTAGCAGCCCAGCTGGATCTTGGGGCCCAAATCGAGGTTCAGCCCTCAGGAACCCAACAATCACCCTTGGCCATTTATCTGGTGCCTCCTGGATGAGACGGGCGGATCCTGAGGAGGCCGAATTGAGACAAACAGGGTGGGAAGTAGCAGCAGACAGCCTGCTCCGAGGTCTTTCCACACTATCAATCTTCATCTGAGCGCCTATTTTTGTCAATTTATATTTTTCTCAACAGACAAGGAATGTTGAAGGCTTGTAGGGCCACTGATGCCAACCAGTTTCTGCTCTAAAGGGCAAAGCCAGTCTGGTCTTCTAGAAAGGAATATACCTTTTGACCTTCAAAGATACAACCAGCCCTAGCTGGTTTGGCTCAGTGGATAGAGCATCAGCCTGCGAACTGAAGGGTCTCAGGTTCCATTCCTGTCAAGGGCACATGCTGGATTGCGGGCTCAATCCCCAGTAGGAGGCGTGCAGAAGGCAGCCAATCAATGATTCTCTCTCATCATTGATGTTTCTATCTCTCTCTCCCTCTCTTTTCCTCTCTGAAATAAAAAAATATATATATTTTTAAAAAGATATAAACAGATGACTATGCTAAATAAACAACAAAGGATGAAGATTGTTATACACGTGAATGAAACTGAAGGGTGAGCCAAGACCGGTTTGGCTTAGTGGATAGAGTGTCAGCCTGCGGACTGAAGGGTCCCAGGTTCGATTCCGGTCAAGAGCATGTACCTTGGTTGCAGGCACATCTCCAGTAGGGGGTGTGCAGGAGGCAGGCAGATCAATGTTTCTAAATCTCTTTCCCTCTCCATTCCTCTCAACACTACCCATGGTTATATCAATATCATGAAGACTGATTATAAACTGTGTCAGACAGATTTCACCCTTCAGTTTCTTTTTTTTTTTAAATATACTTTATTGATTTTTTACAGAGAGGAAGGGAGAAGGATAGAGAGTTAGAAACTTCGATCAGCTGCCTCCTGCATACCCCCTACCGGGGATGCGCTTGCAACCAAGGTACATGCCCTTGACCAGAATCGAACCTGGGACCCTTCAGTCCGCAGGCTGATACTCTCTATCCACTGAGCCAAACCGGTTAGGGCGGGAGATGAGTTTTTTAATCCATGGCATACCTTCTCAACTAAGTCATTAACAATGGTCATCAGCAAGACAACAGCACACACAGCAAATGTTTATCAGTCAAGATGATGGGATTCTCAAATATAAACGAGTTTGATCAAAATGCTTGAAGAAAAGTTGTAAGAATGAAAACAGAGGAGATGCTAGAGGAGTGAAATTATAGTGATTTTTCTCTCTTATTTTCGGAACTTCCTATGCTTCTAAGTTTTCTTTAAAACAACCTTTGTGAAATCATCCTCTCTCTATGTCACAATTTATTTCAGACCCTTAGGAAAATTGATGACCACACGCTATCCACAGAAATCCTTCTAAAAGCAGCCAAAGGGGTGTTTCAATCTTGCTCCAACGAGTGAAGTGCATTTCAAAGCCTATGCAGTGGGCACATCCCTGTTCGAGTGGCAGGATCTTCTCCAGTGCCTCTGACCTTAAGCCCCTTGCCCCCCACCACAACCGGCATCCAATAACGAACAGTGTCGGAGCGTTATCAAGGAAGGTAAATGTCTGTATGTGGGGAGGAGTTCTTGATGGTTTCTCTTCATACCTACTGTTTTTAAAAAGCCCCCTCTAGACCAGTGATTCTCAACCTTTCTAATGCCGCGACCCTTTCATACAGTTCCTCATGTTGTGGTGACCCCCAACCATACTTCATAACTGTAATTTTGCTATTGTTATGAATTATAATATAAATATCTGTGTTTTCTGATAGTCTTAGGCGACCCCTGTGAAAGTGTCATTCGACCCCCAAAGGGGTCGCGACCCACAGGTTGAGAACCACTGCTCTAGACTTTCTAGAAGGAAGGTAAAAACAGATGCTCTGAAAACATCACCTAACAAATCTGTTTTGGGGGGGACTTGTGCCCTGATTCATTCTGCTGAGGCCTGTGCAGGCAGAGGTGAAGCTGACCGAGAGAGCCCTGTCTACCTGGACGCAGCGTGCCCCCCGAATTCCCAGGTGGTGCTCCTGGCCGCCCGGGCTCTCTCCCGTTCTGGGGGTTCCGGTGCTCACCTCCCCGTTGAGTGCTGCGGCCTCCTGGCTCCGGTCCGGGGTGGGGTGCACCACGGGGAGGGCTGTGGGCTTCACTGCGATGAGCTGCACGGATCCGGACGAGGAGTCAAAGGGATCAGCCGCCGCCTGGCCGGAGCTGTCAAACAGAACGGCGCCTCCCTCTTCATCACTTGCGGGCACTGGAGCACAAATAAACACACCGGTTTATGGCCGAGGGGAGCCGCGGGAACACGGGGAGCGGAGTGGGGGGGGATTTATGTGTGATGCCAACAGCCCAAGGTCGTTACTTGACTCACAACGACCTCAGAAACAACAGGGAATGGTTCTGTGCAAGGGCTCTCGGCTCCTCATCTGTCTCTTTCAAACGTGAGGCCTGCTGTGTGATCCGTGGGGAGGAAAGCATGTTAAAAGTCTGAATTTAAATGGTAAAAACCCTTTTTTTCCCCAAACTTGTGACAAACACCTTTAGAAAAAAAAAGAAGTAATTTTGTTCCTCCAAGTTTGAATCAGAGATGGGGAAAAAAAAAAGCCACTTGGCCAAACGTGGAACTCTTCTTAAAACATGACAATTCATTGAATAACAGCATTCAGGTCAATCTCTGCCACCAGAGTCACCCATTTGTGCACGATGCTAAGGCCAACCAGCCACAGTAATTGCAGCTGACACCTTTCCCGCCCCCCCAAAGCCTGCCTCTCAGTGATTTGAGTTTTAGTTTCTTTCATTTGTCTAAAACAAAAGAAAGCTAAAATAAAAATAAATAAATAAATAATCACCAGAGAAACTAATTTAAAGCTACAGACAACTCCCCTAATCAAACAGAGCAATTTTCACCTCCGCTCTTTTGCATTAATTCTCGCCTCTGCCAGATAGTAATTCTACCTCGATTGCTTCCAGAACGAAGCTGACAGACAGGAGGAGTTCCAGGGCCCGTGGTACTTGCTGATTTACTTCTCGTTAAAGCGCCTTCCCATTAACTGACTCTAAGAGTGACAGTTTATTGAGCATGGCTGGGCAAGGGATAAATGAGGCCTGTTCCGGCAACTAAGCCAGCAGGCAATTTAGGAGCAAAATAGGTGTTATTAAAACACGAATGTAATAGAAGTGTATTTCTCTCTCCTCCCGTCCGCTCAAGAGATTAGCATGTCATTTAAATCATCGAGAAACACATAGTTTGCATCATTCCGTCGCTTGCCATAATCACGGAACATTTGTCTAATTAAGCCAAGTAAATGGTGGCTGAAACAATTCCGAGTCTAACAATGGCTGTAATTGGCGAGTACTTTTTGGTTCGGTGGACTTATTGGCAAAGAGCAGGCCACCAAACTGCCAACCACAGAGGACGATCTCTGCTCAGACATGTTGCCAGATGCGTCGGAGTTTTGCCGGGCACTCCGGTCTGTCCCCCGTGATCTCCCACCTGGACACCTGCCCTGAAAGCCACCTGTGGCTCCCAGCCTCCCGGATGATTGCCGCCTCAGAGTCACAGACACAGTAACCCAAAGGGACTGCAGAAATGACACCGTGCTACTTCCACGGCTGGTCACCGAACACGTGTGGCTTCCGCCTTGCTCCCTGCCGGACCCCTGGCTCTGGGAAAAGCCAGCTGCCAGGTTATGAGGACATTCAAGTAGCCTATGGAGAGGTCCACGTGGCAACAAAATGAGACTCCTGCCAACAGCGCTGAATCCATCTTTGTGTGTGTGTGTGTGTGTGTGTGTGTGTGTGAACTCAAGACTTGGTGCCTGCATCTCCCCAGTTCTCTTTTTTAAAAAATATATCTTATTGATTTTTTACAGAGAGGAAGGGAGAGGGATAGAAAGTCAGAAACATCATTGAGAGAGAGACATCGATCAACCGCCTCCTGCACGCCCCCTTCCGGAGATATACCCACAACCAAGGTACATGCCCCCAACTGGAATTGAACCTGGGACCTTTCAGTCCGCAGGCCGACGCTCTATCCACTGAGCCAAACCAGCCTCGGCCTCTCTTTTAAAAAAAAAAAAAATTTTATTGATTTTTTACAGAGAGGAAGGGAATGGGATAGAGAGTTAGAAACATCGATGAGAGAGAAACATCGATTAGCTGCCTCCTGCACGCCCTCTACTGGGGTTGTGCCCGCAACCAAGGTACATGCCCTTGACCGGAATCAAACCTGGGACCTTTCAGTCCGCAGGCCGATGCTCTATCCACTGAGCCAAACCGGTTTCAGTGGTACTTCATATTTTTATTGCTTCTGGGCTGTGACATCCTCACTCGCATGGAAAAAATAAGGGGAGGAGCATAACTCCAAGGAGACAGAAAAAGGATGCGCCAGGCACTGTACAAACTATAGTCCTTTTTTCATTCTCACTGTCAGAATAGTCAAATACAGATTTGCACCATAATTCCTCTTGGTTTAAGAGAAAAATCATTAGTGACCCTCTCTCCCCCACCCCCAAAGACTATATGGAAGAATACATTAAAGGACATTACATTAAATATTAACAGTAAAATGCTGTGTGAGTACAGCAGGGTCATGGGAATATTTAATGCATAATCAGTCCCCAAAGAAAAAGCACCAGAGAATGCTCAACAAAAGGGCCACAGTTAAACCGCTGAGGTGTCTTAGACACCATCGCCGGCATCACCATAAATGCCATCACAGTAAACGCCGCAACGCGGATCTGGCTGTGCCTTCGTTGCAGTGTTGGTCTGAACTTCTGCAGATCAGGCCAGGAAGGGAGATTTCGTTTCTTGGTGTTTGTTTTACATTGGCATGGCGGGGGAGGAGGGAAGCCCTCCCATCTGAGGCAGATAATGTTCTTGAACAATGCACGCTCTTCCTCTCTGAAATTTCCCTTAAAGCTTAGAGACCATTTATCACTAGCGTCACTGCCCTCTGCTGTTTATCAGATAATAAACAAGTCCTCACCTCACTGGGAAGGCACAGAGAGAATGAAAACTGAAGCTGTGTTTCTGAGGTAATATCTCCGACACGTCTCTCAGTGACTTAAAGGAAGGTGTGCAATTAAGTGTTTATGGAAGTTTTTGCTCTTAAATGATGGAACATTGAAATATATATAATATGTCCTCATCTGGAACTCATTTTTAACTTGTTTCCTGGAAAACACTTTTTCCAAAGTGATATTGGTTCTTTTTTAATTTCGGAAAGAGGAAGGGAGAGAAAGTGACAGAAACAACGAGAGAGAATCACTGATAGGCTGCCTCTTGCACGCCTCCTACTGGGAATCGAGCCTGAAATCCAGGCCTGTGCCCTGACCAGGAATCAAATTGTGACCTCCTGGTTCATGGGTCAATGCTCAACCACTGAGCCACACTGGCTGGATGACATTGGTTTTAATTCAGAAGTTGTAGTGTCTGTATTTGGTTGAGAAAAAATTCCAAATTCTTTTGCTTTCAAAATTCTAATTGTCATCTCTATCTTTCCCATTTATATTTAAACACTAGAGGCCCAGTGCATGAAATTCATGCACGGAGTGGGAGGGCACAGGAGGAGTCCCCTCTCACAATCCTGGACCACTGGCTCCTAATTGCTCATCTGCCCCCATCCCTGCCAGCCTGGTCACTCCTTACTGCCCCCTCTGCTGGCCTGGTCACCCCCAACTGCCCCTCCCCACTAGCCTAGTCACCCTCACTGCCCCCCTGCCAGCCTAATTGCCCCCAACTGCCCCCCCTGTTGGCCTGGTCGCCCCCAACTGCACCTTCCCCACTGGCCTGGTTGCCTCCAATTGCACCCCCTGTGACCTGGTCACCCTCATGGCCTCCCACCAGCCTAGTTGCCCCATGCAGCCTGCTTGTTCAGTTGTTTGGTCGTCCCTCACTAACCCCCCCTACTGGCCTGGTCGCAGGCAGCCATCTTGTAAGTGTGTGATGGTCAATTTTCATATTACCTCTTTATTATATAGGATTGTCCCGAAACAGACTCTAAAGTAGGGAGTGTATGAGGCCATTGAGCTACAAGGACCCACTCAGCTGCACTCCTGGAGGAATAATGTCCTTCCCTTTTAAAGGTCTTATTTTCACAAAAGTGGAAAATCACAAGGTTCACAGGCAACAAAACTGGTGGGAAACCAAAGGTTTCAGAATGAGAGCTCGGAACATTAACATTTGTTAATTAACCTTAGGAACTCCCCTCTCTAGAATGGATACCGCGCCATAAAATATCTGAGTGTGTTCTATACCAAGAGAAGAGTCCATTCTCAGGGACCACAGTCACACACTAAAATACTTCCGCAAGCTGACGATGTGATACCTTTTTGTATTTCTCCACAATTTCAACGTCATGTCTTTCCTTCCTCTTTCCCTCCTTCCTTTTCTCCTATTCCTTAGGTCCATCTTCCAATCCAATAAAATACTGATTTTTTTTGGGGGGTAGACCAAAACCTCGCATTATGATAAAGCGGAGCCCTTTGGTAAGAAAGAAAAGTAAGTGCAGGTTCGGTGGAAGGTCCATCCTGGAATCCTGATGTGCTTCAGCATCTGTTTACATGAAATGTGTTGGCGCTCTCACTTCTATTTGAAAATCTCTAACAGCAGCCTCACGGGGTGGGCACCAGAGGTGAAACAGAAGCGGCCAACCCTGGAAATTCCCTGGGTTGACTTCTGGCAAAAAGACCTCGCAGCGAAGCCCGGGAAACCGGGAGGGAGGGTGGCCTTTAAATAACGCTTCTGCACGAGCACCTCAGCCGGCTGCGTAATGGCCTTTTGCTGGTGCGCCGTGCTGTTGGCATTTCTGAACCTGACGTTTAAATAAGCACAGTGGCCTAAACTCAGGAAGGAGGCAGGCAGGGAGGGGGGCAGGACAAGGGTGGGGGCGGTCAGCAGGGACATTTCCAGGGTGTCCATGTCCCCCCAGCGGCGTGGGGTGCCAGGGGATCTGAAATGGGCCCTGCTTCTCGCTGTCTGTGAAATACATCCGGGGGACGGAGAACGGCCTCCTCTCCACGCGTGTGTGTACCGACAGAGGTGTCTGTGGGCCGCACATTCTTAGGCAGGACAAAGGCCACAGAACAGAATGGACATTGATCCCGCTGAACAACATAAAACAAAGCTGCACAACAGAAAACAAAGATACGGGTGTGTGGTCATAGGCATAGTCAAAAGGTCCGAGAAAGACACACTCAGTTATTCAAGGTCCTCTGAGGACTAGGGTGGGTAAATGGGGGACCTGGGGGAGGGTGGACTTGGACTTGACCTTCTATATTTCCAGGAAGAATATAAAGGCAGGCAGGTGGGAGGGCTGGGAGGGAGGAGGAGAGAAGCAGGGATGGTCCCTTGATTGGGTGGTAATGGCGGTCTCTGGACTTGGTTACAACAACTTTGCCGCCGAAACCGGTTTGGCTCAGTGGATAGAGTGTTGGCCTGCGGACTGAAAGGTCCCAGGTTCGATTCCGGTCAAGGACATGTATCCTGATTGCAGGCACATCCCCATCTCTCTCATCGATGTTTCTCTCTATCCTTCTCCCTTTCTCTCTGTAAAAATTCAATAAAATATATTTAAAAAAGAGTTTGCCCCGTGCCTTCACTGTCCATTGTCTCTGTGTTACCCCCCCCCATCGACCCCCTCCCCGTTTCCTCTCCCCTTCTCTCTTCGCACCTTCTCTGGGAAGGAAGGGAAGAAAGTTGCTAAGTTCACATCTCCCTTCGCATGTCAGAGTGCGGGCCCTCTGTGAGCTGGTCTGGCCGAGAGCTGATGGGCAGGATTTCTGCCCCCAAGGAGGACAACTGTCCCAGGAAACCCCCACGTGTCACGGCCTGGCTCTGGTGTGGGAAGCTGTCTCCGTGTTACAGGGCAGGCGAGTCCAGGAGAAGAAACAAATGAAGGATCAAATCAGATTTTAAGCAAGTGTTTTATCTGCTAGCTGGGCCTGGGGTCCATTGTGGTATTCTTTCTTTTCTGTCTCTCTTCTTTCTTCTGTCAGAAACAAAGGAATAAGTATGCGACATTTGAGAGCAAAAGAATATTTTGGCACTGGCTTCCAGAGAGAGAGAGCCCCTGAGCCACACCTCATCCAGTTCCTTTAAGAAGGAAGCACAACCCAGCAGACTGCCGAACCATTGGGCTTTCCCACCTGGCATTCCCGTAGGACTCTGCCTGCAACGCTTGGAACTCCAAAAGGAGCCTTCCTTGACCTGGGTGGCGGCATGGGGTCCTTGGATCTGTCTCCAGAAGCCAGCATCACTCATGGAAGGATGAAGGGGAGAGGAAGATCAGAACAAAGGCGGGATTGGACAGACAGGGAGGCTGCCCCATGGGGCCCGGCAGACGTGAGTTATGTATCGATGGTGCCACAGCACAGCCAGGCGGCTCTGAGGATTTCCCCACCGACCCCAACACCAGCCCTTTAGAAGGCGGGAGCAGATCTGTTTGAGAAACTCAGCAGTTGAGCTTCCCTGGAAAATAAAGGCAGGCGCACAGGCTGATGTCTATGATAATATTTACAGCGTCACCTCGAGATACGAGTTTAATTCGTTCTGTAACCTTGAGGCGTGGGAAACTATGAGACGCTCGAGTCGCGGTAAACTGGTGGGTCGTGTGCAGCCGGCCGATCCGCGCGATGACTCCTGTCTCAAATGTTGCTCGTATTTCAAAGCAAAAATCGCTCGCTCGACGGCTCGTATCTCAAAAATCTCGCATGTTAGGGCACTTGTATCTCGAGGTACCACTGTATGTGCTGTTTTTCCAGGGAGAGGTAGATTGGCAGCATTTGGACTCACTGGCCTGGAATGAACCCCTGGAACATATCAGGGGACTCAGGGAAATAAAATAAAATGGGGGGACTCTCCACAACAAGCAGCATTTCGGAGATCTACCACCCAAGAGGACCTGGTGCTAGAAATACCGATTCACCCACAACAGAAAAATCTACGCCAATGTCAGTTCATTCTGCATTCGTTTTTTTAAGCCTTTTACAATTCCATAAGAACAGGAGCCAGACTAATTCAGAGATGGGGGTAAGGCAATACTCTCACAGGGAGGCAGGAAAGGGACTCGTGGCCTCGGTAGGACAAAACAGGAAGAAGAAAATGGGGTGTCTGAGTGGGTGCAGGCCCGCGTGCACGCGTGTGTGGGCCGGGCTGGAGGGTGGTGTTTGGCAGGGAAGGCTTCTCACCGTTTCTCTTCCGCGCCTCCTCCTTTGTCACTTTCTGCGGTGCCGTCACATTCTGGGGTGAGCGCCTCCCTGAGCTGAGCTTCCCTGATTCGTTGCTGATGACAGAGCCATTCTCACTGGGTGACCTGCTGGAGGTAACCATAGCAACAAGGAGCTGGTTAAGTTTCCACGAGCACAGCCTCCTCTCAAGGTTATTTTATTTGCACAGTTTATGTCTGTAGCCTTTCCGGTTTTATCTATAAAAAAAAAGGAACGATGCGGAAGTTGAAAGAAACACCCATACCGCAGCAGGGGACACGTGGCTGGCTGTCCTGAGTGCGCTGACCGGGGCTTAGCTCGGCAGAGAAGTTCAGCGAGCGTGGCCCTCAGTTCCCATCTCTTTTTCATTAACCCCCAGCGACGGTGGAGATGGTTTTAAGCGCGCCCTCTTATTAAAACACAGCACTCAGAGAGGGTTTGATTCATGTGGCATCTTCAGGGACATGCAGGGCTCACAGTGCTCTTTGGCTATTCTCCATACAGTGGTACCTCGAGATACGAGTGCGCTAACATACAAGATTTTTGAGATACGAGCCGTCGAGCGAGCGATTTTTGCTTTGAAATACGAGCAACATTTGAGATAGGAGTCACCGTGCGGATCGGCCGGCTGCACACGACCCACCGGTTTACCTTGACTCGAGCATCTCATAGTTTCCCACGCCTCAAGGTTACGGAACGAATTAAACTCGTATCTCGAGGTACCACTGTACAGATATACTTTATACCTTAGCCACTGAAGATGAAGTCACCCCACCATTAAATTCTTCACTCTGACTCTCTCTCTCTCACACACACACATTCTTAACTGCTAACTACTTTCATTTGAAACTACCAACTTTAGCTATTTTCATTCATTCAGGAAATACACTATGGGCGCCAACTGTGTTGGGCATTGTGCCAGGTACACAGGTATAGAGGGCAGGTACGAAGGGAGGTGGCCGATCAGCCCCGGAAGCCAGAGCTCCCCCTGCAGGTAGTGGCTTTCCCCACATGCTGGAGTTTCTTCCCTTATTTATTTTTAAAATTAAATTAAATTTTATTGATTTTAAAAAGAAAGGGAGAGAGAGAGAGAGAGTCATTAATGATGAAAGAGAATCAGTGATCAGCTGCCTCCTGCATGTCCCACACTAGGGATCGAGCCCACAACCTGGGCATGTGCTCTTGACCGGAATCAAAGCTGGGACCCTTCAGTCCGCAGGCTGATGCTCTATCCACTCAGCCAAACCAGGTAGGCAGCATCTTCTCTTTTTAAATATATATATATATTTTAATTGATTTTTTACAGAGAGGAAGGGAGAGGGGCAGAGTGCCAGAAACACCCATGAGAGAGAGACATCGACCAGCCGCCTCCCGCACGCCCCCCACTGGGGACATGCCCGCAACCAAGGTACATGACCTTGACTGGAATCGAACCCGGGACCCTTCAGTCTGCAGACCGACACTCCATCCACCGAGCCAAACTGGTTTCAGCAGCACCTTCTCTTTACAGTCTCTCTTACAATGCAGCAGCTGAGCAAGCGTTCAGATAAGAGAAGCCACAGGGCCTTCTCACCTTCCCTCGGGGGCTAGGCTCTGGCCTTCTGGATCCAGTGGGAAATGGACTCTGGAGATCCCCTGCTGAGTGAGGTCACGCTCCCTGGGACCTGAGATCACGCCAGCCTGTGGGCGAGCTGACATCAAGACCAACTGCCTCCCCTCTGAGGGCGATAACCAGGGGGCAGGTGTCCAGAGGCCGCATTCAACCCCTTGTTCATCTACTGTCAATTGTCCAGACTCAGAACCTCATGGCACCCGACCCTTCAATGGACATTGACTGGGATAAAATGCAGCCCTTGCTAGTGGATGCTCCTCTTCCTCCTCCTCCTTCCTCCCTCCTCATCCCAGGGGAACTTGGAATTCTCAGTTCTGTACACTTCCACGTACTTCGGCACCCCAAAAAGCATGAACACTGGAAGTGCCCGCTCACAGCCATGGGCCAAGGCAGAGTCTATCCAGAGCAGAACTCATAGTCCAAGTGGGATGTTCCTGTCGAAGTTCCACAGACAAGCCTAAGTTTGGGAAATGTTTACTCCATTCCTAATGCACACGGGCACGCCAAAGGCTCAGATCTGCCCGGTCACAAAGAGACTCATGGCATTTTGTTTAATTCAGCACGTCCTGGTTTATTCTGTTATAGACCGCTTTTACCGTAACAACTTCTTAAACTCTGATTCATCCACTACCACCTCCTCCAAGGCTCACATCAGCCTCTTTGACCTTCTTACTCTCCTTTAAGTCAATCAAGAAGTTCCTGCCTCTGGGATTTGTATATACTGTTCCATCTGCTTAGAATGTTCTTCCTCTAGATCAGCGGTTCTCAACCTGTGGGTCACGAACAGCTAGCAGGGTCTCCTAAGACCATCAGAAAACACAGAGATTTACATTAAGATTCATAACAGTAGCAAATTAGTTATGAAGTAGCGACAAAAATAATTTTATAGTTGAGGGGATCACCATAACATAAAGAACTGTATTAAAGGGTTGCAGCATTAGGAAGGTTGAGAACCACTGCTCTAGATAGCCTTGAGGCTCACACATCATTTCCATCAGGTCTTTCTCAAATGTCACTCTATCAGAGACGCCGTCCCCGACTTCCTGCTAAAATAGCGTCACAGCCCCCTCTCCATCTCTCTGTGTCCTTCCCATGCCTCGGTTTTCTTCTTCACATTCACCACCACTAGACCTACTATATATATCTCTCTCTGTCTGCTTATTGTCTATCTCTTCACTAGACTAAATCCCAAGAGAGCAGGAAATTTGTCTTGTTCACTGCAGTACCCCCTGGTGAACAGCAAACAATTAACAAACGTCTGTGAGGTGGAGGGAAGGAAAGAGGGAAGGAGGCAGGCAGGACGTAGCTTTTCCAACCACTGTGGTCTCAGGCGAGGGAGGAGCGGGTTGGCAATGGGAGTTGTTCAGCCAGCCAACAGGGCTTGCCTTAGGGTTCATTACCTCTTTACAAGGCAATTGCAAAGTCCTTACAGTGAGTGAGTCTCCTGGCCGCTAGCCTAACTCTCCCATCTATCTCCCACATTACCCCCTGCGTCATCTCTCAGGCTGGCCTTTACTCTCGTCCTGAAGAACTTTCCATGGCCGCCCCTTGGCTAGAGCACCAAGGTCAAACTCCCGAGCCTGCAAATGAGAACCATCTGCAATTTTAACCTGTCTGCTGGTTTCATCCTTCACTACATCCCGGCCCCCATGAACTCTCAACTCAAGGAAACTCACCATTCAGTGAAGGTGGCGGTCCCTTCTCTCTCCCGGCTCTTTTAGACGCGACGCCTTTCTCTCTTTCCCCCTATGGACACTCCACACACCCTTCAAGGCCCAGCTGAAACAGAGCCTCCTCCACGCTGCCCTCCCTCATCAGAATTAAGCTCCTCTTCCTCTCTTCCCCACAGCCCTTCGTTCAGACTACACTGGATTCCAGCTATTTCTCTCTCTCTCCATCACGAGATCCGTGGGGTCAGGAATCAATCGTAAACCTCTCTGGAGCCCTCCCAGTGCATGTCAATGAAGTCTCTTCAGAGTGAAATCTCCACAAATGGTCTGGAACTAAAATCATAAACCGCTGAGAACCTGCCAGAAAAAAACAACTACACATGCCGGATCAAAGCAACGGCTGCTGCCGTAAGTAACAATGTGTGAGGGTGACAGCGGTGACAGATTTATGATAACAAATGGAAGAGCTAGAGCTTTGCGGGTCGTGGTTGGTCTGCAATGCGAAGCCGTGCAAAGGCTGGCTCGGGAGGAGCAGGTATTATGATTCTCCTCATCTCCTGCAGTCTCCTTGTCAAATATTCAAAATGAGCGTGAAGGGGAATGTGTAAAGAGAACAGGGGGAGTCAGTTGAGGGCTCTGGTTCCTCTCACCACCGATGGTTTCTCTTGTTGAGACGGAGAGGCCGAAGCTGGCCCCAGGCCTACCTCTTTCTGGTTTCCGTGGACTTGGCTGTCTTGATGGTGCTTCCGTCCTGGGCGGCGTCCCTTTCCTGCGAGGCGGGAGCATCTCTGGCGGGGAGCGGGAGGACCACCGTCTCCTGGGTCACGGGGATGACCTCCTCGTCCGCCCCTTGCTGGCCCAGGTGCTGTTTGGCATAATCAAAGCCTTGCACAGGCTGCGGAGAGGAAACAGGTTTGCAGTCACATGTCTGAGAAAGTGGGACTCTGACAGCGGCTTTAGGAGAAGTCGGGCGGGACAGGGCAGGTGTCAGGACCCTACTCTCCATCAGAATTTGTCTTTGCAAAAGCAGATTCCGTGTGGATTCCCACAAGCTTCAGAATCTCTGCGTAAGACTCACTCAGAAAAATGAATAGTGAAAGCAAGATGCAAATCATGTGTATGGGGAAAAACTTCATTTGAGGATTTTAGTCCACTAGTTTTAAGTCTCTGGATCTGACTAACTAGGAACTCTTAACTGACACGTTAAACAGGTCCTGTCATCTCCTACCTAGGAATAGTCCATCACCCCTTAACTCCCGTACAATAAAAGGCGCATGACTTGAAGTCACTTGATTTGCCCAGTAACTCGAACTCTGAGTATCGTTTTTCTCATCTGAGAAATGAAGACCATCCTCTCTGCTTCGCCTCAGCCACCCTTCAGTATTAAAGGGGAATCACAGATCGGAAAACAGAAGGAGAGAAGCACGCCACCCCGTGGCATTTACGGGATCACTGTTTAATCCCAAGCACTCCCTTAAGCAAGTTGGCTGTGCTATCATTTGCTTCGGGGACATTAGCAAGGCTTTTACTGCACCATGTCTGAAAGCCCAAGTGAATAGAGCAGCTGTGAGCAAAACCCAACAGACATCTATTAGTGTGGTAATCAAAACCAAGAGGCCTGTTTAAACAATTCCTGGGAGTGTCTCCAACCTGTCCTACACTCCAAAGGAGCACAATACACGTTTGAAGCAGGACAATGGGGTGGTGAGTAGCGAAAGCTCCGAAATCAGACTGCCCGGGTTTAAATCCAGACTCTGCCACCTCTTAGCTGGGAGACCTTGGGTACGTTACTGAGATTCCCTGCCTGTCAGTTTCCTCCGTGGTACAATGGAGGCAGTAACAGTGTAAACAGGACAGAATGTGTATGGGTGTGAGAGTGATATTTAACCATCCTCGAAGGGATGCTGTGTGGATTAACTAAGTAAATTTGAGTCCAGCGTTTAGCTAAGTGCCTGGGACATAGTAAGTGCTCAATCAATATTAGCCAGTATTGTTTGCCTTGCTACTAAATCTTAGCCCAGAGGGAATGGACATCAGTGATTATCTCTTCACGAAAATGTGGGGATGGGGGAGAAACCAAGATGGCGGCATAGGTAAACACCTAAACTGCTGCCTCGCACAACAATTTCAAAACTACAACTAAAAGACAACATGGACTCATCCAGAACCACAGGAAGGCTGGCTGAGTGGAAATTCTACAACTAGAAGGAAAGAGGAAAGCACACTGAGATTCGGAGGAGCTGCAGAAAGCAGAGGTAGAGAGACGTGAGCGCAGAGAGGACTAGCGGCTGAGTGTGTGGATGGCTTTCTCAAGTGGGAGGGAGATGGAAGCTCCTGACTGCACTGAACTCTAGTTTCAGGTGAGACTCTGGGAACCCAGATTCATTGGGAGAAACTGGACTGTCTGGCAGTGGGCAAAATTCAAGGGCGGCTTTCTCTCAGAGGTGCTTGTAGCAATTACCGAGGGACATTAAGACCCAGGGGACTCATAGGGCAGGGCTGATGGGAAGCCAAGGCTGTCTGCTCTGGACTGAGACTCTGTCCCATCCAAGCTGAGCACAGAGGCTTTTGCAATTTTGCAAGTTTTGTCTCATAAGGGTGTCTCCAGCACAGAAGTTCTCCCAGTGTAGACACAACTGATCCTCACAGCCAATTAGCCTGGAGGTCAATTCCTCCCAGTGATACCAACAACAATCAAGACTTAACTACAACAAGGCTGTGCACACAGCCCACAAAGGGGTGCACCAAAAGTGTCCACCTCAGGGACTCCGGGAGGCTGAGCCACTGGGCCCTATAGGACACCTACCACACAAAGCTAATCTACCAACTCAGGGAAGCAGTGAAAATGTGGAGACAAAGGAAAAGACCACAAATGAAAGAAATGGAGGAAAGCAAATGACTGGATATAGAGTTCAAAACCACAATTATAAGGTTTTTCAAGAATTTCCTAGAAAAGGTGGATAAATTTAGCGAGACCCAAGAAAAGATGAAAAAGGACTAACTAGAAATTAAACATACACTGACTGAAATAAAAAATATTATACAGAGACCTAACAGCAAACTAGAGGAATGCAAGAATTAAGTCAGAGATTTGAAATACAAAGAATCAGAAAACACTCAACTGAAAAAGCAAAAAGCAAAAAGAACCTAAAAATTTGAAGATAGTGTAAAGAACCCCTAGGAAAACCTCAAGTGTACCAACATCCGAATTATGGGGGTGCCAGAAGAAGAGAGAAAGCAAGATACTGAAAACCTATTTGAAGAAATAATGACTGAAAACTTCCCCCACCTGGTGAAATAGACTTACAAGTCCAGGAAGTACACAGAACCCCAAACAAAAGGAAACCAAAGAGGACCACACCAGACACATCATAATTAAAATGCCAAGAGCAAAAGACAAAGAGAGAATATTAAAAGCAGCAAGAGAAAAACAGTTACCTATAAGGGAGAACCCATCAGATTGTCAGCTGATTTCTCAAGAGAAAGTATGCAGGCCAGATCGGAGTGGCAAGAAATATTCAAAGTGATGAATGGCAAGAACCTACAACCAAAATTATTCTGCCCAGCAAAAGCTATCATTTAAAATTGAAGGGCAGATTAAGAGCTTCACAGATAAGAAAAAGCTAAAGGAGTTCATCAGCACCAAACCAATATTATATGAAATGCTGAGAGGTATTCTTTAAGAAGAGGAAGAAGAAGAAGAAAAAGGTAAAGATAAAAATTATGAACAACAAATATATATCCATCAACAAGTGAATCTAAAAATTAAGTGAATAAAAGATCTGATGAACAGAATAAGCTGGTGAATATCATAGAATCAGGGACATAGAAAGGGAGTGGACTGACAATTCTCGGGGGGAAAGGGTGTTGGGGGGCGGGAAGAGACTGGACAAAAATTGTACCCTTATGGATGAGGATAATGAGGAGGGGACGGAAGGGCAGAGGGTGGGGTGGGAACCTGGTAGAGGGAAGCTATGGGGGGGAAAAGAGGAATAGTTGTAATACTCTGAACAATACAGATTTATTCAATTTAAAAAATAAATAAATAAGTAAAAAGAAAATGTCGGGATAAAACTCAGTTTCCACCATTCGAGTTCTCACAGAACTTGATTTGATCAGAAGCTCTTTCTTCGGCATCTAATTTAGCTGAGGAATAAAGCATGAAGGCTCCAGCTATATTTAACATTCTAGTACTGTGGCCCAGCTGGTCAAATCTTGCAACCGAATCTCAGAACAGGGTGGAGTTTTATTGTTAAATCCAGCAAAGCTTCCTTCTTTTAAGCTGTCCGTAGTTTTGCCACAGACAGTTCCCCCAATTCCCTGGGAAACTCTCTCTGGGCAGTGTGCTCATCCTCCCGCTTCTCTGAGACCCTCACACTCTGAGCCTTGTAGCCTGCCCTTGACAAGCCACTGACTGACATTCTATGCCAGGATCTGGGAATGTTCCTGAACTAGTGTTTGTCTGTTCATTTCCCTCCCCCTCTGTGGGGCTACATGAAACAGAATGGAACTTTTGGATGACCGAGAGTGTTCTTAGAAGCTCTTATCACCAACTGCTCACCAATTGCATTCAATGGAAATGTGTCTAGAAGCTGACCTTTGCTCTACAAGCCCACTGTTTTATTGACTCCTGCCGTGGTCTCATTACTTCCATTCTGCTCCTTTGCGGGCCCGGCCTTCACAAGTCTCTGAAGTTATCTCCCTTAAACCACACCAGGTCATTAAAAATGAGTCATGGCCCCTAATCTCTACAACAAGGCCCTTCCCATTCCGGCTGAACCCACCTGCCCAGCCTCGTCTCCTCCCGGCCCCTTTTCTGCAATACTCCCAGCCCCCCGTTATCTTACTTGATTTTGTTCCAACTACAGTTATTTAGCAGTGGCTTGTGCCAGGGATTGTGCTTGCTGTTGGAGATAAAAAGATGCATAATAACTGTCTCTTTACCCTCAAGAACTTCACAGTTGAAGTTTCACTTGCTATTGCTGGTACAGTAGCAAACACATTACATAAACTTGTCACGTATCCCCACTACAGTTCAAAGAGGCAGGTATTCTTATGACTCCCCATTTTAAAGATGAAGAAACTGAGGTTCAGAGAGGTTAAGCAACTACCCAGGCTCACACAGCTGGTAGCCAGAGCCCGAATACCTAACCTCTGCTGCTGATTCTTCCCACGGCCTCTCCTTTCCTTCTGCAGCCTGCCATCTTAGCTGGGCATCTCTTACTGTACGTGGCCTTTCTCCTGTGCTGAGACTCCTGGCATGTCAGTGAGTAGCTGGGAGTCTCCGATGGCAGCCAAGACTTCCCAAGAACCGAGTGAGGAGGACAAGCTGTCTCTGGCCCTCTAACTCTACCCTCAGCTCTCTCTGGATTTGCTCCTCACCCTTCACGTTGGGCTGGAGTTCCCTGCTGGGACTGGGCTGATAACAGGTAGGCAGAAATAAAGACATTCAAGAATGCCAAACTTAAGAAGTGGTTATTAGGTTAATAATAACCTAATATATTCAGTACTCAGAGCCTGCAAAACGCTGACACATCACTTGTCCTCACAGAATCCCATGAAGTAAGCAGGGCGAACACCACAGTCTTCATTTCACACGTAAGAAAACACAAGCTTAAAGAGGTCCAGTGACTTGCCCAAGATCACAGAGCTAAGTGATGAGTGACTCCTAGTCCCTTACTCTTCTGACTGACGGGGTACTGGTCTTTCAACTTCCAACACAGAACTGCCCGAGATGAATTGCCCATTAGATACAACTAGCGATCCCCAACCCCTTCAATACATCATCAAGAAGTCTTTATAGTTACTTCGTTGAATTTTATAAAACGATCACATCCGATTATCTCTAACAATTCCCAAAAGTAGACATGTTACCCAGATATTTGAAGTAGAAAGCATTGTAATAATGAAAGCCAACTTGTACATGATATCTATCATATACCAGGCACAGCTCAAAGCAATTTACATAACTCAATCCTAACAACAACCTACCATCCTCCTTCCACAGATGGGGAAACTAAGGCACAAGAGGGTAAGTACAGAGAGTATGTGAGAGCGAGGAGACAGCTGGTGGGCCTCTTTGGAGGTGACGCACCTGACCTGAGCAGATGACCGTGCCAACCACTGCAGGCCCTCCCAGTTCCACGCGCACCTGCATGTGGCCCTGACTAGTGTCTCCTCAGGTTGCCTGTCCCTCAGAGCCATGTTCTCTTCAAGTGTATGATGAGAACAATGACAAAGAGTCCAGAGCAGCGAGCGAGGAGGAAAAGAGCTGACTGTCTGGCCCTCCTGTGTTTATCACCCTCTCAGCATTCCACCTGCAGGAGCCCGGTTGACAACAACGGTGACGGGTCTGTCTCTGAGAAGGGTACGGGCCTCACACCCTGGCCTCAGCTCCCAGGACAGCCACAGCACCTCCTCTTAGTGTGGTAAGTCTACCATGGAGGCTCAGCCAGGATCCCCCAGGCCCTCTGGCACGGTGGCCTGCATCCTAAAGACGCAGTGATGTCCAGAGGACTGGGAGACCAGCCTCCGGGTCTGTGGACTGGTGGCTCCCTCCATGACAGTTCTGCAAAGGAAATCTAGTAACCTTCAATACCCGACATTTAAATGTCTTAAAACTGGTGGGGCTCTTTTCATTCCACCTTGTCCCTTGGCATTCACTGCATGCTGCTCACACACAGGTCATGCAGGTGGCTCTCCTCTTGCAAACACTGCAGTATTGCTGGGTCACAAGGGCAGAAGGATGCAGTAAGAAGGAGTTCCACCCCACTGGCCCGCTGGCTCCCCTTGATCAAAGGGCTCTGCAATCCAAGTGCAGAGTCCAGCCTCATTATGGGAGGAAACAACCAGCATCGCCACACACGAATGAATTCAATCATCTCGTGCAACAGAGAGTTGCCTGACTTGCAACATCAGCACAGTGACCAGGTAGGAACATCAAAAGTGGCCACGCGAACCCACAAACATGACCCTGTTCCCACGTCAGGTGGCTTGCAAGTCAAAAAGGTATGCTGAGGTCCCTGTGCCGGCCAACTCATCTTGGCAAATGAGTCACATTTTGGCTTCACCGACAACACAGAGGTGGCATTTACGACCTCAGTGTGGCATGTTCTGTATCTCTGGACTGGGCTGCAATTACATTCTGGTGATTACTGAGAGGCTCAGGGTGGAAGTAAGCTCGGATGGAAATGTACCCCTACCTGGAACAGTTTCAGCAGCTCGCTTTGTGTCAACAGAATCAGGACAACGTTCTTCGGGGTTTGGTTCTTCAGTATCAGGGAGTCAACTCAGGTTGCAGATTCCCAACAAGTGAACTGGTTTAATAAATAATCCAGTGCATTTGACTTCTTTGGCTGAAGTGAGGGGTGATCACCCAGAAAGAATGAGGCATGTGTGACTCCCAGCAAGCATGATCTCCATGACATGCATTCCAGTGGATAATGCAATTCGTTCACCCCTTCATTCCTGCGCTGATGGACAAAGCCCGGGAGCTCAGAGCTGCAAGGGGATTCTCCCTGTCAAAGCTCGGGGTTCAGAGAGGTGTATAAAGTAAAAGAACCCAAAGACTCAGACATGGGCTCAGTCGCCCCTCTGCTGAGAGTTATGTGACTTTGGACAAGTCCCTTAGTTAAAAAAAATTTTTACATATGTTTTTATTGATTTCAGAGAGGAAGGAAGAGGGAGAGAGAAATAGGGACATCAACGATGAGAGAGAATCACTGATCGGCTGCCTCCTGCACGCTCCACACTGAGGATCGAGCCTGCAACCCGGGCGTGTGCCCTGACCGGGAATCAAACCGTGACCTCCTAGTTCATAGGTCGACACTCAACCACTGAGCCACACTGGCTGGGCCCCCACAGTCTTTCTTTGGCAATAAAAGAAAACCTTCTCTGACCACCACCTACCTCATAGGGTTGCTGTGATGAGCAAACGAGGTGATAGACCTAGCAGAGCCCCACAAGTTTTAAGACATTTAAACATCGGGTAGTGAAGGTTATTAGATTTCCTTTACAGAATTATCATGGGGGGGAGCTACATGACTGGGGAATTAGCCTTTGGAATTTCCTCCATTCACTTACCCTCCCAACTGCCCTCCCCTGCTGGCCTGATCACCCACCACAGGGCAGGCCTGTGGAGGTTGGGAGAGTGGATGGGGCTCCTGGCCAGGTTTCACTGGAGCCACTGGAGTTTGACAGTGGACTGGCCAACGTTATGCAGCTTGCCCGTCATGGCAGCCTCTGAGATATAAGCCACTCTGGCCAATGGGAGAAGGAACATTTTGAGGGTCTAAGGTGCCCCGAAGAGCTGTGTGTTATGAGCCAAGAGACCTCATTCTATCAGTTCTGCTACTTACTAACTGTGTGATCTTGAAGGAGTCACATCTTTGTAAAAAGGGGGTGTCAGAGATGAGGTCTACCTAGATTTCTGTGCCTCAGTTTCCTCCTATGTAAAACAAGGGCCCTTCTGCTAGGGTTGCTGCGGGATTGAGCCACTCTAGGTAAAGCACTTCTAGCGAAGAGTGAGTAGTAGATAAGCATGAGCTATCGTGTCCTGGTTATAAAACTAAAAGGTGTGCAATAGAGTAACTCTACTTAACGACACTTAAAAATGGTCACAATGGTAAATTTTGTTAGGTACATTTCCCCATAATTTTTTAAAACATGAAAACACATAAATTAATGAATAACGGGTCTTCTTCAAAAGCCGGGCCTGTGACGATGTTTCTGAAGGTACTTCCATGTCTCCAAAGCCGAGAGAGGAAAGACAGACCAGGTTCCTACGCCCCTCCTCCCCGCGGCCACCACGTACCTTTGCTCGCTGAGGCAGGTTCATCACGGCGTCTGGCTTGAAGTCGTTCTTGTTCTTCCGGCAGAGCACGGCCGTGATGATGATGATGATGACCGTGACCACGGCGATGGGCGCCAGCACCGCAGCGATGATCCACAGGTTGTTGGGTGGGTTCTTGACCACAGCTGCGGGGAAGAGCCAGTGGGAAGCACGTGACAAGGAGCACTGGAAAGGGCAAGGCCACCGGAGAGAAATCTCCCCCTCCCTCCCAGTCCCAAGCTGAGGGATGGTTAAGAAGATCTAAGATCAGAAAGGCTCCTGCCTTGGGCAAGGGACTCAAAGTCTCTGAGTCTCAGTTCCCTCATCTGTAACATGGGGCTATCACATTGAGAGGCGTCAGTGAGACAAGACACATGGGGTGCTTTGGTAGCTGCTCAATAAAATGCTAGCCTTCACTATGACTAGGAGCAGGAGGAGGAAGATGGAGACATATCAATTTTCCTCATCGGTGATGTCCGTGAATCAAAAGAGAAGAAAAGAGAATAAATCTGAAACTTTGTAGCCTGGAGCGGACCCAAGCCTCCTGCTCGCTCTGTGGTGGCAGCCATTTCTGTTGGGATTTATTTATCTTCTATAATTGAAACTTTGTAGCATTGAGTGGAGGCCTGGGCTGGCCAGGGTATGCGGAAAGCTTGGCTTCCTCCATCTCCAGGGAAACCCAAGCCTCCCTCCTGCTCTCTCTGTGGCCGCAGCCATCTTGGTTGGGTTAATTTGTATACTTGCTCCTGATTGGCTGTTGGGCGTGGCTTGTGGGTATAACAGGGTGAATGGTTAATTGCATATTACTCTTTTATTAGATAGGATATAGACATGGATATAGATATATATTTAAAGTTGAATGACAATCTAAATGAATTACCTTTACCCCTGTTGCAATTTTATACAGGATAGAGTAATGGGCAGCTAAAAGGAGAACTACCCTCTCCTTAATAGTTCTAATCCATATTTTAAATAGACATATTGCCAATCTGGTTTATATATCAATTTCTTGGCAAGTCTGATTGGCATGAGTTGACCCTTCTGATCTTGCTGAACTAGACTGGCAGAGCTGAGGACCAGACTCTGGAAAATAAAGATCCTGCTGGTAAGTGCCCTGTGGTGAGGACCTGCCTGGGGAGCCAGCCCGCCTCTCTCTCTGACTGCAGCCACCCTGACTTCAACTGGTGTCGTGTTCGCCGAGATCTGCCTCTCACCAGGCAGCACTTCTCTCTGAAGTGCTGTTAGCGCCAAAGAACGTCTTCTCCCCAGTTCCTGTCAATCGGTGATTAATAATCACATTATTAACTTCTGAAAACAGCTCATTAGATAATGTGCTTCTGTTGACATTACACATTTAATTGCTGCTGCTTTTTATCATTTGGTATTTATAGCTATATGCCTTCAACATTTTTTAAAGCTTGGACCCACTGTGAAAAACACCAACATGCCTCTTTTGGGGCTGTGCTATTCTCTCCCGATAAAGAAAATGTATAGTGCGTTAGAACATGATATGTATGCCAAATACACAACGATGTTTTTTTTTCATTAGCAGGATTGAAATATTGACATGTGTTCTGCTTTTACTCAGCTTTAAGGTTTTGGTAGACATGTTCCTTCTCAAAGCAGTCTGTAAAATCCTCTCCCCTCTATTTAAATGAGGAGAGAATTGATTTATCTTATGTACATTAATAAATTGATTTAACAGCCAGAGAGACAGTAAAGTGAGGTCAACTGAAGTCATCCAAACACAATATATTTATTGGCACAATGATCTAGAGCTACAAAGTCATGCACAGAGGTGAGAAGAAACAAATGGCTGTGTGACTTGCAGGAACTGCAGTGGAGAAGGACGGGAAAAGGAGACAACATTCGGAGCATCTCCTGTGCGTGAGGCACTGTGATAGGACCTTTGCCTGGGGCTGTTCTTATCCTCAGCTTGCAGGTGAGCAAACTGAGTCCCTAGGGGTTAGGTGCTTTTGTGAAAAATCATTTCCCTGAAATACACAGCTGAAGTCAGTTCTGAGCGCTCTCTCTCTCCACCCATCTCTCTCTCTCTCTCTCTCTCTCTCTCTCTCTCTCTCTCTCACACACACACACACACACACACGTTATTTGTCAGAAAGGATGAAGTCAAAGGGCCCACAGAATCTAAACTAAAAATAAGTTATTCTCACATGGAACAAATGTTGAAAGGAGAAGAAATCTATTCAAGAATGTTTCCTGCTCATTTTTGTGGCTGTGACAGCTCATGCTGGTGTGAGGGGGTGGGGAGGAGGGCCCAGCCCGGACCCCACGGCTGTGAGCGCTCCGTCCATGGTACTCTCCTGCCCAAACCACCCCCCCGCTGTCATTCCACTCGGGGTGTGACCCGCCAGGCTCTTGGGGGCCTCTGGCCTCACGGCTGCTTCCCTCAGGGACTCTCTTTCTCAGTGGCCTCAGCTGCTTCCTCATTCAATCCCGGGCATTTCTCCGGGTTCGTCCTCTAGCTGTTCTCTCCCTGCGCACTTGGGTGGTTTCTGGGATTTTAACTCTCTCCTGTATCTGCGACGTTCTCAAAATCTAGGGTTAATTTAACCTCTCTCCTGAGATCCAGGCTTGAATTCCAATGTTCTTAACTTCAGCCATCAATATCCCCTCAATATTTTATCAGCACCTTCTCAATACCCCGGAAGCACCCCTTAATATCTCATTACTTTAAACTCAACATGGCCCAGACAGAATAAATTACCTCTCCCTTCTAAAAATGCTTTTCCTCTCCAATCGCTTTCTACTTTCATTAATAGCGCACTATTCCATGAAGCATATTGGTTCTTTTCTTTAAAAAAAATAAATTTTATTGATTTTTTAAAGAGAGGAAGGGAGAGGGATAGAGAGTTAGAAACATCGATGAGAGAGAAACATCGATCAGCTGCCTCCTGCACGCCTCCTACTGGGGATGTGCCCGCAACCAAGGTACATGCCCTTGACCAGGCATGGAACCCAGGACCTTTAGTCTGCAGGCTGACACTCTATCCACTGAGCCAAACCGGTTTTGGTGCATATTGGTTTTTAACCTTCAAATCACCTTTCCACCTTCATTCTCTCTCTCTATTAGTCCTTCTACCTTATGGATAAATGAGGCATTCAGCTACCACTGAATAAGTGCTTAGTAGAATTGTGCTAAGCCCTTTCCATGCAATAATTCTCCCATTTGGTCCTCTGAGGAGGTCTGTTTTTTTTTTTTTTTAAATATATTTTATTGATTTTTTTACAGAGAGGAAGGGAGAGAGATAGAAAGTCAGAAACATCGATCAGCCGCCTCCTGCACGCCCCACTGTGGAGATGTGCCCGCAAGCAAGGTATATGCCCCCGACCGGAATCGAACCCGGGACCTTTCAGTCCGAAAGCCGACGCTCTATCCACTGAGCCAAACCGGTTTCGGCAAGGTCTGTTTTTTATATTACCACTTTACAGGTGAGGAAAATGAAGGTCAGGGAGGATCATTCCTTGGTCTCTGAGCTCCACAGCTACAAAGTGGAAGAGCAGAGGGTGGGGTGAATCCAGGTGTGTCTTACTGCAAAGGCTCTGCTCGCAACGGCTCTGCGTTGGTGTCTTCCATCTGTGCGCCTCCCTCAGGGCCTGGCACAGGCTGGTTTTTTGATTTCACAAGAACAGAGCCAGACAGTCATCGGGGCTGGATAGCCGAAGATAAAGGGGAGGTGGTAGCTGCTTTTCAAGAGCTTAAGAGGGAGAGAGCGACAGCAACTCGTTTGCTCCATGTGATGAGGGCAATGGAAACCCCTGGAACTAGGAAAGATTGGGGGGAGGGGGCTCTGCTTCATGGGTCGAGGAAGGCTTCAGAGGAAGAGGGAGAGTGAGGGATGGACGCTCCTGTGTGGCTGAAGCATTAGGCCGGAAGGAGAGAAAAGTAGGCGGAGAC
Source organism: Lasiurus cinereus (assembly GCA_011751065.1). Lineage (NCBI taxonomy): Eukaryota > Metazoa > Chordata > Mammalia > Chiroptera > Vespertilionidae > Lasiurus > Lasiurus cinereus. Next base: position 3,832,272 of record JAAGEH010000043.1, on the reverse strand, counting down.
CAGGCTGGGAGTGAGCTGGCCGTTGGTGGAGTGCCTGCTGTGAAGGGCTTGGGAGACCCCCGTTACAGAGTCTGGATTTTATTCTGTGAACGGCGAAGACCCATCAGGTAGATACCTTCTAATGGAGGAGGTGTAAGAGCACAATCTGTAATTTCCTAAGTGTGATAGTGACTCTAACTGCACATGGACGGTGCATTACGGCAAAGTGACTGAGGCTGAGTTATGTGGGAAGCGCCTGCAGAGCCCAAGAGGACAGAGCGAGGAAAGGAGAAAGGGAGGGAAGAACCGCGAATCATTGGAGAAGGGAACTGAGGGGACCAAGCGGACTCAGAGTGGACAAAGAAGCGAGGCTGAGGCCAGCAGGGTCTGGAGCCCCTGCACTCTCACTTCCAAAAGGCTCCACGCATCTTCTACTCCGATCGCTCTCTCCCCCACCCGTGCTCTCCTCCCTTCCACTGCTCCCCTTAAACTGCGGTCAGCCAGGTCCCCTCCGCCTCAACCACCCCGCCCCAGTCACTCCATTCACCTCTTGCTCTACCTAAAACCAGCCCTCGGTTCTCTGCCCCTTCCCCAGGCCTTCAACAGCAGGGAGGAGGCCGCAGCCCTGACAGGTCAAAGTACAGGATGGAGGAGGACAGGGAGGCGATGCAGAAGAAGAGACACCGAGCCAGGTAAACATCCCCAGCAAATGAATCCTCTTACTGTATTGTCCGGCGTATAAGACGACCTCCAACTTTTCCAGTTAAAATACAGAATTTGGGATATACTCGCCCTATAAGACAACACCCGGTTTGGCTCAGTGGATAGAGCGTCAGCTTGCGGACTGAAAGGTCCCAGGTTCGATTCCGGTCAAGGGCATGTATCTTGGCTGCAGGCACATCCCCAGTGGGGGGGGGTGCAGAGGCGGCTAATCGATATCTCTCTCTCATCGATGTTTCTAACTTTATATCCCCTCTCCTTTCCTCTCTAAAAAATCAATAAAATATGTATTTTTTAAAAGTTGTCTTATTCACCAGAAAATACGGTATGTACAGTCTCCTTCCCCTGCCCACCAAGGCCAGACTCTCGGAAGCAGTCAGCATCTCCAAGCCCGTCACCACCTCCTCTCCAGGCTCTCTGAATGCCTTGCTTTTCCAAGCACACCTGGTGCTTTTCACTTCCATTCTTTCTCTCATGTGGCTCCCTCTTTCTGGAAAATATGCCCTTCCTCGCTCTGCTGAAACCTTAGCGAGTGATAGTGAAGAACACGTGTGTAGTCAGACAGATTCATATCTAGTCTAGATTCATATCTAGTACCTCAGTACTAGTTCTGCAGTGCTGACCAAGTTAGCTAACTCTTCTGAGTCTCGGTTTTCTCATCTGTAATTTGCAGCTGAATAAAGTTGTCCCAATGAGAGGAAAAAGTGAGAAGATCTATACAAAACAATGAAAATCGCAGCTGCACCTTAGACAGTTTGGCTCAGTGGATAGAGCGTAGGCCTGCGGACTAAAGGGCCCCGGGGTTCGATTCAGGTCAAGGGCACTTGCCTGGGTTGTGGGCTCAATCTCTATGAGGGGGCTTGCAGGGAGAAGCTGATTAATGATTTGTCTCTCATCATTGATGTTTCTCTCTCCCTCTCCCCTCCTCTCTGAAATCAATAAAAATATATTTATTTTTTATTCTTTAAAGTATTACACACAGTACATATATCTCCTTTTTCCCTCATTGACTTTCCCCAGCCTTCCCTCACCCCGTCGCATGGCCTCACCCTCCCCACCCCCCAGTGTCTTGTGTCCCTTGGTTGTGCTTACATGCATGCATACAAGTCCTTCGGAAACAGCAGCTGCCACAGGGGGAGGTATTCACAGAGGTAGCTATTGTTTTTCACTCCCCTTCTCTGTTCACTCTTTTCAGAAGCCCCTTCAGATCAAGCCCTCCTGGGATGACCCCCACATCACACGGCCCCTCTGTAGCCCTTCCCTGCAGTCCATGCCTTTGTACCCTGCATCCGCTCCCTCTCTGCTCCTCAAAGGCAGGGCCCAGCTCTTGCCCCTTTCTGTATGTCTTCCAGAACCAAGGCAGTTCATGTAGGACTCTATAGATCAGGGGTTCTCAACCTTCCTAAGGCCGAGACCCTTGCATACAGTTCCTCATGTGGTGGTGACCCCCAACCATGAAATGTTGCTACTGTTATGCATTGTGATGTAAATATCTGCATTTTCCGATGGTCTTAGGTGACCCCTGTGAAAGGGTCGTTCGACCCCCAGGTTGAGAACCACTGCTATAGATACTTAGTGAATCAAACTATCTTCAGTTCCCCAGCAGACGACTATGATCTCAGCTACGGTGATTACTCCAACTATTCACCCAGGAGGAAGAGTGGGTAGAATCTGGATGTAGCAATATCATTAGTACCTTTCTTATATGGAAAACATATCCCTTACCCACAGCCTACCGCTTCAAACACAGCCGACTGATTTGAAAAACATCTAGTACCGAAATGTTTATCTGGGTCCCTTAACGGGAGCTGAGGGAATCGCTTTCATTTGCAGGAAACAATGGCGTGAAAAACAATGAATGGAAGGAAAGACTATCCCCTTACGGTCAGCTTGCAGGAGGACAACGTGATGCAAGGTCAAGGCCATCCTTTGGGAGTCGATGGTGCTCAGGATCTTGGCCGCCGCGGTCCCCAACAAAGGCTTCCCGTTGTACAGCGTGTAGTAAGTCAGCTCCGCTGGGTCCTTGGGTCCCGGCACCCGCTGCATCTTCACCATCTTTCAGGAAAAAGAGGCCATGTTTATAGGGCATCCTGCAGAGACCCTGCAATCCCTCGGGGGCGATCAGCAGGCTCTCTCCTGCCGAGGCCAAGTGGACCCCCCGTGGACATTCGAGACACCAACCTCAATGTGCGTCCCTATCACCAAACCCGCAAGAAGCCTTGCTCTGGCGGGCGGTGGGGGGAGGCCGGGAGGAGGAAATATGAACATCTGGACAGCACAGTTTGAGGCTGCAGAAGAGAACGCTGAAACGGAGATGCCTCCCAGCCCCCCGAGAGCGCTGGCCTCATTTGAAAATAGGCCTGTGCATTAATTCAGGGCACGTCAGGTTATTCCCGAGCAAGATTTCTAATTTCAAATTCCGGCAAAGTTACGCTACGTTAGTACAGCTTCGGTAGTATTATTGTGTTTAAAATCCTTCTTTCTTGAAATACTAATTTTTATTGCATTATTATATTTAAAATCGTTTTTCTTGAAATATTAATGTTGATTGCCTTATTAGAGTTAAAATCGTTTTTCTTAAAAAAAATTAAAATAAAAGAGCTGAGGAAGAAACCACCACAACAAAAAAACACACACCAATTCCTGCAATTGTCAGAGAGGGGTTGGGGAATGAACTGATATGCCTGCAATGTATAAGATCGGAGACTCAAAGTTCTTTTTCTAAAATAATCTCTGTTCCTTTTCCCCACTGTACAAGCGACACATATTCACTACAGAAAATCTGAAAATGCGGAAAAGCATCCAGAAATAAAACAAAATACAAACAAGCTGCACTCCCTCCATCATAAGCTAATGACTATTTTCATTTTGGAGTACTTGCTTCTATTCTTTGTTTTCTCCTACACAAACCTTTTATTTATTATTTTACAAAATTATTTATGGCACTCTCTCAAAAGTATAACATATTGCTATTTTTACTTGTATCTTTAAGTGACCTTAAATGTAACAAAAGCATAAATGTCAATTCCTACATTCTAACTCAGATCTCATAAGTTTATTTAGCAAATCCTTTGTTGTTAAACACTTAAATTGTTACTCATTTTTCAGCACAGTGACTAACAACTGGAAATCATTACAAATATGTAAAACATACATTTTAATACGGACATAATGTTCTACTGTATGCATGCCTCATACACATAACTAACCTTCCTTTTGGAACACTTAGGTTGCTATCAACTTTTCACTATTATAATTAACAACTAATAGACATTATGGTACAGTATGTGTCTTTCCAAAGTATATGTACAGATTAAAAATTTTACAGAATATTGAAAGATATTACAAAAATGTTTACAACAGCATTGTTAAGAGCAAAAAACCTAAAAAGTTCACTAATAGTAGAATGGGTATTCTACTATACCAGTATGGGATAGTCACATAATGAAATGTAATAGAGCAATATAAATGAACTCTGGCTATTTGTATCAATTTGTCCGAATACAAAAGTCTGACATTGAGCAAAAACAAAACACTCACCCAAAACAAAAAACAAACCACAGAATATAAAATTCAAAAACAGGCAAAATCAAATGACGTACTGTCTAGGGATACACATGATCACATGATCGATAAAATATATACAGAAAATACAGGCACATTCAATTCTGATAGAATGAAAGGAAATGTGAATAGTAAAAGAAGACACACAAAAAGCTCCCCCAGTAAGCTAAGAATCACGTTCTTATTCTTTTGGGTGTGGGTTCTTTTTATTAGTGGTCTTTCAATTCTACATATTTTTATACCCTTTGGTATATATGCTACATATAACAATTAAAAATAGATATTACCACAACTCAATAATAATGGGTTTAAAAAACTCTGGACTGGACTAGACAATTCACAAAGCAAGGTAGACAATGAGCCTATAAAAAATGCTCCGTGGGGAAATTCAATTTAAGCCCTGACCCCACTATCACCCCCCCCGAGAACAGCTGAAATGAGAAGTGTTGACGGGACTGTGGAGTGACTGGAACTCCACATCTGGCTGGTGGGAGTGTAAAGTGGTACACTCTGGGAAAAGATGGGGCAGTTTCTTACAGAATGAACATACACCAACCCATGAACCAGCAATTCAACTCCTATTCTATACCTAAGAGAAATGAAAGCCATGGCCAGAGAAAGCCCTGGAGAAGAAAGATCACAGCAGCTTTGTTTATAATAGCTAAAAACTGGGAAAAGCCCATCAACAGAAGAATGAGTATATGCATACCATAACAGAAATAAACTTCCAAATAATGCAGCAACATGGATGAATCTCACAAACACTATGCTGAGTCCTGGTCGGTGACTCAGTTGGATGGAATGCCATGCCAAAAGGTTATGGGTTCAATTCCTGGTCAGGGCACATACCTATGCTGTGGGTTTGGTCCCGGGTCAGGGCACGTATGGTAGGCAACCGACTGATGTTTCTCTTTCCCTCTCCCTCCCTCCCTTCTTCTCTCTCTAAAAGTCAATTAAAAAAACAACATTTCATTGGATGAGGATTAAAAATAAGAACAAAAACACTACACTGAGTCAAAAAAGCTTTACACAAAAGAGAACATATTATAGGATTACATTTTTATAAAATTCTAGAGTAGTGTGGAAATTATATATATTTTCCATATAAAACAGTAACATAGTCTGCATTATTAATTGCAGAACCTAGATGGTGAGTTTATGGGTGTTTACCATGGCATTTTTTCAACATTTCTGTGAGTTTGGACATGTTCACAATAAAATGTTGGTATTACTAAAAACAAGGATCTTGTTGGCATTTAAACGTACAAACAATATATGGAAAAGAGATTTCTACATTGAGTGGCGAAATTATTATGATCTCTGAACACATAATAATCTGGCCATTCAGTGTGTGTATGCATGTGTGTGTCTCTGTGTGTGTGTGTGTGTGTGTGTGTGTGTGTGTGTGTGTGTTAGAGGGCTGGTGCATGATTCGTGCATGGGTGGGGTCCGGCCAGCTGGTCAGGGGGAGGGGGTATGGGTGGTTGGCCAGCCTGCCTGCTGGTCAAACTTCTGGTCAAGGGGAAAATTTGCATATTAGCCTTTTATTATATAGGATATACACTGAGTGGCCAGATTATTATGCGTTCAGAGATTGTAATCATCTGGCCACTCAAGTGTATACTACTGGTCTTTTACTTTATCTTTTAATATATTTTATTGATTTCTTACAGAGAGGAAGGGAGAGAGATGGAGAGCTAGAAACATTGATCAGCTGCCATCTGCACACCCCCTACTGGGGGATGTGCCCGAAACCAAGGTACATGCCCTTGACCGGAATCGAACCTGGGACCTTTCAGTCCGTAGGCTGACGCTCTATCCACGGAGCCAAACCGGTTTCAGCTACTACTGGTCTTTTAAAGCGTCTGGTTTGCCAATATGCCTTGGGACTCATTAAGAAGGGGCTACGGGACGCAGCCTTACCCACACTCACCTGGCCACAGCACCTCTGTCAGGGCACCTGACGGGACCGTTTTCTGGACAATCACTGCTCACACCCTTTGTCTCCGTGTTTACCTCTATCTTCAAACTGAGTCTCTAGCAGTGAGCTTGTGACCATCTAAAAGGTTCATGTCTAAATTGCTCACTTGCTCTCTCGAAAGGTCAGACCCATTTAGCCTTGGAAAGTACCCAATTCCTTGCATCCTCCGTAACGCAGTACCATTTTACTGATTGTTGGTAGGTGAAAATGTAATCTTGGGGAAGTTAAAACTTGCATTACTTTTGTGACAAATGGAGTCAAACATTTAAAAATGTTTCTCAGTCCTGGCCGGTGTGGCTCAGTGGATAGTGTCAGCCCGCCCACGGAAGGGTCGAGGGTTCAATTCCCAATCAGGGGCACATCCTGGGATTGCAGGTTGGAATCCGTCAGCGTGCCTGCAGGAGGCAACCAATCGATGTGTCTCTCTCAAAGCGAGGTGTCTGTCTCCTTCCTCCCCCGCCTTCCCTTCCCTTGCACTCGCTGGAAAAAAAATATTTTCAGGTTGAGTATTAACAAAAAATAAAAAAATAAAGTTTACTAGTGAATTTCTCCTTTGGATTCACTTTTTCCAATATACCTGCTAGAGAAATATCTTTCAATTCTAGACCTCTAAATCTCCATATTCATGGAAGTGGCCCATCTTCTAAAATAACCAGATCCCAAAAGGAAGGTCTCTGTGTGGAAGGATGGTGTCAGATATGAGGAGTGAATTTTACTTGGGAAACTCGGGGCGCCTTATTCCTGTCCCTCGTGGGAGAGGGGGGGAGAGTGTCAGTACAACCAATTAGAATGTGAATGAGCTTTCAAATATCTAATAATTCACTCCATTTCAGCTTATTAGCAAACCCTTCTTTGCAGAATTCCTCCACGGGTAATGTTAGACGGTGCCCTACAGCCCCTGCAAGTGAGGGATTTGCAGAAATCAATTCCTTCCTTGCTTCGCTCAGACTTTCGGGGCCACTAGAGGGGCCACGCACACGGGGCGCTCAGAAGAGAGAGAAGCACCTCGCACCGGGGGCCCCTTTCAACACAGAAAATGCTGTTCGGTTGTTCGCTTTACTAATCACACCAAGACTGCAGGTGTGATTGGTAAATAATGTGCCTTCCAGCTCCAGCGGAGGCAAATCCCATGTCACTGTGCTCTGAGCGACACTTCCTTTCTGCTGTGCGGAGAAGTGTGAATTGCAGAGATCCGTGGAACCCACAGAGGGGAAATCGCCAGCCAGGCACGCAGAATTAGCCCACCAGGCTGTCACAGGCCACAGAGACCTTTAGAAACGAAGCCACATCCAACAGGACAAGGGACCGAAGTCACCCACGGTGAACCTGAGGCCTGGAGTCGCCCTCGGGGGCACCGCTGACTCCACTGAAGAGGGGCTCTTTGTACTTACAAGACTGCCTGGGGCATGATCTGCGGACCGATTGTGGTCAGGACTGTAACTTCCTTTCAAATGCTTCTTCCTCGCAGACAGGGTGATGCCAGGCATGTGTGTTTGGGTTAACTCACACCCGCCGAGTGGTGAATTGCCAATCAGAAGTTCACACCCCAGCGCAGTGGGCTAGATTCCAATCGGGAATTCCACTCGGGAGGCAGATACCTTCTGGAATGTGTTATCTTGCTCGCGAATGTTAGAAATGGGTCCTCCTTTGGTGAAATTGGGGCTAGGCAAGACACGCGGGTTGGCTAGAATATGCTTGAGACAGTTTCAGTCTCGCTTGAAGCAGGTAAAGAATCTAGAGTCTAGAGCAGTGGTTCTCAACCTTCCTAAGGCTGCGACCCTTTAAGACAGCTCCTCATGGGGTGGTGACCCCCAACCATAACATTATTTCCATTGCTACTTCATCACTGTCATTTTGCTACTGTTATGAAGTGTAATGTAAGTATCTGATAGGCAGGATGTATTTTCATTGTTACAAATTGAACATAATTAAAGCATAGGGATTCGTCACAAAAACAATATGTAATTATATATTGTGAAATATTTATTTCTAATTACAATTAAATGAAATTTTGTCTTGAATCGTGGTGTAGCATGGGCAACAGTCTTCATATGACAACGGTAAACTACATTGCTACATTTTGCTACATTTTGAGGAGTGGTGTGTTGGTTCCTAAGACCATGGGAAATAGGTGTTTTCCAATAGACTTAGGCGACCCCTGTGAAAGGGTCATTCGACCCCCAAAGGGGTCTTGACCCACAGGTTGAGAACCGCTGGTCTAGAGGCTTAGAGTCCCCGCTTTGGGGCTGGCTACTGCTTGCTCTCAGTGGCCCGAGGAACAGACTCGGAAGAGTTAAGTGTTTATAGTTTATCTGAGAGATGAAAGGAACTGGCAAGGAGGTGAGTAGGTGACAGAGGGGTGGGGAGGGAGTGAAAGAGGGGGTGTTATGAAGCCAGTTACCACAGTGGGTAATGAACGCTTCATTCCGTGGGAAAACTCTGGGAGCGATGGAAAAGATACATTCCAGAATTCTCCTGGCTGAGAGACCAGGGCGCTGAAGTATTCATACCCCCACCCCACCGGTTAATGAATGCCCAGGCACTTCCGCCCGCCGTGGTGTGGGCTGCGTGGGTTCCTGCATCTCAAGAGCCATCCTCCCATAAAGTTCAGAGGTGGCTGCTGGCACTGGTAGAAAGGGAGAGGGGATCTGGGTGGAGCAGCAACCACATCTGCTGTGGCCCCTTCGCCTAAACCCCGGTGTGGCCACGTGGCCGGTATAATCCTGGAAGGCTCCCCTCGTCCAAACTGGCTAAGCAAGGAAAACAGAACTGGCCCCTGGGACGCCGATGTGCCTCTGTCGTTCGAGGCGGCGGTGGGAAGAGGGCCCGGAGTCCCGAGCTGGGACTTCACCCGGCCCACAGAGCAGGTTGCTGAGCAGCCTGTGCCTGCTTCCTTACAACTTTCTTCCTTTTCTTTCTTTAAAAATATATTTTATTAATTTTTTACAGAGAGGCAGGGAGAGGGATAGTTAGAAACATCGATGAGAGAGACATCGATCAGCTGCTTCCTGCACAAGATGTGCCCACAACCAGGATACATGCCCTTGACCGGAATCGAACCTGGGACCTTTCAGTCGGCAGGCCGCCACTCTCTCCACTGAGCCAAGCCGGTTTCGGCCCTTACAACTTCCTGTTTCATGCGTGCAGAATCTGTCCCCAAACCTCCTTTCCTGATCCCCTGGTTGTGAGAGTAGCTAACCCTCACCCGTCATTTTGAGGCTATGACCCCTGATCCCACACCCTAAGAGCGGCGCTGACTAAATGGCCTGGCCAGTCTGCCATGTCCCTGCCCCGCCGCACGCAGCATGGTGACTTAGCCTCAGGCAGCCCATCCTCCCGCCCCCCCCCAGGCCTGAGCAGACCCCGGAGGCTTCTCGCACACCCACCTGCACGGTGTAGCTTCCCAGCGTGGTGGCCCGTCTGAACCGCCGGCCTTGCTGTTGGGACATCATGAACAGCTGGGCCAGGCGCTGCTCCATGACGCGGGCGAAGCTCTGGTTGTGCAGGCCCACCAGCGAGTTGTCCACGCCCTGCAGCACTGTGGGTGCAGAAGGCAGAGGGGGGCAGCTCAGCGGACAGCTCCCTGCTGACTCAGAACCACGGCCGCCTGTACCCCGGCCCCAGCCACAAGGCACCACAGGCCCTATCTCAGGGGAGGGCGCGGCCATCCTGACCCCACTTCGCCCTCACAACAGCCCCAGGAGGTAGGAATCGCTATCCACGTGTTAGAGATGCTGGCAGGTTCAGCGACGTGTCCGGGTGGCAGCTAGTAACTGGAAAAGTGAGGGTTCAAACCCAGGCTCAGCCTGGATTCTCCTCCATGGGCCGAGGAGATGACATGTTGTTAGAGTCCGTACATACAGCCTCGATACAGGTCTGGCTCACTCCGGGTTCCGGGCTTTCATTTTATTTTTCCTCCTTAGCAGCTTTGCTGAGGAATCTAAGTTTCATCCTGCAGATCGGGCCCTGACAACCTGGCAAACCGCCCTGCGCAATGTCCTCATCTCTCCCTCCGCTGTGGCCACTTTGAAAGCCACCCCAAAGCTGCCCCCGGCCCCTTGGGTACTCTTCCATCTGAGAGCAGGACAGTGCGACAGAAAGAGCGAGCTCTTGCCAGGGTGGAACTGTCAGCAAGCAGCTGGCCCTGTCTGCGTGCGAGTCCCCCTCTGTAGAAAGGGCGTAAGTCCACATCACAGCAAGTATTTTCCTAAAGGGATCTATGGCTGAGATGAGACCAGGTGTACAAGGGAGCCTAGCACAGTGCCCACGGAAGGCCCTCAAAACTCCTCTTTCCATTGTCCTCCACACTGAGGGCACCTGGGATCAACAGGCCAGGCCTTGGTGAGGGAATTCCAGGCCCTTGCTGGCGCCTGGGGAAGGGTTTTGATGAGCACCAGGGCTAGGAATGCAGTGGTCACTCACTATGCGAGTGACTGATTGTCTTTTGCTGTCAACCCCCCACATCTAGGCTTGTCTCCAAGTCCCTGGGGAAGGACACTTCATCCCAAACACACAAACACTGCCTTCAAACACAGCCAACCTTGAAATTAAAAAATGCTAAAACCAACGCTTATCTTAAAGAAACCAAAACTTACATGGGCTGGAGAGTTTGTTCTACCACTAAGGACCATTCATGCCAGCCATCTACTGGGAAATGGACCCAGCTCGGTTATAAAGAACGTGCTGTTACGATCGTATTCTGCACAGGGCCAGAACAAGCGATGGACACTGAGCTACAGAGAATTATTTTTTGACTGATTGAGAGAGAAGTAAAACCCAGAGCTGAGTCTCAGAAATTACTTCTCTGAGGCCATAAATACTGAATAATCCCCATGGAGGGCATAAAGCAGCTCTGTTTCCAGGGTCCTTGTGAGGGACTCCCGGCTCAGCTGTCAGCGGAATTCCTGCCAACAGCGAGAAAAGGCTCAGGTGCTGTTCCCACTGGGGCAGGCCTCACAGAGGCCCCTGGGACTCCCCCTGACACAGCCCTCCCTGCGCCCCAGGCAGGGGAGCCTCTCTCTTGCTCATCAGAGCTGCCTCTCTGGTAAAATTTCACCACCAACCGCTGAAGGATTACTTCTGAGATGGCCTCTCCTGACCTGTGGGCAGGGCAGGAGGGAGGACACGGGACACGGAGAAGGACTTCATCCCGGGTTGATTCCTTTGTGAGAATCCCAGGGACGTCAAAGAAAGGAAGAGCCAGATGATGAAAAAACTCCAGATGTAGACAGCAGTGACGGTGGTACAACACTGTGAACGCATTTAATGCCACTGAAATGTGCATTTAAAAATGGCCAAAACGGACATTGTCATGTTGTGTGTATTTTACCACGATTTTAAAGGTGGGGGGGGAGGGGGACGTGTTCCAGGGAAGTGTAGGTGGTTGAGGGAAACTCCCACAGTGTTACAGTGGTACCTCGAGATACGAGTGCCCTAACATACGAGATTTTTGAGATACGAGCTGTCAAGCGAGCGATTTTTGCTTTGAGATACGAGCAACATTTGCGATAGGAGTAGCGTGGATCGGCCGGCTGCACACAACCCACCAGTTTACAGCAACTCGAGCGTCACATAGTTTCCCACGCCTCAAGGTTACGGAACGAATTAAACTCGTATCTCGAGGTGCCACTGTACATGGAATCAGCACCTGGACAGCTCCTATGTGTCTCCTTGATCTACATCTGAAGAGACTGAGTCCTTAGGACAGTGGTTGACAAACTCATTAGTCAACAGAGCGGCAGACTGCGGCGAGGCAGCCAGGCCTGAAAGTTCCAATGATCAGGCCTGGTTCAGCTTCCTGTATTCGATCTGAACTGTTTTATTGGTGGTCAAATCCCACACATTAAGAGCCAAAAGAACCTGGATGTTCATCTCCTGTCTTCTGATTCTAAAGGAGAGAACGGGACGCCCACAGGGTCTGAGGGACAGGCTTGAGGACACATGCGGTTTGCATGCAGCAGAGCGGAGGCCGGGAGAAACCCTGCGAGGGCTGCGTCTGGCGCATTCTGCCTCTGGTGGGTGAAATAGAGGCAGATTTCACACCTAACTAAGCTGGGCTCTGATGTCAGGCAGCAATATTAAGGATGTACATCTCTCTTCTGCTGGACTGCAAGACACACGGAAGCAGAGACGCTCCTGTGCTTCTCTGTAAAGACGGGCTGACCACAGGAGTCACCCTCCGCCAAGGACTTTCCACCAAAAAGAGACCCAGGCTTGGGATGGGGGGAGAAATATGCAGTGTGCATAAAAACATGTGTAATGGTAAGTTCCGTGGGCGTACAGATGAAAACATGGCAGGGTTTTATAACACAAACTCCATAAAGGAAAGTTGCTCCGAGTGATCAATGGGCGGTAGGTAGGATGCCCGTGATGGATGTGTGGGAGTAAATGGCAGAGTGTTTGCTTATTCAAGGGGCTGTGAGTTTGCACAGGATGAACAAAGCTCTCTTCACCTCTCCGTTCCCAATCTCCTACCCCTTCTGGAACTCGTGGTAAACGGTGGATGGTGGCTGCCCATGGGGTTAGAAAGAGCCCAAAATCGAAGGATTGTTCTGAGGCTGGTTTCGGTTCTCCCTTCCCCCAACCCCCCAAAAAACCCACTAACTGATCCAACTGCCCCAAACACAGCGATGGAGGCCACTGTTTCTTCTGATCACCAACATAGAAATGAGGGTTACCGAGGTGTGTGTGTGTATGTGGAGGGGGGGGGAGGAGCAGGCATTAGGTCCCAAGAGGATCCTGAAAACAAGACCACGTGTGGAGTTTCTTATTAAGGTTAAGTCACTACAGTAGAGGCACAGGCACGTGAGGGCGGGCTGAAACAGGGGGTCGTCTCGGGCATCCAGTATTCAAGCGTGGATGTGCTACCACCATTCAATGTAAACCTTCCCGTTAATAGAAGAGGGGAAACTGCAAATTAAAAAGCAGCATTTCTGGTGGAGGAAAAAAAAATGACTTTGTAAACGTTACATAACCTGCTGTTTTGGAAGATGTGATGCTGGGCTAGCACTGTCTCTCGGGCATAAACTCTGGCGAGGTTTATTTTTTAAAATTTTTAAACACATTTCTTTGGTTTGTGTTAGCGGGTGGAAAAAAAAATAAATCCCTGCATATCCATGGCTCCGCAGGAGAGACAGAAAAGCAATTTTCTGCAATTTAGAAGCGGTCTGGAGCAGGCCCCCTCGCAAGGCTGCGCTGCTGTGTCCATCAGCAGGTCGTGGCCCATCCCGCCTGCGCAGCGTGTGAGGGAGGAGGCGGGAGGGAGGAAGCGGGTGTTAGATGGGCTTGCCCGCCCGGGCACATCTGCCATGACTTACAGGACCTCCCTCCCTCCTTGTTGTGGTCTGGACTGTTTCCTCCCCAAAATTCAGGCGCCGAAGTCAAACCCCCAGTCCCTTAGAATGCGACTGTATGTGGAGGCAGGTCCTTTAAAGAAGGAATTGAGGTAAAATGAGGTCATAGACGTGGACCCTCATCCACTATGGCTGTGTCCTTGTAAGAAGAGAAAATTAGGACATGGACACATACAGAGGGATGGCCGCGTGAAGGCACAGAGGGAAGAGGCCCATCTGCGGGCCAAGGAGAGAGGCCGCAGGAGAAACCAACCCTGCAGGTACCTTGATCTCGGACTTCCAGCCTCTAGAATCGTGGAAGCCCCCACCCCCCACCCCAGTCTGAAGGGCTTTCCATGGCAACCCTAGCAGCCCACTGCCTCTCCTCCCGGCCCTTCCCTTTGTGGCCGGCCTGCTCCCTTTTCCTCCTGTAAACACCTGCCTTCTCTCTCTGCTGCCAATCCTTGCTTCCTGGCTTTTCAGCTCTGCTCTTGGGATTGTGAAAAACAAGAACTGTTTTTGCTGTTTCACAAAGCTCAGCTGGGAAATGTCAAGGGGAAAAAAGAAAATGCCACCCAAACACCCTTCTACTTCCACCGCCCTCCCCGTCAGGACATGCCTGGCCCCGCAGGATTAGTGTGGGCGCGTGCCTTGTGCCGGGGGGGGAGAGGAGAGTGCCTGCTGGCATTCCTCCGCCTCCCACTGGCATTCCGCAGGGCAGCGCAGAAAGCCTGCAGTCCTGGCACAGACAGCCATTCACAGGGACACGCCCCGGACAGCCACAGGGAAAGGCTGCTCCTTCCCATCGGGCCACGCTCTGCAAAGGGGGGGCCACTGGCTGGGCCCTGCAGCTTGCTATTTTGAAGAGCTTATCTAATGGTCATCCTCAGGGTGATGTGTGTGTGTGTGAGTGTGTGTGTGAGTGTGTGTGTGTGTGTGTATATGTGTGTATGAGTATGAAAGTATGAGTGTGAAAGTGTGTGAGTGTGTGTATATGTGTGAGTGTGTATGTGTGAGTGTGAAAGTGTGTGTGAGTGTGTGAAAGTGTGTTTGTGTGTGAGTGTTGTGTGATTGTGAGAGTGTGTATGTGAGTGTGTGTGACTGTGTGGTGTGTATATGTGTGTAAAAGTGTGTATGAGTGTGTGAGTGTGTATGTGTGTGAAAGTGTATGTGTGAGTGTGTGTGTATGTGAGTGTGTGTGTGTGTGTGAGAGTGTGATTGTGTGTGTGAAAGTGTATGTGTGAGTGTGTGTGTGTGTGTGTTTTCTTGTTTCCGCTTGCTCCACCCACTCCTGGTTCTGTGAAAGTTTCTCCCTGACTCATAGGACAGGACCAAAAAAAGGATGCCATCATCGAGTAACATGCAGTTTTAATTTTTTAGTTTTTTTTTCTTTTTTGACATGCAGTTTTAAAAAAACACAACAATCAACCAACCTGATAAAGTGAAAGGGGAAATAAATAAGAGATTACCTGTAATTACCCAATAGTCTCTGGTTGTCTCCGATATGTCAAGGTTGGGATATTCCAGCGCTAAAACAAGTAAGAAACACAGCAAATTACTCTCACGAGTTTTGCATGTAAACATTGTTAAGGGACATGCACACAGGTGACGACATAGGAAGCAGCTGAGTCTGCCTTATCATCCCGAGGAGCTCTCTGACATACGGGCCCCAACGGCCTTACTGTTCAGAAAACGAAATGCTCAGTGAAGCTCCCTTTCAGATGAAGAGCCTCCGAGGGATTGTGAGTTTCTGCTTTTTCCGCTTTTCCATCAAAACCTCTTAAGTGGAACCGTCTTACCTGTAGCTTTCTCTTGTAAAACAACCACCTGGCACTACCACTTCTAGGAATGATTCTCTCTCAAATGTATTTTTCCAATATCAAGGAGGAAGTTTAGCAGCCAAATGTTTAACTAACATCTTTGACAGGTGCAGTGACCATCAGTGTTAATACATGGAAAGGGCTTAGCACAGCAATGGCACACAGTAAGTGCTCCGTAAACCTTAGCTGATGTGATTATTGAAAGATCAAGATGAAAGAAAGTAAATTCTTCACTTGCTGCCCAGGGGACAGGATGCCTTCCTTCATGACACCACCCTTTCCATCAAACCAGCTACCTTTCCTCACTGCGCGGAAATTCACAAAAGCTTGCTATTAAACCAACGTTCAAAAAAATTGGAATGGCTACCCTGTGCTAAAGCATAGCCACACACGTCATCTCCTTGTTTACACTATCAAAAGCAACCGCAGAAGGACATAGAAAGGATTTGGCTAATATCTCTAATAATAAAAGTGAAATATGCTAATTAGACCGGGTGTCCTTCTAGATGACCTTCTGGATGAAGCTGGAGCTTCGAGGCAAGCCGGGACCCGGGTGCCAGAGGGAAGCTGGTGCCAGCAGCCCGGGGGAAGGAAGGCCCACTCTTGCACGAATTTTTGTGCATCGGGCCTCTAGCGCGCTTTATAAAAAGCCTGCTCAGTGACATTGGAAAAGATCAATCGTTACATTTAAGAGCACAAATCTTTTCTTCCTTTGGGTACCAAGTAAGTATCTGGGGGCAGAATGTAGGCTGCATTGTCTCCAAAGCCTGTGCCTGCTGCATGGTGGTGAGGACTATGTAACCGGGGCATTAACGGAAGACGAGGCCACCAGCCTATGAAGGCTTCATCAAGGGAAGTCACGATGCTGATGGCAAATCAGCTGCACTGGTATCTGTAGCCAGGGCAAGGGCTGAGGGCCCTGGGCATCTGCTGATGGTAGAAGTGGAAATTATAGCAATCTGTATCGCCACAGAGGCAAGAGCCCGCCCAGCTAGGCCAATAAACTCCGAGGCAGACAGCCTGGGTTCAAATTCCACATCTGACCAGCCCAGTACGTGTGGATGCTTTACTAAACTTAACAAACGTTCGTTTTCTTATCTGCAGAACGGTGCCCATCATCTTGCACCTCCCTCATCGGGTGGTTGTAAAAAGTAAATGAGATAAGAGATACGTGAACAGCAAAGGCACCCAGCAAGTGCTGTTTTTTTTTTTCAATGTGCAATAATACATTTGTCATCAATTCCATCTCCGCGTTATCACACAGTCCAGTTGTTTTACGACAAAAGCTTTAATATTTTGCTAATATCTCTACTAATAAAAGTGAAATATGCTAATTAGACCGGATGTCCTTCTAGATGACCTTCTGGATGAAGCTGGGGCTTCGAGGGAAGCCGGTGCCCGCACCCCAGGGGAAGGAAGGCCCACTCTTGCACGAATTTTGTGCATCGAGCACCAGGGGTGTTTGCAAAATGGAGAAAGACCCCCTCTGGCGGGGACAGACTCACGTTCGGCGATGCTGAGCGGCGGGTAGGTGAGGTAGAAGCCCACCAGCTCAGCGGAGAGCTGGCGGAGGAGGCTGCTGGCCACGGTGCCGTTGAGGAAGGAGCTCCGGTTGGCCACCGCGTACACCAAGGTGACGGTCTGCGAAGCGTTGGACGTGCCCACCATCTGAATGGACACAGGAGGAAAGGGGAGGGAGACATGCCCGATAAGATGAGGGTCTGAGTCACGGAGACCGTGGGAGGAAACATGCCAGCAGAAGTGGAGGGGGGGACTGAGAGGGAGGCGGGGAAAGAGCGAGGGAGAGACAAGAATAACAGCGGTCGTCACTCACTGACGGCGGGCTACGATGTGCCAGGCAGCGTGCAAAGGGCACCTGATCTCATCTAACCCTCACCACCACCTGGGAAGTGGATCTAACTAGGATTCCCTTTCACAGGGGAGGAAACTGAGGCCCAGAAGGATGGGGGTGGGGGAGGTTGTCCAAGGTCACACAGCTAAGAAGCGACAGAGCCAGGATTCAAACCGAGGCAGTCTTTCAGGTTCTGGCTCCTGGTGTGTATTTCCCCCTAGATTGTCTCAGATTACTCCTACAGCCGGGATGTGTTCAATTGAAGGAGGACTCACGTGCTCCGTTAGAAAAAGCTCAAGTAAAATTTGAGGGGGAGGATTTTCAACTTGGAAGGACAGGGAATGGAGAAGCTCAGTCACAAACAGTGATGACAAAGAAATTCAGAAACATCAATCGCTTCTTTAGAGAGCGATTACAGTTTCTTGTGGCCTATGAGTTCAGTATAGAACATGTAAATATAAGCATGAGATGGTGCGTTTTTCTTCTCCTCTTTTGTCCCAGCCAGTTTTTTCGTTGCCGGAAAACGAGGTTTTCTGGGTCAGGGTATGGACAAAAATATCCCACAGAGGAGCCTGGGAAAACGGATGCAGTAGGAAGTCATTCCACTGGGTGAGACAGCTCCTTCCTCCTCCCCACCCACTTGCCACCCCCTCTTGTCCTGCTCAGCACCCCCAGAGGCAAACCCTTGTGGACCAGACCACCCCAATGGGCTCCTTTGCCCTCCGGCTTCAGCTCAAAGGAGGTCAGGCCCTGGTTGGGTAGCTCTGTTGGTTGGAACCTCATCCCATGCTTCCAAAAGCTGCAGGTTCAATTCCCAGGCAGGACACATATGGGAGGCAACCAATCGATGTTTCTCTCACATCAATGCTTTGCTCTCTTCCTCTCTCTCAAAAAAAAAAAAAAATTTTTTTTAAGGGAGATCAAGAGGATGTGGAGAGAGGCAGAGTGAGATCAGCGTATTGGTGTTGGGGACTCCCTTCCTATGGGGTCAAAGTTCCCATCAGGCAGCTTGGGCCTCTGGCTTCCTGGAACTGTTCCTTTCCCTGCGCCCTGAACCCCAGTTGTTCCTGCTTCAGGTACTGCGCCATCCCTGTGTTTCCCTGGTGCCTGTCAGGCCTCTGCAAAGAGTCCCTTCTGTTGAACTCTCCTCAGATCGTCTTCCTTTGAGTGTCCTTTCCTCCTGCCAGGGGCTGGCTGCTCCCCGTCTCTCCCAGACCTCTGTGTGCTCAGAGAGCCGTACGCCTGCCACTTCCCTTTAAACCGGACTTTGAAGAAGACGGTCAAGAATACCTTCTTCACGTTATTTCCCAGCTTTCCCCATGCATGGAAGTTCCCTTTAAATTAGATAGTCACAGAGTGTATACTATAGTCCCATGACTAATGACCTAGGGACTCAACATTGCTGGTCCACTCTTACAGCTCTCCTTTCTACAAGTATTTTCGGAATGTGGTTTTAGCCACAGGTATTCATGCCTCGTTCCCAGCTTACTGAAAAGAAAGGCACTTCTTCCTGAACAATTCAAAAGACCTCACTGTACTGTCACCCATAAAAGTTATCACTAAAATAACTTTACAGGCTTTAAATCCAACCTTTATCTCTACTGTGAACATTTTATTTTCCGCTTTTCAACCGCCTGCAGGACAGCTGCCTCTGTGCACACCATACTTGACCAGGTCAGTATGATGCCGTTACAATAGCTGTTTATTAGTCACAGGAAAGCAGTTAAAGGGAGGCCAGAAAATACCGGCATTCCACTTATGCAGCCTGGCCAGAAAGCTGCCATTAACATTCTCCAAGCCTATTCCCTGCAGATCGCTGGGGGAGGGACTGGACCACAGACACATGCCCAGTGAGGTCTGGGTCAGGTGGGAAGATGCTTTCCTGTCAGTCACACCTGGGGACAAACCAGAGGCTAGAAGAGGCATGGCCACTGGCAGCTGGAGATTTGCTACTTAAGCTCCTGAACAAAGGAGCGCCCCTCTCCTCCTCCACCCCCACCCCCTTTGCTGCTCACGCCTGACTCCTGGCTTTCAGGGGCTCCCACCCCCTGCATTCACCCACGGGGCTCACGGCCATGGGGGATCCACACAATAGACCGAGGGGCTGAATCTAGCCTGCTGCTACCCCAGACCCCCCCTCCACCATGGAATGGAAACTCTTGACCCTGGCTTTGCGTTTAGCTCTACAAAAGCCCCAGGTGCTCCGTGTTCAGGACTGATATCAGGGACATGGGGCAATCTGAGGAATGTCACGCCACGAAAATAAGCCTTTTACCACATTTCCATCTTCCCGTGGGCACCTCCCCAAATCCTCATCCTGCAGCATCCCAAGAATCCCAACCCCACGGCAACAGAGGAGTCGCGCGTGTGCAATCCTCTGATAACCATTAGTGTACACCTTTTTAATCTAAGAATACTTTTATGGAAGTATACCTGACATATAACATTATGTCAGTTTCATACATTTTCATTGTGGTAAAGCGCCTACATCTTACCATTTTAAGGGGACAGTTCGGTGGCATTAAGTACCTCCACGTTCCTTCCCCTCCACACACACAAAATGTCACTAGGCTTTTGACAGGGTTTGCATTGAAGCTAGATCACTCTTAGTAGTATTGATATCTTAACAATTTAAGCCTTCCAATTCATGAGAACAGAATGTTTCCCCATATATGTGTATCTCCTTCCATATAGCCACTTTTCATAGCTAAGAAAAGTTTAACCAATGTTGGTAGCTGATTAACACTAGCTTCACAGATAGAAAGAGGTACACAGGCCTGAGACCAAGGTCATATCACTGTTGCCTGAAAATCATGCCCTGCTCCCCATCATTTCTTTAGTCTTAGACTCCTGTGGCTTCTGAGCTAATCTCTCCCTCATGCCACAATTCATTTACCTAATTAGACCTACAATCCTGGCCACTGTGGCTCAGTGGTTGAGCACCAATCCAAGAACCAGGAGATCCCGGTTCAATTCTCAGTCAGGCCACATACCCCTGCAGCAGGCTTGATCCCCAGTCAGGGGTGTGCGGGAGGCAGCCGATCGATGATTCTCTCTCATCATTGATGTTTCTATTTTCTCTCTCTCTCCTTCCCTCTCTCTGAAATCAATAAAAACATATTGAAAATAAAAAAATAATAATAATTAGACCTAAAAGGCTGACCCATTATCCCTTCCATGACAGCGTCACCCTTTTTCTTGGGGAAACACCTTCCCGATCAGTTCCTGTGCTTTGGGTGGGACATCGGAACCAGGCCTACTTGATTGGACATTTCATCTCCTTAGCCAACAGGTACTGGTCTAGAAACCAGCACAGACTCCAAGTGGGTCCAATGAGAGCCAACCCCAGGATTGTTACTGGAATGACACAAAGAGGCACTCTGGCTCCGTGAGACTGTGAGTAATAAAGATGAGGTAAACCTGGAGGTGCCAGGGGCCACCCCATGGGCCTAAGGGTGGCAAGAACGAGGCAAGCCAAGAAAGGAAGAGAGAACGGCATGAAGAAATCATGTGAGCACCTGCATCTAATTGTGCCTACAATAAATAAACTCAACCTTTCCGTGACATGAAACAATCACTTCCTTTTTTGCTTACCCCTGTGAGCTGGGATTTGTCATTTGTAGCAAAAATTCTTTAAAAAATTTATATATATATATTAATTTCAGAGAGAAAGGGAGAGGGAGAGAGAGATAGAAACATCAATGATGAGAGAGAATCACTGACTAGCTACCTCCTACATGCCTCCTATTGGGGATTGAGCCCACAACCTGGGGCATGTGCCC
Source organism: Lasiurus cinereus (assembly GCA_011751065.1). Classification (NCBI taxonomy): domain Eukaryota; kingdom Metazoa; phylum Chordata; class Mammalia; order Chiroptera; family Vespertilionidae; genus Lasiurus; species Lasiurus cinereus. The sequence continues at coordinate 3,811,243 of JAAGEH010000043.1, read as the reverse complement.
TTGACCAGAATTGAACCTGGGACCCTTCAGTCCCAGGCTGACGCTCTACCCACTAAACCAAACCAGCTAGGGCTGTACTAAAAATTCTCAATTGAGTCAACTTTAATCTACCCTCTAATATCAATGCTATACAAGTAAAAAAAAAATAATTGTAAGTCACATTTTCAATAACTCTCTAAACAAACTAGTTAAATATTTATGTGGGTCTTATTCCACAGAGGATCCAAAGTGCTTCACAAATTATATTTAATACAATGAAATGGAAAGTTATAATTACAAAATCAGGTTTTAGAGAAACAGATGAAAGACAAACTAAGGCTTTTAGTTCAGTGAGAACAGAGACACTGGCTGTATGATACCCAAGGGAATGGGCATCATACAGCCATCTGTGCATGATACAGGGGCTAAGAGGGATGCTAAACCCAGGCAACGGCTTTGTCTCTGGGCTGCCTGTTGGCCAAGGCAAAAAGAGAAACGGGGTTAATAAATCAATTCACCCAGTTAGCCACTCATTTCTAGAGCTCTTAAGGAGGACCTATGTAATGATTTCAACAGTAAAGATTTTTAAAAAAGAGCTATTGGCCGGCCAGCATGGCTCAGTGGTTGAGCATCTACCTATGAACCAGGAGGTCAGGGTTCGATTCCTGGTCAGGACATATGCCCAGGTGGTGGGCTCTATTCCCAGAAGGGAGGGGGCAGGAGACAGCCGATGATGATGCTTCTCTCTTGTCAACATTTCTCTCTCTCTATCCCTCTCCCTTCTTCTAACTCTAAAAAATAATAAAAATATATTTTTAAAAAGAGCTGTTGGTAATCTCAAAAGCATCCAAAATCTATTTAGATACAAATTTCAAATCACCTGTTGTAGCCTTTTCCAAGAAAGGCCTCTTACTTGCTAAAGGCAAGGACCACTTTCTGATCTTGGTGTCTCTTCCATTGCCTGATGAATAGCAGGTACTCACTAAGTCTGTGCCTCTGAATAGAGCATAATCTAGCACAAAGCAGATTCTACCTATGAAGCTCCAAATCCCATCAGAAAAAAAAAAATTCTCCCAACTAAGAGCTGAGTCATACTCCTTACATAAATCTTAAGTCTGTGACACGTTTTTTAGATTTTAATCTAAAATAAGCCAAATCATAATGAGGCACTTCCACTTTGGGTTGATCTAGAAAAGGAAAGCTTCTCATTCAAATTAAATGGAATGCTTTCTACATCATATTGGCTTTGCAGATAATTCACTTACGCTAAAATGTCGATTTCAAAACCACTGAGTTTCATTGCAAAGGCTTTTAGTTTAGTGGAAACAGAGACATTGGCTAGTCCAGTTAACTAGAGAAACTTGGTGGCTGGATAAATACCATTAAGATGCATCTGTCTTTAGTGGGATGGCATCTATGCAACTGAAAAAAAAAAATGAGTCCGAGAAGGGCTTTTGATAGCATATCTACTGAAAATCCAGGAAACTGAAATACAGTAAACCACGAGTGGGATTTTCCTGGGAAATAATCGATGTGTTTGTCAAAAGTTTCACCCAGGGCCCCATTTCTACTTTGCCTCGATGCCGGTGTAGCATGATGAATAACAGTGTGGGCTCTGGCTCAAGTCTTTGTTCTATCTGACCTTCTGGAAGTTTCTCACCTTTCTCTCAGTTTCCGCCTCTGTGGAATGATGATGATATACCTCAGAAGGAAGTTTTAAGTATTACGTAGCAAAACATTCGTTAAATACCTACCACAGTCCTGGCACAGAGGAAGCCCTAAATATACAGTGTATGTGTGTGTGTGTGTGTGTGTGAAGTAATGTGATTATTCATGTGGATATCTGGAGAATGGCTCAATGAAAATCACAGAATAGGTACACCTTAGTGAATTAGCTAATTAGAAGTGATTCATTTTCTAGGAGACAGTGGACATATCTTACATAGTATCATATTCTAGTTCCATTTAAAAAAAATAATACAGTGGTACCTTGAGATACGAGTGCCCTAACATACGAGGTTTTTGAGATACGAGCCGTCGAGCGAGCGACTTTTGCTTTGAAATATGAGCAACATTTGAGATAGGAGTCATCGCATGGATAGGCCGGCTGCACACGACCCACCAGTTTACCATGACTCGAGCGTCTCATAGTTTCCCACGCCCCAAGGTTACAGAACTAATTAAACTTGTATCTCGAGGTACCACTGTAAATGTACTGGAAAGGCCCGAGGCATCTTCACGTGGGAAAATAAATATGAAATCCTAAACCACAGCAGGTAGAGAGCGATAACACAGCATCCGTATCCCAGACACCCCCATCAGTGCCGGGACTGCCTCGACTCAGCGGCCCCCCAGCGCGCCACTGTCTCCTGCCTACATCACACGCCCCAAGTACAAAGTAACATTCCCGCCAGGAAGCTTTGAAACGGGGGGCCCAGTCACCTCTTGCCAACAGCTATCTGCGTGACGAGTGGCCTGTGTGAGCCACACGGCTCCAGTGCCCTCCTCACCTGCACGGTCAGGTTGCTCTGGGCGCTCAGAACCTTCCTCTCGGCATCCTGAAAGGCCTTCTGTAGCCTCTGCTCCATCGTCTGAGCGAACCTGCAGGACTGGATGTTGTCGGCCTGGCTCACAAACTGCAGCACTGGAACGAGAGCAATAAATCCGCATCGGGCTTAAGAGCAGTCATCACACAAAACCACACTTTTTACATCCGAGCAAGCAGGCAAGGGAGGGAGACGGGCTTTGGTTGTAGTTTTACATGATTTATAACCGAGAGGAACTACAAGTGTGAGGAGACCCGCGGTCCCCTGGAATGCAAAGGACTCTGGGATTTCATTTGATTGGAATATGTAGACATCTGCTCCAAGATGCTTTAAAAAAACAACCTAAGCCGAAACCAGTTTGGCTCAGGGGATAGAGCGTCAGCCTGTGGACTGAAGGGTCCCAGGTTCGATTCCGGTCAAGGGCATGTACCTTGGTTGCAGGCACATCCCCAGTAGGGGGCGTGCAGGAGGCGGCTGATTGATGTTTCTCTCTCATCGATGTTTCTAGCTCTCTATCCCTCTCCCTTCCTCTCTGTGGAAAATCAATAAAATATATTTTTTAAAAAAACAAAAAAAAGCCAACACAAACCCCCCCAAAAAACAACCTAAGGCATCAAAATGCTTTCTGATCCTTGGGAGAGGGAAATAATCGATTGGCCTGCACGGCTCAGTGGATGAAGTCTTTCATGTCAATGGCTTCTCTGTGCTTGTGGTTTGGAATCAGCAGGACGCTTGGAAGAAAGATCCCAAGGCCTAAGCTCAGCAATTCTAATTCAGTGGCACCTGCCATGTGTTGCTCCAAAGCATCGATGTTATGGCTACTTGGCTCTTCTCAGTACCCATAGTGCAGAAAAAAAATAAAAACTACAGTACTTGGTGCACAAAAGTACCAACTGTATACAGTAGGAAGAAAAAGGCTCCTGTGAAGAAATATTTCTAATAAACCCAGGAAAAAAATGTAGGCTGATGTGCAGGGCACCTGGACATTTGATTAGAACGCCCTTTGGGGGAGGGACAAGAGATGACAGAGCAGGTAGCAATGGCGTTTTTACACGGGTGTCTTCTTGGCACTGCCCTCGATCTCAGAACGGACAGAGTCCTGTCGCCCTGAGTGACTTGCCTGTTTTCAGCTGGAAGTGGCCTGCAGGCTGGGGGTGCCAGGGGGAGGCGAGGGCGGCCACGGACTGCAAGCTCGGCGTATGCTGCTTCAGGTCTGCAGTGACATTGCTGACCCCGTAGACACCCAGCATTTCGGTCACCACGGCGGGCAAGTACACCAGCCGCCCTCTGGTAGCGTAATAACCAACCGTGACGTTATGAGAATGTTCCAGAATGTCCACCTGCAAAACAAAGAGAGTTTCTCTTACAGCTAGGTCCTCAGAGATACGATAATTTGAGCTCTTCCTAACCCAATTGAAAGGTTTTGAGGCTTTAGATTTTATTATTTATTCTTGCTTTCTTTATGTTTTATGTTAACAAGTCAGGGTGTTTTTTTAAAATTTTTCTTTATTGATTAAAGTACAGTGGTACCTAGAGATACGAGTTTAATTCGTTCCGTAACCTTGAGGCGTGGGAAACTATGAGACGCTCGAGTCGAGGTAAACTGGTGGGTCGTGTGTATAAGGCCGACCCGTGCAATTACTCCTATCTCAAATGTTGCTCGTATTTCAAAGCAAAAATAGCTCGCTCGACGGCTTGTATCTCAAAAATCTCATACGTTAGGGCACTCGTATCTCGAGGTACCACAGTATTACATATGTGTCTTTATCCCCCATTTGCCATCCCCCCCTTCATACCCTCACCCTCCTGGTATCTGTGTCCATTGGTCCGGCTTATATGCATGCAAACAAGTCCTTTGGTTGATCTCTCCCCTTTAACCCCACCCTCCCCTACCTCCCCTCTAAGGCTTGATGATCTGATCGATGCTTCTTTTTTCTTTTTTTTTTTAAATACATCTCATTGATTTTTTACAGAGAGGAAGGGAGAGAGATAGAGAGTTAGAAACATTGATGAGAGAGAGACATCAATCAGCCGCCTCTTGCACGCCCCTACAGGGGATGTGCCCGCCACCAGGGTACATGCCCTTGACCGGAATTGAACCTGGGTACATGCCACCAGGGTACATGCCCTTGACCGGAGCGAACCGCAGGCTGACGCTCTCTTGACTGAGCCAAACTGGTTTTGGATTGATTGATGCTTCTTTGTCTCTAGATCTGCTTTTGTCCACAGTTTATGTTGTTCATTATGAGTCAGGGTGTTTTCAACACCCACCTTCCCCCTTATTTTGGCATCTCCATTAGCAGTGTCACATGCATTTGCCAGAGAGACCAAGAACACTGGTTATGCCTTTGGTTCCCCACGTTTTGTTCCCACAGGTGGTGTGCCAGATGGGTGGGTGGGTGGCTTTAATGACTGATGGTGGCCAGAGGGGAGGGCAGGCTGGGGCGGGGTGTAAGAGTGAAAGGGGTTAAGAAGTATAAATCGGTAGCTATACAATAGTCACGGGGATGTGAAGAACAGCGTAGGAAATACAGTGGTACCCCGAGATATGAGTTTAATTTGTTCTGTAACCTTGAGGCGTGGGAAACTATGAGACGCTCGAGTCGCGGTAAACTGGTGGGTCGTGTGCAGCCGGCCGATCCGCGCGATGACTCCTATCTGAAATGTTGCTCGTATTTCAAAGCAAAAATTGCTCACTCGACGGCTCGTATATCAAAAATCTCGTATGTTAGGGCACTCGTATCTCGAGGTACCACTGTACAGTCAATGATATTGTACTAACTACGCATGGCACCAAGTGGGTACTGGAAATATCAGAGGATTACTTTGCGAAGCATATGATGTATCTAACCACCATGCTGTACACCCGACACGAATACAAAGTAATACTGAATGTAAACTGTCGCTGGAAAATAAAAAAATTGTTAATGGTGGAACCAGCTACTTCTGGATGGAGCAAGGACACAGCAGTAAGAGATGCCAGAGAGAAAGTGACTCGTGCCCTGGTCCTTCTCGTTACCCCGAGGGCCAAGTCTCAGTTTGGGGATGACTTACTTCTAATACCCCATCCTTTACAATCACAGTCTTTGCCAACCATGGCTAGCTTGCATTTAACAAGCTGCTTGCATTCTCACTTTTATGATTCCTTTTTCTCAGGGACTTTCATTTGTGGTGGTAATAGCAAACATCCTTTCAAAAGATATGTATTGAAGTTTTTAAAAATGAGCCAATTAAAAGGAAAATACATTCTGTCACAGCAGTCTGTGATGAGATGCAGAGAAGGCAAAAACTATGAAGGTCGTTTGCAAATGAGAGTTTAGTGGAACCTGTATCAGGCAACTAATAGAAACATTCACCTCTTTCTCTCTCTCACTCTCTTTTAAATATATTTTTATTGACTTCAGAGAGGAAGGGAGAAGGAGAGAGAGAGACACACACATCAATGATGAGAGAGAGTCCTTGATGGCTGCCTCCTGCACACCCCACACTGGGTTTCGAGCCCACAACGCAGGCATGTGCCCTGCCCAGGAATTGAACCCTGACCTCCTGGTTCATAGGCTGATGCTCAACCACTGAGCCACGCTGGCTGGGCCATGTTTTCCACTTTCAAATAAAGTTTCTGCTGCAGAAACCACAGATGCTGCACATGGAATACATTTCTTTCTTTCAAAAGCATATATAAAAGAGGCTGACAATGGCCAGCGAATTATGTACCAAACCTTATCCCTAGTCCTTGGTGCGGTAGTGGGGGGAGGGGCCACCAAGCCAGCTGCAGCTGCAGCACAAAACACCGAAGGAGGAGGCCAGAGCAACAGTTTCACGCGTTGAAAAGGGCTGCCCACCGACTGCCAATGGCACTTACTGCTTTAAAGCTTGGGATCCAACCCAGAGCGTGTGAAGTGAGGCTTCCATCACAGCGCGCCGTTGTTCAATGGCACTTGGCATTAGTGGGTTTGGGGCGGAGCGGGGGGAGTGTTTACTTCCCCATCTGCTGCTGGCAGTTTGAGCAATGTTGGGCTCAGTGACAAGTCAGAGTAATTTCTAAATGTCCCGAATTAATCATTAACTATTTACCAAGGCAGGGAAGATAAAGGAAGAAGTAATGGATGATTTCCGAAGAATTACACGAACAATTACTAAATACTTTCCCCAGACAATGGAAGAATAGGAGCATTTAAAACAGTGTACCCAGGCTTTAAGAAAAAAAATCTGGACATAAGGCAATTAGTCACAGTTTTCCACCTCAAGAGTTGACCTTTTTCTCCAACAACAACACATGAACTATTTGCCAAAAAGGGAGGGAGAAAAAAAGATGCTACGTGGCTATGGTACCCAGGCCAGGAGGAAAATGGTCTGCACCCACTCTGGTCCCCAGAGGAAGACCCAACGGGATTAGACGGGTGACAAAGCCAGGGGCTTACGTGAGCCGAGATGTCGCTCTGGTGGAAAGCCTTGCGCAGCGCCTGCGTGAGCCCTTTGGCGATGCTGAGCTTCAAGCTTTCGCTGCTCTGCGCTCTCCTCTGCGTCAGAAAGAGAACTGTGGGACAAAGCCGAAGGTCGGTCATGGTCATCCGGGTAAGGCGATGGCCGGTCCATACAGGAGCCCTTCCCTCCTCCCCAGCCAGCACCTCCCACACGTTCTGGACGAAGCTGGTGAGTGCAGGGAGGGGCTGGGGTACCAGCTCTGGGGACCCCACTCCAGTCCTAAGGAAAGAAGGCCCTCGCCCGCCATCTGTGCGGCCAGACAGCCCTCATGCCGGGGACACTTCATTTCGGACCCACGCTGCTTCTGACTTGGCAAGGTGGGGTTGGTCCTGGTGGGTCTGCGTGCAAGGGAGTCCCCCAACAGCATTCCCAAGAGCTGACTTAGGGGCAGGTGCTGATCTAGGGGCTACAGCCTGAATCAGGAAAGCAGGCCCCACTCCATAAGAACGACAGACAGAGCCGGGGTTGGAGAACAGGGCGACAATGGGCATTTGTGACTGACTGACTGACAGGTGCTATTAGGATGCTATGGGAGGCCCTCAGAGGAGCACGCAGGTCTGATGTGGGCCAGGGCGTGGGGACCTGGGGAGGTTTCCTGGTGCTTCTGCTGAGTCCTGAAGGCAGTGAGCTTCAGAGGGGGAAGCCATGCCCCCCCACTCCTCCCACTCCCACCCACTCCCGGTGGAGGGAGGACCCAGTGGAGGGAAGACGCAGGGGAGAGGAGTGAAATATTTCGGTGTACGTGTTCAGGCGAGGTCCTGAGGGCATCGGGAAGTGAAGGGTTTGGAATGAAGGCACGCGTTTTAGAAGGTTCCTTTACCTGCAGACGGAGAACAGGTTGGTGGGGGGAGAGGGGTGGAGGTTGGAGGCAGACAGATAAATTGGGCCGTTGGATGCAGACCTCTAGGTGAGCGATCGTGACAATGTGAACGAGGGAAGTGGCAGCTGTGGTGCAAAGAGAGGAGTATTCCAGGAGAACTGAAAGGACCTGGCGGTTGACAGGGTGTGGCTGAGGAGCCAGGGGGTGGGTGACGATGAGAGGGGGAGAATGTTGCACGTCCCTCAGAGGAGGAGGCAGAGATTTGGAGAGCAAGCGGGAGGGAGAGTGGGAAACCGGATGGGACAAGTTCTTGAGCTACAGGAAGAGATCCTGGACTTTGTGCTATGGCCAGTTCCACCACTTCCCACTGTAAAACAGGATGGATGTCAGAAATAATTTCATTTAGTGCTTTGTGGGGTGGAGAGGAAGGGGGGATGCGGGCACTCCACACTGGCATGCTCTTTCAGATACCATGTGGGTACTTTTGGTAGCAAACACCACCACACCATGAAAAGGACCCTGTGCCTTCTTGGGCTGCGTTGCTGCCACTGAGGGGGAGGGGAGGAGGGGGGGGAAGCTGAAGGGAAAGCATCCACCACCCAATATTTGCAAGGTCTCCTTTGTGACATCACAAGAAATTCGGGGTGCCCATGCAGTGTGCCGTAGCTGTGCTTTTCGTGCCCGCTGATGGAGAAAACCCAGGACACAGAGCCTCTCTGACTTCCGTGGTCCTTCCCCAGGTTGCATATTTACTAACTCATCATGCGTGTACACAAATCATCACTGCCGGCAAACCCTGTGCTTCCTCAGACCCCTGGCCGAACTGGTTTCCGAGGGGCCTCTGATTGGAGGACTCACCCTGAGTCTGGACGGTGTCACGAAATGCTTGTCTTACCCTCCGTCACTGGATGAAGATCAGGGGTGCTCCACCCTGGCACTGCTGACATTTTGGGGTGCTGGACTGTTCTTTGTCGTCAGTCATCCCGTTCATGGCAGGATGTTTAGCAGCACCCCTCGTCTCTCCCTCACCAGATGCCACAGCACCCTCCCTACCCTTCAGGACCCCCCACATCTCCAGATGGGCAAATGTCCCCGGGGGAGGGGAAGCTAAACTGGCGAGGACCGCTGATCTCCAAGAAATCTCAGAATTCTGTTGCATCTCTGAAGCCGCCGTGCGCTTGCTGCTTCCGAGTAAAATCGGGAGGGTGGGGTCTTACCTGTCTTCACCAGGAGTTTACTGGACATCTGACACTCCAGGCTGGACGCCATTTTGCCGGCGGTGACCATAGCGGCGGACACAGCGGGAAGGGCGGCAGGTGGGTTTTCTGCCAGCAGAGGCGGCGCCCGGGTCGCCCTTACGGGCGCGGTGATGGACGTCAAGGCCGCCGTGACGGTCAGCGAGCGGGCGGTGGGCGCCCTGGGCAGGTCTGGGCCGGTGGGGGTGGGGAGGTTGGTGTGCATGGCTTGTGGCTTCCTGGGGGGGGGTGTGGTGGACAACAGGCCGGAGGCGGGGCCCGTGGTCCCTGGCATGGCTGTGTGCGCGCTCGGGGTGTGTGCGGATTTGGCAAACATGTGGGCTGGCGTGAAGGAGAAGGCCGGGTGGCCGGCCCCGGGTGTCGCCTTTGGGCCCGATGCCGTGTTGTTGGTGACATGTCTCACGAGAGCAGTGGTCAAACTGCTCCTGACCGGTCCCGAGGCCAAGGCCGAGGGGCTGCTGCCAGTGCCCTTGGCCAGCAGGGCTGCCGACAGGGCAGGCGGACTCGATTTCCTCAGGGGCAACGTGGCTGTTGGTTCTGCCTTGGATGGCACCGCAAAGCCCACTGTAAAGAGAGAGAAAGCAACGTTTGTCACCGGCCCACAGTGCACAAGTCACTTGGGGTGACGAATGGATGTCGCTGATGGGTCTGCTGGGAGGAAACGTCTCTGTGCTCTGAAATTTAGGCTCATTAAGTCAAGGAAGCCTAATGAGATTGCCGGGTACAGCGAAGCTATGGTGGGTAATAAGGACACTTCAGTTCCGAATCCTTTCAAAAACGCCAAGTCAGCAGAGGGTCAAGGTCACGACGCTTTGGGGGCTGCTGAGTCTTTCCATCAGCGTGGAAGGGCGTGTCTGCTCCTGAGCAAAGCTGGGTGTCTGTGTTGAGCTTGAAGATGTTTTGGCCACAGGAGCAGGCATACCTGATTTCGAGGTGCCAGGAAACACGCTTCCTGCCTTAGTGGCTGCACCTGTCCATTTCTTGGGGCGCTGAGAAGGCAGGAGCCCTTTGGATGGGGTCCGGAGTGGGGCCCTGGTTGACAGAGGAGATTCTGCGGTAGAGCGATATCTCGGGATACTCTGGAATGGTGTGGAAGCATGGGTCGAAGTTGCTGGAAATTTGGGAAGGTGTGTCCATTCCATCTGAAAACATCTCCCGCAAGCCAGCTGTGGAAGGCAGACTTGGAGAGGGTAGCGAGAGAAGCCGCGTTGGATGGACAGGCCGCTGTACATGGGGATGAGACTTGACTTGCTGACTTGCGGATGGGAAACCTTCAACTTCAGGTGCTTGGAAGTCTCTGGAATGGCTATTATTACAGTGGTACCTCGAGATACGAGTGCCCTAACATACGAGATTTTTGAGATACAAGCCGTCGAGTGAGCGATTTTAGCTTTGAAATACGAGCAACAGTTGAGATACGACCCACCAGTTTACCACGACTTGAGCATCTCATAGTTTCTCACGCCTCAAGGTTATGACAGAATGAATTAAACTTGTATCTCGAGGTACCACTGTACTTGTAGACAAGACAGCTGTATGGTTTCCAACCATGGTAACGTCTGACTGTTGGATGGGCTGGTTGGTGCCTGATCCAAGGACCGAATCCTGAATGCTGACGCCTTCGGCAGTTGCTCCATGCCCAGCGGTGTCGCTGAGATCGTGGGAGTCTATTGTATGAACAGCTGAAGCTCACACACTGGGGGCAGGAGAGGATGCTGAATGCGGTTCCCATCGTGTGGCATTAACTGTGTGCCCATTTCTAGCATAACGTGTTGGCTGCAACAAGCCAGCTACCGCTGGTTCTGTGGAAAGGGACCCAGTTTCTGCGGAGAGAGAGTTCCAGAACACATCTGTGACCGCCGGCTTTTTCGTGCTTCCCATTGTTGAGGAATCACATACCTCCGTGGAGGAGGGACATGCTGTCACTGGCCTGGAAGCTGAAACTGGCAGCTGCGTCCGGCTCCGGCCTGCTGCTGGACGAGCCGGGAGATGGGGAGACAATCTGGGTGGCTCATGTGGAGGGGAGGGGACGTGGAGGTAATTCTGAAGCAAGGCCTGTTCTTGGCGCTGCACGGACAGCGGATGGAACAGGGTCGGTGCTGAAAGCAGAGGCGAGTCCATCGAGAGTGTGAAGATTCGGAATCTCTTTACGTAGGAGGGTCCGGAGAGCAACTGTCGAATCTGCCTTTCCATGTTTCTTTGGGACAGCTGGCATGCCATCTTCCTTCTGCAGCGGACATGTGTGAGTGGTGGCCAGGAGATTGGGAAATTTGGGAATGTGTGTCCATTCCATATGAGAAGAAGAAGGCTGCAGCTGCAGTAGGAGGGGGTCCATAGCGGCCCTCTCCCCGAGGAGCTGGCGTGCGGGGCCGGGTGGATGGAGAGGCACGGTTCCGTGCCGGCTGCAGGACAGGGGGAACGTCTGTCACTGCACCCTGTGAGGGTGATGCCCCAGAAAGGATGGCTTGTCCTCGGCCGGCCGGCGAGGGAGGCAGAGGAGAAGGCGCCACAGAAGGAAGATGTGTGTTCTGCTGAAAGGGCGGGCCCTGCAGAATTCTCTGGAGCTGCTGACAGGTGCAGAGTTCTATGCAGTGGCGGCGGCTAGCGTCCTGCTGGTCCTTCCCACCCCCCGTGACTGGGCGGTCTGGATCAGTGAGGGCACAGCCGCACCCTTCAGAGCTGGCGGAGACACCCCATTGGGCACTGTCTCAGCCGCCTCAGCGGTGACTGGCTGAGTGGATGCAGGCCTTGGAGCCGCCACCAAGCCTGACCAGGAGGGAGTCCCAGGGGGCAGGAGAAGACTTCCAAGTGCCGGGGGAGGGGCTAGATCTGGCCCAGACCTCAGACACTCTGGTGTGGGGGGGCCTGCTGCGTGAGGACCCTCCGTGGGGGACAGCTCCAAACACTGCTCTCTTGGAGATCCAGAGAAACCTAGATGGGGGGGCTATTAAATCCCGAGCATTGGGGGAAGGAGTGTGGCTCCCTGCGTCAGTCAGTGGGTTTAGGGCATCAGCCACGCTGTGACGTGGAGAGCCGTCAGTTGCAGTTGGGTGGGGGACTAGAGGCACTGCGCTGGGTGGCCCGGCTGGCTGAGAAAAGACGATGGAGTGAGGTGAGCCAGGAGCCAGTGGAGGGGATGGAGATGGAGGGGGAAGCGGGAAGATGCCTGACCTCAGCGAAGGTCGACGTGAGATGGAAGGAGTCCCTACCCGAACCAGCTGAGATGGGAGGACAGGGCTCAAGATGTCCCCGAGGGGACAGGGGGCAAGGCGGGGAGCATGCGGGGGTGAGGCAAACCTGACACACCGGCTGCTCCTCTTGCCCCTGGCGGTCTGGGCTGGACCGGCGACTCGGTGGAGTCCTGGGAGGGCCAGAGGGGGGCGCTGTGCCCGCTTCCTTGGTAAGGGGAAGCAGAGAGGTCTCCGTGAGCCCGGGGCCGGCGGTGTGTCTTGGGAGGAGGTGACCGGGTGGACGGCAGCGCGCTGCTGTTGTCAGGGGCCGGGCCCAGCACGTTCGTGATTCTGTCCGCTGCCGACGGAGACCGGACTTCCGAGAAAGGCCATGTTGGTGAGATCGGTGACGATTTCCCGGGGGGAAACGACTCCGGGTTTGGGGTGACGGCTGTCTGTAGGCTGTCGGTTCCTGTGGACAAAACACCAAGCGGTCAGACACCCCGCGGTAAGTGCCTGCGGTGGTAGGTCCTGGAGAGAAGGCGTGGGCAAGAAGGGGCTGCTCTGACCCCCTGCACCCTGGCACCCCCAAACAGCGCATTCAGTAACTAGAAACATGCAAATGCTGCGGCTGACCTACAGGGCAGGAATGGAGACACGCGCATTTAATGTCAGCCTAGCTGAGCCAGGTTCAAATACCACCACAGCTGTCAGAGCTCCAGGAAAGCAGTAAGTCCATCCTGCCGGACTATCACACAAGGACCCCGCAAGGGTATGCACGCTCAGGTATGTATCAAACCCTTCCCTTGCTTCCCACGTTTGCATCGAGTCCTGTGAAAGCTAAACTTAGCATTGAACTTAGAGGCCAGAAACAGATCATGAACACAGGACAACACAGAGAGGGTTCCAAAGTGGTTGGCCAGATGGGGCGCAGTCTATCATGAATGATTGTCCAAAACGGTGAGGGTTGCTTCCCCAGGCACCCAGGTCTCGGAGCCCCAGGTAAAACCACGCTGCAGCCGAGACTGGTTTGGCTCAGTGGATAGAGCGTCGGCCTGTGGACTGAAAGGTCCCAGGTTCGATTCTGGTCAAGGGCATGTATCTTGCTTGCGGGCACAACTCCAGTGGGGAGTGTGCAGGAGGCAGCTGATCGGTGTCTCTCTCTCATCGATGTTTCTGACTTTCTATCTCTCTCCCTTCCTCTCTGTAAAAACTCAATAAAATATATTTTTCAAAAAACAAAAAAACCTTGCTGCATAATGATGGACCGGTCAGGCCTCCATCTTCCTGAGCCCATGAGCCTGCTGGTCGCTAATTCTCAGGACTCCGGCGGTGATGCTCTGGGTGAACTTGAACCATCCCTGCCCCATGCTGAACACAACTTAGCCTCCCCAAGACCCACAGGCACGTAAGGCCCCTCTGCTACTGCCTCTCCCCGCTAAGCCTCTCTCTTCAGTCCCCAGAGCTGGGTCCGTCCCCTCTTCATGGCTGTTGGTGTCACAAACCCAAGCAGACACCCTCCTCTCCAGAGTTTGTTACGTAAGGAGTGTTCTCCATTCATAGGGCCTCGGTTGCCTCCTGGGTTCCTCAAAACGAACCCAGACAATGGCCGTCCTCTCCCACTCAGTGCTGGTCCTTTGGCTGCTGGGGACCCCGAAAAGTCACCCTAGGTTTCCAACCATGGTCACGAGACCCTCCCTCTGTCCCACTCACTGCCCACCTGCAGGTTTTCTTGCAGCCCTTACCGAAAAGCACACCCCATCGCCAACAGCTCTCAGATGTGGGAAACTAAGCCAGCCAACTAATAAACATTCACAAACACCCCGGACCCCTCTTCCTCATCTGCCAGAGGAACGTATCTGCGGTTTCCATCAGGCCCCAGAGTCAGACTGCCTGGACCCAAGCCCCACTCCTCCATCTGCTGGCTGTGTGGCCGTGGACAAGTTGCTTCACCTCTCTGTGCCTCGCTTCCTCACCAGTAAAATGGGGGCGATCACAGTACCTACCGACCTCAGGAAATTACAGTACCTACCTACCTCAGGAAATTCTCTTAAGGATTACAATGAAGTACATCTTAAGGATACATTGAAAGTCCTGCCGAAACCGGTTTGGCTCAGTGGATAGAGCGTCGGCCTGCGGACTGAAAGGTCCCAGGTTCGATTCCGGTCAAGGGCATGTATCTTGATTGCGGGCACATCCCCAGTAGGGGACGTGCAAGAGGCAACTGATCGATGTCTCTCTCTCTCATCAATGTTTCTAGCTCTCTATCCCTCTCCCTTCATCTCTGTAAAAAATCAATAATATATATTGAAAAAAAAAAAGAAAGAAAGTCCTGAGAACAGTGCTTAGTGCTCAAAATGGCTATCGGTGGGGTTATTACTGTTTATTTGTTCAGCTCAAGGTAGGCATAGATGCACTCAGAGAACCTGATGCAGTTAGAACTCATTGTCACGATCCCATACATCTGTGGGGGCGCGGATGGTCTGCAGAATATTGTCACACCCTAATCCCCCCCTGAGAAAGAGAAAAGGCTATTATCCCTATTGGACAGATGAGGAAACCAGGTTCTCAGAGGGATCAAGGGCTAACTTGGCCAAGGTCACACAGAGAGTATGTCTCACTTCTTTCAACTTCAAGCCCAAGTCTCCCCAGTGCTTCCTCCACCTCCCGGTCTGTTCTGGGCTCCATCCTCTCAGAGGGACCCCCAGAGACCAGAGCCCACCCCTCCTGAGTTTGATGGCGTATCCCTCGTTGGCGCTGCTTGGGCAGACACCGCTGAGCACAGCTCACACCACAGAGACCTGTCAGGCTCTGCCTCCCAGAAGGTCAGAAGAGACACAAGACGCGCCATTGCTGGGCTGAGGCATCCCTCCCACACGCCGCAGTTCTGGGCACCGGGACCTTCCTGCCTAAGATGATTTCTCTTGGGGCTTTTTAAAAACAAAAGGCACCGGTTAATAGAATCCAATTGCCGTTCCTTGAAGCGCTGCCAGCAAACAAGAAGATTCTGTTTAATGCGTTGACATTCAACGTTTTTGTTCACAGAGGCTTTCTCTTTGTGAGTTTACAGCTTTCGAATCCTTTGTGACACAGGCTTCGAAATCAAGTTGACTTTCCCCCCCATTATATGCAATGCCACTT
Organism: Lasiurus cinereus; assembly: GCA_011751065.1. NCBI lineage: Eukaryota > Metazoa > Chordata > Mammalia > Chiroptera > Vespertilionidae > Lasiurus > Lasiurus cinereus. The sequence goes on along the minus strand of JAAGEH010000043.1, from coordinate 3,795,846 downwards.
TCATTTTTTAAAACCTCGGTTTATGCGAGCCTTACAGAAAGTTTAGCAAAGATGGAAAAGTAGAAGGAGAAGAAAAAGAATCCCACTCCTCCCTCGTCGCTATCCATAGAGAGAAAGGTCCACCACAGGGAGAAAACCAGGGTTCACACTGAGGTCAACTGCACGCCCGGACTTCATCCTGGGAAAAGCTTCGGTTTGCTTGTTTGACAGACCTGTCACCACACTGCATTCCCGACTGCACCTGCGCTTTCTCTTTGAACAGTATATGAAAGCGTATTTCCATATTGGATGATGATGCATATTATTTCCACTACGATGTGGTATGTATTTTTACTTGTTTAAACATCCCCCAACTGTCAAGGTACAGGTTTTACCCTCTCCAATCTGAGACCCCTTGGGGGATGCCCAACTGCCCCTCGCAATCCAGGACCACTGGCTCCTAACCACTTGTCTGCCTGCCTGATCGCCCCTAACTGCCTCTGCCTCAGCCCCACACCTGGGACCCGGGATGGCTTTGCCCAGGGCCAGCTGCAGGTGCAGGCACCCAGGACTGGGGGTGGCTTCACCGGGGCTGGCTGGAGGCGCCCGGAACCAGGGACGGGCAGCTTCACCGGGCCGAAGCTGCAGCCACTGGCGCCGGGACCGTGGGCAGGCGCCTTCTCCTGGGCCCAGCTTTGTCAGGAAGGATGTCCGGAAGACGTCCAGTCTAATTAGCATATTATCCTTTTATTAGCAGAGATGGCCTCATCCCCTTCCGATGTTGTCATCACAAACCCTACCTGGCAGGTGGGACAGACACTATGACCTCCTCTTAGGCTCTAGGACACCACACACACACACACACACACACACACACACACACACACATGAGTTCACGTGCATCAGGAGTAAACCAATGGGACTTGGGGTTCTCTCTCCTTCCCCTATGCCCTGGCATCCTTCTGATCTTTTTGATGGGGTCACTTGTAAGTTTAAAAACTTCATCCCACAAGATGGCATAAACTCAAGCATAAAAACAAACAAACAAACAAACAAGAAAAACACCCACCAATAACTGACATTCATAACTAGGACAATCCTATTAGCAAATCTTTCCAAATTTTCCTATTAATTTTTACCATTTCATTCTAATGGCCTTACGGGAAGCCGAGGCCAATAAAACCTATTAGGCAAGAAAGATGGGAGACGTAGGAAAGTCTGTACATAGCAAAAAGCAGTAACAGGGGCTTAGAGAGTTGGCAAAATAACAGCGTATTACGAGGCTTCACCCCATGTTCAAAGGTTGAGACATAAACCACTTCTCAGGGATAGTCCCAGAATTAAGATATCATTCCTCCCACAATCTTTATTTATAGAGCACTTTCCTTTTCTACTTAGCATTATAGCCAATTATCTCCCTTCCTGGGACAATCACTTAACGTGAATCCCACAAATACATATTGAATGCGTTATCTGATGGCCACCCCCTTACAAAGGTTAACCAGCTGTGATCCTCTCAGAAAAGGTGGTTGATGCCACTGTTTAGGGTGTGGGATGTGGGGTCAGAGCTGATGGGTTCATGGCCTGACTGCCTTGCTCCAGCTGTGTGAACTCAGGCAAGTTACACACCTCCCGTGCCTGCGTCTCCTTTTCTAAGATGAGACAGCAATAATCGCGGTCTCACAGGCGATTATTTGAGGCTTAAAGGCATTGAGCCAGGTGGAGTCTTGGAATGAACATACCCTGATAGGTGGTCAGCAGTCAGTAGATATGATCATGATTACCATCAAGGAGCACAGGGTCCAATTAAGAGGTGATGGAGTCATATTTTTTTCTAAACTGTGACAAAAAGAAATTCTATTCTCCCAGCTTTGTCATACACGTATTCCATCTTCTCGGGAAGAGTTCACATTTCTTGTGTTGAATCCCTTTTCTCCGACTGTAATTCTCCACCGCACCTGGGTAATGCCACTGGCTTTCTTAGCTCTAGGAAGACTCCTGAATGAGATTTCTCCCCTGAAGTCTGCCTAGTTCCACAAGCAGGAACGGGGTTTTGGAGATAACTATTCAGTAGAGTGGCAAAGTGAACGCTTTCCTATTAATATTCCTTACGAATCTAACTACAACTCTAGCTGAGATGCTGAGAGGAGAAAGCAGAGAACAAGAGCTTCTCAGATATATTCTCATTTGTGTATATGAGAATACTTTTTTAAAAAATATATTTTATTGATTTTTTACAGAGAGGAAGGGAGAGGGATAGAGAGTCAGAAACATCGATGAGAGAGAGAGACATCGATCAGCCGCCTCCTGCACGCCCTCTACTGGAGTTGTGCCCGCAAACAAGTTACATGCCCCCGACTGGAATCGAACCTGGGACTCTTCAGTCCACAGGCCAACGCTCTATCCACTGAGCCAAACCAGTCTCGGCTGAGAATACTTTTGATAATTAATCCAGAAATGAAAAAAAAAACACAAATTAAAATATGAAGGAGGAGCCACTATTGAAAAAGGCACCAGGACTAGTAATATTCAACTGAGTTCTAACTTTAAAAAAATAGGTAACTCTAATGTTATTAAATCAATTCAAGCCTTTGAAATATATGATAATGCTCCCAATTTGTTTTATGAAACCAGTCCTGCTTTAATAGCAAGATCCAATAAAGATGCATGAAACAATAATCAAAATATGTAAATAAATACAGGGCAGCCAAGCAAAAATGTGTGTGCGTCGGGGAGAAGATTGTAATAAAAAATAGGAACCTATGTGTACTCCAGGATCACATGTATGCAATTACACAAAAATTATGTATGTATGTAGGTAAATAATAATAAATTATTCAATGCATAAATTATCAATAAATAACACTTTTATAAAGTCTGTGACAGTCAACACAGACACATGTCCCAGCACATACACAAAACATACATACACACAAAAGCGGAATGTAAGGTTTTTCGCTGCATTTAAGGGCCAATGGCCTGATCCTAGGCCAAACTCTGTGGATTCTTAATATATTCCTGAAGGTTATCATTTGCAACCCCAACCTTGCACCGTCTACAATAGAGACCTTCTCATCCATTTTGCATCTCACAGAATATTTCGTGAGGCTGAAAAAAAATAATAAACCACTTATTATTAAAACCCACATAATACAGATTCAACCTGTATTAAGGACATCCAGACAACCTGACATACTCTACAACTGAGAATGAGCAAAGATAACCACGTCAGAACACCTGTCCCAATAAATACTGGCCCCAGGCAGTGATTTAAGGAGGAGAAGTTCGGTATTCGAAACCATTCAGGAAATCTCGTACAGGAGAGCGGCAGTGCAGACAATATGACAGCCAGGTAGTAATCCAAAGTCCCGTTTAACCTAGAAAATCCCCAAACTAGCTGACAGGAACTCTTTCTTCTTTTCCTTTTCTGCATGATACCAGTGATGTCCCCAGAGCCACTGATCTGACTGAAGAATACCTTGAGGAAATCCTAGCGCAGGTCATTTCAGAGTTTCAAGTTGTTGCCCTTGGACAATTTCAGACACAGAGAAAACCCAGAGAGGAACCGATGGATGGGCTGATTCCACTCTGGGACCAGAAAACATGTGCTTTGTCATTCTGTGCTTGGCAAATTCTGCTCCTGTTTGCTTGTTTTACGGTGTATTTTATCAGATGCACGCATGATCCCTTCCCTTGACGTCCATCACTTGAAATAGCATTGGGATGAGCACCAGGAAAACCATAAAGCGCTGTTGTAAATGTAAAGGACCATCATTATTATACTGGTCGGCTCTAATGCCATCCTGGGCATTAAATTAATTTAGGTAAAACGATAATATCAATAGCTTGATGGTTTTCCTCCCTACCTGGAGACATGCAAGAAAAATGTTCTACTGGAAAAGGCTGTGTGATGCTTCATGGATACTGATGCTCTTATAATCAGACACTAAAAACCTGCAAGTGTCCATGTGGGAGCCAGAGAAGCAGAATATGTTGCCAATATTAATAACAAATACTATTAACTCCTAATGAATATCCATTGATGACTGATGTAGGCATCAGTCTATGAATATCTATGTATAGTTCAGGGTTTGTTAATACATCCTATTAACAAATATGCAAATTGACTGTCACAAAGATGGTGGTGCCCAGTCCCCTCACCCCTCAGTCCTGGGGGGAGAGTAGTAGGTGCGTGGAATCCCCAGTTCTTTCAGCCCCTCGGAGGAGAAGGGCAGCAGGCATGCAGTCCCCCAGTCCTATCACAGAAAATGGGTTGCCTCAAAAGTTGGTTAAACTTCATAGGACAAAAAGCATTCAAAATCTTTAAAAGGGAATTCCAATATTTATAAAGGTTTGGACTAGATAATTCAAGGTTATTCCACCACAATCTTCTATGACTGTGTGATATTCTGAATTCACATAGTACCAGCTGTATTGTATATGAGGAGATATTATTTAAGGGAATGGCCATTATTATTAAAAACAACTCATAAACCACACTGTTGCATGTCAAGGGCATTCCCTGTGATTTTCCTAATGGCTGGAGTTAATGCCCCTAAATCAGGAGTCAGACATCCCCCGAGGGGTCCCAGACTGGAGAGGGTGCAGGCTGGGCTGAGGGACACTCTCCCTCCGGTGCATGAATTTCGTGCACTGGGCTTCTAGTATCCTTATAAAAAAGAAATTATCAACCAAATTGACTTTAAAATTTTAAAAATGTTTATTTTCAAATCTTTGAGAAGCATCTAAATTAAAAAAGATAGCCAGTATGTTCATAGTAAATAATGTCATTTAGCCCGGCTGGTGTGCTCAGTGGTTGAGCATCAACCTATGAACCAAGATGTCTCAGTTTGATTCCCAGACAGGGCACATGCCTGGGTTGTGGGCTCAATCCCCAGTGGGGGGTGTGCAGGAGGCAGCCAGTCAATGATTCTCTCTCATCATTGATGTTTCTATCCTTCTCTTCCTCTCCCTTCCTCTCTGAAATCAATAAAAAAATCTATTTTTGAAAATTTTCATTTATACTTTATTTGCCTCAATGTTTACATATGTGGCCATAGCAACATAGCATTTATTTTTTTTAAAAAGTTCTATAATTTAGAGATTTCTGAGACTACAATTTCTTTCCCTTGGCATACATTAATAAGATCTATCTATATTCAGTTTCAATTTATTCAATTAAAAAAGTTTCCGCCAAAACCGGTTTGGCTCAGTGGATAGAGCATCAGCCTGCGGACTGAAAGGTCCCAGGTTAGATTCTGGTCAAGGGCATGTATCCTGGTTGCGGGCACATCCCCAGTAGGGGGCGTGCAGGAGGCGGCTGATCGATGTCTCTCTCATTCATGTTTCTAACTCTCTATCCCTCTCCCTTCCTCTCTGTAAAAAATCAATAAAATATATATTTTTTAAAAAGTTCCCTTTCTATTTCCCAGTTCTTCCCTAGTAATAAACAAAACCACTAGACATGATTTTTCAGTATTGGCAATGGATTTTCCTTTATCATTCCAGTCTCCTCCAGGCCTGTCTGTGCCTAGCAACAGAGTTTCCAGATGCCTGGCTGGCACTAGGGGTTCCCATAGGAGGGAGGCAGGATGCTGGCTCTCTTGCCACTTGGCCAATCCAACACAGATTCCAGGAGAAGTCTAGGACACCGTTGGTGGGAGCAGGAAGGAGATGCCACGTGTGTCTGCCTAAGTGCCACCTACTTGCAAGACCAGAGTCCACAGTCTAAGCCTCCTACCACAGGCATGAAAGTTATCCTTTCTACATTCATTCAACTAGCACAACCTACATCAGATGGTTCCCATTTTCAAAGCATCCAGTCTACGTAAGAGTGAATTCCCTAAGAAAAAGTGCTATATGCATGTAGCAAGAAGTAATTTTAATCAGTGCCAGGAGAATGGGGTAAAAAATGAAATTTAATCACCAAAACCAGTTTGGCTCAGTGGATAGAGCATCGATATCCTGGTTTCGGGCACATCCCCAGTAGGGGGCGTGTAGGAGGCAGCTGATCGCTGTCTCTCATCGATGTTTCTAACTCTCTCTCTCCCTTCCTCTCTGTAAAAAAAATCACTAAAATATATTTTAAAAAATGAAATTTAATAACAAAGGTAAAAATTATTTTCTAGCCTTCAGTTGAATATTGCTGAACAATGGAACTGACTTTGTAATACTCAAGTAGAAAGCAAAAGAATAACTTTATTGTCTGAATCCAATGTCACAGTTCCTGGGCTCACTGCCACTATCCACACAGGACAAAGGCAGAACCAATTCTGCCTGAAAAGCAATGAACAGAACAGATTAACACACCGTCATCTCTGATATGTAGTCGATTCTGCTGCGATTTCATCTACGTCAGTGAACACACAGATAAAACTAATGGGTGATTAAGACTGTACCGAGGGGAGTAGTAGAAACCTCACCCAGGAACTTGGGATGTGGAGTCTGATCGGGGTTCTCCCACCTGCTCCCTTTTGGATGTTAAGCAAATCGCTTTGCCTGCCTGGGTCCCTGGGTCCCTGCTCGGTAACATGAGAGGGTAAAATCAAGTCAACTCATAAGGGCTCCTCAATTACCCTCTGATTTAAAATAAGAAAGGGATTTTCAATAGCTTTATCTCCCTAGACACAGTGTGATCTTGCCCAGCCAAGAAAATAAAATTGCTGCAGCTTTTAATCTCTTTAATCTCCAGATTCCTCCCTCCATTCCCTTTGTTCCCTTACAAGAATAAAGAATCCCGGCATCTTAACCTGTGGCGTTCCCAAGGCCTGCACTGGGCAGATGCACACTCAGATGCCTATGCTCTCTGCATTTCCCACAAATGACAGAAATGGGAGCATTTAAGTTCTCATTTTCATCCTATATAATAAAAGGCTAATATGCAAATCGACCATATGGTGGGACAACCAATCCCTATGACACACTGATCACCAGGGGGCAGATGCTCAATGCAGGAGCTGCCCCCTGGTGGTCAGTGTGCTGCCACTGGAGGATTGCCACTCAGCCGGAAGTCCTAAGCTGAGCTCACGGCTGGCAAACACAGCAACAGTGGCAGGAGCCTCTCCCATCTCCCTAGCAGAGCTAAGGATGTCTGACTCCTGGCTTAGGCCCACTCCCTCCCCCCAAAGGACATTTCTTGAGGGATCCCGAACCACGAAAGGTTACAGGCTGGGTTGAGGGACCCCAGCCATATGCATGTTAGGGGCGACCAGGCAGGCAGGCAGAGGCGGTTAAGGGCAACCAGGTAGGCAGTGGAGCAGTTAGGGGCATTAGGCAGGCAGGCAGGTCCGTGGTTAGGAGCAGCCAGTAGTCCTGGATTGTGCAGTGATCAGGGCTAAACTGGCAGTTGGACATCCCCCAAGGGGTCCTGGATTGGAGGATGCAGGCTGGGCTGAGGGACCAACCCCCCTCCATGCACGAATTTCATGCACCAGGCCTCTAATTAATTAAAATGTTATAAAACGGGAAGTAAATAACAACCCAACAAAAGCAGTCTGTATGAACAGCACCCCACCCTCTTCCTCATTCACCCAGAGCACTACCCCTTACTGAGGAAGGATAAAACGGAAGGGCCCGTTCTCTACCAACACCAAGGATTCTTGTTTCTAGAAAGCCCACTTTGGGCTCCTAAGCATTAGAGATACGGGTTTGATCCCTGGCCGGTCTTTGCAAGTTTGCTTTCATCTTTCTATTTGCATTCCTCTCCTTTCTTTCTAGACCTTCTGCTCCCCCTCCTACAGAGCTGTTACAGAAGGTGGCCCTGTCACGTGGAGCCTGCATCAGTAACTCTTCCAGGAGGCAGCCTTTCAGCAGAAATAATAGACACATGCCGCCTTAGAAGTTGAAGCTCATCTCTCCTGGGAAAACCAACTCCAAAAGGCGCCTTCACAAGCAGCAGCCTGGAGGAGAGGCAGAAAGGGAGAGATGTTTCCTCGCGCCATCGTTGAGGAAATAATTCTGCCACCAGCCATTACAGCTGGGTCGTCTGCAGAAACGAGTGCTCCGTAGGCAGAGCAGATGTTCCCAGAGCTGTATCATTTGTAAATACAGATGAGAGATGTAAATGAAAAGATGTGACCTCATTCAATATCATAGTTGAGGGTAGCGGCAATGAGAACATTGGATATAATTGGAGCTAAGAATGCAAGGATCTTTTTCCCGTCCAAATATAACTGCAGAAAACATATTTTGAAGACGTAAAAATCACTCTCACTGTTGCCTGCCACCGTCTAGTGCCAAGTGAGCCAGTCTAATCCGGAGGCTCTGAGATAGACGTGGCTGATTCCACATCTTCGCTGAAAGAACTTCAGCCACAGGAGAAATGAAAGGCTGGATTGGATGGAGGTCATGATGTAAAAGGATGATTAACTCGGAAGAAAAGGCAGAGGAGAGCATTTATATTCCCTTCGACATTTCAGGGACTTGGGAATCATGGCTTGAAATATACCATCCCACGAAGAGAGGTGGGAGGAAAGCTGGTAGACAGCGGGACCTCAACAGTTATTTTTGAGTTTTCAAATATAGTTTTTTTCATACCAATGGAAACTCACCTTCTGCTTAAAAAGCCAAGAGGCTTTTTTCAAGACACAGTGGAAAGGAAGGGAGGAGACACAGATGAAGGAAGACCAGCAGGAGGTTCAGAGATAAGTTACAGTTTTTTTCTTAAAAGAACTCTTCAAAAAGTGATGGGCAGATATACACGCCCATCCATTTTTTAAAATGCTAGAATGATGGGAAGAGCGAAATTCTGACAATTCCCTGTAGAGTTTCTATTGTTTCTTCTTTACCTGCCATAGTGTTTATGTTTTAGATGCTCCAAGGAAAAATCACATATACAGACTCCAAGGTATTATCAACTTCACCTTTATTTTTATTTTTTTAGTTATATTTTTATTGATTTCAGAGAGGAAGGGAGAGGGAGAGAGAGATAGAAACATCAATGATGAGACAGAATCATCTACTGGTTGCCTCCTGCATGCCCCTCTACTGGGCATCAAGCCTGCAACCTGAGCATGTGCCCTGAATGATAATCATGGGTCGATGCTCAACCACAGAGCCATGCAGGTCTGCTCAACTTCACCTTTAAATCAATCATTCACAGGCAGAGTTTAAAGCTATACTTGACCGCCTATTCCAGTTCTGACAGCACTCATAATCTTAGAGTCACATGTTCAAGACCTGTAGCATCCTCTTCCTTACACACACACCAACCGGACCTCGGCAAGAACAAAAACCCATATGGAGAGGTTATTCTTGCACTGACCTCCCTGCCTCGTTTTGGCTTCAGTCCTGGGATTGCCCAGGCCGCACAGTTGGTGATCCTGGCAGGGAGGAGATCAACTCTGTCCTGACATTTTTTTGTTTTCATTCAGACTGCGTTGGGCATCTGCCTCTTGGCACTCACCGTGCCTCTAGAGGCCCTGTGGAGCCTGGCAGTGATCCCTGAGGCAATAAAGTGCCACCCACAGGACAGAGATGGAAAAACACTTTCTGGGTTTCCTTGAGATGGCTGCTTCGTCTTGCTCCAGAACCTGGTGAGTTCTCCTAGATCCTCCTCCGTTCTGTCACTCTGGATCTGCGTTCCTGGGAAAGAGGCCCATTTTGGGGTGGAAAGGCTGATTCCTTCCTCCTCCTACAGCCGAGGCCCTGGTCGTCTTTACAGGATGCCAGCAGAACTGAGCTCTTTTTAACGGGGAGGCGGTTCCAGGAGTCCTGGATGCTCCTCTCCCTGGGATTCCCCACTTAGACATGTTTGTGCCTGGTCCTGAAGCGCTGGGGGTGGGCCTACATTTCTTGCTTAGAGATGGCCAATTGGTTACATTACAAAGGTGGGTCACCTCCAACTGACTGGATGTGGTGAGGATTCTAAGCACAATCCCAAATCAGTCAATAAGCGTGCTGGGATCAATTAGTTACGTCTGCCTTGGAGGCTGTATTGTAGAATGGAAGCAGGAGTGGACAGATATCTAGCATCCTGGACAAGATGAGCTCTAAGCCGAAACCGGTTTGGCTCAGTGGATAGAGCATCGGCCTGCGGACCGAAAGGTCTCATAAGTTCAATTCCGGTCAAGGGCATGTACCTTGGTTGCAGGCACATCCCCAGTAGGGGGTGTGCAGGAAGCAGCTGATCGATATTTCTCTCTGATCGATGTTTCTAACTCTCTGTCCCTCTCCCTTCCTCTCTGTAAAAAATCAATATATTAAAAAAAAGAAAAAAGATGAGCTCTAAGGTTTCTTCCAGCATCTAGCCTCGCTCCATTCATTTTCAGATAAAACCAGGGACAAGGGTGGTTAAATGACTTCCCAAGGGTTATCAGCCCAAGTCTGCACTAGAGGCAGGTCTTGGCTTCCCCATGAGAGTGTGCCTTCCACCACAGGTATACCATGTCACTTTTCTGAAGCATCAACTGGGAGACAGAGAAGAGGAAATGAGTTGAAAAGGTGAAACAATGATGAAGGGACCAAACAGAAAAGAGGGAAAGATGAGCAGGACTGGGCCAGCAAACAGGTGTGGCTTCCAGGCTGCAAATGGTACACAAATCAAGCTCTTTCCACAACTGGAAAAGCAAAGATACTGAGGCTTCCTCACCACCCGCCTGAGAAAGTCTACTCATGTAACAGACACACACACACACACACACACACACACACACACGCACCCCTCCCAGTTCCATCCCTGAGCAGCAGCTGTCATAGCCTTGATTGAGCACTCCACTGGTCCAGTGAATGTGGACCGGACGCATGGGCCCAGAATGGATAACTGGTCTGAGCTGGTTTCATTGAACTTTCTTCCCAGGAATCTGAAACTGGGACTTGGAGACACTTGTCATTCCATATTGGGTAATTGTCAAGGGATGTGATACACCAAGCAGGAAGCCATGTTTGGCACACATACACACCACAACAGGGAATGCAGATTTGAAGAGAGAGAAGGAAGAATGAGACAGACAGATACAAGGAGCAGCAGGGGTAAGAGATCATGTGACCTTGAGAGAGAGAGTCAGGGAGGTTAGGTGCTCCGGCTCCACATTTTAGGGGGACTCAGCTGTACCCTGAACCACTGGGTTTTGTGCGGCACCTCATGCTCTCCAAAATACAATCAGCACTTCGCTTCAATTAGCTCAGGTGGGTTCTGTTCCCTGCAAGCCAATATGGCCACTGGTTAGGCCAATTGAACCTGGTTGGTTATCGCTGTCTATGAACACAGCAATGCCCTGTGGGAGAGGGAGAGGGAGAGGTGAGAAGCGGGACCCTATTAAAAGCCCAATGTTCTCAGAAAAATCCAAAGGAATGTGCTAACCTTTGCATAATGATATAGTACTGACTTTTATCCACCAAGTAAGGCATCTGGGCAACAGATCAAATTAAACAAGAGACCGGATACTTAAGATCTATTTTGGTGATTAGCTTCAGAAATAAATGTGAAACACGTGTATGTTATTCATTTACTACTACACATTTCATGCACCATAACCCCAGAGACTGGGCTGCAGTATCCTGAGAACATGGCACCCGTTTGCTGTTCACAAATTACTAAAAATCCCACATGATAAAGCCTTTAAAATCAACAGCAGGAACAATCAGTGTCTGATCAGATTCCAGGCCTGTGAAATTGGCTGGTGGTATATGAAGAGCTCCAAAAACTATGAATAAATAAAGCACCAGCCTGTTGAAAGACAGCTCTAGAATCTCCTTGTCTGAAGGCAAATGATACGAAGACGGGAGAAACAAACCCTTTTAAAAGACAACTCGCTTTTGTGGGGATTGGACTTTTGATGAAATCCTCCACAGGTGCCACAGAACGTGAGGACGTGGAGGTGTCACCACGACCAGCACTGGTCAGCGCAGACCTGCAGAAGCCACGAGGCTTGTAAAGGATTCACTGGTCCGTGGCTTGCTTCCAGTACACATTCTAGGAAAACCAATTTTCCAAAACTAAATGTTTCACTGTTTCAAAAAAATTTTTTGGTGATTTTGCATAAAACACCACCCTGGTTTTGCTGAGTTTATTCTTCCTTTAGTTCAATGCTTAGTGTCTGAAGAGAGACGCCTCCAATCCTCTTGCAGGTGCTTGAGAAAAGATCGATGGAATCGTGAGGAGCAGAGGTACAGCTTACACTGCAACATGGCTCACGCTGTCTAAGGGAGGTGCCCTTGTAACCAGTGCAGAGGGCTGTGGCTTCCTCCTCCCTTGTCCTTTACCTCCTTGGACACTAAGCTGCCCAGATTCCTTAGAATAAAATAATATGAAATAGTTGGGGCAGTTTTGATTTTCATTTTCAGCAGCAGAAAGCCTTGTACAAGGTAAATGACCAATAAATAGACATCATTTTGTCCAGATATAGAAGACACCTTTTTGAGCATCTGTCCAACACATGGTCCCTTCTCTAGAGATTATTACAGTTTCGATTCCTGGTCAGATGGGGAAAGTGAGAGCTAAGGCAGCAGAGATGACTAACCTCAGCTAGAAAGGTGAACAAAGTATTTGAACTTGTGCAGTCAAATCCCTGAGCCTATGTCCTTGACTTATGCCATCGATGCAAGGAGTTTCTACCATGGATTCTACAGAACACTCCGATGCGCAGGAAAGGGCTTGTCAGAGAGGGTAAGTGGCATAAGGGTCTCACTGGGAGTTCTACAGAAATGGCCTCTAGCGACAGAGCTTCCAAGAACACATCGGAAGTCACAAAGGATTGGGATAGGGCAGAGAGGGAGCCAACCCGGTTATGCGGGTGCTCGCCCGGAGAGACAGCAACTACAGGAATGTGGTTTCTACACCTGGTACCGTGGAAGTGCCTCTGCGTGGCTGACTGTCGCTCACACCCGGACCCCTACCTGTGCTGGAGCCAGAGAAATGCGATTGTCAACTTCCTCGCTCTGAGGCCTGGGATGGCACAGTTGGGAAGAGGGGAGGGGAGGCGAGCGGTGTGGCTCAGTGGTTGAGGGCGGACTTATGAACCGGAGGTCACGGTTCGATTCCCCGTCAGGGCACATGCCTGGGTTTTGGGCTTGATCTCTAGTGGGGGACATGCAGGAGGAGACAGCTGATCAATGATTCTCTCTTTTGGGCTTGATCTCTAGTGGGGGACATGCAGGAGGAGACAGCTGATCAATGATTCTCTCTCATCATTGATGTTTCTCTCTCTCTTCCTTCCCCTCCCTCCCTGAAATAAAAATATTTCTGTGTTTAAGAGGAGAGGGGAAATGGAGTTTCCAGTGGCAACTTCCCAGAGTGAGACTTGATCTCAGGCGGGGTGACTCCTACGCTGGTTGGTGTTGTTCCCACGGAGCCAGGCTGCCCCCCACTTCCGTTCCTTCCTCTTTGCTTCCACGTTTCGGTTGCTCTCGAGCTCAGCTTCGCACCTGGCTGCCGCCACTCCACACCGACTGAGTGAGACTGGAAGAAGTCTCACTTCCACAGCTGACTCCGAGGAGCCGCCAATTCAGGAACCCCTGTTTCTTACCCTCTAGGAGCGCAGGGCCTTCACCCCCACCCTGTACTGTGATTTCCATGAGCACCGCAGCCTCCCTCTCCTCTCTGGCCACGCCTGCATCCTCTCCAGCATCACCCCACCGTCGCTCTCACGGCTGCCTGTCCCCGTTCTTGGAGCTCCTCTTTCTGGTGAGCACATCAGAGGCCTGAGTCCAAGATCAAGGTCCTCAGACTCTGGTTACTTTAGAGACAAACAGTCCTGGGATTCGGAAACCAAGCCGCTCTGTAAGATCCAGCCAGTCCCTATGAGGTCCAATAATAAAAGGTCCTTCTGAGGTTTGGGGGCCCATTGTGATCGCCAGTTTGCTATAAGCTATCCATCTCCCCAAAACCACCCTCCCAAAACCTGCTCCTATTGGATGCTGCATATAGAATCCCACCCCCGAGTAAAGCTGGCCGCAGCACAGCCATTTCTGAAACAGAGAACGAGTCCCCCAGGAGCGAGGAGGAGAGAATACAGAACGTCCTGGTGGGGAGCCACCTCTGCCGGCCTCCCGTTTGTGAGGATGGTCAGAGCGCCGTTACGGAGGGCAGCCAGGAGGGCAGCGGTGGCCGCCTTCATCCCAGACACAACCCCCAGCCCTGGCCATCAATCCCAGCAGCAGCAGGTGTGCGCTGCGGAGAAATGGCTCCTGCAATCTGAAAAGTGACATTTTAAAGGGTTACGCAGATCCGTGAAGGCCGTAAATCACACGCCGCCTGCCTTCCACGGGATCCCGGGCACAGGCAAGAAGAGGCGGCAGCATAAACACGATGAAAATTTTATGGCTCCTCCTGACCTTTCCGTACTTCACAGGGAAAACGAACATCAACCTTCTCTTCCGGACAGGCCTCTTTCTGCTGCTAACATCGGCAATAGTTTCTCTCTGTAGTAACACATGAGCTGGCTCGCCTTTGTATATCCTGCACATCACACATGTTATATGACGCGGTCCCGTTAGCCCTGGAGATAGAATAAGCGGTCCTTTCTGCTAATGGAGTGAGAATGAGGATAAGGGGGAGCAGGCGCAAGGCTCGCTGGAGGTGAAATCCACCAACAGACGCTAACGTGGGGCCTAGAAGATTGTTTCATTGTTGTTGTTGTTTTCCTGTTTGCACAAACATGCAGGGTAGGTTTGGTATTTAAAAAGTGACATTTTAAAAAATATATATTTTATTGATTTTTTAGAGAGGAAGGGAGAGGGATAGAAAGTTAGAAACATCAATGAGAGAGAGACATCAATCAGGTGCCTCCTGCACGCCCCTCACTGGGGATGTGCCCACAACCAAGGTACATGCCCCCAACCGGAATCGAACCTGGGACCTTTCAGTCCGCAGGCTGACGCTCTATCCACTGAGCCAAACCGGTTTCGGCAAAAAGTGCCATTTTAATGGATGACACAGATCAGGGTACGAAGATAAGGAAGGAGTCCTTGTCTGAAGAGACTGTGGGAGAGAGACACGTGCCAACACACCATTCGAAATACAATGCAGGGTGTGTGGGAAATGTTAGAAGAGCGATGGACACGGAATAGGGAGGCACTCTGCATTGGGGTGTCAAGGTCACAAGAGAGGGTGGCCTACCTCACTGGTCTCACTTTGGAAAACAAGTTACCCCCTCGGTTGTCACTTAAGAGTTAAACTCTCCCAAGGAGATAACAGAATCAAAGAGCTGAAAGGAGACCATGCCCCAGTCCTCTCATTTTATACACGAAGAAACTAAAGCCGGAGGTTAAATGACTTGTCCAAGGTCACACAGCGTTACCGACTACATGGTGCCCCTTCCCCAATTCATATACTGACACCCTAGCAATGTGACTGCATTTGGAGACAGGGTCTTTCCAGAGGTCATTAAAGTTAAGTCATCACAAAGGTGGGGCCCTAATCCAATAGAACTGCTGTCCCTATAAGAGGAGAGAGACACCAGGGATGAGCCCACAGGGATGAGGACCCGGCAAGAAGCTGGCCAAAACTGCAAGCCAGGAAAACAGGCCTCAGGAAAAACCAAACCTGCCAACATCTCGATTTTGGATTTCCAGCCTCCAGAGCGGTGAGAAAATTAATTTCTGTTGTGTAAGCCACGGGTCCGTAGCATTCTGTTACAGCAGCCGGAGCTAACAAATGTGCACAGCAAGGAAATGGGCTGGCCTCGGGCAAACTCCCAGGATTCCACTTTATTATTTTATTTATTTATTTTAAACAATAGTTTTCTTTCTTTTTTTCTTTCTTTCTTTTTTAATGTATTTTACTGATTTTTTACAGAGAGGAAGGGAGAGGGATAGAGAGTGAGAAACATCGATAGAGAGAGACATCGATCAGCTGCCTCCTGCACGTCCCCCATTGGGATGTGCCCGCAACCAAGGTACATGCCCTTGACTGGAATCGAACCTGGGACTTTTCAGTCCGCAGGCCGACGCTCTATCCACTGAGCCAAACCGGTTTCGGCCTCCACTTTATTTGAACACTACTCTTTCCCTTTCTCATTCAGCGAACAAGTGTCAAAAAAGATGTGCATGTTAGTGATGACAAATGTCCGCCTGCACGATAGAGATGCGACATGGCATGATTAATATTTAACTTTTTCCTCTTTTACCTGTAAGGAGCAAAGCAGAGCAATCTATTTCTCCTCCTCTCCTCGTCTCTCCTCCTTGAAGATTAGCATCTAATGGGCAGTGAAGTGATAAGGATGAGCTAAGAGCGGAGGCCAGTGCCTGGACTCCTCCCCCAGGAAGCCACCATGCTTTGAAGGGCAGAGCTTTAGCGGCATGCTATGGTAGGTAACGTGATCTGCTTTGCTCAAGACCAAGTCCAACTTCTTTCTAGCATGCAGAGGCTGGGGAACCCAAAACTATACTTCCCAGATGCCCTTGCAGCTGGGTTTGTGTGGAATGAAGTCATGTGCAGAGGAAGGCAGGGTGCACCGCGTTAGTTTTGCTGCCGTGGGTCATGGCTACGTCAGTGTAATTCTCCAACCCTCGGCTACGAAGCAGCTTTGTGACTGTGCAGAGGCCCAGTTCTTCAAGGTGGTTTTCGAAGTTATTCCTGAAAGTTCAGCCCAGTGTCTATTCTGCAGCCTTCCCACATATTCAGCAAGGTCATTTAGTATTTATCTCGTTTCTTCATGAACTAGCAAGAGTAGATTCAGTTATCTGCAACTGCACCTTTAAAGAGTCAGATATCAATGCAATAAAATTTAGCTTGTGCTAACAAATAAACAATAAGAACTAGTGTTTGAGCACTTACTCTGATCAAAGTATGTTATGCATACCATACAATACAACCCTCAAAATACCTTGGAAAGTAGGTCTGAGTCTTTCTATTTCACAAATATAAGGACTAAGGTCACACAGCTGGTAAGTTACTGCCAGGGGTCAGGCTGAGAATCCAAAACTGTCTACACCCACACAGCTCACTGTCTACACCTACACAGCTCACTGTCTACACCCACACAGCTCACTGTCTACATTCATGCGACTGTTCAGCTGATTTCCCTGACAGGGCTTTCACTATTCTACTGTCTTCACCAACATAACTTTGCTCTTCCCAGAAAAATCCTAGCCAGGAAGATAAAAGTTGCAAATAACTCCATTATTCACTTCGTGGACTTCCCCCATAAAACCTACTTACAAGTGCCCAATTTTTCAATGCAGAGCATCAAATGATTATTGACACTCTTAAAGCCTTTGAAATGATTGGCTTGCTGTGTTCACTAATCTTCAGCTATTATATCTTGATCTTCACCCAATCCTAATGAAGACAGCCTAAAATCCTCATAATTCACTCTCCTCCCTCCAGGGTACTAGGACCCATCAAGGCAGCGTTCCCCGGACTGACACCAGCAATACGCTCAGCGTGGCCTCATCTGCAGGTCACTTGGTGGCATTCTGGGAGCCCCTGTTCAACCAGATCCAGATCTCCCTGTACTCTCTCCCCTCCACCTTGATGTTTCCCACTTGGGGTGCTGTTGTACCAGCAATGAGGTATTTCCCCCAGAAGGCAAGCTGCTCCCGAGTTTGGCGCAGAAAACCGAGCTGTATTGGACCCTGGTCTCCCAAACATCTCATCTGCTCTTCCCAAGCATCACATCTCCCGGGCTCTGTCTGCTCTACATCAGGGCCCCAGCGCTGGGGGAGGGGAGACTCCTGCAATAAGCTGGACTTTGGCACGGTGGGTTATAAGAGCAGAACCCCAATATCAGGTGAAGTCTAAGTGCAGAAACCCTCCAAAGAGTTTATGTCCCTCTCATGGGCCCACACCTGGGTGTTTTCATAGTTTGAATGGAGCAGACATGGCGATGAAGCAGCCCATCAGCTGGACAAAATACGGAGTGACTTTTTAATGCCAGAGCCTTGCAGTCCCATCATGTGTTTGGAATCAAATCTAGGTAAACTGAGGCTGCGGATGAAGGAGGGTAATGAGAGGAGACAGTATCATAACGCTGCATCTGGTCTTTACTTTGTAGCTCATAACGCACTTTTACACACAGCTCATTTCCGGTCCCATCAACCCAGGGCGCCCTCACTTTACAGACAGAAAAACAGAGCGTCCTCCCTTGTCAATAGCCAACTAGGGAAGGGGAGGGCCAGGACCCATCCTGTTTCCTAACTTCAGACACAGAGTCCTTTCCAGAACACATCCACCCATGAGCAGGGCAGGTGGGGGGAGGGAGGGACAGAAAGAAGACTACCTAGCTTCCAATCCTAGCACTGCCACTTTTAAGCTGAAAACCCATAGGTAAACTTCTTAACTCCCTCTGCCTAGATCTCCTTCCCTGTAAAGTGGGGATAACAACAAAAATCACAGGGTCGTTGTGTTGATAAAGGTCACGTGCCATAATACACTTTTCCCCCAACAAGGCCTAGCTCAATCAACGAGACGTGTTCAATAAACATAAGCTATTATTGTTATCCTGGCGGTCAGACATTCACATCTTTGCACTTCGCCAATGGAGTATTCTGTCATCTTGGAATCTTTTTCCCAGATCCCAAAAATACAGCCTCAAAAAAACAAACCCAGAACTGTTCCCACAGGTGGGAAGGATCACAGAGAAGCTGCCTTTTCACTAATGGTTACAAATATCGCCACATTAACCTCCTAGAGAGCACAGATGGTGAAAGAAAGGAACTGTCCCCACTGCTTTGCTGAGACCTGAGAAAACGCGAATATGAGCAGACATGATAGGTGAAATCTCAGTTTGATGACAGGGGGAAGAGGAGATCATCAGAGGGCCCTAGGGAGGGGGTGCCGAGCAGAAGTGAGAAACGCCATGGATGTAGAACTTAGTAAAACTTACAACTGATTTGGAATCCGGTGTAAAGCAGGCACAGGATATTATGTAACAGGGACAGGAGAGAGAGGCAGCAGAATTAAGCTGACTGGCAAGGAGAGACAACAGCTCAAAGCTCGAGTTTCAACCTTCACTGGCAAAAAGCACAGGGAATAGGGATTCGCTGGACAGTTTCCTGACAACCAACTAATGAACTTGGGTGAACAGAATATGCACTTCAAAGAGTTTTGTGCTTCGGGTGTTCTGTTCTTTTTAATTTACAAACTTATTATGAGGGAAGGATACAGAGACCTGAGGGTGTGTGATAGAAAGAGCTCTCTCACTTCAACGCCCCAGGTACTACAGTGAGAACCTTGACCCCACCACCCAGGAGCTCTGTACTTAACCTCTCTGCACCTCAGCTCAGTCATCTGTGACGGTGCCTAGCTGATGGTCTTGTTATGGAAATTAAATGAAATAACCAGTGGGAAGGGATTCCCTGTCCACAATAATCAGGTAATACCTGTCGGTGATGGTAGAAGATGGCATGAAGCTTCTTACATCAGATGAGGAAAACTTACATGATGACGGAGATTCCAAAATAACAAGTTTTATTTATTTATTTATTTATTTACTTATTTATTTACTTATTTATTTAAATATATTTTATTGATTTTTTACAGAGAGGAAGGGAAAAGGATAGAGAGTTAGAAACATCGATGAGAGAAAGACATCAATCAGCTGCCTCCTGCACGCCCCCTACTGGGGATGTGCCCGCAACCAGGATACATGCCCTTGACCGGAATCGAACCTGGGACCTTTCAGTCCGCAGACCGACGCTTTATCCACTGAGCCAACCAGTTTCGGCCAAAATAACAAGTTCTAAAGCAGTTTTGAGGGGAGAACTTGGGTGAATGCTCTTTGCGACGAGTAACAAAAGTGGGGGTGCTCTGATGAATCTCCCTGCTGCCTATCAGCACGGCCCAGCCAAGCCTCAGCGAGAAGAAGTAAATAATTGAAGGGTTATATTCACAGAATTGAGAGGTGAGAAAAGCTTGGAAGGAACACTGAAAGCGCTACTGGAAAGTGAACCAGTTTAAGCCCTGCCATATTTGAAACTGTCAAATAACTTTTTGGAACCCAAGTATTCATTCCCAAGAAAAGGAACTCTCAGCAATAAAGTTACAAGCACACTCAGACATACTTCACTTTATATAAGGGGAACATTACTGAAGGTGTGGGTTAGCAATAAAATAAGTCAGACAGAGAAAAATACAACCTTGGACAAGGACTTACATTTCCTGTGCCTCAGCTGTCTCATCTATAAAATGGGGATAATAATGGCAGCCACCTTGAGTTGTTGTAATGATTAAATGAGTGGATACAGCTAAAGTTATTGCGACAGCACGTGACACATAGCACTAGATAAATGTCAGTAGTTGTAGTATCAATTACATAGAATATCCTCCATACATAGAGTTCCCCCAAATCAGATAACTTTCTTTCTTGGTAACTGCTGGTTATTCTCTTCACAGTGCTTATTAGTATCTGAAATTATTTATATTTGTTTGTCTTCAGTCTTCTCCCACAAAAAAAAAACAAACACAAAAAAACGTTATCTCCATGACAACAGTGACCCCCATCCTTCTTGTTCAATACCCCCTGTCTGGTTGCCCTGGAACATAGAAGGTTCAATAAACGTTACCAGGATAAATGAACTGCAATTACCACTGTCCTTTACTATTTCAATTATTTCCATTTTGGAGATTGAAAAAGCAAGCTTGCACAGCGAGAGATACTGTGTTATACATATCTGTTTGATCCTTATTTTCTGATGGCACCAGTGGCAAGGGTTTGGAGAGAAAAGGATTTATCTAAAAATGTATTTGTAGCTCTTTGATTTCCCCAGTTAGAGTGACAAAGGACTTTTGCATTTGAAAAGAATAGCAAACAAAAGTCTCTCTTTTAAGTCCCTGGAAATTTTTACAAGAAAATAGGCCTTTCCAACAGCTTCTATCTCCATTGTCTTTTTTTGTTCCTGCTCCCTCTTCTCTTTGTTGCCACTCCTTATCCTGACATTTAGAGCAAAATTTCCAGGAGAGATTGAACAGTGATGCGTCAGCACCATGGACAGCAACGTGTACATTGGCATGTTGAATACCCGTTTTAAGGTTCAGAAGATGAGGACTGCAGGTGTTCAAAGTTAAGGAACACCCCATATAAATTCATTTATTTTGCTATGAACTGCACTGTGTGTTATGCATTTGTTTGTTTGCTTGCTTGTTTGCTTGCTTTATCAAAAGCGAATGAATTTGACTTCTTTATAAGGAAACTACAGTTTGAGTGCCTACATGTGCCGGTCACTGTGTTGGAGGTTTCATATATTTCTTTTCTTATTTAGTTCTCATATTAACACCACAAGAGTACTAGATGTAGAGCCAGCCAGAAAGCTCTAGGTTTAAATCCTGACGCCACCTTGGGAAGTTACTTAACCCCTGTAAGCCTCTTTCCTAATCTATAAAATGGAGATGGTATCTCCTATCGGTCTGAAAAAACCCAGTCTAAAACTCCTCTTTATAAGAAGTATTCCTACCTGTAATACTGAGGTGATAACTGCATCCTGTAGGTTGAACGGGAAGTTAGCATAGCACAAAGGTAAGAATGAACGTGCCAAATTTGGGAGATAGTGAGAAGACCACCCTGATAGCAATGAAGAGGAAGAAACAGAACACAAGGGTTGCCGAAACTGGTTTGGCTCCGTGCCTAGAGCATCAGCCTGCGGACTGAAAGGTCCCAGGTTTGATTCTGGTTAAGGGCATGTACCTTGGTTGTGGGCACATCCCGAGTAGGAGGCGTGCAGGAGGCAGCTGATGGATGTTTCTCTCTCATCAATGTTTCTAACTATCTCTCTCCCTTCCTCTCTATAAAAAAAATCAATAAAATATATTTTTTAAAAAGAACACAGGGGTTGAATATGTGGGTGGGAAAGGGCAAGAGCCAAATTTCAGAGGGCCTTGAAAGCCAAACCAGAAACTTCAGCTCCATCACAAACCTTGAAGAACCTCTCCAGTGGCCAAGACTACATTTTCCGTTTCTTTCTCCACTCCTTCCCCCTTTCACGAGCTACCCTGGAGCTACCAATAGTAAGGGTTTAATAAATGCAAATGTATCAAAGGATGGTTTTGATGTAGTGCCGGGAGTTCTTTTTCCCAGCCTTACAAAGGGTTCAGCATTCTGGGGAAAGGGCCTGCATGTAGATGATTAAAAAGGAGTCCGTGGATGAAAGATAGTTTTGAAAGGCATTGAGGGTCAGAGAAGTTTCCAGCTGAAGGAGCTAGAAGGCTCTCCTCCTTGACCAAGGACCTGTACTTTTATTAAACACAATTTGTCCCAAGGCAAGGTGGAAATATACACTTCAAAGGGTACGGTATCAAAGGGTATACAGAAACATGGTCAGATTGGGGAATAGCCTAAAAGCTGTTCAGGTGCTTGGCCAACAGGAGGCAATAAAATGCCTTGAGCTGTCTGGCAGTTAACAATCCTATTCAGGTTTGGGGGAAGTGCCTTTTAGCCATTTCCAACAGGTAAATAAACTACATGTGACTCAACCCCGTTGAGCTCCCCAAGCTTCACCAACCTTTTGGTAAAACTCATGTAATTATAACATGCTGGAATTGGTTCTCGGCAATGTAGCTAATGGCCTCAGAGGCATCCAAAAAGATTACAACCTGCTGTAATTATGGGCTAGCTCTAACAAGAGGAAATGGAAGAGAGGTAACTCTGAGGTCCTACAATTTGGTCCAAAATGTAACTGCACAAAACCCAAGGGAGAAATGGAAATGTTCCTTCTGGTTTCAAGGTACAGGAAGCCTCTGCCCATAATATTCTCTACACTTGTTCAACCAACAACTATTTAACAAGCATTCATTAAATGCCAGGCATTGTGCTAAGTAAACCATAGGGCTGAGACAGATCTGGAGCCTATAGTCAATAAACTTTACATTCTAGAATGGGAAGACAGATGCTCTCTCTCCAAAATGCCCAAATAAACTATAAAACATCCCTCACTAGTTGAAACTATGAGAGTTCAGATATAAATCTAGATAGTGAGGGATGCCACCCAGCACATCAGTTGCTCTCCAAGCTTCATCAAAAGAGTTCTCTTGTGTAGTCAAAGTTCAGATGGTACTGATTTACTTAATAAGTAATTAAATCTACACAGTTCCTGAGTTTGGTAAGAGTAGCCTAGCCCTGACTGGTTTGGCTCAATGGATAGAGCATCGGCCTGTGGACTGAAGGGTCCCAGGTTTGCTTCCGGTCAAGGGCATGTACCTTGGTTGCGGGCACATCCCCAGTAGGGGGTGTGTAGGAGGCAGCTGATCGATGTTTCTCTCTCATCGGTGTTTCTAACTCACTATCCCTCTCCCTTCCTCTCTGTAAAAAAATCAATAAAATGTATTAAAAAAAAAAAAGAGTAGCCTACTTGCTGAAATAGACCGATAGAGAAAACAACCGAGAGGCTAACATGGGGGAAAGAGAGGAGGTTCTTTCCTATGCAGCAGAATGTCCAGTGGGGAGTTGGACTGTCAATTGCTCAATGTGGTGGTTGGGGGTGGGGGAGGAAGCAAAAAAGTATCTAAGTTATAAGCTCTACCAACTCTAGTCAACCACATACATTTCCTCACAGGAGTTTGTGTGCGTCACCAGGGTGAAGAATCAACCTTCCTACCCCCTGACCCTCACAGTTTATGTACGAAGAGGTCCAGCATGCCGAGACCGGTTTGGCTCAGTGGATAGAGCGTCGGCCTGCGGACTGAAAGGTCCCAGGTTCGATTCCGGTCGGGGGGCATGTACCTTGCTTGCGGGCACATTTCCAGTGTGGGGTGTGCAGGAGGCGGCTAATCGATGTCTCTCTCTCATCGATGTTTCTGACTTTCTAACCTTCTCCCTTCCTCTCTGTGAAAAATCAATAAAATATATATATAAAAAAAATTAAAAAAAAAAAGGTCCAGCAGTTCTATGTGGTGGTCTTGTAAGGAGTGCACTTCGTGTGAAGAGTCCATCCCCTCCCATGATTCCCTTTGCAGAAAGGGAAGGGGCATATGCTCACTGTGGCAGATTACCTCCAGAGACGGTGCCAACAATCCCTCCCCTCCCTGCGTGCACATGCTCCATCCAGATGTGGAGTCTCTTTCTCCTCCCCCTGAATCTGCTCTAACAGAATGTGGTGGAAGAAATGTTCCAGGACTTCTGAGCCCTGGCTTGACAAATCCTGGCAGCTTCTGCTTCTCTCTGGGAGGAAGCCAGGTGCCACGTAAGAAGTTGAAGAACTCAAAAGACCTTCCTGCTACGTGGAAGCCAAGCTAGCAATGTGGAGAGACCATGTAGTGGAGACTTGAGAAACCCATAAATATATGGCCCCAGTTGAGCTATCCAAGCTGGCCCCCTGCTGTATAAACCATCCCAGACATGATGATACATAATGCGAGTCATCGCCACCGTGACCTGTGGAATGGGATTCATGAGAAAAAGGTCCAGCCAGCTCATTCCTGGGTAAGTCAAACGACGCATGTGTTCCATTTGGGGCACAAGGCACCCCTGAAAATTCTTCTCTCAATGTGGCCGTCAGGGTGTGACTAACAGAAGAGATTGAAAAGACGAAGGAGTTCAGAGGGGGCCTGGGCCAGGCCTGGTCAGGTGATAGTGGAGACAGACAGTGTAGGGCAGCTTCCTGGAGAGTCGCTATATAATACTAAAACATTTTCACATCAGACTCAATCCCATTCATAAGGTAACTTATGGTATGAAAATTAATCTTTATTAAGGGTTCACTAGCAGGCCAGGATTGTGTTAAATGCTTCCCATGCATGATCTCATTTCATCCTCAAAAAGGATGTCATGAGGTCACTGTTATTAGTATCTCTGGTTTATAGGTGAGGAGAGCAAGGCTCAGAGAGCTTACATGACTTGTCCATAGTCAAATGGCAGAACTGGGGTTTGAATCCAGGTCAGTCTGGCACCGTAGCTCAAATAAACGTCAAGATCTGGCAACTGGCCTTAACCGGTTTGGCTCGGTGGATAGAGCGTCAGCCTGCAAACTGAAGGGTGCCAGGTTCCATTCAGGTCAAGGGCATGTACCTTGGTTGTGGTCACATCCCCAGTAGGGGGTGTGCAGGGGGCATCTGATCGATGTCTCTCTCTCATCAATGTTTCTAATTCTCTATCCTTCTCCCTTCCTCTCTGTAAAAAATCAATAAAATATATATTAAAAAAAAAAGATCTGGCAACTGCAAGTGCAACAGCTGCTACTTCAATTGCATGTTTAAGTCCTAATAGACTTTTATTTTGTGTGCATATATTTATTCAATACAAACTTCATTGGTAATTTTGAAGAAAGGTTCAGTAAACATAATATGTGTGATGCTCTTTTGAATTATTTTTGCTGTGTTATTTTTTATATTTTAATTTTCAAAATTTATTTTGGCAACATAAACGGGGTTAAAAAAGGAAAGTTAATAAATAGGTTGCAATGCTCCACCCCTAGAGATACCAAGAAAGAACGAAACGAAAAGTGTGTGGAAGAAGTTTGATAGCGCTCTGGAGTTCTTCCTTCAGACTGCTCTAAAGATTCTAACTCCTTTTTTATTATTTTGGAGAATGGAGGGGTGTTTCTTTAAAACTGAAATCATACCATGGTCACAAGACAGCCGGGTTTGACATGGGCTGCAATAACATCTGAGTTTTCTCAAAAAGAGTGTCGCCTGCTTATGCATCAAGTCATATATTCAGGGGTGACGCTTTAAGTTACCTGTTGCATGTTGGGTTGCTTCCAAGTTTATTGTTACCCACCTGGTGCTGGGCAGTATTCTAAGTACTGGAGACACAACAATGGATTTTTTTTTTAAAGTCTTTCTCTTGTGGCATTTAGGTGGGGAAGAAAATTGAACAGGATCAAAAGTGCTGAGTTCAATGAAGAAGAGAAAGTAGGATGCAGCGCTGAGTAGTCAGGGAAAGCTTCTCAGAGACGGTGACCCTGGAGCTGAGATCTGAGTGATAAGAAGGAGTAACCATGGGAAGATCTGGGGAAGAGATTCAGGCAAAGAGAACACCAATTGCAAGGGTTCTGGGGTGGGAATGAGGTCGCTGTGTTTCAGGGACAGGAAGAAAGATACCCTGTTTGGAACATGATACCCCACAGGAAAAATTACACAAGGGGGGGATTTAGAAAGGAGGCAGGAGTTCCATCACAGGGTGCTCTGGTTACTATAAGGATTCTGAGTTTTATTTTACTGAGATGGGAAGCTATTACGGGCTTTTAAACGAGCGAGTGACATCATCTGAGTTGCGTATTTAACAGACCACACTGGCTATACTGTGAGGAATGAGTGGCAGCGTTTGGCGGAGATGAAGGCGAAAATAGAAGCAAGACGACCTGTGAGGAAATTATTCCAGTGGCCTGGGAAGGTTCGTGGCGATTGATCATGAGGAGGGGTGGGGGGGACGCTGAGAAGGAGATGGAATTGGAAACCATCCCTGCTGAGAGGGGAACGTGTCTGGGAGGAGTAGCCTCTAAACGCTGTGCTTTGGGCCTGTCAAGATGGGTATTAAACTGGAAAGCAATGCTGCAAAAGGGATGGCCGCTACTGCCACCCCCTGCGTGCTGTCATGGAGTCCCTGCCTCTCAGATATTCTAAAGAAGGCCACCCAGCGGTGGTCTGTCACTCGGTGACAGGTCAGCTGCCAGTTTTAAAGTGACATCCGCATTCTAATTTCTGGGAGGCTGTTAATACGCCGGACAACATTCCTCAAGGACTAGATGTGTAGGAATGTTTTTACAACCAGGTATAGTTCTGCTTTCTTTGCGTTTCATAAAGAAGGCATTTTTTTTTCCCTATCAGGATCACTCTGGCGTCAATGGCTGACTACGATGAAAAGCGATGCGACTGTAGACGCGGATAAATTATTCACATCATGGCCCACCGAACCACACAGCCTTTGCTCTTGCAGGAGATGTGCGTGTCTCCGCACCTTTGTGCAGGGGCCTGGCACTCAGCCGAGCCCGCAGGAGGAGAGGCACCAGGCGAAGTGGCTCTTTGCTGGGACTGCAACACGATCCAAAGGAAATCTGGTGTTGGGGGCAATGTTCATGTTCCCTGGCCACTTGTCACCCTCATTCTCTAAAGTGCGGTTCCTTCTCCTGCAATGCCAACAGGAAACCCGAAGGCACTGAGGCGCTCTCTGAAGTCCAGAAAGCCCTCCGCTGCCAGCGTCTCTGAAGAGAGCCTGCAAAACTCCTGATTCACACTTCTGCGGCCTCGAAGTAGCTATTTGGCTAGTGTTCCTTTCCCTCCGGCAGGTCTAGCGAAGGGGAAAAGGGCATGCTGGTACTTAGAGTGTCCTCTTGCTTAAGCCTTCCAGGGATTCTCTAAAAAAAAAATATTACTTAACACCATGCAAATCCCCAGCCTTTGTGTTCGTGGGATAATGGGTTTATGGCCCATGAGTGGATTATGGCTTTTCCACTAGGAAGGGAAGAATATCTGTCAAATCCATTCGTTCTGGTCTTTTTTGGTCGGTGGTTCCTTGCATGGGGTTCAGAATAAAGTATATCTCTACAATTGTTTTTATTTTAATATCAGGGGTCATCTTCTCCAAGAAACAAAACCAACCCTGATGAACTGAATAGCTATGAGGATGTAAAGGAAAGCTTTCAGGAACTCCTAGACACAACAAAGAAGGGCAGCGAATTAGGCGTGGAAACCAGGCAGGTCTGCAGGCTCTGGAAACAGCTTCTTTGAGTTCACTTCTCACCCCGAATGCATGCCAGAACCACCAGGGGAGATTTTAAAGCTTTTAAAGGATATTGATGTCTTTTTAAAAAAAAAATTAATAAATCTTTATTGTTCAGATTATTACAACTGTTTCCCTTTTTTCCTCCATAGCTCCCCTCCACCCGGTTCCCACCCCACCTTCTGCCCTTACCTTCCCCTCAATGTCCTCATCCATAGGTGTATGATTTTTGTCCAGTCTCTTCCCATACTCCCCTCATCCCTTTCCCCCTGAGAATTGTCAGTCCACTCCCTTTCTATGCCCCCGATTCTATTATATTCACCAGTTTATTCTGTGCATCAGATTTTTTTTATTCACTTGATTTTCAGATTCACTTATTGATAGATATGTATTTGTTGT
The DNA here is from genome assembly GCA_011751065.1 of Lasiurus cinereus. Classification (NCBI taxonomy): domain Eukaryota; kingdom Metazoa; phylum Chordata; class Mammalia; order Chiroptera; family Vespertilionidae; genus Lasiurus; species Lasiurus cinereus. The sequence continues at coordinate 3,767,941 of JAAGEH010000043.1, read as the reverse complement.
TCATAATTTTTATCTTCTTCTTCCTCTTCTTAAAGAATACCTTTCAGCATCTCATATAATACTGATTTGGTATTGATGAACTCCTTTAGTTTTTTCTTGTCTGTGAAGCTCTTTATCTGCCCTTCAATTCTGAATGATAGCTTTGCTGGGTAGAGTAATCTTGGTTGTAGGATCTGGCTATTCATCCCTTTGAGTATTTCTTGCCACTCCCATCTGGCCTGCATCGTTTCTGTTGAGAAATCTGCTGACAGTCGTATGGGTGCCCCCTTGTAGATAACTGTTTTTCTCTTGCTGTTTTTAATATCCTTTCTTTGTCTTTTGCTCTTGGCATTTTAATTATGAGGTATCTTGGTGTGGTCCTCTTTGGGTTCCTTTCATTTGGGGTTCTGTGCACTTCCTGGACTTGTAAGTCTATTTCTTTCACCAGGTGGGGAAAGTTTTTAGTCATTATTTCTTCAAATAGGTTTTCAGTATCTTGCTTTCTCTCTTCTTCTGGCACTCCCATAATTCTGATGTTGGTATGTCTGAAGTTGTCCCAGAGGCTCTTTACACTATCTTCATATTTTTGGATTCTTTTCTCTTTCTGCTTTTCCAGTTGTTTTTGTTTGTTTGTTTTGCTTTTTGTATTTCAAAACTTTGACTTGATTCTTATGATCCTCTAGTCTGCTATTAGATCTCCATATAATATTTTTTATTTCAGTCAGTGTATGCTTAATTTCGAGTTGGTCCTTTTTCATAACCTCCAGGGTCTTGTTAAGTTTATCAGCCTTTTCTAGAAAACTCTTAAAAAACCTTGTAACTGTGGTTTTGAACTCTATATCCAGTTGTTTGCTTTCCTCCATTTCTTTCATTCGTAAGCTATTTCTTTGTCTCCACATTTTGGCTGCTTCCCTGAGTTGATAGAGTGGCTTTGTGTGCTAGGTGTCCTATAGGGCCCAGTGGCTCAGCTTCCCCAGTTACTTGAGGTGGACACTCTTGGATAACCCCTTTGTGGGTTGTGTGCACAGTTTTGTTATAGTTAAGCCTTGATTGTTGTGGTATCACTGGGAAGAATTGACCTCCAGGCAATTGGCTGTGAGAATCAGCTGTGTCTATGCTGGGAGAACTTCTGTGCTGGAGACACCCTTATGAGACAAGACTTGTAAAAGCCTCTGTGTTCAACTTGGATGGGGCAGCATCTCAGGGTGGAGCAGTCAGCATTGGTTTCCCATCAGCCCTGCCCTAATAGACCTTGTGTCTGTGTCCCACGGTAATAGTTGCAAGTACCTCGAGTTCTGCCTGCTGCCAGACAGTCCAGTTTATCCCTGAATGAGTCTGGGTCCCCAGAGTCTCACCCAGAACTGGAGTTCAGTGTAGTCAGGAGCTTTTGTCTCCCTCCCGCTTGAAAAAGCCAGCTGTGTACTCAGTTGCCTGCCCTCTCTGCCGGCGCGCCTTAGTACTTCTGCCGGCATGCCTCGGGGTACTTCTGCCTTCCACAGTTCCTCTGAGTCTCAGTGTGCTTTTCTCTTTCCTGACAGTCCAGTTTCACCCCATATGAGTTTGGGTCCCCAGAGTCTCGCCCAGAACTGGAGTTCAGCCCAGTCAGGAGCTTTTGTCTCCCTCCCACTTGAGAAAGCCAGCTGCACACTCACTTGCCAGTCCTCTCCACACAAGCGTCTCAGTACCTCTGCCTCCTGCAGCTCCTCTGAGTCTCAGGCTGCTTTTCTCTTTCCTTCTCATTGTAGAATTTCCACTCAGCCAGCCTTCCTGTGGTTCTGGATGATGTCCGTTTTGTCTTTTAGTTGTAGTTTTGAAATTATTGTGTGCAACAGTTTAGGTGTTTACCTATGCCGCCATCTTGGTTTCTCCAGGATATTGATGTCTTGAGGTTCTAATTTTATTATCCTGGGAGGGGACTACTCTTGTCAGAGACCTGCTGTTAGAAATGATGCTCTCCCATCATCTACAATCCCTTAGTCATGCTGACCAAGACTTACTAGTAAATCCCAGGAGAAAGAAGGTACCACTGGCTTAGGTTGATTCATAAGCCTGCCCCTTGGCAAGGGGAAGACAGGGAACCTGGTGACCAGCCCTGCCAGACCATGGCATCATTGGGGAAGAGGTAATTCCCTAAATAGAGACTGTGGTGCTATTAGGAGAGCAAATGGAGGTGAGGCAGCCAAAATGTCAAAAATGCCAAGTCTCCACCATCCTCCCCATCCCCCCATCCCTCCCCATACAAAGGCATAATTTAACTCATACACAATAATGACAAACAGCCCCCTGACTCTGGAATTTTGTGTTTTATCACAACCATCCTTTCAACAGAGCAGAGAGATAGCTGTACAACGCCCCCAGCCTGCATGAATATGCACCAAGACCTGCCGTCAATACTTTAACGAACTGGAGGTGCAGGTCAGAGAATGAGGAATCCTGCTCTTTCTACCTTTGAATTAGAAATCATGACAGCCAAAACCAGTTTGGCTCAGTGAATAGAGCGTGGGCCTGCGGATTGAAAGGTCCCAGGTTCGATTCCAGTCAAGGGCATGTATATTGGTTGCGGGCATATCCCCAGTGGGGGAGTGCAGGAGGTGGCTGATCGATGTCTCTCTCTCATTGATGTTTCTGACTCTCTATCCCTCTCCCTTCCTCTCTGCGAAAAATCAATAGAATATATTAGAAATCATGACAACTGCATGGACTCCCACTAGGAGAAAACACCGTTTTCCTGATGGTGAACATGAACTGCATCATCCCCCTCCCCGACTCTGTGTTATTCGGCAAATATTCATGCTAACCATGCTGAAACGGTTACTCCAAACCGCACCGAGAACCGGCCACCAGAGTGATTGGTATTCGCCTGGTGACGGTACTGCGGAAGGAGAGGATAATGAAGAGAGCACGTGGGGTCGCGCTGGATCGGAAACGGGGTGCCTGTGCCTGGGACAATCCAATCTCACGTGGCTGAGGAAGCAGAACTAACACGGCGACCTCTGCAGCCCAGTTATCATGGCTGCTGACATCTCTGATCGCCTGAGACCGCTGCCGTGTTTGAAAATAAGTCAAGCTTTCTCTGAGCACTCTAAACCACGAAAGGCAGAACCGTGTCCATGACTAGTACCCATGTGAAACTCTATTTGGGAACAGATGAGAAACACAGAGATTAGGGGAGGGGAGGGGAATTGAGGGGGAGATTGGGGAAGGGAGGGGACTTCTTTAAATCCTGCCCCATCCTATCCACATCCTGGTCTCCATTTCTCTTCACTCCAAGCGTTCTTAATCCAGGGTCCAAAGACGCCGTGACCTCACTGACATCAGATGGGAAATTCTGCCGATGTATGTCTGCCTGGCAGAGACGCCACAGGTCCCATTAGACATGTGAGGTTTGGAGACTTAGCCCCACACATGTACAGAAACTTTACCTTTTTCTTCTTCTGGCCCATTTTGACTACCTTCCTGGGCCTCAACCTCTGCAAATCAATCTTGAACTTCTAATAGAAACCAGATCTCTCCTCCAGTACTTGACTGCCAATCCTCTTTTTCTTGTCCGTGATCTGTCACTGGTCAAAACTGGAGGGACCAGCAGCCTCAGGTGACCTCACGGGCCAGCCACTTCGAGGAGGAGTGTCTTTAAAAGGGGGTTGACACCGTCTTGTTTTCAGCCAGCTGGGACCCTCAAAAGTTCCAATTCCTTAGAGAAAACGGGCTTTTCTATAGGAAAATAAAATATGCAAAGCGTTTTGTTGGGGAAGAATATACTTTAGGGCTTTTGTTTTGGTTTGGGCTGCAAACGTACTCCCAGATTCCAAATCTAGGACATACAAGAACATAGCCAAGTGGGAACCGCAACCAGTCAGTCTGGCTGGTTGGAACGTTAGAGATTACATGTTCCAGATCCTTCTCCTCATACCCCCCAAATTAGCCTCAGCCAGGCAGCTTCCTGTGTGTTTCTGCCACTTGGTCTTGCCTTCTCCTGCAGCACCATATGAACAGTAAAGGAACCAAAAGCATCAACAGCCCCACGGGACCCGCTGATGGCCAGCCAACAGTTTTCACGTCTCAGCCCAGAGGAGACGTAAATCCCCTTGTCAGCGCAACCTGCAGAGCAGGATTCCACAAAGCCTCTCCTTACTCTCGCTGCGGGCATTCATCACACTCTAAACACGTGAACTTAGCACCTAGTATAAATCAGACTCCGGGCCAGACATACACGTTTCAGATATGAAATGGTTTCAGCATTCAAGAATCTCAGACTCTAGTTGAGGAGTCAGCCTACCCTATAACTACAGTACGAAATAGTGAGTGGAATGACAGATAGGAACAAAACTCTAAAATAGACTGAGGACGGAGCAGACTGGTTCTGTTTGTTATACAAGAAGCAGACCCTTGCTATTCAACGTGTGGTTGACATTTCCTGGCTATTGATGTGAAATGCAGAATCTCAGGCCCCACCCCAGATCTACTGAAGTGGAACCTGCATTTCAGTAAGCTCCCAGGTGACTTTGAGGCATACAGAGTTGGAAAAGCTCAGTGTTAAAGGTCAACAAAAAAAGGCAGGCACCTGGGTCCCTGCTCATTTACCTAATTGTGTCTGCAACAAGGATGTGCCGGGAATAATCAGCGGGCAAACATTTTACATCTGTTGGAAGGTATGTGGATTTGGGGTTTAGAAAACGGGTAAGTAGAAGGGAATTAAGTGGTTCTATCAACTCTCACACCAGACTCAGCACCTTCATGGCCTGGTCTTGGGTAAGAGTGAGGAAAAATAATTAATGTATGTTCCTCAAATTTCATTTCCATAAAAATTGAGATAATTATAGAATCTACCTCTTAGGGTTATAAGTATCAAATGACTGCGTACGCAATCCATAGCATGCAGCTCCCCAACATTCTGAGCTGCCCAATTACCCGTCCTGTGTTGTACCATTGATGGTAAAAGTGGCACTGACTCGTCCTGGGAAGATGTAGAACTTATTCAGTCGGAGAGACCTGGGTTCGAATTCACGCTTTGCCACTTACCCTCTATCTGTGCAACCTTGAGTAAGTCACCTGATTTCCCCTAACGTCTTTCAAACTCCGCATCCATAAGAAGTAGTAATGATCTCAAAGACGGTCATGAGATTGTATTGAGATAATGGTTACAAGCTGTCTAGAAGAGATCACTGAGTGCCTGGCAGATAGCAGGAATCAGTAATGTTTGGGGTTTTCATTACTGATTACTTTGAGCTGTTGCAGTAGATGCTGGCCGGTTGCTCACCGAGCCCATCTTTCTTCAGGCCTGAGCACATATCTGGGTGTTTTCCAGACCTCCATTCTCTTCGGAGTAGCCATGGAATGTCTTGGCCCATGAGATGGAAGAAACAGATGCCACGTCCAGCCTGTTCCATCGAAACTTCCTCTGCAGCCTGCCCCTCTCTCCCATGGGATGTCGGGTAGAGAAGCTTTGAAAATCACGGCATAAAGATGGCAGCATCTCCATCAGCCTGGGCCCCTGCATGACCAGATGGGGCACAGCTATTATAATCACCTTCATTCCTGACTGGATGGTACACAGGTGAGAAACAAACTCCTACTGTGTTAAGTCAGCAATTTCAGGTTATATCTATTACAGTGGCAAGTGTCACCTAACTACACCGGGGCAGTACAACATTCAAATTTTTCATTGTTTACCTACAGTGATACTGGCATGATTTAATAACATAGCAAATGTGGAAATGCATTATAAACTGTAAAGTGCTATGAAAATGTAGAGAGAGATGGGAAAAAAAAAATCCCCAGATCTGGAGTTACGACCAAGTTCAAATCCAAGCACACCTGCACATCGAGTAGGTGATCTTGCATAAATTATTCATACCAGCTGAGCCAATCTAGGAAATGGAGATACGAGCTCTGAGACAAGGATGATGGATTGTTATAGGCGAATGCATTATAGGAATAAAAGCTGTTATTCCAGAGGCAAGATGACTCAGTGGTTAGGAGTTCAGCTTCCAGAGTTCAAACATTCAATCTCCTACTTCCTGTTGAATAACTGCAGGCAAGTTAATGTATACGCCCCAAATCCCATTTCCATAAAATGGAGATAATTATAGAGTCTACCTCTTATGGTTGTTAAGTATCAAGTGACTGGATATGCAGAGAGCTCCTAAAAGAATATCCAGCACAATGAATAAATGGTGATGGCTACAGGGGACAGCAAAGACAAGACAAGATGCAATGTCAGTGAAAAAGAGGATGAGTTTTGAAAGATGATTCTAGACTTAATTTCCAAGATTTCAACTACACCTAAGACACAGAGTTCTTCCTCATCCGCAAGCTCCCCAACCAACCCCGATCAGCTGTGGATGCTAATACACCTGACCTTGGGTGTTCAACTTCAGACCATTACATCCGTCTTCCTATCAGCCCAGGGGTCCTCAACCCTGCCCGCGCATCAGTGTCACAAGAAAAAAACGCCTGAAAAATGCTGATGCCTGGCCCACAGCCCTGGTTAATTAAGTCAGAATCTCTGAGGATGGAATCCAAGGACCACTTTTTTTTTTTTAAGTTCCCAAGTGATTCTAAAATGCATTCATAGTCACAAACCGATGCTTCAGCTCGTGGACTTTTGAGGGCAAGGAGAGAAAACAGCACTTCCAAAACTGAAATGCTAGATCTCTGTTAGAACATCCATCTCTCAAAGTCCCAGGGTATTTATTCAGTCATTGGATACATGCTCAGGTCCTCTGTGTGCTAAGGAGACAAAAGCAAGAGCTCACGGTCCCTGCTTCTAGGAGGAGGAGGAGGAGGAAGAGGAGGAGGAGGAAAGTGAGGAGAAGGATAGGCTCATCATCTAGCAAACAGCCTCCATCTAGAGGACTAGACCTCTTAGTCAGTACATATCACCTTCCCACTGCACAGCTCTGCCCCCCAAATCAGTCTCCATGGTCCCCAAGAGTCTGGTGGATGATCTACAGCTGGGGCGACGAAATGGTTAAGAACCTTCTCCAATGACTCTGTCCCTGCTAGAACCTGCCCTCAAAACTTTTGACCTCAAGCAAAACCACCAGCCTTTTCATTATGAGATGTTATCTTTTCCTAAAGGTCGGGCAGAGCAAAGAAATGCACTGTATTTATGACTGAGCGAATGATCAGTGACTATGGGGGTCCATGCGACACTTCCCGATATTCACCACAGGCAGGCTCTGTGGAAGATGCTCATGCCACTTGCTTTCATGGGCCCACAAAGCGTCTGATGGCCACTATGGAACTGCTAGGAGCTTAGGGGCTAAAGCGAGCCTTTGCTAGAAAAACGCTGAGCATACCGGTCCATCACCAGCATTCAGGTTTCTGTGACATACCTCATCGCCATCAGAAACTGAGTTTTGCAGGCAGCTCCTTGGGAAGAGTTATTCACAGAGTCTTTTTTTTTTTTTAATCTGGAAAGGCCTTGACATTTGAAAGATGTTAAAAGAATTGCTAGACGTAGGCAACGATTCAAAGGATAATTTGTCCTTCACGAGATGACAAAGTAAAAAGCTGTTATGATATCTCTTCTATCATTTATTAGCCTTTGCTAAAACACTGTTCTCAGTGTACCACTTGCTACCGAAACATAATTAAATGAATTATAATTTCACACGTAAACCCATTGCATAAATAGTTCTTTTTCTTTTTTCTTCTCAACAAGCTGAGTAGCAGCTGCGCCCAAGGGTTCCCTAAAAAGTCAAATGTCTTAAACTGACAGAAACAATAATAAAACCAAGCAAGGTCTGATCCTAAACCAACCTGAAAAGACAGAGGTTCTCAAAAGCGTTGTTGACTTCCAAGGGCCAATTGGCAAGATGACCAAATGCTCCTTCCTTCAGCCCAAGTTCTCCAATGGGGGGCGGGCTGAGTGGGACAAGAGCCGGTACCTGAGGATGGGAGCACCAAGGCTCCGGACAAAAACCTCCGGTCCAGGAACAGAGGAGGCCCAGATGCATGCCAGCGGGGTGAGTCCTACCTTCACAAGGTCTCTTTCACCATCTCTCAGCGTCATGCCACCTTCTCAGTCAGCTATTCCCTCCAGATAAACGTTTCCCATCCTTGGATACTCTGCCCACCCATATCACCCCAAAGTCATTCTACTCACGGCTGGGGTATTAATTTCCCAAAGGGCACCCCAGAATGTACGATTTTACTGCACCAACTCTAGTTCTCTTAACCACCCTTCAAACAAGATATTTGTTACTACTGGACTACCAGGAGAATTTCTCCAACCCTCTTATTCTATAAAGGACCTCATATTCTAGCACAACAGTACTATTAAGTAGGTTGGCTCATAAAGTAAAGGCCTTGGCTCCCAAACCGGACAGAGGCACACCAGAAGCATAGGATGGACAGAAAGGAGAAGGAAGGTAGAGAAGGGAAGGGGAGGGGAAGGAGAGAGAAAGGGAGGGGAAGGGAGAAGAAAAAAGAAAAAAAATAGAATGGGGGAGAAGGAACAAAAGGAAGAGATGGGGAGAAGATGACTGAGTGTGGTTTATCTCTCTCACGAGAACAACAGAAAAATACTGAATATTTAAAACCATTAATAATCAAGTAGAGTTTGTCCCAATCATGTTAATCTAGTACAAACTTTTTTAAATAAATTATAACACTGATTCTTTTATTTTTTTATTTTAATATATTTTATTGATTTTCTACAGAGAGGAAGGGAGAGGGATAGAGTTAGAAACATTGATGAGGGAGAGACATCGATCAGCTGCCGCTTGCATGCCCTCTACTGGGGATGTGCCCGCAACCAAGGTACATGCTCTTGACCGGAATCGAACCTGGAACCCTTCAGTCCACAGGCTGACGCTCTATCCACTGAGCCAAACCGGTTTCGGCAATCTAGTACAAACTTTTAAAAACTTTTTTATAATGTAGCATATCAAAGAAAGTCCTTAGATACATATAATAATTAATATGTGCCAACAAGGAACTTAATGAAATTCAGCATTGATTTTAATTGTTTTTCTAAATGGCACAGAATTGCCTTCTTAGCCTAATGGGAAAAATAAGTAAAGTTATTATGAAGTTTTAACTTGGAAACAAAACAACAATGCCCCACTGTCACCATCTCTATTTAATATAGCTCTAGAAATATTAGCAGATAACTGTTCAAGAAAAAAATAAAGTGCAAAAAATGACGAAGGCAAAAAAAAAAAAATAGAAGTATCAGTATTTCCAGATGACACATTTCTATACCTTGAAAATGAAAGTAAATTAACCGGAAAATAACTTGCTCAAAATTGTGGCTATTAAATAATCCTCGGAAACCAATAACCTTTGCTTATATGCATGCCAGACAGCTTAAAAATAAAGTTAGGGAAAATGCTATTTGCAATGGTAATATAAAACATTAAGTGCCTGCATATTCATTTAATTTGAGATGCAGAAGACTTATAGAAAACTGTAAAACTCTGTTAAGGGAAATAAAGCAGAAGTGAATAAATGGAGGGATGCTCCCTGCTCCAAGAGTCCAAGTCCAACTTCCTCTGAGAGACAGAGGAGGAGGCCTCAGGACTGGGCATTATGAGGGATCTGGGATGAACCCGTGGGTTTGGAAGGGGCCGTTAAGGGCTTAGCGATCATTCAGGTGCTAACGATGAATATATGTCCTGCGCTGACTTATAAATTAATTCAATATCCACTAAGATCTATTGGAACACATTCTAGAACCAGACAAGCACATAGTAAACCTTACCTGGAGGAATAAGGAATAACAGATTTTAAAAAAAGAAATGGAGGTAGATCCACTCCACTGGACTGTAAGCTGTAAATCTGCAGTGATGCCGCATTAAAAACAAGCGTCACTGGGCCGATGGACACTTCAGAAACGGAATCCAAACTCCAAAAGGCATGCAACAAATGGCATATTAGAAGCAATACAAAAATGGGGGAGGGGAGGAAGAACTACTGTTCAATGCCAGCTTAAGTAAAAATGATTGATTGTACCGTAGGTCCCAGTGATGTAAAATAATACATTTCAAACACAAAGAGAATTATGTATGAAAACGATCTAAATTATAGTAGAAATGAGAAGTAAAGATGAGAGCATCTTACTGTTAAAGAAATAAAAGAGAGAAGATTCATGGGTTTGAAGAATATATTTTTTAAAGTAAAGCATAACTGATAAAATGCTCACTATTCAAAATAGCATATATAAAAACTGATGTGAATATATATAAAAAGCCCAGATTCTAAGTGAGCCAGAGAATATGGTTCGCTTAGCTGGAAAAAAATCTAAACGGGGGAAGGGAGGAGGAGGGGGAGGTAGAGAAATGTACCAGCACTAGCTATTAAGACAAACAAACTAAAACAACTTTAAGACATTGCTAACACGTTAAATTAAAATAAATACAAATGGGAAACCTTAATGCTGATACAGTTATGATGCAGTGGAGAATGATGATGGTACCATGTCCTCTAAGTAGCAGCAAAGGTACATTCCTCCTTTCCTGTGATATCCAAGGAGGTAGCTGGGCTTCTGATGGGGGTGGCACATGGCTGCCAGGGAATGGAGCCATAAGCGCTCCAACCTTGCCAAACCGTGGCCCATTCCAAAGTTTTGCACAGAGTAACTAAGAGATCACAGGAAATGGCAGAACCAATAACTTTCAAATGAGCCATATGGACTCAGGCAATGAGCATCTTATGTTGCTCATGTGCACTAAAGACCAGAGATCCTTCCCCCAAATTTATTCCTTATTGCTGGAAGCTAATTCCAGCATGTCATCAATGCAAGAAGTTTCATCAAAAGGTTGACGGAACCTTGAGAACTGCCTGCTGGAAATGGCTAAGGGCATTTCCCCACACCGAAAGATTTGCATAGATGATTGCTTGCTGCCAGACAGCTGAGGGCATTTCAATCTACATGTTATTGCCTCCGACTGGCCAAACGCCTGAACAGTGTAGGCAGTTCCCCCAATCTGACAATGGATTCTGTATACTAAACTTTGCCTTTGACCTGTATATCTACTTTGCCTTAGGACAATTTGTGTTAATAAAAAGCAAGGGGTCCTGAGACAAGCAGAACTTGATTCCTCCAGCCAGGCTCCTCTGCCCCCACCTCCAAATGCCGTCCAAAATTATGTTTCATCTCTAGACTCTTTAATAATTTATAGCAATCCCTTCTCCAGATTCCTGAACCCTTCTAGATGCTGGACAAGACCCTCAGCACCTTATAACTCTGTTACAACCTTAAAGATAAAAGACAATACCCAAAACATGGAGTTCCCATATGACCCAAGAACTACACTTCTAGGTATATACCAAAGAGAAATGCAAACATACATAGACGCAAAAACTTGTGCCCAAATGTTCTTAGCAGCATTATTCAGAATAACCTAAAGGCAGCAGCAACCCAAATGTCTATCAACTGGAGAACGGTATATAAAGTGAGGCATACCCACACCATGCAATATTATGCGGCCATAAGTGGAATAAAGTGGCACATGCTACATGCTACAACATGGATGAACCCTGCAAACCTTATGCTTAGTGAAAGAAGCCAGTCACAAAGGAGTATATATTATATATTTCTATTTATTAAAATGTCCAGAATAGGCAAATCCATAGAGACAGAAAGTAGGTTGGTGGTTGCCTGGGGCTAGGAGGGTTAGAGGGCTGCTAATGAGTAAAAGGTTACTTTTTATTCTTTTTTATTTTCAAGGTTACTTTTTAGAGAAATGAAAATATTCTAAAATTATGACTGCATAGCTCTGTGAATCTACTAAAAGCCACTGACTTACATTCTTTCAAGGGTGAATTTTATGGTATGTGAATGATGTATCAATAAAGCTCTTAAAACACACACACACACACACACACGCCAGTAATATAAACCTCCCTCCTTCCCTGCTATGTGAAGGCTTATGACCAAATTTAGCTTGACTTAGAAAAACAGGCTAATAGAATGTTTCTTACAGTCCAGACTTTCACAGTAAGTTCCTGCCTGCTAAACATATTACAAGTTTTGCAGGAGGCAGCCGATCGATGTTTCTCTCTTTTCCCTTTCCCTTCCTCTCTCCAAAATCAATTTAAAAAATACTTTAAAAACACACGATTTAAATTGAGACCTTACTATAGTCCTCAGCCTCTCTTCTCCCACCCCTGCTTGGTCTTGCCACTCCTACCTTTCCCTGTTCCTTCGTCTCTCTTGTAATTCTCAATCAAAATGGGACCCGCATCAGCTCCTGCTTTCCCTCCCAACAATTCTGTGGAAGACGCACACCTCTTCAATCCCCACACCTAGGGTTCTGCTCTTAGCAACAGGAGGAAAGGCTGGATAACCGCAAGATCTCTCTTCGATGACAGTTCAACCGCGAGCCTTCTCTTCTCCCGCAACGCTGCTTTCCTTTCAGAGTTTCTAATTCAACTTTTCAGCTTCCCGCCGATCCCCCATTCTATTCCTGGCACCTCCCAGCCTTTCTCTGTGCTTCAGCCATCCAAGGACCAGCTTGTCACCTGCACAGCCCAGACCCCCTGCCCACTTGCTGCCTTACTTTGGGGTCAGATTTATTTTCACTCTCCACCAACCCTTTCTCATCCTGGATGTCTTCCAAGCCCAGCCCTCAGCAAGCCCTTTGTAGAGTCCACGTTCTGGCTCTTCTCCCGAGTGCTGCCCGGGAGAGGGGAGGCCAGGTGGCGGCCCCCGGGCGGTCTGAGCATGGCCTCCGTGCCCTCTGGCCCGGCTCGGAGCTCCCCCAGTCTCCACCAGAGCAGCTGCCGGCTCCTACCCAAGGCTCCCGCCCATCCTGACCCCGGCTGGCAAACCCACAGGCCATCACTTCCCCGCGCTCAGCTATGCTTCCTCTCTACTCAGGCAAAGGCCAAGAGGACGACGACATCATGATGAGCGCCACGGAAGAGAAAACTGAAGTTTTGTGTATAGATATAGATAGAGATAGATATACAGATATAGATATAGATATAGATATAGATATAGATATAGATATAGATATGTAGATGTAGATATAGATATAGATATGTAGATATAGATATATAGAGATAGAGATAGAGATAGAGATAGAGATAGAGATAGAGATAGAGATAGAGATACAGTGGTACCTGGAGATACGAGTGCCCTAACATACGAGATTTTTGAGATACGAGCCATCGAGCAAGCGATTTTTGCTTTGAAATACGAGCAACATTTGAGATAGGAGTCATCGCGAGGATCGGCCGGCTGCACACAACCCACCAGTTTACCGCGACTTGAGCGTCTCATAGTTTCCCACGCCTCAAGGTTACGGAACGAATTAAACTCGTATCTCGAGGTACCTCTGTATATAGATAGATAGATAGATAGATAGATAGATAGATAGATAGAGATATATAGATAGAGATGGAGATGGAGATGGAGATGGAGATAGAGATAGAGATAGAGATAGAGTTAGAGACAGATATATTCATATACCTCTGTCATTTTCTAACTGAGTGACTTTAAGGGGTAACCTGCTGAGCCTCTCCAAGTCCCAGTTTTCTCAGGGGTGGAAATGGGGATAACAGCGTTGTGAGGATTAAATGAGATAGTTCAAGACAGGGCTTGGCTGTGGCCACTCCATCAGTCCATATAAATCAAACCGTGGATGGTTCTTTACGTGAAGGGCACACAAAGCCCCCCTGGGGAAATGCCGTGACTCTGCGGGCAGCTCTTCACAGGCACAGCGCTGGGGCCTCCCGCTCCACCTCCCCTGTTGCTATGCAGCCTCTGCAGGCAGAGCCTGTTAGCTCGGCAAATCTGCTCCACGTGCTCATAACAGCTTTGCAAAGCCCGAGAAACCTCCCTCTCTCTCTCTCTTCCCCCCCTTCACCAGTTCAGCCCAATCTGTGTCTTCTCCAAGACAAAGCCGCAGTCCCCGCAGACCCAGCGGTGCAGAAAGCTTTGCCCACAGCGAGGGCTGCAGAGCCAGCGGGGCCTGAATAAACACTCTCGGGGCTCCGTTAGCCTGGCCTCCACAGCGGCAGCCGCAGGACTGACTGCAGGAGGGGGTGCGGTGACACCGTGGCCTCAGTGAGTTCAAGGTCAGGGGGATCCGCGTGCCGCTGAAGACCAGGAATTTAGCGTTAGAATCAGAATCCCCCTGTGCCCTGTTGTGGGGAAGTAAATCCCAGGGGAAAACTCAAGGCTTGCCCTTCCATGGGACAAGCCAACACCCCCTCTGGCTGGGTCCTGGCCTGCTGGTCCGCATGCACCTGCTCATCTGACCTGTGCTTCACAGGGCCCCACGCCACGCACCGTTTTAGCACAGCCCTGTGACCCTGGGGCTGTTTCCCGGCGCCATGAACTTGGACAAAGCTCGAATATGTTCCTGCGGTGACATTTGTGCGTTCAGCAAACATATATGGGCCAGGAAGTGTTCTGGGTGAAAGGGGTAGACTTGGTCCTTTGAGGGGCTCACAGTTCTGGCCCCCAATAGTTCCCCAAAGCAAATGGCACCTTAACGTAACTGGAAAGTGAAGAGGGCTTAGCCAAAGAGAATTGTGTGCATACGGGGAGGTGTGTGTGTGTGTGTGTGTGTGTGTGTGTGTGTTTCCCTGGGCATCCCACGCAGGTGTATTCCTCCACACATTATTCATCCCAGTGCCTTTCTAGAAACCCCCACACACATCTTACATCTTGAAATGTCTTGTGTTCCACCCCGTTGGGCAGAAGGTCACAGAGAACATTTCTGTGAATTATACCTCACTGGACTGCTACATCTTGTTAAACACACATTTACGCTCTCTGAGGTGTCTGAGACAGACTCCCCTGTGCTTCTGAAGCGAGGGGTCAATCCCAATCTCCCCAGTCCACACCTCTCTTCCCCGTGGATTAAGACCCCACCAAGAAGGCTGGGGGAGACTCCTCACGATTTTGCTCTCATCTTAGTAGACGTGGCTGGCCTGTGGCTGCCTTGGGCCTAGTTGCTGACTCTGAGCTGCTAAGAACCCAGCCTCTAGGCTCTAGTTTGCTGGCCTGAGATCTGGAATCTGCATTCATTCATTCATTCATTCACGCACTCATTTAAATCCCTTATGTGTTGACCTCCCACTTTGTGCCCAGCCCATTCCAGACGCCAAGGATACAGAATTAAACCAGACACGCAGGTCTGCGCTCATGGAACCTGCATTCTAGCAGAAGAGACAGATTATAGATAAGCACACAGAAAGGAAGCAAAAAAGGAAATAAATGAGACAATATTATGTAGTGACACGTTTGGTGAGCAATCAATCAGAAAAACATGTTTCAAAGTGGCATTTGGAAAAGTTATTGCTAATAGGGAAGGCCAAGCTAAGGTGACATCTGAGCTGAGACCTGAACCGTGAGAAGGAGGCAGTCAGGTAGACACTGGGGGGGGGGGGAAGGGGGGGCGGAGGACAGGTAGGTACCACTAGTATGGAGGAGTTTGAGTTTCATTCTCAGTAGAATGGGAATCCATTGGAGAGTTTTAAGGAAAAGAGTGACATGATGTGACTCATACTTTTAAAAGATCACTGCATTAAAAGTGGATTCAGGCCCTATAGAATCTACCTGCTCCTGCTTTTCTTGGATGACCTCCCACTTGAACTTGACTTTTGGTTTACTAACCCTGAGGTTCTCTCTGGTCAGCATCTGCCCTCGGGCTCTCTGCTGTCCACAGTTAGAGAGGAAGATGGGCCTTCTCAATGATCACCCCCTCCCACGCCCATTCATTCACCTAAATGCCTTATTCTCTCATCAGCAGGGTCTGCGTGCTCAAGAGCTGAGTCCCTTGATTAGACTGAACTTCTCTCTCAACAAAACTGCAGCTTCTCATTCCCTTCAAAGCCACCCGCGTGGCAGCTTGCCAGTTTCAGAACAGTAATGGATTTCCTGAATGGCATTTGTCTTGCCATCTCTCACTCGGCTGTCACTCCCACCGGCTGTGTGGGTTTCCAGGTTTTAGAAGACCAGTTGGGGAATCTAAAGCAAAGCTTCCCAAGGAGGGATGCACACATCTGCGGATTGCTGAAGGCCCCAGAGGTGCCCAGGCCCACCCCAGACTTAAGAATCCCAAGAGGGTGGTATCTGTATCTTATTAAATTCCCCCGGCAATTCTGAGGTGTGCCTGCATCTCTGCTTAAGATCCACTAAGCCGGAGGCAGTTAGGCTATATTTGCAAGCTCACCACTGCAAATTCTTTTTTTTTTGAACAAGCTAAGTAAAAAATGAATAAAAATGCATCCCCTACACAAAAAGCCACAGAACCAGAAGAAGCCAGACTCTCTCTTCCTTAGATGGATCAAGGCGACATCAAGAAGGGAAGAGGAGGTGAGGAGTATGAGTTAGTGGGTGCAGGCAGCCCTCTGCTCAGAAAATCCCTGTGGGAGGTGAGATGTGCCTGCTTCTTCACCCTCATTGCTTTCCACGTTCACACCTGCCACAGAAGCGACCAGCAGATCCACACACTCAGGGTCTGCAACACCACATGCCCTGGTACACATTCTGCCAGACTTTTCATTCCCTTGGATATTCCCTGAAAATGTAAAATATCTGCACCCAGCCCACCCGGAGTGGCTCAGTGGTTGAGTGTCGACCTATGAACCCAGAGGTCACGGTTCGATTCCCAGTCAAGGCACATGCCCAGGTTACAGGCTCCATCCCCAGTAGGGGGCATGCAGGAGGCAGCCTATCAATGATTCCCTCATCACTAATGTTTCACTCTCTCTCTTCCTCTCCCTTCCTCGCTGAAATCAATGCAAATATATTTTTAGAAATCTTTGCACCAAGTAACTGCAATCCTTACACGATTCCTCACACTGAAGCAGCGGTCGCCATCCGGTGGCCTGGGGACCCCTGGTGATCCGTGAGGTCCGAAAGGTTGGTGACCGCTGCACTAGCGTGTTTACGAAGGTGGCAGGCCCTAACATCCCTGACCGGAAAAAAGCAGAACCCAACAATAAAGCTGCTATTTAAGGAACACCAACAACCACAACTCCACTCAAGGCCCATTTCTGCTCAGACCCGACGCAGCCAGAGCGCCTAACTGCTCCCTCTGTCAACGCTTAACTCTCTGTTCTTGGGGCCATTTTAAACGTTATTTGTGGATGTTCCTATAACAGTTTAAAAAGGAAATAAGTTTAGTGCCTTCATTCCACCCGGGACTCGGGAGCAATAAAGCATGCCCACAGAAATTACAATAGCCCAGAAGCCAGAATTATGATCATGTAAATGCCATAATTTAGCCGGGAATAGTTCATTACTATATATATATGTATTTTTTTTTTTTTAAGCAGGGCTGGGACTGGTAATCAACACTCACAAAATGTAATCTCCTCACCGCCTACATGATGTTTTCTCCCGAAGTTTATTAATAGCACGTATCATTCACCAGCTCGTGAGAGAGGAACTCGGACAGGCAGGGCCTCGTGGGGGGTGGGGTGGGGGGACAGAGGAAGGTATGTGCTCCACCAACACACAGCATTCCCGGAAATGTCACAGGCGTGTCCCAGGTCTGGGGTGCCGCAGGTGCCACATCCGGTGCTAGATGTCACATTCTTTGCCAGGGCTTGGGGTTTCCTCATAACTCTGAATTGACACTAATTTCTTTCTTTTTCTTTTTTTTTTTACAATACACTTTCAGGTACTTTATTTGTTAATGTATTACATGTATACATATTCTCCCATTGCCCCCCACTCCCAGGCATACCCCAACCCCCCAGTGTCTTGTGTCCATTGGTTATGCTTATATGCATGCATACAAGTCCTTTGGTTGATCTCTTATCTACCCCACCTCTCCCTAACCTTCCTGCTGTAATTTGACAGTCTGTTTGATGCTTTGCTGCCTCTGTATCTATCTTTTAATTTTTTTTTTTCCAAAAGGTGTGACACCTTCAGAGGTCCTTGGAGCCACCCTGGAGTGTCGACTGCCTCACCAAAACTGTGGTGCCATGGAAACCACCAACAGGAGGAAAATAGGAGCTGGTGTATCCGCGTGAAACTTCCGAACGTGCTAAAATCGGCACTTCCCTTTGAAGAGCTGAGTGTGATACTTGCCAATTGATCTTTTTCCGGGATCCAAATGGCTTTGCTCAGACTGCCGTAGCCCCCACTGGGCAAAAAAAAAAAAAAAAAAAGCTTTGGCACTTTAAAAAAAATGATTAAAAACTCCCTGCTATTTATCATGATGGATAAATGTCGCTGAGAATGAAATGGTTTGTCAGAGGGGCAATGTGGCTGTCTGGGAAAAGCTGTAGATACACGTGTGGAATTAATGTGAACACTCAATGCCCTACTCCAAGAGAGCTCGAAAGACACGTGTGTGTTTTTGTTGTTGTTGTTGTTGTTGTTGTTTTGTTTTGTTTTGTGTATGTTTCCTTCTTTTTTCTTTTTTAACTGCAGGACTTCTCACGTTCTCATTCACCTGAACTCTGGGATGGACTGAGACAAGCAAGGTCCACTCCAGATGTCACCCTCATTCACTGCAGAGGGTCACCGGATTTCTCCTCTGCGCTCCCCAAGTAAAGCCAGCACCTCTCGCCCCCCAGCAGGTTCCCATTAAAGCTGATCTAGAAACAAGGACCTGAATCTACTACCGCACTGTCCAGACAGAGAAAGCGATGACGAACATATACAACGGCAATCCCGTCCTCAGATCTGACACGAGGAACCTGCTTTGTGTCCAGGTAACCGGAGAGTTCATGGCAAACTGCTCAACCAGCAGCCGAGACCCTTCATCTTGGTTTTTACCAGCCTCTGCTCTTATGTGGACCTTCAACTCCAGCCAGGCAAACCTACTAACCTACTGGTGGCCGGGCCAAGTTCGTCCCCACCACTAATTTAATGCACCACATCCCACCCCTATGTTCCCCCTTCAGATGCTAACATGAGCCTTCCATTTGCTCCACAGTCACTCTCTCTGCTGGACATACCTCTTATCTTATTTTTATTTTTCCCATCACCATTTATCCCCTTTATGCTCCTGTCCACCTCCACCCATCTTCCTCCACCCCCACAATCATCACGCTGTTGGACATGCTTCCTTATTAGAAATTAGTGGCCCGGTGCACAAATTTGTGCACATTGAAAGGAAATTAATTAATTTTAATATCGCTATTCATCCTTTCTCTGTAAGTGTCGACTAAATTCACGATCAACAATGACAGATGGAAACACACACATGCGATTGGCACCATGAGAGCTTTATATATGTAGATAAGCTAGCTTAATTAGATCTGCTTTCTGACTTAGCTAAACTTTTTCCAGCCCAGTGAAGCACCCCAACTTCTCTTTCAGGTATTTGTCAGCAACACAGCAGAAAATGTCAACATGAAGCAGATTATTATTAAAGATCACGCAGGGAGAACAAAGGGTAAAATATTTAACTGCAGCAGTGTTTGACTACATTCTGTGCAGTGAGAAAACATGAAGTCATTTTCAAGGTCCACCACTTCTTACTTCTTTTCAGTCAAAGTTTCTAAGCTTTCTAAATCTCCATTTTTCAGCTAATAAAAAGAAAATAGGATTCCACCAAGTCTCCTATTTACCTACTCCAGGACTTCTGTGAGGATCAATGAGATGAGGCACAGGAAAACACTTGGTTAAAGTGTAAAATGTTTGCACCTGGCTATAAAGCAAGTTGTGTCCTGGGCTGAAGAAACTGCAAGGAGGCTAGTTGTCACCATGGAGAGGAAGCCGGGCGTTGCTACATGACGTCATTACCCAGCGACCCAAAGCTACTGTTTCTGGGCTGGGCTGGGCTATGGGCCGCATTTTATGCCATGGGGTCTTGGCAGCAGCAGTTGCGATTGGTTGGCTGTCACTCTGGGGTGGTGGCAGGGCTTGGGTCCCACTTGGGGGAAGCTGAGTATTGCTTAGCAGGATCCAGGTCCACAGTGCCGTTTCCCTGTAAATGGTCAGTGCGCATCATAGCAGCTCCTGCGTTGAGCATCTGCCCCCTGGTGCTCAGTGTGCATCACAGTGACTGGTCAGATGGTCAGACACTTAGCATATTAGCCTTTTATATACACTGAGTGGCCAGATTATTATGACCACCTGAGGTTTGTAGGCAAATTAGTCGTATGCTGCATCATATGGGATATGGAAGCCGAAGAGCCAATTGAACACCTTTGCTGTCTGCAGTGAGCAAGATAAAATGTCTCCAATTCGCACAGGAACACAAGGACTGGACAGTGGAGCATTGGAAAAAAGTCATGTGGTCCGATGAATCACGTTTCCAGTTGCCATGATGCAGATAGCAGAATGAGAATTTTGCAAAAACAGCATGAAAGCATGCACCCCCCATGCATGAGTACAACCCTTCAAGCTGGTGGGTGCAGTGTTATGGTTTGGGTCACGTTTTCCTGGCATGATTTGGGCCCTTTAATTCATGTGGAACAATGTCTGAATAGCACAACATATCTAAGTATCGTTGCTGATCAAGTTCATCCTATCATGTTGATGGCGTATCCCAATGGAGATGGCTTCTTCCAACAAGGCAATGTGCCATGCCACGGTGATCATATTGTGCAGGAGTGGTTTCAAGAACATCAGGGAGACTTTAGCTTGCTTAGGTGGCCCCACCATCACCAGATCTCCATTTGTGGGACGAAGTTAAAAGAGCCATCAGGCAGCTGGTTCCAGCACCATCAAATCTCACAGAACTGGACAGTGCTATCCATCAGGCATGGTGTCAGATTCCTCGCATCACCTTTCAACATTTTGTGGAGTCTATGCCAAGAAGAATCGCCATAGTATTGAAGGCAAAAGGTGGCCCCACGAAGTACTGATGGGGTGGTCATAACGATCTGGCCACTCAGGGTGTAAGATAGATGTTTCAGCTGTTTCAGTAGCATGGGTGTGCTTGTGTTTCCTGGTCCCCACTCATTAATCACAACCTGCTCCATTACAGAGCAAAAGACACCAGCATCCTCGTTTTCATAAATTCTAGACTGCCTTCCCCACACCTCCTCTCTTCCTCTGCTGCTTCTCAAAATGTTTAGCTTTCGTGCGTTTGCCTATCTGGAGTAAGGCACTCAACAGTGCTGGCTCAAAGACTGGGGATGGAGGAAGATGGCGGGCTAAGAAGTCCGGACTATATTCCGAATGCATCACAGAACTCGCAGGCAGCTGCATCAGGCACCTGGAGGTGGAGGGACATGCAGGCCCGATCAAGAAAGGGCTGGTGAGAAGTCTGAACTGCATCCTGGGGCCATCCAGAGCCATCAGAAAGCTTTAAGCAGGAAAGTGATAGAAGCGAACGTGCATCTGGAAAAATCACTGTGGCATGACAGGGATGGGAGATGGAAATGCTAACTTCTTTGAGCAGGTAACTGTTAATGTTGTTCAGGGGGGGAGTACAGGGCCCCTACCCCAACTAGTTTTACACACACACACACACACACACACACACACATACACACATACACACGACTGCAGTCGTGCATATCTACAATGGGTTCCTGTTGGTTTGGCTGCGCCCCATTCCTCTTCATCTCCTCAGAGCCCAGCACTGTGCCTGACACAAAGCAGGTGATCAGTCAGGATCTGCTGGTTGAGAGAATGAATGACTGAGTGCCTGAATGAGAAGATGCAAGGATGAAGGAACCAACCAATGGCGGAGAGCAAGGACCTCGGGACGTATTAATCGAAAGGCCATGGGCTTTGACACCAGGCAGGACTTCTTTACGTCACAGACCTAGCATTCATGGGCTGCGGGAGCTCGAGCAAGTTACTGCACCCCTCTGGCACTGGTCCTCATTGTAAAAGGGAATGTCATCATTTCTCACAATATTGTCACCAGGATCGCACGAGGCAGCGCGTAGAAACTGCCAAGTGAGGTTCTGGCACTAACCAAACGTATCTCTGCCCCTTCCCGTTTTGCTTTGCACCCTCCCTCCCGGCACGAGCACAGCATTGCAGAAACACAGCACAGCGAGAAAACGACGAAGCAGAGGTTCCAGGCCCGCCCCCGAGACAAAGTGGAAGACAAGCGTCCCCGGTTAATACAAGGCCAAACTGGCCAATCGTCATTCCGGCAGCTGCCAAGCCACTACATCACAGGAATCCTCTTTAATAAAAGGGGAATATGCAAATTAACCATCACTCTGTCACAAAGATGGCGCGCCCATAGCCACAAGATGGCGGCGCCCAGTCCCCTCAGCCTCACTGGAGTCCCCCAGTCCTGGGATGGAGGGGGGCCTGCCGCTGAGAGCAGGCAGCATGAGCAGCCTGGTGGAATGCTTGCTTCATGGCCGCATGACAGAAGGCCTCTGGATAGGGGGCGCGAAGTGGCCAGGGCAGGACACTTGCTTTGTCGACACAGTGACACCCTGACCATGGGAGGCCTCTGGGGGACAGCGAGGACAGCCCGCAGCCTCCACCGCTGAGCACAGGCCCGTAGAGGAGACCACAGGCCCGCCTCCCACGGAAGCGACATGGCTCATGCAGAAACAGAAGGCGGCCTACTACGCGCAATATCACGTGATGGGCCACGAGTTTAAAATAATTCTTTAGGAAGCGAAGAAGGTAAAGCATTTAGGGAAGGTGTCATCAAGAGTAATACAAAGACACAAAACAGTCTTTCCTGAAGAGGTTCAGACTGTCTTGACCAAAGATTATCTGCCAGAAAAATCATCACGGACTTGAACAGAGCCACTTTTCAGTGGTGCCCGGGGGATGAGCCTGTTGACAGAGTCATCATTTCTTTTCTTCTGGTGCAAGCACACGTGGGTACGGGCTTGGCTGCTCCACAGCCCCAGAGGTTGCTGTGTATTCTGGGTGGTTTCCGTTGGTGGTAATTATAACTAATGCAGCTTACAACACCACCTGTTTTTTTTTGTTTTTTTTTCCCCCAATTCATTTACCCGGGCTTTCCAAAGGGACTAACAACAGAATACAAATAAAATTGAGGGAAAAGGGATGAGCCAATAATAATAAGGATGACTATGGCTCCTGGGACCGAGTGTGAAGAAAGTAATGGCATTCATGTATGTGTTACCTCATGTAGTTCTTATAATAAGCCGAAGAGGGTTATTATTTTTTTATTATTTTTATTATTGTTCAATGAATAAAGGTATCAGGAAAGAAGCTGCCAATGAAACTATGACAAAACACTCTGATTTTGGAGATGTTAAAATATAAAACTAAAGTATGCCTGAGAATCAAGGAGACGTGGTGTTACCGCCTCGGTTTTATAGGAAAAGAAACTGAAAAAGAGGAAAGTTAAGGAAGTGGCGAAAGGTCACTGGTCAGTGAGCTGAAGAATCAGATTCTGAATTGGAGCATCTGATGCCACAGGTTTCAGGCTGAATACACTGTCTCCTAGTGTCAAGATTCCTGACAACCACGGTAAAAAATGTACTTAGGTTCAATGACACAATTCTTATTATTTGGGAAGAAACACATTAGCTTCTCAGGGAAGCCAAAGCTATTCCTAAGACAAAACTCAGATAGAAATTTCTTAACGATGTCATATAAGCGGTAAGTTGCTGATGATTTTGTTCAAACCTTCAAAAACAATTCAAAGGCTAATAAAAAACAATTTTCCATCACGAAGGGTCTGTGGTCACCTTCTCATAGTCTACTACAATCCCACACATGGAGCTCACCACCTCCAGAGAAACAGAAATACATCCCCTAAATTCTCTCTCTTAAATGTCAGTGTTCTCCGTCCCGTTTTTTACAGACAATTGGTTGATTTGACAAGTTCAAGATCTTCTCCAGACCAAGCCCAAGGGAAGAGCAGCTGATGGATTCATCCGACCCATCGAGTGATTCACTCTCCATTCGGGGATTGGCCAGGCACCAGCAGAGCGCAGACACTTTTGAGATTCTCCAGAAAGAGTCTCCGCCGCCTCGGCGCAGCCTGGCAGAGGCTTAGCAGTCGCGAGCCAGCAAGGAGGAAGCTGACCCTTTCCTGGGCACTGTGTCCTGATGTGGCTCCAGAGTGAACAGCCTGAATCCGGAAACAGGCTCCCGTGCTCATTAGCTCGGCGATCCCGCACAAGCGGAGATGTCTTGATTTCTCCATTTCTCCATCTGAGGGTCTAGATGCCATCTACCTCCCAGAGCTGCTTTGAAAGCATAACGAGACAATTCACATCCAAGACCGAGTCTGTCTGGCACAGGGTGAACGCTCTCTCTATAAATGTTGGCTGGTTTTCTTTTCTGGCTAGTTTTTTTTTTAACGAGATCACTGATGTAGCAGTAGTAACACTTGGGCCCTTAGGGAGAGGAGGTTGCACAGGTGTGAACCGCATCGTTATTCAGGCATGAGGTGCCTGGGGACCAACAGCCGTCAGAGACAACCGCAAACATCTACAAGATGCCATTTCGGGGATCCCGGGTGCCCTGCGTTGAGGGAGGCAGCGTGGCAGATGGGAAGTTGAGAAGCGGGCATCTGCTCCAATCCCAGCTTAGGCCTGCCCGGCTCCGCAGCTCTGGGCAGCCTAGTTAACCTCTGTGCGTGCTATTTAGAAAATGCAAATGTTAGGGTCTGCTGTGCGGTGTTGCTGAAAACAAATGGAAATAATGTGTGTAAAGTTCCTGGCACTCCGCGATGCTCAGTACCTAACAGGTGGCATTATTACGTCAGCCTGTCGAGTTTCCTTCAAGGATCCATTTTCCTCTTTACTGAAAGGGTGGTCTAGAAGAATGTTTTGTTTTCTTTTTTTACTAAGAAAAAAAACAAACAAACACACAAACCTGATTTCTTATGAAAACATAAAGTACAACTGATTACTCGTTCTACACACACACACACACACACACACACACATATATGTGGAAAAAAACCATCCTCCCAAGTTAATTATAATGCTCTTTTTTCCCCACTGTTTTTAAATACCTCAGCAAAGCAATTTCACTGTAAAAATTTTGGAAAATTGAGATTAACTAGAAGGAAGAAAATGAGTTTCTCATTATCCCATTGTGCAGAGATAAGTATAAGCGGCATGTTGGTCTCTACCTTTCCAGAATGTTCTTCTCTGCATGTAAACATATACATACAAATCCATTTTTAATAATCCCATGCAGCAAAGACCAGCAATCCCATTTCTCTCAGAGTCATCTCTGCCTGTACCGATCTTTGAAAGGAACAAAATGTACATTACTTAAAAGGAGTTTTTTTGTTTATGTAATTATTTAGCAGGAGTAGGCATGGGAATTATTTTTTAATATGTTTTTAATTAGTTCAGAGAGAGAAAGGGAGAGGGAGAGAGTGACAGGAACATCAATGATGAGAATCATTGATTGGCTGCCTCCTGCATGCCCCACACTGGGGATCAAGCCCACAACCTGGGCATGTGCCCTGACCGGGAATCGAACCATGACCTCCTGGTTCATGGGTTGACACTCAACCGACCGGGTGGCAATAATTTTTAATTAAAGGTACTCTGCCAAGACCTATAGCCTACCAAATATGCATACATCTCGCCGCAACCAACAGTACAAAAGCACATACCCGGCAGACAAATGCACACACATTCACAATGAACGCCCACGTCAAAGGTACTCAATATTCATGTATTCAAGCAAGCCTAGGACATGATTAAATGTATCAGCACATACATACCATGCCTTGTTTGCAAGCCAGCAGTTGGCTCCTATAAACCAGGAACCCATTAACCCACCCCTCATATACATATACACAGCCATGTGAGTCCAACAAATAGAATTGCTTTTTTTAAAAAAATATATTTTATGTATTGATTTTTCACAGGGAGGAAGGGAGATAGAAAGTTAGAAACATCAATGAGAGATATCGATCAGCCGCCTTCTGCACACCCCCTACTGGGGATGTGCCCGCAACCATTGTACGTGCCCTTGACCGGAATCGAACCTGGGACCTTTCAGTTCGCAGGCTGTTGTTCAATCCACTGAGCCAAACCGGTTTCGGCTAGAATTTCTTTTCTATCTCATCTCTCCATCCTCACAATGCCAGGAAGCCAATTTTGGTTGGGCTGTGCTTTGTGAGTGGTTCTTGAACACTTCAAAATCACATTCAGCCAAAACCGGTTTGGCTCAGTGGATGGAGCATCGGCCTGCGGACTGGGGGGTCCCGGCTTCGATTCTGGTCAGGGCATGTGCCTCGGTTTCGGGCACATCCCCAGTGGGGGGTGTGCAGGAGGCAGCTGATCGATGCTTCTCTCTTATCGATGTTTCTAACTCTCTGTCTCTCTCTCTTACTCTCTGTAAAAAGTCAATAAAAAATATATATATATATTTTAAATCACATTCATATGTGCTCAGCCACCTCCTCCACACACCTCCTCTCAATCTCTGTGGGCCCACCCCCTTGTATCAAGAGGGACCCCTGAAAAACCAATTTTCTAACTCTACTCCAGTGGAACCGAGGTCCCTCCCTGGGACTTGCGAGCCTTTGGGATTAATTATTTGCTGCATTTGAGAGATTCGGGTAGCCCCATCCTAGATAGCCATGACTCACAGATTTTAATCACTTTCTTTGAAAGGAAGTGCTCTCAATAAGAGTAGGGAGTCTGATGCAGAATATAAGAGATACACTGCGCTCTGCTAAGGAAGAAAAGAAATAAAGATAAAAGGAGCGTGTGGGACGATGGCTATGTCTACACGCGGAACAAGGGACAAGACTGATGGATGGCTCGGACGCAGGTCGTGACTCAGAATCCGTTTTCCACATCCTCCAGGACGCTGGATTCCCAACTCCTCGCCCCGCTTAGAGTGACAAATAGGAAGTAATACGCTACGCTGCTGATAAGGCGCTGTGGCATTTAGCAAACGCTTCTGTGATGCGCATGATAAGACAGGATCTATGGGAGACAGAGCACAACCAAGTGACCAAAGGCAATGTGACGTTAGAGAGCAGATCCGTTTGGATGACGGCTCCACATGTGTGAGATCACTGCCAAAGGAACTGGCACAAAACACCCTTCAGAGAGACCTGCTGTGCCCGTCTCCTCCCCCCAAAAGCACAGGCAGAGGGAGAAGCAGACTCTGGAGGAGGAGACAGTAGCTCCGTTCCTACGGCGCGACATAATGCGATTTTTGTCGTAAGTCAGAACCCACCTACATAAGCACCCACGTCTCTCACATGAAGCACATACACAGCAGTAATGAAGTGAAACAGTAAAAAACATTTAAAAGAGAGATCACAATTCCTGACCTTTACTTGTGGTAAATAAATAATAAAAAACATAAAGTACATATGTTTATACATCGAAATGACGGAACTATTTTTTAATATATATTTTTATTGTTTAAAGTATCACAAATAGTAGTACATATGTCTCCTTTTTTTTTTTCTCTGCTGACCTCCCCCTGGCCTTCCCCACCCCCAGTACATGCCCTCACCTGTCCCTCTCCTCTTCCCCAGTGTCCTGTATCCATTGGTTATGCTTACATACATGCACACAAGTCCTTCGGTTGATCTCTTACAGCCCCTCCTCACCCCCCCACCTCCCTGCCTTCCCACTGTAGCCTGACAGTCTGTTCACTGCTTCTTTGCCTCTGTATCTGTTCTCTCCCCCCCACCCCTGATTCTTGCCTTTAAAACCATCTTGCCTCTGCAGACTAGACATAAAATTATAAGAACAAAAAATGTTTGCGTCCCAATTTCAATGTCCAATAGCTCTGAGTCCCAGTTTCAATATCTAACAGTTCCTTATGTGTCAGCAACGGTATCTGGATGGTGGACAAATGGTGGCCATGCAGGTCCGACCCTCTCTGGTTTGGTCCTAGGCATCCAGTAGCGACGCACAGCTGGAGGTGGCAAGGCCTCGTCAGCGTCTTCCATCTCTGGACTTTTCTCCTCTTGTCTCCATGGTTGGAGCAGACCTGAATGACGCAACTGTTTTTTTTTTTATTTCTTTTTGTAAATAAATAGGCGATGGCGACATAACCACGAAACAACGTAACCCAAGGACTGTCTGTAGTTCTGAGTGAAGACAGATGCGAATCCCACCTGCACGCTGCCAAGGTTAGAGGGAAACAGCCGTCTCTGAGCTAAATAGCTGGAGCCAGCATCCTCTAACGCTATTACCAATTCCAGCTGCCATCACATTGAAACAAGCCCTCCACCAGCACCCCCAAAGGCCCAAATTTATAAACGCCGTCCATTTGAACAGCCCAGCTCACAGCAGCTGGTAATTACAATAAAAAATGAAGAACCGGGGAATCAAAATAACAATATACGTAATAAGCATGTTGTGTAAAAGCTTGAAACTCCTCGTCTCGCCACTCCTGCCATCCCAACTGTCACTTTCAGAGGCCGCCCTTCCCCAGAGTCTAAGTCTTCTGCTCTCAAGTTCAACGCTGTGCATTCTTGCTTTCCCCCAACCTACGCAGAACTTCCCAGGTGGACAAAAGCCCCGGCCGAGTGGGTACCCCCAGCCCTCATCCCAACTACGTTCAGGACAGGGACACCTGTCACTCGATCGGCGAAACTGTTAGTGGAAAACACAGCTGGGTAGGGACCACCTCTCCTTTTTCTTCTTTGGTCACCCCCTTTTTCAGCTCTCTGTGCTCTGGACACTGCCGGTCCTGCACACGGAGCCACCAGTGACTGGTCTGGGGTCCTGCTCCGTGCCAGCCCCCAGCTGTGAGCATCCAAGACAAGCCCCCCTAACTCAGCTCCCCGACGCCTTCATCTCCCTGCTGCCAGCGGGCCCTACCTTACCGCACTGCGCCTTCCTATCATGAAGGCTTTGCCTAAAGTTCATCTGGTTCCTGGATCTCTTCCTAATCAGGATTTTTTTTTCCTAATTAATCTAGAGCTATCATCTATCCCCTCTGACCTGAAGTCATCCAACCGCTCAAATTAATGTGCTTACCTTCAGCCCCACCCCTAACATTTGCAGATCCTGGGGCAAGAATACAAGTGAAGGAATGGACTTATTTAAAAGGTATGTAAGCCGAGACCGGTTTGGCTCAGTGGAGAGAGCATCGGCCTGAGGACTGAAAGGTCCCGGGTTCGATTCCAGTCAAGGGCATGTATCCTGGTTGCAGGGACATCCCCTGTAGGGGGCGTGCAGGAGGTGGCTGATCGATGTCTCTCTCTCATCGATGTTTCTAGCTCTCTATCCCTCTCCCTTCCTCTCTGTAAAAATTCAATAAAATATATTTTTAAAAAGTAAAAATAAAAGGTATGTAAATGTTTAAAAGTTATCAATGAGGCTGGCAAATGACCACGTAAAGTATGCTCTATCCTATCTTAATATCGATTCCTTCATAGTGACTTCGAGGGCCAGCTTCAGATACAGAATTCTCCCTCTGGCCCTGGGCCCCTGGCCCTCAGCTGGCCCCATCTTGTTCTGCCACCCCCAGCACCATCCCACACCACACGCAGCCTCGTGCTAATGCAAATGCTGGAATCCTCTTATCTCAGCCACTGTGAACAGCGCCTTCTTTGTCATTTCATACGCGGGTGCCATAGTCTGCCATTGGAGGAGGGAAGGAGGTCCACACCGGCCATGGCGGTAGAGGTGGAGAGGGAATTACCGGGTGGGTCCTGGGTATCCGGGGTATGACGCATGCTCTAGAGCAGTGGTTCTCAACCTTCCTAAGGCCACGACCCTTGCATACAGTTCCTCATGTGGTGGTGACCCCCAACCATGAAATTTTGCTACTGTGATGCATCGTGATGTAAATATCTGCATTTTCCAATGGACTCTGGAGGGGCCTGGGCCCTTGACCCTGCACATCCTCTCGCCTCATGGGGACGTGCGGGCTGAGAAGGGCTAAAGTGTTTCCCCGCTGCCCAGGCCTAAAGATGGCACCACTCGCTTTTGTCGGCATATCCTATTCCTCTTTCAAAGCCCACTTCAGAAGAGCTCACCATCTCCAGGAAGTCCTCCCTGACCACTGCCCCCCCCACCCCGAAACCCAGGAGACTCAATAAATGCCTCCTAAACCAACGCTGTGGAAACACCAAGGTGAGCCTGAGTTACCTGTGATACGCACTGAGCTTGCGTTTCTCAGGCTTTTCTCCCAAAAAGAGACTTAGCTTCTTGTGAGCTGCGTTCAATCAAAATGCCAGGAACTCCCGGGTTCATTACCAAGTTTGCGGGAATCAGGTAGCAATGGAGCAGCCCGTTAAACGAGGCCTCCTCCTGGCTAAGAGGCCCGGATGCCTTTGTAACGGGATGTGAAAGGCCACGTGTCCTCGTCTCAGAGCTGTTGGGGCTCCACAAGGCAAAACCATTCCACAGGCGCCAGGAACCCTCTTATCTCGGAGCACCTGGGCAGGACGGGCCAGAAACTGAGCTGCCCATCCCGCCCGCTGGGGCCCAGCACCCACCTCCCGGCTCTATGAGAGCGGGGGGAGCATTCGTTGGAAGGGCAAAGGCATTTCCTATGGAGAAGGTTATCGGCGTGCTCCGTATTTCAGCGCACCCCACGCCATCCCCCGGAGAGGGGACGGACATTCTTCCCTCGCTTGGAAAAGGGAGAACCTTCCAAGGAGCCTCGTGATGAGCCAGCCATTGTGCACCTGCCAGCCCAGCAGGTGCTGATATCAAACCACAACATCAGGAAGATCACTGCTCCTCTTTGACCTTGACCTTCCTCTCCCACACCCTCAATTCCCCCTCATCACCGCAGCTAAAGAAAGGATGAGGAAAGGCAGGAAGTGGAGATGAACCCCATTAAAGATTGCTCTCCCCCGGTGCCTGTTTCCTGTCCAGGGAGACCTGGCGAGGGGAAGGGGTTAATGGAGAGAGTGTTTAAAATAGGTTCTTAACAAATCTTAATTGGATTTGGATATGACATCGCACCAACCTTTTTAATACACAGGAAAAGAGGCTCCAGGTTACTGAGGGTGGTTAGAAAAGCTCAAGGATGGAAAGGGAAAGATAGAAGAAGGAGCCCCACAAAGCTCAGCCTGCTCAATAAACCAATGTGTTTTCATTAACTCACATGTCTAACATACCTGGGTTACGAAAGGCACTCAGAGACCACATGACATTTTCATGACACTCGACCCCCGCCCCTACCTCCAACACAGTATCAGTGGCCTTTGGGGGAGAAATAAGTGTGACCACTGATTGCAGTTTGATAAGACTGAGAAAGTCACTTAGTTCCCTGCTCAAATGATAAGCTACCTGTTAAACTGATTTCAGTTTTCATCTTTTCATTTTCAATCCACATTTATATGAAGACAATCAGCCAGGCAAAGAGGAGGTCTTCCGTCACTCACTGGCCTTCCGCTTTTCCTAAGAGAGGTCTTCTTTATCTCAACCATCACCGGCAAAGCAGACGGGTGAGCTGGTGAACATTTCTTTTTTTTAAAAATATATTTTATTGATTTTTTACAGAGAGGAGGGGAGAGGGATAGAGAGGTAGAAACATCGATGAGAGAGAAACATTGATCAGCTGCCTCCTGTACACCTCCTACTGGGGATGAGCACGCAACCAAAGTACATGCCCTTGACCGGAATCGAACCTGGGACCTTTCAGTCCGCAGGCTGACAGCTCTATCCACTGAGCCAAACCAGTTTTGGCAAGGTGAACATTTCTTGACAGTGTTTCAGCTGAAATGTTTGTGAAGAAGAAACATTTTTGCTCCCTAAAGTCTGTTTGGCAGAATGGATGGACATTTTTCCCTCCTGCTTCCAACATACAGCTTCCAAAATGAACTTTGGGAAAAAAAAAATGAAGATAAGTACACCAATTACATGGTCCCAAATTAACCAAAAACCTTGTGACCTCTGTGGTTTTTCCAGCACCCTGTGTCCATTTATTTTAAAAAGGTTCTCAGAAGCATAACATTTGTAAATAACTTGTCTTGCTGCTCCTAAATTATCCAGGTAACATTTAAGGAAATCATCTCAGATCCAGCCTTTTTCTGCCCATGATTTTTCAGAACCAAATCTAACTGGAATTCCAATATGAAGTTAATTCAAATACTCAAAAGCCAAACAAGAAACGAATACTGCAGTGTCTCTATGGTTGCTTTAATCCCTACATGAAGCTGGATTCTCCTGACTGTCTATGGCCATGATGTCCAGGAGAATTTTTAGTAATGATGAAAATACTGTATAGCTGTGCTGTCCATATTATAGCCGTTCGCCATACGTAGTTAGTGGGCACTGAAATGTGGCCAGTGCGACCAAGGCACTGAATTCTTCATCTTATTTAAGCTTGAATAGTTCTATAACATTTATTTTACTGGCAATCCAGAGAATTCCCTTGGAGAAGGAGTCCTTGCTTTCTGGAAAACTAAGCAACAATCACTAACCACCAAACCTTTGCTTTGCCAAATGGTCTTTAAACCTTTTTTTTTTTTTTGAATCCTCACCCAAGGAGTGAGAATATTTTTCCAATGATTTTTTTTTAAGAGAGTGAAAGGTGAGGAGAAGAAAGGAGGCAGAGAAAGAGAAACATGGATGTGAGAGACACATGCCCTTGACTGGGAATCGAACCCAAGAACTCTACCCACTGAGCGACGCCAGCCAGAGCTTTACATGTTCTTTCAAGCACCCGTGCCTTTTCATCTCATTTCTCCTTTCTTTTCAAAACGTATTTCTCCTACGACAATGCCAAGGCTTTAGACATGAGAATGTCTTTCTAAAGTGAATTAAGGGGAAAAGTGAAATATATCCCTCCTTCAGTAGCATCCACTGAGCACAGTTTAATTTTCCCTGCAGGTCTCGGGGCCCCTGTTAGGAACACAGGCTACGAGACTCAGAAGGAACCCATCAATTTCTATAAATGCATCCTAACACCATGAAGCCCTCAGGGTCACCGGGCTCCATGGGGCCATTTAAGCCTCCCCCGGCACAGATTTTTACAGCTTTCCATCACATCTGTTGCCTAGCTACGGATGTCCAGCCCAATTCCTGTCAGGGTGTTTACCCTATATTTATGCATCGCCTCGCTTGTTTCAAAGAGGTAGCCGCCAGTGCCAATGGTGGCCTCTTTTCCCACAGTCCTTTGTTGCCTCTGATTGGCTAACCCTGGGATGCTAGAACTGGAGTTGTTAGAAAGGTCTGTGAAGAGAGACTAGTGAGGGGATGAACAAGGGAATGGAGGATTCTCCGTAAACTTGTTTGAATGCCAGGACTTCTTCACATCCAATTCATCAGCTCCGAGACTCTTCTGCTCACCACTTGGTTTGTAATAGCAGCCTGCAGGACTTAGCTCAGAAGGATCCTATTCTTGCTCTTCATTGTTATTTGATTTTTTACTCAGTATTACTTGTCTCCCCAAATAGAATGTAAACATGTTGGTAATGGAGGCATAAAAACCTGGGGAAATAGAGGGACGGGGTGGGGGGGGGAGGATGTGCTTATCTTATTTGTATTCCCCATAATATTTTGCCTGACACTGCTCACCTAGAAAAGATCCACGGAATGTTGAGTGAACTAATCCCGTGTTTTCCTTTTGAGTTTTGTTTTCATGCCGCTTGTGCATCATAAAAATGGTTTTCAAAGTTAAACGTTACTTAAAGCAAAAGCTGCAGGTGCTCACCAGTGTTTAAATATTAATATTTCTGAGCTATTTTTATCTGGGAGGAATTTAAACTGAAACTTAATCGCCTTGGCCATATTCAATTACACTCATGATATGATCATAGGCTGTCACCTCTGACAACTCCTGCGTGTGTTTTTTTAATATATTTTATTGATTTTTTTTTTTTTTACAGAGAGGAATAGAGAGTTAGAAACATTGATGAGAGAGAAACATCAATCAGCTGCCTCCTGCACGCCCCTACTGGAAATGTGCCCGCAACCAAGGTACATGCCCTTGACCGGAATCGAACCTGGGACCTTTCAGTCCACAGGCCGATGCTCTATCCACTGAGCCAAACTGGTTTTGGCAACTCCTGCTTTCTGAGCCCCCAGAAGTGAACCAGAAAGATTCTAGAATTCCCTAAACAAAACAGAAGTGAACCAGTGACATTCCAGAAATGAACCGAATACTCTAGGAACTTCTCCCTGGCATCCCTGTGTAGGGGGGGACAATGAGATCTCTGATTCTAGATGCCATCCGTACTCCTATTACTGAGGCCTCGGAGTGAGTCAGCAGTTCCAGCCAGCCATCCCACATTGCTGACTCATGTCTGAACTTACAATCAACTAGAGCAGCGGTTCTCAACCTGTGGGTTGCGACCCCTTTGGGGGTCGAACAACACTTTCACAGGGGTCGCCTAAGACCATTGGAAAACACAGATACGATTCATAACAGTTGCAAAATTACAGTGATGAAGTAGCAACGAAAATAATTTTATGGTTGGGGGTCACCACAACATGAAGAACTATATATATTAAAGGGTTGTGGCATTAGAAAGATTGAGCACCACTGAACTAGAGGCTCCCCCTGTGACTTCAATAACTAATGCCCTCCATTCTCGACCCTTGCCAGTCATCCTAGGATCTGGAGGAAGCTGACGCTAAAACCCTCTCCAGAAAGATTCAGAGGCCCTCCCATCCTTGCAGATGTTCTTTCCAGAAATAATATGACTCCTCCACCAAAATCTCAATCTTTCACAGCTCTGCAGCTCACTCACGCTCACTGTCTCGTTTTCTGCATCTATCCTGTGACATTTGACAGGATCCAGCTTCCACCTGAAAGAGCGGCGCCATCCTGCGTGAGCCACTCTGAGAACGCATGTGGCTTCCCAGGATAGAATCAGATTCATCAAAAACAATCTTAAAAGTGCACAGCCAGCTGGAAAGATCTCTCTCTAAGTGTAAGATTGAGTCTCTTTGGGCCAGGTTTACATCACCGGAATGAGCACTAGGAAGCGTGCAGGAAAAACTCCCATTTCATAAAAGGATTAGACAGAGGTTCGGACCCCACCACCTACCTCACTCACCTCAGCCTCCAAGTCCTTGCAAAGCATCTAACGTGTCCCAGAGTCATCTGGGTATCCAGGCAGAGACAGCAGATGACAAGCACCCGATGTGATTTCCGTGAGAGAAAAGATGCAATCGTGAGATGAGATGGAGATGGTATTTCAAAAACACCAGGAGAAAGGCCCCTGGGCAGACATGAGCACGTGTCCAACAGCCAGTCACAGAAAGTTCCAGAAAAGTGGGACCGCTGGACTTTCTTGATAAGAACTAAGAGTTATGGGGTGGGACTAAATGTCTCCTCCTTGGCCCCAGTGGTCTCATTTGCTCGACTCTGCTCTGCCCCACTAACCTCCAGTCAACGTTTAGGTTAATAAATGAGAATCGTCTGCTGCTATTTGAAGCCATCGCTCAGTCCACCATTACTGCACTGAAAAGTGAGCCTCCGAGGAGTGAGGAACCAAGATCCATTTTACAAAGAGAATACCGTGAGATAACATACAGGAGAAAGGTTGAAAACCAAATCCATTGGTTTTAAACCTACTATAAAATAATAATACATGTTAATCTTTGGCATTTGAGGGGAAGAGGATGAAAAGTAGAAGAAAAAAATACCCATAGTCCCACCACCCAGAGACAATTACTGTCAACTTTTTATCCCAACGTAAGATCAAGTTTGAGTTCTACTCTTTCAGTAGAACCAAAAATTAATTGCCTCTGTAACATTTGAAGGTTTATTCTTTGACAATGAACAGTTACATATATAAGCGTGAGTAGAGGTGAATAACAATAAAAAAAAATGTCAACGTGAGTTACTAAGAAAGAATTATTGGGGCCAAGTTGCTTCTTTTGAAATAGTTTTCCAAGGTGTTAATACATTGAGATTTCCTGAGCATGGCTGACCTTGAGCAGAAATTTCATAAAGACAAGTACCTGGAAATCTATGCAGGTTTTCCTCTTATCTCTGAGCAGCTGTTTTGTGAATTTCATATCCAAGGGATAAGCAGGGGGCACAAGAAAGCACTTTCAAGCATGCCAACATTCTTTTCTTTTCAAGCACTGAAACAGACTGGGAACGTGATAACTAAAAAACGCTCACGCTAGCTCTAGACCGTTATGTTAGTAGCATAAACCATATCTGACTCAACCTCTCCTCATCACAGACCTGCAGCCTCCTTTACTGTAAAACATCCTGAACTGTGTCTTGATCCAGGACCAATGTGACATTAAAAACACCTCCACGTCAAGACAGGTGCCAAAAAGCTATTTCGCGTCAAGTCTATAGGGAAAACTATATGTATTGCCACTGCAGCAAAGAAATCTATTTTTGAAGACAAGCGCATACAATGCAATATTGAGGCTAAGGCCTCAAGAATGGGAAGGACACGCCACTCTGGCATTTGTGTTTCTGAGTCTATGTTTATAGCTGCAGCACAAGCAATATCTGTGACTAGTGGTGTTTTCAGTTCAGAAATACCTAGAGAAAATACTTCCTCTAATGTACCGTATTTTCCGACATATAAGATGACTGGGGCGTATACAACGACCCCCAACTTTTCCAGTTAAAATATAGAGTTGGGGATATACTCGCCCTATAAGATGACACCAGGCGTATAAGACAACCCCCGACTTTTGAGAAGATTTTCCTGGGTTAAAAAGTTGTCTTATACGCCAGAAAATACAGTATATTTTTTAAAATAAATTGTTATATAAGAGTAATTTCTGGAAAATGGTTTTCTTACCTTGTAATTACACTTTTGGTTTCACACAACAGTCACATGAAGGAGACACTTTACAAAGGCATCTTCCAGCCCCACGGGGCCTTCAGATGACGGCAGTTCTGGCCAATACATTGGCCATGAACTCGTGCAAAACCAGAATAGAACCACCCAACCAGGCTGGTCCTGAATTTCTGACCCGCACAAACTGAGAGACATAAGCAAAGTCTCTCATGGTTCCAAGCCACTAAGTGTGGGGTTATTTGTTACAAAGGAAGACATAACTAATACATCGACCAACAGCTGAGTTCTCCCGTCCACCCTACAGCAGTGCACAGCACTGAGCAGGAGTTCCAAAAATGTCCAATGAGCCGGAACCGGTTTGGCTCAGTGGATAGAGCGCCGGCCTGCGGACTGAAAGGTCCCAGGTTCGATTTCGGTCAAGGGCATGTATCCTGGTTGCAGGTATATCCCCTGTAGGGGGCGTGCAGGAGGCGGCTGATCGATGTCTTTCATCGATGTTTCTAACTCTGTCCCTCTCCCTTCCTCTCTGTAAAAAGTCAATAAAATATATTTTTTTAAATGTTCAATGAATCGATGAATGTTTTTTTAACTGACATTTATTGAATCCTGATCATTTCTAAGAACTTATACTGTTATCTCCTTTAACCCGATGAATTAGGAACTATTACTCCCCCCATATG
This sequence comes from Lasiurus cinereus, assembly GCA_011751065.1. Lineage (NCBI taxonomy): Eukaryota > Metazoa > Chordata > Mammalia > Chiroptera > Vespertilionidae > Lasiurus > Lasiurus cinereus. The sequence continues at coordinate 3,730,824 of JAAGEH010000043.1, read as the reverse complement.
AACATGAGAAAACCGAAGCTCAAAAAGCTTAAACAACGTGCTCAAGGTCGCCATGGAGCCAGCAATGGAGCCAGGATTTGAACCCAGGAATCTGAATCCATTCTTAGCCAATATGCAGAAGTATTTGTTGGTGATCAGCTACTTAAGGAAGAAGACTCACATCATTCATCGCTGTACCCCTCAAGGGACTCAATGCTCAACAATAAATATGGAGTGAATGAATGAATGAATGAATGAGCACGACCAGACATCCCTTTCACACTTGATGACAAATCCTCGCGATAACGGACACAAATTACTTCTTACAGTCTTGCTATTAACCAGCTTGTATGTTCCTTCTGGCGTACCGTCCAATTCTAAATATAAACTGAATTTCATTCTTGAAAGGCACTGAAATTTCACTGAACAACTGCTGTTACCCAGCTTCTCTCCGGTTCGCTCCCCTCTGCTGTTCCTACTGTTATGCTGGCTTCCTCTCCTTCACCAGCAACCGCCCCCACACAGAGGTTTGGAGATAAAATTAGAGCTGCCCAGGAATGGTGCTCTCATCGCCTCATCCTCTCCTCTCCCTCCCCCAAATCCAGCGGGGGATCACCTCCTGCTCTGCTAGGGGGAGATTCAGGGACCCCAATCTATGTCTCTATCCCTAGACCCCTCTCTCACTCTTTCACCATTTACTGGAGCCATGTGAGACAAGTACTTCCCGAAGTTGACAGACCCAGGAGAGGAACAGAAGAGAACACAGACAGCTAAAGAGCAGGGTGTGCAGAGGGAGAGACCAGGCCCCAGTACGCTCAGGGCATGGAGAACACCATGAACCCTGGGCCTCGCCATCTGCACCTTGAACTCCAGGTTCAGTGGGTCTTATTTGGAGCAGGCCTGGTTATTAAGAATTTCTTTTTGGTGCAGAGCGTCCTGTATTAGCTAGTGAAATGTGTCCTTTGACAGGCTTAATTAGTACATATTCTTTACATGCTTTAATTTCAATATTAATAGCTGGTAAACGCAAGGACAGTTGGTTTTTTAATGAATTAATTAGATTCTAATTAATTATTAGAACCTCTCATACATGCACATGCCAAAGCATTCGAACAATAAAATAGACAAAGAAAAGTAAGTCTCCCCATTATCCTCCAGACCTCAAGTTCCCTTCCTAGAAATAATTGCCACTGACTACTAATGCCTCTTTCCAGAAACATCCTGCTTTATGAATGGACACATTTTACCCGTGAAGACAGACAACGCACTTGTCTACACCTTTCCATTTCCATGTAATGACACATCTTAAGAGTTCATTCTACAAAGGTACATGGATCTCTATTCTTTTTCATGGCTGCGTAGAACTGTATGACTGTATATGAATATAACATAATGAACCAGTCCTCTAAGAGTGTTCAAATTAGGTTGTTTCCAATGATTTGAGGCAATTCAATGTTTTCCTTCATACTGAAAAGAACAGGGAATAAATAATAGTTGTTTCCATTGTGGCAGTTAATAAATAAATTACAGCTTTTCAAAATAAATTGATTTTATTTTTCCCTTTTTTTGTTTTCTGAGACCATCTTTCATTTATAAAGTCCATAACCCTGATCTTATCCGATTTTATATTTTACTAGAAACCCAACAAGTACAAAATTAAGAACTTAGAAAGTTCCTTTACAAATTGCCATGTTATCATCACAACAGAAATGCTTTATTCATATATGGAGGGTGTCCCAAAAAATGTATACACACTCTCACAGCTGATAGCTCCATTTTGAAAATGAAATTTACTTTAATAAACACTGCCTGTATAATTATTCAAAGTGTGTGTATACTTTTTGGGGAACCACCTATAGGTGTGTGGTAAGACTGCTGGCTGACAGTGCCTCTGTATAAACTGGTACCAATTCCACTTCCCCTTTTAGGAAATTAGTCTTATCATCAACTACTTTTTTCCATCAAGAATAAAGATATAGCCAAAACCGGTTTGGCTCAGTGGACAGAGCGTCGGACTGCGGACTGAAAGGTCCCAGGTTCGATTCCGGTCAAGGGCATGTACCTTGGTTGCGGGCACATCCCCAGTAGGGGGTGTGCAAGAGGCAGCTGATCGATGTATCCTTCTCATCGATGTTTCTAACTCTCTATCCCTCTCCCTTCCTCTCTGTAAAAAAATCAATAAAATATATTTTTCTTAAAAAAGAATAAAGATATAATTTAAATGTGCTATCGAGGTTAATAGTGTAGGTACCTCTTCAGACTCGGTAACTAAAGATGCATTTCAATAGATTTGGCTTTCTTTGCAACTCTATGGATTTTAAGCACTCAAACTATCATTCTGAAAAGAATCTATAAGTTTCACCAGACTATCCCAGGGGCCCACAAAGGGTAAGTAAGACTCCTTTGACTGCTAATGAATCATAACCACTGTTGAGATGCCAAGCAAAATCAACAACTTCCCCATCCACCATTGACACCTTTAAAACTGTCTGGCATATCTCATTAGCAGAAGAGGTTTCCAAGTCAGGTGTAAGAGGCTCAGCAAACCACACTCATTTACGGGGTTCTCTGATGTGATGTTTGGAGATATTTCGTACAAAAATAGCTTTCTCTCAAAGAGCACTTGGCTCCAAAGCAGATCACTGGCTGATCAAAATCTCTTGCAGCAACTTTAGGATCAGACGTGCTGACCATCTATCTCCTTGTTTAAGGAAAAACATCTTCAGCTTTGTCTTTTCTCTCCATGCTACCAATTTTTTAAAAATATATTTTATTGATTTTTTTACAGAGAGGAAGGGAGAGAGAGAGAAAGTCAGAAACATCGATGAGAGAGAGACATTGATCAGCCGCCTCTTGAACGCCCCACAGTGGAGATGTGCCTGCAAGCATGGTACATGCCCCCGACCGGAATCGAACCCGGGACCTTTCAGTCCGCAGGCCGACGCTCTATCCACTGAGCCAAACCGGTGTCGGCCATGCTACCAATTTTTAAAGGTATGTATTCACTTGAATGCTTGAAGGAGCTAATTATTCACTACTCTTTGACTGGTCTAAGCCATTGATAAAAATCGGGCAAAATACTTTGCTAATGAAAATGGGGCTTTCAAATGCGGTTAACTGCAAAGAGGAGTTGCATTCATGCCTTATAGCGGGTGCTTAGCTTGTCGTTAAGCAGTCATTTTCAACATCACACGTATTTTAACAAGTCACATCAAGACAACAACTTTAATTAGAGGTCGATGCTATTTCACTCTGAGCCCAAATCCCAGGGCTTCTCTCGCATGCTGTCCTTACCCGGGATTAACCAACTGCTTAACAGCGAGGCTGGTTTAGCATAATGGGTAGGTCCATCTTACAACACGGTGATGGGGTGATTAAATAGAGAGATGCAGGACCAGATTCCTTGCATGGATCATTATGAGCATTTAAAAAGATGATAGCGTTTAACACTACTTAAAATTATCTTAGGTGTAGATAAGATACACCAGCTGCTTAGAACATTATCCCGTGCACATACACACACACACACACACACACACACACACACACACACAAACACACAGAGAAAGGCTGTGGATTCACTTCCCAATCAGGGCACATACCTCGGGTGAGGGCTCGATCCTGGGTGGGGACACCCACGTTTCTCTCTCTCTCTCTCTCTATCTCTTTCTCTCTCTCTCTCTCTCTCTCTCTCTCATTGATGTTTCTCCCTCTCTCTACCCCACTGAAATGGGAGCTCTGTGAGACATGGGTCTTACTGTCGTGCTTGTTCATTACGGCAGTCAAACCTCTAAAATAGTGCCTGGCACATGCAGAACCTTGGTTTCTGCAACAAGGCGGGTGGAGAAGCCTCTTCTAACACAAATCGTTTATGGAAAAGGACACAGTTTTTTAAAATTTGATTTAAAACATGACTGGGGTTGCAATTAAGAAAATTGGAAGCCAGAAACTGGGAGAAAGTGTCATTTCCCTGTGCCATGCAGAGCTGGCACTCGCCCCAAGGACATCCGCTGACCAAAGAGCCTGGGCTCTTACACTGCCGGGTAGGGGACCAGCGACCAACAGCACGGGGGGCCCGGTCACAGCCACCGGCCGGGTCAAATGCCCCTTTCCGAAATGCCACGATCCTCTAATGCAGTGGTTCTCAACCTTCCTAAGGCCGCGACCCTTTAAGACAGCTCCTCATGGGGTGGTGACCCCCAACCATGAAATTATTTCCGTTGCTACTTCATCACTGTAATTTTGCTACTGTTACGAACTGTAATGTAAATATCTGATAGGCAGGATGTATTTTCATTGTTACAAATTGAACGTAATTAAAGCATAGTGATCAATCACAAGAACAATATGTAATTATATATTGTGAAATATTTATTTCTAATTACAAATAAGTGAAATTTTGTCTTGAATCGTGGTGTAGCATGGGCAACAGTCTTCATATGACAACAGTAAACTACATGGCTACACTTTGCTACACCGAGGAGCGGTGTGTTGGTTCCTAAGACCATGGGAAGTAGGTGTTTTGCGCTGGTCTTAGGCGACCCCTGTGAAAGGGCCGTTCGACACCCCAAAGGTTCGCGACCCACAGGTTGAGAACCGCTGCTCTAATGGAACAACCTCAGACCATGAGGCAGGAAAAACAACAACAAAAAGCCTGTCCTTCAGGGGACTTCACTATACTGGCCTGGCACAGAGAAGAGAACAGGACTGAGACTCTAACCAAAAGCCCACGCTCAGAACTCCGGGGCCGGAGGTCACCCTGCTTGGAAGCATAATCATCACCGCAGCCACCGTCACCACCACCACCACCACTGCCACCACCACCGCCACCACCTCCACCACCACCTCCACCACCTCCACCTCCACCACCTCCACCTCCACCACCACCTCCACCTCCACCTCCACCACCTCCACCACCACCTCCACCACCACCACCACCTCCACCACCATCACCACCACCACCACCACCTCCACCTCCACCTCCACCACCACCTCCACCACCACCTCCACCACCACCACCACCTCCACCTCCACCTTCACCTCCACCACCACCACCACCACCTCCACCACCACCTCCACCTCCACCACCTCCACCTCCACCACCACCACCTCCACCACCACGGAGCTGGAAATGTGATTAAAGCAGAACTTGGCTGTCATGATCCTGTGTCTGGAACAGATGCAAACCCTTTCTCTCTGGAGAAAGACACTTCAAACACAGGTCGTTAATAATTCCCACAGAAAAAGTGTCAAGGCACAAGAAAAAGAAAAAAACACGAAAAATAAGAGTAAGTGAGAGTTATCCAAAAACTGGAGATTTTGCAATGATCAGATATAGAAGACATAAGTAAGTTGAATATGTGTAAAAAAAAAAAACCAAAGAGGGGATTAAAGATATGATGAAGACAATTGGCTAAATAACTTTTAAAGCACTAAACAGAATTTCCTGAATATAAAATATAATAATGAAAACAAACAAAAAAAAAGGGTATCCTAGGCCCTAACCCAGTGGTCGGCAAACTGTGGCTCGTGAGCCACACGGGTCTCGCGAGCCGCTGTGTGCCACTCTGTTGACTAATGAGTTTGCTGACCACTGTCATATACTACCCTTGACCTCTTTGCACACAATATGCCACAATTGCCTAATCCTCACAGCTTCCAACTACACAGTAACGTTTAGTCTAGCAGTGGTCGGCAAACTCATTAGTCAACAGAGTGGCAAACTGCGGCTCGCGAGCCGCATGTGGCTCACAAGCCACAGTTTGCCAACCACTGCCCTAACCGGTTTGGCTCAGTGGATAAAGCGTCAGCCTGCAGACTGAAGAGTCCCAGGTTCGATTCCGGTCAAGGGCATGTACCCTGGTTGCAGGAACATCCCCAGTGGGGAGTGTGCAGGAGGCAACTGATTGATGTTTCTCTCTCATTGATGTTTCTGACTCTCTATCCCTCTCCCTTCCTCTCTGTAAAAAAAATCAATAAATTTTTTAAATGTATCCTATATAACAAAGAGCTAATATGCAAATGGTCATCATGCCCTCGCACCCTTGTGCCCTCATACTGGGACCTCGGGACCTGAGGCTGCACCCCTGGCCCTGCAGGGCTTGATGGGGGTAGTGCTAGCCGGGTGTCCATCTCATGTGATTTCAAGGCACATGTGGGTGGTCAGGGACTTGACTCTGGGTTCTGCAGTGTGCCCCAGACTCTGACCGGAGGGAGATTTTCATATACATTTTATCTATTTTATTTCATCTCTGAGACTTCTATTATAGAGAAAGGCAAATAGCAATATTAAAATATTTCTTCTAGTTTATTCCCTTTTAACGTGCATGAGTTCCGTGCACCGGGCCACTAGTGTAATATATTGGACATAGCCCAAAACAGATTTTATGAACTTTAACACACAGAGTTGAAGAAACTACCCAGAATGTAGCACAGAGAGACCAAAGTAAAATACATGGAAGAATTTAACCGGCTCTTTCTGGAGCACAGAGTTTTAATATTTATCTAACTGGATTTCCAGAAAAGAAAAAAATAAGGAGACTGAGGTAGAGGCAATATTCAAAAAAAAAATAAAGGCTAACATTTTTTAAATGAAAGACATCAATTATGAGCTTAAGGGAGTGCCATAAATCCAAAACAAAAAGAATAAAAATAAATTGGTATCTAGGCATTAAAAATATCGACATTTAGTAAAATTGAAAGAAACCAAAAATCAAGAAGAGAATAATAGCAGCCACAGAGAAAAGGCAGACCACTGACAAAGATTAAGCTGACTTCTCAGCGTCAAACATGAAAGGAAAATTATGTCTTCAAAAAGTTGACCATAATTGTCAATCTAGAACAAGCTAAGCTCTCTCTCAAGACAAGGCCGAGAGAGACATTTTCAGGCAAACAAAAATGGACAGAAGCCATTACTAACAGATTCTCACTGGAGGAATTTTAAAGCAATGTACTCAGAAAGAAGGAAAGTGATTCTGAAGGAAGATCTGAGCTGTCAGAAGGAATAGCTAAGCAGTGACATGTGGACAGGTACAGTTGAACAAGTTTTCTCTCTCTGAGTCCTACCTGGACTTGACCCAAACTATGCTAGTTAGAAAAGAGAGGGGACCTGGGGGCTTATTACTCACACACACACACAAAAAGATAAATTCGACATGGCTAACCATAAATTACTCAACTAAGAAATGTTGGACATAGCCGAAACCGGTTTGGCTCAGTGGATAGAGTGTCAGCCTACGGACTGAAAGGTCCCAGGCTCCATTCCGATCAAGGGCATGTATCCCTGTTGTGGGTACATCCCCAGTAGGGGGTGTGCAGGAGGTGGCTGATCGATGTCTCTCTCTCATCGATGTTTCTAACTCTCTATCCCTCTCCCTTCCTCTCTGTAAAAAAATCAATAAAATATATTTTTTTTAAATGTTGGACATAATTTATTCTTTCATTTTCATGCAAACGATAGTGCTGTAATTGAATACAATTTCACAGGAGAGAATTTTACATGCCAATGAAAAATGTCAAGGGAACAGTAATTTCACCAAATCCTTT